>CM046893.1:18267569-18531447 GCA_025688845.1 Cucumis hystrix
CAAAATCCCAAAATATTTCATTTATTTTATTTTAGGAAAAATTGAAATTTACTTTATTAATATAATATAAATTTTGATTTTATTCTTATTATTTTTTCCTAATTTGTAGTACACCGGACTCTATATAAAAATAGATCCTCACCTCATCGACGACTAATCTTCTTTGAGATTTGAAAAAAAAAATTCTTTTTTTTTTTTTTTTCTTTAAGATAGAGAGAAAGAAAAAGAAATATATAATTTTTTTTTTTTGCTTTCTTTTACTTGCATTGTTATTTTTTTAAAAAAAAATCTTAGTCTTTTTCTTCTCCCTAAAAAATAGAGAAAAAGAAAAAGACACAAGGCTTTTTTTAAATCTGGATCTTTATTTTCTTTTCTTTAAAAATATATTAAAAAAAAGAAGATTATGTACTTATATTTAAGTTTTATTATTATTTTTTACTTATTATTATTAATATATCTATTATTTGTTATTAATATTTTTTTATATTACTATTTTTTTTGTTTTTGTTTTAACTTTATTATTATTGTTATTGCTTTTTATATATACTCAATACTTATTATTATTAATTTATTTGTATAAATACTACTTTTTTATTATTATTATTATTACATCATCATCATCATTATTATTAAAAAATTCTTTTTCTTTTTCTTTTATATCTTCTTTCTTTTATTTCTTTTTTCTTCTTATTATTAATATATCTATTATTTGTTATTAATATTTTTTTATATTACTGATTTTTTTGTTTTTACTTTATTTTTATTGTTATTGTTTTTTATATATACTCAATACTTATTATTATTAATTTATTTGTATAATTACTATTTATTTATTTATTTATTATTATTATTATTATTATTATTATTATTATTATGGATGGCGGCAAGGCAGCCACACCTCTATTTTAAAAAAAAATCTTTTCTTTTTCTTTTATTTCTTCATTCTTTTATTTCTTTTTTATTTCCTCCTTTTTTTATTATTTATTTATTTATTTATTTTCGTTGTCTACCGTTTCTTTTTTTTTTTTTTTTTTTAACTTATTTTCCTTGCATGCATAATAATTATTATCATGTAGTATTAAATTTATGAATATTTTTTTTACATTTGCGATGTCACCATGGTATTTTAGAATTAGAAATATCTGGGAGTCCATTATTTCTAAATTCTTGAGGTGAGAGAATCGGTTCTTTGGGAGTCCAAGATCGATTCCCAATATTTTTTTAAAATAATAAAATTTTATCTTACTTGCTTAATCCGTCGTGTGATATATTTGATTCCATTGTGCATTATTTCCTATTGACCTAATTTTGAAGTCTTTCTTAAATTTCCTTTTTCAACCGTTTAGAAATTCTTTACTTTAAAACTATCCTTTTTAAAAAAAAAAGTTTAAAATATAAATCTATATTTCATAAGTTTTCCTAATCAACTTTTTTTAATAACTCACTTCTATTTCGCTAAAAAAAAATCCTAAGATGGAATCTAGAACTTTCTGGGAGTCCGTTATTTCTAGATTCTTGAGGTGAGGGATTGATATCTTTAGGAGTCCAAGATTTGATCCCAAGAAAAAAAATGAATTTAATCAATATTTAAAAAAAAAAAATTCGAAGACTATCCTATGATAGATTTTGAGAAATTGTAATAATTTCTCATTTTCTTGAGGTGGGGAATTTTCCTCAATATAGTCTAACTAACCACTTATTTTATGGGATCAATGCTTCAAATATGGGAGCGATGAGCAAGGAAATAAGACATAAAAAAAATTAAATGAATTTTATTCAAGACTTTAAGTTTGGCCACCGTTTTCTAAACGAGTGTTACGGGATGCTAATACCTTTCCCGTACACAAATGACTCCCGAACCCAACTCTATTTTTCACAGACCATTTAAAAAAAAACTTATTTACTTTATTTTGGTGTCCAATCATACCCTAAAAAAAAGGATTGGTGGCGACTCCTATTTTCATAAAAAAATAAAAAAAAAAAACTCTTTTGAGGACGTAGGCCGCTTCGCGTCGTCTCGAGCACGTGGCGACACTAGGAATTTCTTCCACCTTGCTTGTTTTGAAGTCAACTTCGGCTAGGTAAAGAAGTGGCAAGTAGCACTGTTGTTTGTCTTCACAACAAAAGTAGACCCCAATAAATATTGTCTTCAGGCCATTAGACAATGTAAATAGCAAGCATTTCATTTTCAAACACAGTGCATCTCCTTCCTACGACATTAAGCTTTCGACTCTCATATGTGATGGGGTGTCCATTCTACAGGAGAACATCACCCAACACATAATCAGACGCATCGTCTTGACTTCAAACGGTTGGGTCACATCGACGATCTCAAGAACTAGACCCTCGATCATAGCTTGCTTCAACTCATCGAAGGCGGCCTGGCATTCGGGGGTCCAACCCATGGGCTGTCTTTTTTCAATAACTCAGTCAGGGCCTTGCTCTTTTAGATAATCCTTCCACGAATCGCCTGTAATAGTTAGCTAATCCGAGAAAGGAGCGCAAGTTGGTGACTGACCTTGGTACTCCTCAACCATGTATCGCGGTAATCTTCCCCTCCTTCATACCAATTTGGCCGCAATCAATCACTTGACCCAGGAAATTTATCCGTTCTTGCACAAAGGAACACTTTTTCTTCTTGATATACAACTGTTTCTCCTTTAATTTCTGGAAAACCCTTGGAGGTGGTCCTTGTGTTCTTCCATCGGAGAGCTATAGACCACTATATCGTCAAGATAGACCACAACCTTGTCAAGGTATTCATAGAAGACCTAGTTCATCAGCGTACAAAAAGTTGCAGGCGCATTGGTAAGACCAAATGGCATAACAAGGAATTCGAACACTCCATACCTCATGACACAAGTCATTTTAGGCTCATCTCCTTCGACAATTCTCACTTGATAATAACCCGATCGCTGGTCTAGCTTTGAAAAATACTTTGCCCCATGTAGGCGGTCAAACAAGCTAGTGATTATGGGAAGTGGGTATCTATTGTGAATTGTGATCTTGTTCAGGACACGGTAGTCGATGCACAACCACAACCTTTCATCCTTCTTCTTTTGGAAAAGGATTGGGGCCTCATACAGAGCTTTCGTAGGTCTAATAAATCCTGCATTCAATAACTCGTCTAATTGTTTCTAAAGTTCAGCCAACTCCAGTGGTACCATATGATAAGCATTCTTCGCAGGCGGTTTTGTCCGTGGCAGTAATTTGATCTCATGATCAATCATTCTTCGCGGAGGCAGAGATTTAGGTCGACTATCTGGCATCACATCCCTTTAGCTATGTAAGACACACAGAATGTCTTTGAAGATTGTCTCCCCTGGATTTTTCAATGACTCAAGCAGAATAGCCATAAACATTGGTTTGTCTCGAGCAAGGCCTTTCTTTAGTTGCATGGCCGAAATCATCTTTACCCCGTTAGGCTAACGAATGTATGTTATACAATGGTGGACGTAGATCCAGTAATCACTAGACATTTGGCTGGCAGCATTGGTATAACCTGATGTTCGAGTAGAAATTTCATTCCCAGTACTACATTAAAGTCATCCATTTTAACGACCACCAAGTCTATGAGGTCGTTCCATGCTACCAACCTTACCGTCGTTTGTTTTACCAGCCCAACAATAGGCAAGTCAGCCGGATTCACGACCTTCATCTTTCTCGTGTCTTTCTCCCTACAGAGATTCAGTCGTCTGGGTTCTGCCTCTATTATGAAATTGTGGGTCACACCAGAATCCACCATAGTTCTCTTGGATGGTTTCTGGTTAACCCAACAATCCACGTAAATTAGACTCCTCTTCGCCGGCCCTCTGGTCTCCCCTACCTTCTTTTGGAAAGACGACAAAAATTTCAAGGCCCCAATTTATCATCTGAGTCTGAAGCTTATGTGGCTTGAAAAGCGTTGAAGGCGGTTCAGTTGGGAGACTCTCTAGAAGATGGGGCCCTTTACATATAAAACAACTTAGAGGACGACTGGTTGTGTTATGATTGTTAGGTCTTCGCCAGGTGTTTCCTATATTTGCTTGAAAGGGCTTGCGGTATCCACTATGACGTTTGTCCCCCTGCAGATTTGGGGGAACTTGGGAGGTTGTTCCTGTTTCCCGAGAGGTGGAATTTTGATGGCGTCTTACATCTTGGGAATCACTGGATAAGTCAAACAACCGTTCAGCCGCTGCGTATGCCAACTTGAGGTCTTGGACCCTTTGTTCATATAGTTTGGTCTTAGTCCAGGGCTTCAAACCTTCAACAAAACAGAAAACTGTCCTTTTTCGACATATCGTGTATATCTAGCATCAACCTCGCAAACTGTTTCACATAGTCCCGTATGTTGCTGGTGTGCTTCAGTTCGCACAGTTTCCGCTGAGCCAGAATTTCAACATTCTCAAAGAAGAATTGCGAATGAAGTTCTTTCTTTAGAGCGTCCCACGATCTATTGTGCAATGTCCTTTCTGGATGTCAACATATCGAGACCTCCACCATAACTTCGCATCTTCAGACAGATGCACTGTAGCTAATGTCACTTTGATCTCTTCGGTAATTGTACTTATGGCCTTGAAATACTATTCGATGTCAAAGATGAAAATTTCTAATGCCTTTGCATCTCTTGTCCCACAGAAGGGCTTGAGCCAGGAATTTTTATTCTACCAACTGGGATTGTTCCTCCAGCTGGAGTCTGGTTTGTCAATGCTTACATTGTAAGGTTCACCTCTGCGATTTCATTCCCAACGACATCGAGGGTAGCTTGAAAATTCTCTGTCATGTCATTTATCATTTTCAACATATTCTTGTGGGAGTTATCTAGCTCAATAACTCGTTCTTCCAAATGGGCAGTAGAGCCCGATGAACTATCCCCACGCTCGTAGGTGACATTTTCAATTCTTACAATTCTTGTATGGGTAATCTGTCGAGATGACTGAACACTGGATAAATGCCATCGACTTTCTTGAAAATTTTCTCAAGCCACTTTTCTAAGAAACGGATGGAATCAGGAACTTCCACCAGCTGGTAGAGCATCTGCTTTTCGAGTCCAACAAGTCGTTCCTTATGGGTATTGTTCGACTGTTTCACAACCGACGTCTTCAACTAGCCAATTTGGCTCTGGCTCTGATACCACTTGTCACAATCGCAACCTTTCAACCTTGGGACGAGCCGATCAAAATGCGAAAACCACATAACTCATGGTACGATTCAACCTTCCGTCACGTTTTTTGAGAAAATGTTGTAGAAAACGTGAGAGAGAAATAATTTCATTAAAATCGTTGTTAAAACAAGCTTTGAGGGCTGTCAATTGCAACGAAAAACTTAGATTGCAAAGAGTGTGACAAGGCTTGGACGGGAATTCAACTACTATACCTCCTCTATAGTATATTTTGAACTTTTTCAGCTCTAGTAGGCTTGCATATGAGAAAGCTAAAACCGTCACACTATAGATTTATTACATGAAAAGGAAATCAACTAGTTAAACTATATATAAGACATAAAGATAAGATAAATCGGGGTATTTGGACATACGACCATAGACAAACATCGCCCTGGACAAAGTATGCTCGTTACACCCCCGACCCCTTAAAAATCTGCCCTTTGTTCGTTTATTTGATATAATTGAAAATATTTTTTACTTTAGGGTTTATGTATTGTGATATATACAAATTTTGATAGGTTGGGATGTCAGACTATATAAAACTTATGTATACTTGATGTTTGTAATTAAATTGAAAAAATAGGTTCCTGAGGTAGCCTTGTTGGATTTAGAACAAGAACTAAGAACAAATTGTATTTAATAAAAAGGAAGGCTAAGGATTAAATTTACACAAATTTCTAGGTCCAAGGAAGGTTAACAAGGCAACGAAGAAACCTTTGATCAAGAATAAAATGTAGATCCAATTATTATTTTTTGTTTGTTCTTACTGTAATGTTATGGACTAAAAAATAGAATTTCAAATATGTTACACAACAAAATGATACCTACAACAAAATGATACCTACAACCAGAAAGTTCATACTCATTTTAACACCTCTATGAGCAGTAGCAGCTTTAGAAAAGAGAGATTATGGCCAAACATTTGCCAATTTCAACCAAATTATATATGAGATTCCAATGGCTCATAGGAGAATTGGATAAGGCCATATATACTTTGTCGAGAGTTACCTCCTCCCAGGTCTACTAAGGTGAGCTTTCAGAATCAGACCCAATTTAATGTTTCTCTTGACAGAAAAATATGGTTGAAAGGCAGCCATTTTGCACTGCATTTCCATGCTACAACCCCAATTCCCTCTTCAACTTCAAAAGTGTGGCTTCTATCTCGTCGATATCATCCTCAATACTACTTCCCTTGCTGGTTTGACTTCGACCATCGTTTCTCATGCTATCAGCATTGGAAGTTCTAAAAGAATCTGTCTTATCTGATGCTTTGTTGTTATTTGATTCGGCTTCTGAATCATCGATTATGTTGAGTTCTTTCTCAAGAAATTCCACAAATTCCTCTCCAATTTCCTGAAATATGTAAATACACATTTAAACAACTCATGCAAAGGCTTCATTTTGCAATTCAAAATCCAGACCCAAATGATCCCTTTCTACAATTAAATAGACTAAAATGAACATTCCAAAGTAAAATTATCAAGATAAACTAAAGTAGACATTTTGAAAGTGCGACAACCACAGCCAAGAGTACAGGAACCGAGTATCTAAATGATTAAACCCATTCTTTCAATATGTTATTTAAATTTCTAACTAAAATCAATGTCTCACCCCCAGTTCTTCCCAAAGGCTCTTCGGCGTCCCTTGTGAAGAAACACTGGCCTCCCAATTTCGAAATTCCTCTTGAAGATCCTTAAAGAAGTCCCCTGTTAAGAAAAAAAACAGCTTTTAGCTACAAATTCCGACTTATTTACAAGCAATACAAAGAAGAAAATAAAAGATGTTTAGCCAGTTCTTAAATCAAGCAGATTGATAACTAGCGTCTGCATTAATCATGTCAGAGAGAACAAATCTACCTAGTGCTATTTGAACATCCTTGAAAAAATTACCTGCAGCATAATGGAAGCGGTCTTAAATAGAAGAAATGAACAAGACTAAAAGAGAGATCAACAACAGAAAAATGGGACTAAATCCATTCAATAGATTGACATGCTCGAGGAAGAGCTTTGCATAATGTATTCCGTAGAAAAGTAAGCTTTGATAAAGGTAACTGAGAAATCTAAAATCTTGTAAAAGAGTGTAGAAACTAAAAAGTACCATCCAAATTAGTAACGAGCAGAATAGATGAACAGCATTTTGTTAAGTTGAATTTCACATTAACGAAGAAATTAAAAATTTTCACCCAGCAAGCAAAATTTTATGCACAAATTCGCCCCAATTCAAGATAAAATTTGGCATACTAAGACATTTGGTATAGAAGGGATCTTTTCTAGTTACACAAGAAACAAGCGTTCCACCTGTACTCAGCGCCCAAGAATTAAAATGATCGGCTGGTTAGTATTTTAGAGACAGTCTGAAACTACAAGCTTAGTCACAATCAGTGCAATAGCCTTCCAAAGAAGAGAAAGCAAACTTGAAGTGAGTGGTCTTTTTTTTTCTCATAATATTTTAAAAGCATACTTTAAAATGAAGTCGGAACATGAATTGTTTTTAGAAAAATACATTTAAGGTTAGTAAATTTTAACTTTTTAATTAATAACAAAGAACACCCCCTTTAATTTAATAATGAAAAAATCCCCATGGCTAAGGGTTTTACAAAGGCGTGAGCCTTCTTCTGTGTGTCTGGCCTTTCAATGTGAGGCGCTGACCTGCACCCTAGCTCCTGGGAGAGCTATTTAAAATACCGTGCCAGCTCTAAAGTTCTCACCTTAAAGACACCATTTTAGGAACTTTTTTCATTCTTTAGTCACTTATTTACAGGCAATAAATCTGGTCTAGCAAGTAGAGAAGAATTTGATCGGAAAACTCCTGAGTTCAGACAACAATATGCCCTACCATACATAAAAACGATCATTACAGAAATGATAAAAGTGAATAGCAAAAGAGCCTAAAGTGATTACCGAGTCCGTAAAATGTTTCTTCATCTTGGCTACGTTGGGCAGATGAATATGAAAAATCAGATCCATGATTCCCATAATCATATTTCCTTCGAGATTCAGAATTCAGCAATGTGTTGTATGCATGTTTAATACGCATAAATTTCTCCTGTGCATTAGGCTACAAAATTAACCAAAAAACAAAGAGATTGGTTAAATGAACATTTCACCCAATTTCAGGTAAAACATTATAAAGCAACCTCAAACTAATTACTAAAAGAACTCATTAGATAGAGATGTCTGTTAAAGCTCAAACATCCACTACATTAAATATATATATAACAGAAGCAAAACCCGACTAGACTAGACGTGCGAGCTTGGAATCTGTACCACCGAGTCTGTCTTCCTTCCAAGTTAAATGGGTACTTTTATAGACTTTATTAATTAATCTCTTCGTGGACCAATTTCCATCTTTTGGAAACAATAGAAAATTTGAAGTTGCACTCGTTTTAAGATAACAAGCATGGAGGAAAAAGAACTGAGTTACGACCATACTTGAACAGATATGTTCTATAGGTTGTACAACAGTATCTTTAAGTTCTAAAATAACAAGAACTGAGTTCGCTAAATGCGAGGTAAAAAAATTCATTGAATCATCTTAGTGGATTAGACTTTCCCCCACAAACTAAAGATAGTAGATCAGATTCCACAACTTATTGATCATTTTTTTCAAACAGAAATCCCTATCTCAGTAGCATGAAGCTTTCTCCTGCAATTCCCTACGTAGATTAGTTTATCAAGAAACTTAACTTCCAAACTCCAACCAGATTACAAAAGAGACCCAGAAAAGCAAATTAAGAAATAGGGCAGAAATTCCCCGATTACCTCTTTATTAACATCGGGATGATACTTCAGAGCCAGTTTCCGATAAGCCCTTTTGATTTCATTTGGAGTTGCGGTTGGAGAAACACCAAGCACTTCGTATGGTGACTCTCTCCGACTCGCTTTCACAAGGGTCACAAAGCGCTTCCTACGATACGTCAAGTAACTTGATTCAAAGCTCTGAGGTGCCAACAGCGGGTAACTGAAGAACCGGCGATTGGATATTGAAGATTTTAGTTGATTTCGACAAAAGAAAATAGAAGGATAAGAAACAGATCTTGAAATGGCGTCAGAGATAATGTAAGGGAAATTTTGCGGTATAGCCAATTCGAGCATGTTCGTGAACTAATCGGCGACTCAATTCTCTCTCTCGGTTTGTTTCCCTTCTCATTTTACTTTGAGGTTCCTATTGAGACATTTGGCTTTCGGATTTGGTTTTGTCTTTCTTTCTCTTCATGCGATGCCGTGTCACTTTTTTGCGTTGGATTAAATAGTTTTTTTATATACAAAATTACTCATTTACCGTAACTTCATAAATCCCACTTCTTCTTCTTCCACCGGGAATTTGGGATGCTCTCTCTTACCGGCGGCGCTGTATTTCTTCGAGCTCCAAACAGATTTCCGGCCATCCTTCGTGGGTTTTGTTCCTCGTCCGATGGATATATTGAACTCATCGAGACCTGTGGACGCAATCGAGATTTGAACTTCGGGAGGTTACTTCATGCTCGATTGATCATCGATGGATCGGCCCGTTTGACACATTTTGCTGCGAAGTTTATAGCCTTCTACGCTGCATGTGGCAAAATCAAGGATGCACGGATATTGTTCGACAAAATTCCCCAAACAAATCCTCGCCGGTGGATTGTTTTGATTGGGGCTTATTCTCGTTGTGGGTATTACCTAGAAGCTTTGAGTGTATTTTGTGAGCTGCAGAGAGGAGGATTAAGACCTAGCGAGTACATCATTCCCAGTGTCTTGAAAGCTTGTGGTCATCTCTCCGAGAAGACTACTGGGAGAAAACTTCATACCTTAATCCTCAAACACTCCCTTGAATCTGATGCTTATGTCTGCAGTGCGTTGATAGATATGTATGCGAAAAGTGGAGAGGTTGAGAAAGCTCGGCGAGTGTTTGAATCAATGGCTGGGAAGGATTTGGTGGCATTGAATGCGATGGTTTCAGGGTATGCCCACCATGGATTAGCTGAGGAAGCTTTGAATCTGGTGGAGGAGATGCAAGTATTGGGTATAAAACCCAACCTGGTGACTTGGAACACTTTGGTTACAGGTTTTTCTCAGATTGGTGAGGAAGAAATGGTTCGTGAGCTTTTCAAAGAGATGGAAGCCAATGGGATAGAACCAGATGTAGTATCTTGGACATCTGTGATATCTGGGTTTGTACAAAATTTTAGAAATGAGGAGGCTTTTGATACATTTAGAAGGATGTTGAATGCTGGGTTTCATCCAACTTCTGCTACAATCAGTAGTCTCTTGCCTGCTTGTGCATCGGTTGGAAACGGGCGATGCGGGAAGGAAATCCATGGACATTCTCTGGCTCTTGGAGTTGAAAAGGATGTGTATGTGAGGACTGCATTGGTTGATATGTATGCAAAATGTGGATATTTTTATGAAGCAAAGATATTATTTTGGAGGATGTCTGAAAGGAATTCAGCTACTTGGAACTCCATGATTTTTGGGTATGCAAATCATGGATATTGCAATGAAGCAATAGAGCTTTTCCATCAAATGAAGGACGATGATGAGAAGAAACTTGATCATCTAACATTTACGGCAATTCTTACTGCTTGTGCTCATGCTGGGCTGGTTGATTTGGGAAGAAGTTTGTTCCAATTGATGCAAAGTAAATATGGTATTGTTCCTAGGGTCGAGCATTATGCCTGTATGGTTGACGTGTTCGGTCGAGCAGGGAAGTTGGCAGAGGCTTATGATTTGATCAAGACAATGCCAGTCAAGCCT
The DNA here is from genome assembly GCA_025688845.1 of Cucumis hystrix. NCBI lineage: Eukaryota > Viridiplantae > Streptophyta > Magnoliopsida > Cucurbitales > Cucurbitaceae > Cucumis > Cucumis hystrix. The sequence continues at coordinate 18,278,445 of CM046893.1, forward strand.
GATTTATACGTATGGGGAGCTTTGTTAGGTGCTTGTAGGAAGCATGGAGAAATAGAACTAGCTGAGGAAGCAGCCAAACATTTATCAGAATTGGAACCTGGAAGTGTTGGGAACAGTTTGTTATTGTCTGATATATATGCTAATGCAGGGAGTTGGGGACATGTTGTGAAGCTGAAGAAGATGATGAAGAAGAGAAAGATGAAGAAATTTCCTGGGTGCAGTTGGATAGAGACAGCTTAGCAAAACCTTTCTTCAAAACAACAAAGATGAAGAAATTTTTCTATAATGGCTGCAAGCTGCCAGGTTCTTCCAGTTGTTTCAGGGGGTTGTCGAAATGATTCTCTCAACAGAATTTCATTCATTAGAGATAACCCAATAAACAAAATCTAATGCACTCAAAATTTTCATTCAAGATTCTAATTACTAATGCTTCACTTTGTATTTCCAGCCAAAAAGATAGAGAGAAAGAGAAAAGGAGAGAGTTAAACATGCTCCATTCAAGATCCAGATGAAATCTTCTCTAACTTCATTTATCATTTCGAGTTTGGATTAAGAACACAATAAAAGGCCAAATCCAAATCGAACCCTACTTGTCAGTTGTCAATTCTATAAATCATGCTGCCCTTTCGTGCTACACGAATGAGTAGGTACATTGGTTAGGTTAACCATTGGCATGGCGGTTTGACTAAGACCATGGCCGTGAGCTACCATACCATAAAACATCATAGGCATCATCGGAGATGGCATATAAGTCATTGGAAAAGTAGCCGGAAAATAGTCGTTTCCGTGTGAATCGGCGGCACTGGGAGAAGAATCATGAGCATTATGCGTTACGGGCATCGGAACAAGAGCTTCATCAGTCGTTGAAGAAATCTGCGTCCTCTTCAAGTAAAGTCGATACTTCTGAAGATGACTAGCAACATTTTCACGAGTCAATCCCTCCACATTCATCATTTGCATAATAGCTTTGGGAGCTGCGTCTTTAAGCCCTAGGTGAGAAACCACATCCACGAACCGTTTGTGTAATTGTGGAGTCCACGCGAGCCTAGGTCGCTTCAAGGTTCGAGCCAATGCTGCATCCTCAATCAAACTCTCCGCTCGAGGTGCTAAATTCGTCTCTTCAACACAATCAACCCTCCTCAATTTCCGCGAATCAGATCCCAAATCATCTGGATTTATCCCCTCGTCTGATTCAACCATCACAACGTCTTCCCTCCGCGTCTGATCGTACTTAAACTCAAAACTCCTGTATCCTTCTGACTGTCCATCACGAATATTCAATATCGTCATCTTCGATGCCGAATTAACATCTAATATACTCCGATGAGGTTCCATCAAAATCCTAAACGCCGAAGCGAGTTCCTGCGATATTAACGATTGAGAAAGAGGGGTTAATTTCTCAACATCCGGCAGCCCATCCTCCCATAGAAGAACTCTTTCATCCTCATTGCTACAACCATTAGCACAGCCGAATTGGAATTCCCTCTTCTTCTTCTCCATAAGAAATTGATTCTTGTTCTTCGATTCCTCAACCAAATCGAGCGTTATTAGAGTAGCTTATTCGAATCTTGGATTCAAAAAGTAAGGTTGCTTCGATCCGTGGTAAGATTTTTCGTTTCGAAGAATGTGTTTGGAAGATCAGAGAAAACGGGAACAATGTCTCATAGGAAGGAGAAGGTTGGGAATCGGGAATCGGGACTAGGGGACTCGGATAGTGGCAATTCGGCAAGATATTTTTGGTACGATGAAATATCGCTCTCTTTTCATTATCTAAGTCTACTTGCTAGAATTTAGTACTACACTGTACTCGCTACGAGTGGAGAGACGTGGTCTTAGTGGATCGTAGCCGCTCGTTATTCAGTGGAGGTGAGCGCGTGATCAACTGACACCTGGAGCTGCACTTTATGTTCTGCCTTTGCATTGGTTGAAGAGCAGAGTCAACTATATTTTCAAGGCTATTATGGTCATTTTGAAAAGTTATTGGGTCGTCACTATTTTGTGGAAACTGGGCCAATTCGGCAACATTCATATCGGGCCACTACCAAACCTTTTCGCTCTTTGATGAATGGCAAATGGACTCAGATCTGTTCGGTGGCCTCTCCAAATAAATCAGAGGCGTAATAGGAAATTTATTCCACCATGCATCGGCGATGGCATAACGGGACAATTAGCATGAATCTTGTTCTAATCCTCCCACACTCCCTAACATCTCACACCAGACGCGAGGAACTCAATATCATCCAATGCATTCGGCAATTTGGGCCAACAAGTCATTATCACCCTTATCAAGAAAATCATATTCAATGATCTTCCAAATCCTAGTAGCTCTTTGATACGCAAATAAAACATAAGATTCATATTCAATGGCCACAACACACACACACACACACACACCACTCTTGTACTGGGATTTAATCATAATCTATCTCAATTAAAACAATTAAGATTTTTCAATATCATTTATAATCAACCCCAGGCGTACTTTTTTTGGATTATAATTCATTAATTTAGATTAAAATATTTTTTGGACCTTCAATTTTAATCTTTATATTTTCCATTATTGTAAATAAATCTTAAGTTTGAACTAAAATTAGTCATTTACACAACTTCAGACCATGCAAACCAAAATGTTACTTTAACCACAGCTTGAATTATTATTATTATTATTATTATAAATCCTTTTTAAATTGAAGTTTTTTTAAAAATATAACAAAATGCAAAAAAGTTTACATAGAACAATTCTAAAAAAGTTAAAAACCCACAACGTGCACTCTAGTGAAAATATATTTTTAATTTAAATGATCGTGTAATATAATCTAAAAGATCATTTAGATATTGATACACAATTATTTAGATCTTGATAAACAATCATTTGAATTTATCACTTATCTATTTGAAATAGACCGTGATAGTGGTCTATCTCTATCTATCTTGGATAAACAACATATTGTTTAGATATTGATACAAGATAGAGATTGTACAAAATCTAACTGATCTTGTACCAAATCTAAATGATCTTGGTAGGTGTTGGTATTGGTAAACTATCATTTAGATTTTGGTGACGATCTTTAAGATCTATCACTTATTTATTTGGAATTTAAATGATAGTGGTCATTTAGATTTGGTATGTAGTGAAAAAAAACATATGAGAGATAACGAAGAAAAATAAACTCTGGAAGAAGAGAATAAGAAATCGTGAACAAGAGAAGTGAGAATATAAAGGAATGGTAATAATATGAAGAAAATGTACAAGAATTCAATACTCGTCAACGAAAATTCAAAACCAACGAAAACAAATCTGGATTTATAAAAAAACAAATGATGAATTTTTGGATTTTTTTTTTCTTGTTATCGGAAACATAAATATTTTCATGTTTTGTTCCATATATATAAAATAACATTTTAAATTTAAAATCATCCTATATTTTAGAGGCATGGTTTCGAATAGGGTTTTTCTTAGAATAATAAAATTTTCAAATAGGGTTGTTTTAGAATAATTAAAAAAAAAACAAAATATTTGGACTTCACACTAAAAATACACCAAAAACTAAACTTACTCCACAATTTTGTATAAATGGTATGTGAATTTTATGTTAGATATAACCAAATGAGTTAAATTAATTATAAATATAGTAAAAAATTTATTTTTTATTTAGAAACGTTTGTAAAAATAGCAAAAAAAAATTTACGATGATAGAATCAAGTCACAATCGTTCTTTTAATAGCCGTATGATATATATAATTACTTGTCATATTTGTAATATACAAAAAAAAAGATGGTATGGGTGTTTTTTTTGTTTGATCATCTAATGTAATTTTCTTTATTTAAATGATAAGTTTATATTATACATCTATTATTTTAATCATTAAAATTGTACTATAATTTTCTATCACAAATTAAAACTTTGTTCTGTTTTGTTTTTTAATTTTATTGTTTAAAACAATGTTCGAAATTTGCAAGGGAAGAGAATGAAAAGGCTTTATAGACCCTTGAGGACGACGAAACGACGTCGTGGATCTGGACAGCGAGGATGCGTTTGCTACTGAATCAGTGAGAGAGAAAAGTGAAGCGGATGAGCCATGGCTTCCACTACATTCATTTCTCTATCTCTACCAATTTCCCTCTCCTCTTCCAACCTTCTTCCTACTCTCCGTTCTTCCTCATCCCCCCCGTTCCCTTCCTCCACCGCTCTCTTTTCCCCCCCAACACTTCCCCTTCTCAATCCTCTCCGCCAAAATCGTCAAAAACAACTCTCAATTTCGAGGATCCATGCCGCCACATCTGAACAAGCTTTAGCCTCAGATTCCGCCGCACTGCTGGCCGCCGAGAAATCGCAGGAGATAGTAGGATCCACCAATGACGACGGCGTCTCCACAATAATCTCTGTTCTTCTCTTTATTGCTTTCATCGGTCTTTCTATTCTCACAATCGGGGTAAAATCATTTCGATTGAATATCATCCGTTTGGTTAGGGCTTTTCTTTTCTTTTACACATCCGGTTGTTGTGTGTCTCTCTTGGTGTCAGGTGATCTACATTGGTGTGACGGATTTCTTGCAGAAAAGAGAGAAGGAGAAGTTTGAGAAAGAGGAAGCGGGGAAGAAGAAGAAGAGTGGGAAAAAGAAGGTTAAAGCTAGAGGTGGACCGAGAGGATTTGGACAGAAGGTTGAAGGAGAAGAAGAAGAAGAAGATGAAAATTGAAGCAAATTCTGGAAATTCTGCTATTTGGTACTGTCTAATTTACCTATAAATTTAGATGAATTTTGCTTCTCGATCATGAATTTTGGGTTCTTTTATGGTTAGCTGAAATGTTTTGATGATTCCGTTTAGTGAAATTAAATTTAGTTCAATTTGTTTATCTTATCTGTTTACCTTGGTAAATATTTTGGACGATTTTGGTATATTCACATAATTAAAGTTGGAGATTCAATCTTATCCCTAAGCAATTGAGAAAAAAAAAATCTATGATTAGTCTCAACACAAATTAAACTCTTTGGTCATCGAATTAGTCCTGGCTAGCCACATTAATCGTTCGAAGATTCTCCCAAAAAAGAAATCCTCGAAGATGAATGGTTTTGACCACTTTAATGGCTAATTTATTAACGGATGAAAATTGTGATTTGACATAATTTTACTTTTTACCATTACTAAAAGGATGCAATTAATCAGATGCAGCTTCTTCTCATAAAATAATTATTTTTTAAAACAAAACAATCAACATACAAATGAATTCTTGAATTCTAACCTTTAAATCGTATGGGTTGGATTTTCATTTGATCCCACAATAATTTGTAGTTAAACCGGATCATATAATAATCATATTGAAAAAAAGCTTTTTAAAATTAAGTAATTGTGTATGCCTAATTCTATGTTATTGCTTCAGAATAATCATACAGTGAATACGCGAGTCTTGTCAATTTTTCAGCATAAAAAATCTCAAAACTTTTTACTCAAAAAAGAAAAAAATCCTTCACTAAAGATCATTACTACAAAATGAATATTAATTAATTAGAATGGTTTGAGACATTCATTTGTAAATTCCATGACTTAAAAATTCAGTAAGACATAAAATTTAACACATGGAACTATACAAAACCCATCAATTTAATCCACCTTAAATCATTTTTTTTTTTGAATTCTTGACGTCTAAATTCAGTTAATAAATTGATGAAGGAAATGAAATAAAAGATAGGGAGAAGAAAGGGATAAGAGAAAAGTATCGAGTAAGAGAGTTGAAGAGGAAAGAGTGATGAAAATATTAGCATACATGAGAAGAAAACTATGGCCTCAATAATCTAACATAAACAGCTCTTCTTCACATGGGCAACATTTTGTACAGTCACGCTAAAACATATAGATGGGAAAAAAACTACCTCAACATTTTTAAAGTCATTTACAAGGAGAGAAAAAAAACTAAAAGTATAGGCAGGCAGCCCCTTTTCTTTATCTCGTTCGCAGCAATTGGGTGCCATTCAACATCGGTGCCGCGAAATTGATCGATTTTCTACGTATAAAGCAGCTTAAAACTACAAATGTACAGGCTTCCTTCCAAAGTACAAACAAACTTGTTTTATTTTCAATCAGCTCATACCTCTCTTCACAGAGAGGTTGAGGTTGAGGTTGAGCTACTGCTCTAGATCATAAAACGGAAGAGGGAGTGGAAAGAGTCGAAGAAGCTTGCTCGCTCGTTCTGGCGGATGCTTCGGTTAGCTGTACATATTTTCTTTCCTAAGTCACCAGAGAAGGGTGTGGAGAAGACTGAGCTGCAATTCTCCTTTCTGCAAATAATCCATATGGAAGTATTAGTCTCAATTCACACGCGTCAAAAAAGAGTTGTTTTGTGTTGTTATGTGAAAATTATAATTAAAGTCGCAATAAGAAATGTATTATATACCTCCAGCCGCAACAAGTTTCTCTACGCGGGCAACAATGTGCTTCCCGTAAGTATATTTCTTCAGTGCATTGAGATGAACTTTGATTCGAGAGAGAATCAGTTCACGCTGTTGGTCGTCACAAGTCTCAAGCACTTTTTGGACGACATAGTTTGCGAATTGATCTTTCATCATAGCCTGAAGTAATGTTCAACAACAGATTATAAGCTAGACATGGACATGGACATGGACATTCGTCAGCGGGCAAGAGTCATTATCACAGTGCATAAGAGATGAATGTTCACAAACCTGTAGGGGCTCATTTTCATCTGTAGTTCCAAGCATTTCGCTCACCAACAGCTGGCGTTCTGTAGGACCACCAAAGGTTAAGCATTTCTCAACGACATTGGATGCAAACTTCTGCTGACTCATTTGTACTATTCTACCAGCCAATTCCTTAATAATTGCAGAACGCTCATGAGATTTTCCATGCTCCAATACATGCTGTTGAGGAGGAGAATCAGACAAAGTAATTCAAAATATCTTAGTTTATTTGCACCACCAAAAGATGAAATTGAAGAGTTTAACTTTCACATTTAACTATATAACTAAAAACAAACAGAGCATTAAGTGAATTATCATTGATTTCAAAAGAGTTTGTCTAGAAGCATGAACCTGAACAACATAATTTCCATATTGATCTTGTGCCAACATGCTAACAGATCCTAGAATTTCCTCCATAACTCGACTCTGAGTAGTTTCGTCCTTGCAGTGTTCAAGAACTCTCTGTCACAGGGAAAACGTATCAGCGTAGTTCATGCAAGTCAAATCAGCTCGATGCAGTTAAGGAAATAAAGCAAGCACCTGTATCACACGACACCCATATGGATGAGTTGAGAGTGTCACAACTTGATCAAAAAATGTTGAAACTATAAAATGGATTGCTGACTCTGGGACACATTCTATACACTTTTGTATAACATGATTCCCATTCTGATCCCGTACACAGCGCATGACATGCCCATCAAGCTCTCCGACCATTTTAATCTTTTGGTCCAGATCTACTACTTCAATTGCCTGATCAATTGAGTTGAACATATATATATGTGACATCCCATCAGTAAATCATGAAATCTCATTACATGATTAGAATGAGTATTACAAACACCAGTTAGTCACATTAGGAATAGCAACTGATAACGAAGAAGCAATAGTTGAAATTCATCAACGCTCCATTCATTTATTTTCATTTCAGAGAGGATAATTTAGCCCTTCTTTAGTGACCATATCACCAAGCTGACGTGTCTCTCTCTCTCATGGAAACACATACGTTGCACCAGAAAGAATGTACAAGAGGAGGAGGAAGAGGATTAGAGTCAAACCCAACCTAAGACAAGGGAGACTACTACCAAAAGCCTCCACACCATACTCAAAGTGTGTTTCTCACTGCAAGTATTAACATTTACATAGATCATTACAAAAACGTTAACTTTCATTAGTTGATTTAACTGCAACCAAATTAGAATATTGCTAAATTAACTTTTCAAGTCTATAACAAGTAATTAATTTGATGTTGCACTAAAGTGACTGAAAATGTTTTAAAGAGGAGGATATTGGGTTCAACAGTTGAGAGAAGATAAAACAGGCAAAGTGTTCAGAAGATAATACGGATTCCAGCTTAAGATAAGCAGTACCTTCTGGATCACTCGACAACCATACATCTGAAGACTCAGTGTAAGTACATGACCAAAAAGCTTATTGGCCAATTCTCTTCTCTGTGCTGCAAGTCCATGCTCAAAGAACTGCATATAAGGTACTCTGGTAATTAGCATATAGAACCAAAAAAAGGTAATAATACCAAAAAATAACAACAATTATCGTTCAGAAAGGACTAATTACCTTTTGAATCACATAATTACCAAAGACATCCGTCATCAGAGCAAGAGCTTGCGGCATAATTTCCTGATAAATCATATTTTTTTCATCAGCAGTAGCTGTTTCAAGTTTTTGTTGAATGAATCGGCTCCCATATTGATCCCCACTGTTCATAAAAAAGTGACAGAAGAAGAGAAGAAATCACTTTAGAATAGGATTGTGCTGATAAAACCACATATAATCAGTTCAACAAGCAAGATATACACATACCTGAATTCAAACACATGACCGGCAATTTCAGAAAGTTCAAAACATTTTGTCTTATTGCTTTTGAACTCCTCTAGTAAAGAAGATGAAAAGCTTTCGTTAATATTTCCAACATCCAGATGCCAAGGACTCATAACACCACCTAAGTTCCTTGCAGCCGAAGGATAGCGCAGATGGAGATCATTATGCCTGATAGGACTACCAGGTCCTACAGGTGAGTTAGAAAGGACAGGACTAGCCATAGGACTTCCAGGATAAGACATATGAACTCCAAAAGCTGGATTTCCAAAATAACCATGATGATTTGCAACACCAGATTTACCACTGAATGGGACATTATATTGTGATTTTGGAGGTGATAGAAGGGCCCCCACATAAGCCTTCTGCAGTTCTAGCTGATTCATATATGAATTGCCCAGATAATTTCTATCAAGCGAAGGATCATTTAAAGCACCCAGTTGTGCTGCATATTCAGACGTCCTCAAGTATTGAAGATAAATGGGATCTACAAAGGATGCCTGAAGAGCATTACCAGACATTTGACCACCTAGTTTACCAAGAATATGCGAATCGGGAGCAGAAGAAGTCAAGTTAGTTGCAGAAGCTAAACTTTCACCAAGAACTCGTGACTCCAAACCAGAGGCTCCCAAAGCTGAAGCTGAGGCAACATTTTCAAACAATGTTGGTAAATTAACAGAGCCAAGTTGACCAGGCATCATAGATGCCAAAGGTGGACTAATTGAATATCCACTCAGGCCAAAGTTCTGATAAGTCAAATTTGTGCTGTCGACATGCTGATACTGAGCTCCATTGTTATGAGATGAAGCATGTGAACCACCTTTCAAGAACGAGTTCGCAGAAGGAACAGAAGACTGTTTGAGTTCAGCATGCCTGTCTCTGGAGGAGTTGGGTCCCCCACCATTGTTGTCATTTAAGTCGGAGAATGAAGATCTGGGTTGACCACCAGACTCAGTCTTCTTTGCAAATGACTGTTGCTTAATATGATTCTGACCACCTTGCAAGCCATATGCGTAGCCCTGTTGGTTATTACTATCTTGTTTGATTTGAGATAGCAAATGCCCTTCTTCATTTATGGCGTCATCCGGTGACAAGTTCATACCAGATAAAGCTGAAACTAAATCTGAAGACTCGTTGATTCCAGATGAAACTCCATTAAATGAATTTGGGCTTGCAATGTTCCTTTTTTCAGAAGCTCCAACTCTCCCACCTCCAATAGGAGTGAGACAAGGACTGGGAGCCCTTGCAACAAGCTGAGGATCAGGTGTATTGCTTCTTGACAATGAAGCACCCACAGCTGCTGCATAAGTGTACGAAGAAGGTGCTCCAATACTTTGACCAGCAGAGGAGCTCTGACCATTTGCACCCGTTCGCATAACTTCAGAAATCATCAACTCATGGCGCAAATTGGCCAGCTCATCAGTAGCACCCATAGTCTCGACGTTATCGTCAAAGGCATTGCGGCTGGCCGGACGGGATGGCAGCCCAGTAACAGGAGTCGTGCGCCCCATGTCATCCTGCATACAAGTTAGATGCTAAAACACTTGGAAAAAGACTAATCCGTAATGGGGACATCTTAAAGGTCAATTATTTTGTAAGAATCAAATTCACATCAAAGTGACATGCAACAAAAATACAATTAATGCCAAACTCAAGAAACACAGGCAAAATGGGATAAACTAACAAGCAGGGGAGTTGCACGATATTAGAAAGCAAACGAAGATACAATTTTATACAAAAGCATGTGATCACTTTAAAACAAAATTCGGTAGGCCAGAACAATCATGCGTAGCAACAATAACAGTAATAACACTTGGAAAATCAAATTGAACCGATCAGACCGATTAAAATCAATCACTCAAAAGAACAAACCATCAACAAACACCCAAACATTAACAACTTATAAATTTTAAAAATAAACACAAGACTTCTATTTGACTGAAATGTTTGTGAACCCAACGCAATATACATTAATGCTCAAACTTACTACCAACGTCAAGCAGGAATAGAAATGACAGAATTAAATAAAATGAAAGCAATTTACCTGAAAGATTTCAGCTAGACTCTTCTGTTTGGTTCCAAGTCCTAAACCAGGTAAACCAATCAACCCGTCGCCACCCCACTCAGCCGCACCACGCCCTTTGTCCAACTCAACCTCAGTTGCTTGTTTCCTAGCATTAAATCCAGGAGGCATAGAAAACAAGGATCTGTTGACGTTATCGGCTCCAACATTCGATCGCCTCGTATCTCCAATCCCTCCCAACCCCAAATTTGCCCCTTTCAACCTCTGCGCAGACTTCCAATCCTCCTTCGAAATCAATGGAGGTGGAAGCCGAGGATTAAGATTCACATTTGAGTAATAGTATGACAAGTAAGCTGGATCAGACCTAAGCTGCTCTTCTGATACAAAACCATTCCCATTCTTAGAACCAGTTATTTCCGCAAAAGCATTAGCAGAACCAGCAAACCCACCAACCAAACCACCCACCGCACTCAAAGAGCCTTCAACAGTCGGCGGAGCTGATCCACTTCTATACAAATTCAGCTCGCGTTCACGATCATCAGCCTCTTGCCGACGCTGTTCACGAAGTAGCAACCCTATCTCCGTCTCTAATTCATCACCAAACGATCCTTCGTTTCCACCAAACATCGGTCTAACCCTTCCACCTCTATCTGATCACTACCCTCAGCACAACCCTAAAAAAAAAAACCTCAAAAACAAAAAAAATTGCAGAAACAACTATTTACAGCTAAAAGAAGTATCCTAAACTGATCAAAACCAAAATTTCTTTTCGTTGCACCAATTCCCTATCTCAAAACTTTACAACCTAACCATCAATTCGCACCCCCAAGAAAAAAAAAATGTTACAAAAAAACATTAATGTTTTCACTACAACCTAAATTCTCTCAAAACACACAAAATTCTCTAACATAATCATGTAATAAGGACAGCAGTAACAGAAAAAATATAACAAATTCTAAGTCGTAAGAAGTTGATAGAAAGAGAAAAAAGGTGAAGAAACGAAAAGAAAAAAAAAAAAAAAAGATTCCCAGAGCTGAAATGAGATCAAGAAGAAGGATTGAGATAATAGAGAACAAAGACGGAGACAGCTGAGATCAATCCGGCGGCGATTGCTACAAACGAGAACCCTTTTAGGGTTTTATTCCATTTGAAGGTGGGATTAAATACAGTAAAGGTAAAAATAAATAAATAAAATAAAACAAAATCATTACATATATATATATATAAATAAAATATCTGGAAAAAAGAAAACAATATATTTTATTTTAGAAAAAAAGAATTTAAATTTGGGTGATTGACTTAGCGAAGCAATGATAACTGACTGATAAAAATAATGACACAGGAAAATGAGTTTGCAAAAAATGAGAATTTTAAGAGAGAAAATAAAAATAAATGAATAGACGATGAAGATGAGTTCTTGTTTGTTTAAGGCAAGAATCTCCAGATGACACGTCAGTTCCATTGGATTCTACCCGTACCCTTTTATATTTAGAATAGTACAGGTAAATATCCTTAAATTTACACTTCTACTTCCCTTTCTTTTTTTACTTTTACTCTTCCTCCCCTTTTCTTTGTACCTAATTTTTTCTTTTAAATTGGCTTTTATCTTATTTGGGATGTATGATGTGGCTCCTTTTTATTGGTTTAAATTCCAATTTTTTTCTTATTTATTTTTTTCTTCACATTCCTCATAATTTTTAATTTAATATATTTTTTATTTTTTGAGATGAGAATAAGCAACATAAACACAAGGAATAAAGTTGTAATCTGAAATTATATGCTACCAAAACAACCATTCTTGTTCTTGCTTCATGATATTTTTACTTTCTTTTAATTAATAAATAAATAGCTTTGCCAAAATTACCTTGGAAATTTTGTTTGGAGTTTTTTTTTTTTTGTTGGTGCCTATAAGTTTATTTAAAGTATTACTTCAAAAAAAATCAAACTATTAATATTGAAAAAAGATTTATAAAGAAGTGTAGATAATGTTACAACTCGGATCGAATTTCTATAGGATGAGCTTTAGCTTTTCTTTATTTGAAATCCTTTATTATATGTAAATTTGATGTTATGTAATTCAAAAATAAGATTTTGTTGGTTTACCTGGAAGATAATAGCTACTTTCATATTAAATAATTAACATGTTTGAATAAATATATGTTAACTTAGAACGAATGTTGACTTAAACATTACAAATAGAAAAGGTGTCTAAAATGGATCAAAACCTAAATTTCTTTCCCTCTTATCGGTTTCCTAAACCAAAGTTTTATAACCCGCTATCAATTTGAATCCAAAAAAAAAGAAAATATTACAAAAATATTTCGGTAAAACATAATCTTCGTGTAATAACCAAAGAAAATATTACAACAATATAAACAAAATTTTGAATTATAAGAAGTTGAAGAGAAAACGGGTGAACAAACAACAAGATCGAAAATGAACATATATGGAAAAAAATTAGATTATTGTAGCTTAAAATTTACCCTTCTTTTTTTACCTAACATATTTTTAAATTGAACTAATTTGTTTTTGTACTATATATTTTTAAATTTGAACGTTTACCTTATTTAAGGTGTGTGATGATTTATTGGCTTAGATTCCAATGTCTTTTTTCTTGCATTTTCTCCCACTTGTAATTTGATACATTTGCTACTACTGTTGTTAGCTTATTATACGAAATATTGTTTTTTAAAATTGATTTACTTGAAACATTGCTTTTTAAGATTGATTTATAGTTTTACCAAGATCACATTAAAACTACCGTCTTAAACTTTTATAGTTATTTTGTTCATTCTGTATATAGCTTTAGTTTAAGTTATTAGTTGTTTGAAAACAATTTCTAAATATGCACACTTTTTAAGTTAAGGTCTCGCATGTTATGATCCCAACAAATTTAAATAGAGTTGAATTTGAGTTACTTTATTGTATATAAATTTGTTATGTCATATAATTCGAAAATAGGATTTGGTTGGCTGGTAATAAGATAGGAATTATCTTCTTATTAGTTAATTGAAATTAATTTTTTATAAATATAATAAAAAAACCAAAATATTTATAACCAATGTAACAAAATAAAAAAGTTCATGAAATGGTAAAATATTTTCATAAATTTCATATTTGCCTTTAATATTGTAGATGATTCATCACTTTTTTTTTTTTTTGCAATTTTTTCACCTTATCTTCTAGATTTATTCAGCTCATTTTCAATATTTTATTTCTTATATTTTTATTCATCAATTTTTTTCTTTCTTCATCGTCTCCTTATTTCTTCCAACTCCTCTTCCAGAATATCAAAATCATTTAAATATTACTTTGATATGATCTAAACGATCGCTTACCTATTCAACACAATCGTTTAGATTTGAAGTCTTTTTTTCATCGTTTAAAAGAACTACATGATCGTGTGAATATAATCTAAATGATTATCATAATCAACATGATAGTTTAGCATGACCAACACGATCATTTAGATTTGAAGCATTTTTTTCATCGTTATAAAAAACTACACGGTTGTGTTGATCTACCTACACGATCGTGTATCATTTTCTACACGAGCGCGTATAATTATCGTTTAGAAGAAAAATCATACGTGTGTTTGTGACCAATTAATAATGTGTCAACGGGGCCATTTTTAGTATTTCTCATTGTAGGCCAGTGAATTTTTTTTCATTTTCAAAATTGTTCGTAAAGATTTTGCCAGTTTATTATATTTAAAAAAAAAAAAACCTCATTAATACCTTGTTAGAAGGAAACCAATGTTGACTTAGAGAATAACATATTTTCAAGGAGCATATATGTACAAATTAACAATTACTTATTAATGACATAGTTTTAGTGGTAATTTGAGAAACTTGAACGTATTGGCCTAGTAAATCTATTGTATACATTACAAATTGTTTTCTAATTGATAAATCAATATAATTATAAATAATATATTTACTTATCAATTCATATATAGTTCAGTGCAACACAACTTATATCGTCCTACGAGTTGGTAGTTTCATTCTCATCATCTCAATAATTGTCATAAATTATTCACGTAAGATCATATAAATTCAACTCATTCAATCAATAAAGTATTATTGTATAAAACTTCCATTTTGATGTTGAATAAGACTCACAATTAGTTTTTCAATTAACCCACTATCCCTTAACAACCCCTAATCACACCTAATTTTTTTTAAGTGACGTAAATAATTTTAAGGAGTTTTTTTTCAAGAATAATAATAATAAAAAACATATTATTTACACTTTATGTCAAAAAAATTATTAAATAACAAAAACTATAAATGTAATAAAATGATTAAACAATCTATTTTGTTTTTTTTTTTCCTTCTTAAATTTGAAGTTTAGAAAAAATCATTATAATTTTTATAGAATATATATGATTTTATTGAACTTAACTAATTAATAAAAAGATGATCTAAAATAGTTGAGAATGGGACAATATGGGAAAGCACAACGAAACTTAGGAAATGATAAAAATAGGTTAAGATTTAGGGGAGAATGTGAAATAATCTTTCAAAAAAAAAAATACACACAACTAAACTTGGCGATGAGTTAATTGGTTTCATGTTTGTTTGTTTTGTTTTTTTTTTTTTTTCTATTATTGAGTGTCAACTGTTTTTGGAAAACAATAAATAACCTCTGAGCTATGAATTAATTTATACAAGTTTCAAGCTTTAAAATAATCTATCAATTAAAGAATATTTTTGTAGAGAAAAATTGTAAAAACAAGCCAAATGGACTAAATGAATTTTTGTAGTAGTTTTTTTATTCTATAAATAGTAAATAGTTTGTATATTTTATTATTCTTGAAAAAACCATTTTCTAAAAGTTATTAATAAATTGGTAGGATATTATATTTTTTTTCTAAATTAAATGTAAAATAAAGAGCAAAATACACTTTGATTCATGAACTTCGATGTTTATGTCTATTTGGTTCTCAACTTTCAAAATTAACACCTATTAATCTTGACTAAACTTTTAGAAACAGTTTTAAATAGTCCTTAGAATTACATAGATTGTTAGTAAAAAATGAGGTGGATGTTAAATAATGAGTTGGCAGTTTTATTAATTTAATATTATAAAATTTTTAGTGATGCGAAATTCCTCTTCTTTGCTTCAACCTTTCGCCACTACTCTCAATAAATCTTCCACCCAAACTCTCCAATAGTTTGGAAATTAAGGGTAATTATTTGGAATTTCCACCTTCTTTTTGAGAATCGCGGTTTTATACATTTATTATGTTAGATAGAATTTCATAAGTTTGATTGAGACTG
The DNA here is from genome assembly GCA_025688845.1 of Cucumis hystrix. NCBI lineage: Eukaryota > Viridiplantae > Streptophyta > Magnoliopsida > Cucurbitales > Cucurbitaceae > Cucumis > Cucumis hystrix. The sequence goes on from CM046893.1 coordinate 18,294,279, forward strand.
TGTGAATTCGTAATTTTGTTGTTCTGGGTGTTTTATATATGTAAATTATAATATATTGTTCAGAGGGTGGTGTTGAGTTATGAATAATCCCCTTTGGGCCTTTTGTTCATATGTATTTTTTGAGTATCAGTTTTGGGAATTTTCATGCCTAAAGTTCACAATTGATTTATCTGTGCTAGGTGTTATGTATATCCAAGGAAAGAACCATCCGTGGTATACTTTCTTTGAGTCGTCACAGTTAACGATAATCATTGAAAATTATGGTAAAATAAAAGCTAGGTCACACGCAAAATGGTGAGAGTAGGATTACTCTCCAAATTTCTTATCAAACATGGCTTCCAAGACCAAGATCCTACCTTCCATTTCTTTCAGTCCTGCAGTTTCTTCCCAAACCTAACCCCCTCCTCTCTTTTTACTCCCCAAATTTCCATAGTTTCCAAATTACCTAAATTTCCAGTAACAGTAATTGGCGTTGCAACGTAAACGTCAAAAAGCTCATGGTTGTTGGCTTTCCAGTTGATAAGCTTGAATTAGAGGAAAGCCAACAAGCTTGAGGGGAAGATTTATAGAGAGTACTGACGAAAGGTTGAAGAAACGGTTGGAGGTGATGGAAAGAAGAGGAATTCCACGTCATTAAAAATTTTATAATATTAAATTTATAAATATTGTCGACTTACCATTTAACATATGTTCCTTTCGAAACTCATCGAATAAACATCAACCTAGACTGCATTTTATTTCAAAACTAACTAAATAAACATCAACTCCATATTATTATCTGAACTTGAATAAAATATGAAATAAGTTGGGTAAAATAAAACATATTCAACATTATTTATTGTTTATGTATTATTATTTAATTTAGTAATCAAAATTTGAAAATCTTTATTAATATTTCAACATAAATACATACAAACATGCAAGTGAGAAATTAAACGGTATAGTGTCATATCACACGTGAAGATGAAATTATATTGCAATTAGGCCATTTAAAAAAATTAATATTTATAGATAACATATAAGAGGAGAAACTCGTCATTTCATTACAAGAAAAAAGAGTTTTAGCTTCTCTTCCTTCTCTTTCTTCCAACACCATCATCTTATTCTCTATGTCGAAATAGTGATTGGGTTAGTGGGTTAACGTGAGGTGATGAATCAAATTGGTTTTGCGACTGAATTTTTTTTGAAATTTTGGGAAGTGATTCTTTCACATGGATAGAATTGTCACACACCACGTCCTAGCAAAGTACAAATAACAGTAAAAAACAATAAAAAGAGAAACAATAGTAACAAACATAACTAATAACTCAATTCAGTGGTACAACACCCACCTAGATTCTCTCAAGATGCTAAACTTTCTCTCTTAATTTAGGCTCTCCTAAATATGAATTTATTGGTGGTGAAAGATTAGAGCTCCCAATAAGTTAATGAGAACTCCTTCTCGATTGTGTGAGTGGTATTAGGGTCCCCTAAAGTAGTCAATAAGGTTGGAATAAATGTAGTCTTCAATGTGCTACTCACAAGAACAATAGCCGCATACACCAATACACGATTGTTTCAAATCAAACTTCTTTCCAAATAGAACTTTTTTAAAAAAATAATGTAAATTTTGAAACATATGTCAAAAATGAAAAAAAAGAAAGGTGATTTTAGGTGAAGTGGACCCCGTCCATGACTTTCATGCAGTGGATCTCACATCTTCTATTTTTTACTTTAAATTTATATATATTACAGTAGGCTCCACACTTTCTAATTTTTTTTATTATTTATATACATTATGTGTGCGTCCCACACATTCTACTTTTCTCATTATTTATATATACATACGCACCTATATATATTAAACATTTAAATTCTAAAGATATCCTTCTTTATTAAATTAATTTATTATTTTTCTTTTTTTCTTTATATATATTTAAATATCTCAATCTTCAAATTTTCTTATTAAATCCATTTTTTATAATTTAATTTAATTATTTCTTAATCAAGATAAGTTGAAGTTACTCAAAAAAAAAATAACAATAATAACACCTGAAGCCACCAATGCACATTGCTAATTGAATAAAAAAAATTAATGTTTATGACCAAAGGAAAAAAAACAAGAATTAGTTCAATTAAAAATTAAATTTCAAAAACTTAACTAAATCAATATTTTCCTTATATATATATATAGTCTTCAATCTTCAATTTTTCTTATTAAATTCATCTTTTCTAATTTAATATAATTATTTCTTACCCAAAATTATACATATCTTTTTCTAATTTTGTATTAAAAAAAATACATATATTAACAAAATATGTTATTAAAAAATAAAATAAAATAATAATAATAATAATAATAATTGAAAGAAGTTGAAGCTTACTCTAAATATAATAATAATAATAATTTGCAATCGAAAATTATTAGTTAAGTTTTTTAAATTTAATTTGTAATCAAACCAATTCTTGTTTTTTTCCTTTTGCCATAAACATTAAATTTTTTTATTCATAGCAATGTGCATTGGTGGCTTCAAGTGTTATTATTATTATTATTATTTTTTTGAGTAACTTCAACTTCTCTCAATTATTATTATTACTATTTTCATTTGTTTAATATATTTTTTAATAACATATTTTGTTAATATATGAGTTTTTTATAAAAAAATGAAAATTGGGAAAAAAAAAAAGATATGTATAATTTTGATTAAGAAATAATTAAATTAAATTAGAAAAAATGAATTTAATAAGAAAAATTGAAGATTAAAGATTGAGATATTTAAATATATATAAATAAAAAAGAAAAATAATAAATTAATTTAATAAAGAAAGATATTTTTTGAATTTGAATGTTTAATATATATATGTGTGTGTGTGGGTATGTATATATAAGTAATGAAAAAAAGTAGAATGTGTGGAACCCACGCATAATGTATATAAATAATAAGAAAATAAAAAAGTGTGGAGTCGAGTGTAATATATATATAAAAATAAGGTAAAAAATAAAAGATGTGGGGTCCACTGCATGGAAGTCGTGGACGGGGTACACGACTTCACCTAAAATCACCTATTTTTGCCTATAGTTTTGCATTCATCCTACTTTTAACATATGTTTCAAATTTTACATTATTTTTTAAAAAAAGTTCTTCCAAATAACAATTCGTACATATGGGACAACTCTAGCAACAAATGTAACTCGAACTTAAATAGCATAGTGAGCAAGGAAACAATCCACATAATGAATCGACACAACTCTGGGAATTGAAAACATCTAAGCCCCACAAATTCACAAAATAACGTAAATGTGGAAAAAATATTGCAAAACCTACAACTTCCATGACAATTGTTGGGACAAATAATATTTTGAAATGTATTATTGGACAACCATGAAACCTACTCAGCTACTCAACTGCAAGCTAGAAAACTTAACAAAATATATTTAGCCAATTGAGCAAGACATGTCTATCGGAGATTTCAACTACATCCACGAGTTAAGGATTCCATTAGTGTTCACCATCAAGCCCTTCAATGACAAAACATATAAATGATAAACAAAAACAAAATCATAGCGTCAGGTCAGGATTCAGAACAAGCTAACATATAATTTGATTCATGGATAGTTTGACTAATATCCTAAACAAGAATAAAACTCTAAGGTTTCAATATTAATTGTCATAACATTGATAAATCAATTGCACTTTACTAAAAATAATAGCGAATTTGCTGTGTGTTAGTGTTCTATGCAACACGTATAGTGTTTTTGAATTACACACTTTCTATTTGAATTCAACCAACCAATATTTATATCAAAACTAAACTATCTAAAGAACAAAAGTAGGTAGATCAATGCCAATTTTTCAACTCAATCGAATACTAAACTAGAATTATCATATGACCATGGTAAAAACGAAGACATATTAAAACACTAAAGATTAAGATAATTATGGCAAAATCTATCATTCATTGCATTAGTCTCATCGTCAAACCATTCATCCAATGTTATCGAAAAAACCTAAACCAAAACCAATAATGTCCTTAATTAGAACTACACCTTTTATTTAGTTATCATACGACACAGAACCAAAAAGGTTTGCTCTAGTACAAGAAAGGAAGTAAAACTCTCTAGTGTTCTCTTTCTTTACAAATATTCAAACAACATCATTGACCAACCTCAACTTTAGCATAATTAGAAACTTACATAAAAATAACTTTTATTCTAGTGACACGTTTAAAGAATGCAAACTATAGTCTTCATCTTCGAAAAGGTGAGCATTACCATATATGTGTTCCAAGGCTTCTGTGCACACCACTACATTTTAAGCAAATATAAACATGCCAATATGCGCATAACTGCATAAAGACAGTGAATCATACATCATACTTCTTCAGATCTTCATATAAACAGAAAAGAAACACACAAAAGTAAATTCATCAATGGAAGGCACTTTGTTCCAAGGAAAATAATAGTAAAACTAAAGCTCCTTTGATGATTTTTGTATTTTTAGATTTTGAAAATTAAGCCTATAATTAAACACCATTTTTCACCTCTCAATTTCTTACTTTGGTATCTACTTCTCACGTCTAAGTTTTATGTCAGGTTGGCAATCTACTTTTCTATCTAGCTAAGTCTTAAAAGGCCAAATTAAAATTTGAAAACTGCAAAGTGGAACACATTTTTTTTTCTAATTTTATTCTTACCTCAACTTGGTGTTGCAATGACTGCACATAGTTGATAATCTCATCCAACGTCAAAGCTTTTGGGTTCTTAACCAACCTTATTGTAACTATGTAAGTTACCTTTTAAATTTATTTAAAATTAATTTTGTACCTTTGAGTTATTTTCCATCTCCAAACCATCAACAAAACTTGTCAATATCAAAAAATTTAAATGGTGTTCTCAATAAATAGAAAAAGTTTCTAAACTTCACCTAAAAATCATTTTAGTCCTTCTAAATATTCTAACCTCAAACAATAATCCTAAATTCAAACTTCATAAACAACATATCATATTTTTGGCTATAAGAAAAAACACAATGAAGTATGAAATAAGAATAAACCATGTGAGTGATCAAACAAATTCACAGCAACAAAAATAATTACACAATGAAGAGTTGTAAATCTCAAACTTCTTATATTCCTACCTCTAAACCAACGAATATTATTGCATTTTAGACCTTTGTTTTGTACTTGGCTGTCATACCCAACTGATCTAGGTACCTAAGTGATGCATCAAACACAAGAAACAAAAAAACATAGCTTTTGAGACTCTTCATTTTCCAAGAACATGAAACCACAAGTTGGAAAAACTAGTTATACCAAAATTTACCAAAAACTGTTGACAAATGTGTTAGATACATTTGCTGAAATTAGAGAAAAACGAGATGCAAAAGCACATAATCAAACGTTCAACTATTTGCTGAAATAAGAAGGTTATTCTACTTTCTTGTCCAAAGAAAGTTCTATGAAGTTTATACCAGATTGTAAGAAATGTAGTGCCTGTAGAGATGTGCCATGTCAGCGTATTAGTTGAAGAGAGAAAACAATTGAAATGAAAAAGAGTACCAAATTATGCAAATGTAAGCAATTGTGGATGCTAATACTTCGTTTAGATGAAGAATAAGGTCTTTTCACGTTGAACCTATTGATTGTTAGCACATCAATCATAGTGTTATTGTGTTTTTCCTATAAAAAATTCTGTTTTGGGTTCAAAAGGGGATGTCCTGAAAGCTATATTCCTTTGTGCTGTCATTCAATCACAAAGGAAAAGGAAGACCATGGAGAGATTTTGATATTCCAACTTGGATAAAAAAGAACCGCAAGCCCATGACATGAAATCCCACATCAGTATAAATAGACAACAATGGAACCTTTAAACTCATTAACGGAACACAGGAAAAAAAAAACTCAAACACATAAGATAAGAAAAAAACTCATTAACAGAACAAAGAAGAAAAAAACTCAAGCCCCATTGTCCATTAAAATATCTAGGTGAATTTTAAAGACCCATTTCTGCTCCTATTGATCAAACATGGTACAATTCTAACACCCAAGGGATGCAAAAAAATTTGAAGGAATACGAGGGATCATCACAACCCTAAAAATGAACAAATAAATAACATGAAAATAAAAAAAATTATCATCAACGAAATCATAGCCATCAGTCACAGTGGATGAAAACGACCGGAGATATCATGGGTTACTCCATCTTCAAAAAACTAACATAATGATAGAACTTACTTATTTGGAAACCGTTGATGGTCAAGCTCATTATAAGGGTCAATTACCAGTCCAGAAACTCCACGCCTTAAAACTGTTGCTTTTGCAAGATTCAAGACCCAACTAATACTTTGGAGGAAATCATTTTCACACCTAGTCAGAATAATAACGAGCATTCCTTTTGTTCTCACTTTCAGAATCCTGCAGAATAAACCCCAAAACAAGGAAAACTTATAATTACATAATGTGTTAGCCCACAATGTTGGTCATACAGATGAAGACCGCACATTAGAAAATCAAAAAGCAAAATAAGAAGAAACACTTTTTAGTCCTTAGTTAATCGATAATTTAAATGGCAAAGCTTTATTTCTTTCAAAATATAAACAATAAAATTAACATGAATAAAAAAACACAACATACAAACATTCTACAAGTAGGAAGTCTCCTTTTCGTACCTTAGAATCACAAACAGTGAAAATGAGCAGTTGATTTCTCCATTGAAAAATACTTCAAATTAATTCAGAAAGCTAATCAAAATGTTTCACTAATACGAAGTACAATGAAGCAAAGTTCTGTCTCTTAATGATTCAGCACTCATGATCAATGATTCAGCACTCATGATCACAAAATCTCATGCAAGTCACTAGTCAAATAAACCAACAGCTAAAACAAAGCAAAATAATAACAAAAATCCACAAAGATGTTGTAATTCAAATCTAAAAAAATCATTACCCAACCCCATGAAATCAATATCAATAAACAAAATAAAAAAAAATCAGCTACCCGTCGTATGCTTAGAATTCTACTCATTGTGCTCCTAAAACACATAAACAATAAGAACAAAGTTTAAGAGGCAATACTTAGTTGCAAAACCTTAATCAAACTACAAAAATGAGCAATGTACAGGTTCTTACCTTCAAAATAGCCTTAGTCTTAGTATCCTAAATTTATGGAACAAATATTGTTCAAGTATGGCCGTACCTTCAAAATAGCCTTAAAACTCAATTCAAACACTTTTAATCAGTCTCAAACTATTTAGTGAATTCTCATGGATTATAAACTAATCCAAGACGTTGAGAAAGAGCTAAAAAGGATCTGAATAGAACTTTAAGTAAAAAAGAAAACTTAAGAAGTTAAATTAATCGATAATGTTTGAAATAACTCTTTACTAAGTCACTCTTTTGAGATGAAAAAGAACAATACTGGCCGTGCATATAAAAAATAACTGACATAGCAAGACAACCACCACATCGGCAAAAACATATCACTTTTTTTTTTTTTTAACAAATGTGAACCTTTAATGTGGATGGATTTGGGTGGACAGTGTTGAAGAGGATAGTGAAGGCCAAGAGGATACTAATGAGAAGGCAAATTACTAATGATGTTATTGAATGTTGATGACACAATGGCTGCAAACTTGGCTGCTTTTCCATGGCCGCCTCCCAGCTCATTTGCTACTCTTACTCTGTTTCGTTCGTTACGATCAATAATCAATATAATGTGTATTTCATTATTAATTGTACCTGATATATATAGTTTGAGAAAATAATTAACAAAATTTCACATGTCAACTATTGAAATAAATGATAGGTAACACATGGTCCCAATTTACTATATGCTACTTAATGAAGTAGTATATGTTATTTTCATTCTCATAACATCATTGACGTATTCAAATACGAATATTTTACCTCACACCTCAACTATTTGAAATAAATTATATTCTATCATTGAGATTGATCAAGTATATTTTATACAGATATATGTTTACTATATTAAAAGTGCATTTTTTGACAATTCTACCCCTTGTCGAATTCTAAATTTACAATATTAGTCTCAGTCTTAAGTTATTGTTTTTAGTTTATAAAATAAATCACCCACACTTATTGTCATTTTTGTGGATTAACGTCAATATTAAGTTATTGTCATTTTATTTACTTTATTAAAAAAACAATGAAAAAAAAACATCATCTCTTCTTATTTCTTATGTTGTTTGTAATAAATAATAATTTTAATCTACTATTTCAATATTTATTCTATTATAATATAATAATAAACAAATATAAAATTTATAATAAATAAAGAAGGTAGAAAGCCACCCACATCTGACAAAGTAAATTAAACCACCGTTGTATAGATGAATAATGTTTTTAGAAATCATTTAAAATAGTCCTATTTAAAAATAATAATAATGAAAACAAAATTTACCTAAAACATATAAAACATTTTTGTTTCTTTGATTGGTGTTTGAGATCAAATGCATTTTTCAAGGCATAAATACATTCAGTTACAATTATTACAACTCAACATTTACTACAACTTGGAGCTAAACAAATGTACAATTTGGGCGACATAATATTTTTGTGATCAATTAAAAGTTTCAATTAAATGGATGACATAGTTTGGTGATGTTAGACGGTGAGTATAGTTGCAAAACTTCACAAATAGTAGAACTTCTATCAAACTCATATATAATCAATTTGATGGGCATGGAGAATAATGAATTGAAATAATAAAAGTTAACAAATAAAGAATAAAGAGACTACAATATTAGAGAATTAAATATTTGAATGTGGTTATTGAAAACATTGGAGGGGAGTTGTCTATTTTAAGTTTTACCTATTCGATTGTAAATAATTTTATTACAGTAAAATAAGGGTCAATCTAACTGTTACTTTCCATTTTTCAAAATATTTGTGTGCGAAACTAATGGGAAACATTAGTTTTTAAAAAGAATTATCTATTTTTTCAATAGAGAAACATACATGTTGATTTAGTCACTAGTCATTATTTTAAAACAACTACATTTTCTTTACAAGTTTTGAATTTTTTTAAGATAAAAAAATTATAAAAAATGTATAAAAGATAAAAAAATAAAAAATAAAAAATGGATAGTTGCAAATATAGCAATTAGATTCAAAATATTAGCAAATATAACAAAATTTAAAAAAGAAAATTGCAAATATACAAAAATCTATCAAAATTTATCACCGATAGACTACGTTACAAAATATTGATATATCACTAATAAACTATAAAAATCTATTAATTATACAAGTTTATCACGGATAGACTTTGCTATATTTGTAATTTTTAAAAAAAATATTATTATATATTTAATTATTGTTACTAAAATTGCTATCGACTATAATTACTGTGAATATATTTGAATATGAAAAAGACAATTAAACCACAAACATGGAAAAAAAATCAAAATAAAAAGTGAATTAACATGGGGAAAAAGTGTACGGTAAAATTGAATACAAAAAGTAAGAAAAATAATTTTAAAAAAATGAGAGACTGAATTGAATAAAATAATAAATCACCACTATTTTTACAAATACTTTACAAATCACCTTAATTTTATCAATATTATTTAAAACTATCCTAAAATGACACTAAATCCATAAAGTAATCTACAAATAAATATTGATTTGAAAAATGTCCTCGTTGCAACTATTAACAAATTAGTGGGATATAATTGCTCAAATTGAAAGTTTCGTGTATAAATCGTAACCAACCCCATAATTTAGGGGTGGTAAATGCAATTTCATCAAAGAAAAGAAAAGGATAAAAAAAAAAAGAGGTTACCTAGCATAGTATTTGTAATATCCAATTTCATTTTAGTTAATAGAGAAATAATTGACTAAAATACATTTATCTTGAAATAGTGTTTCAATTACGTCCCAAGTCAAATAAAAAATGGTTACCAAACCCTTGTACATAATCGGTCACAATCTCTCAATAATTTATATGTTAGTATAGGTTTGTAGGGTGTGTTTTGACCCATGAAGTTAGAAGTAGTGTATGAAAGTAGAAGTTGTAAACTCTTCAATTCTTGTTTGACCTAAATAGTTGGTGAATCCATTATTAAAAGGGGATTAATTTTATATCTTATTAACTCTTAAAACTATGGATCATATGAGCTCATGTCTACCCACATTCTATAACTATTCATCATTATTAAAAAAAAAAACTATGATATTTATGTAATAATTGCAATCCTATATTTTGAATTTGTAATAATTAAGTTCTCAATATACAAAGGGAAATCTTCAAACTCTAAAACGATGAAAATATAATGCATATCGCTCAATTTTCTCTCACCCATTTGCAAACCGTGGAGCATTTTATTTGAGGAAATCGAGAGATGGAGAAGGACTTTCAATTAGATTTTCTTGTGGATTTGGAAACTTGGAATTGCAAAAGAAGCTCTCTCGCGTTTGACTCCAAACTACATATTCTACGCTCATTCTCAAGTGTTTATTTTTTATCTTTTTAAAAAGGTTTATCTATCTAGTCATGACTCGAAATATTTACTTTATTTTATAGTTGATTTTATGAAATCAATTATTTTGAAAACTACAACAACTTCAAATCTAGCCTAAACCTAACACGAAAACTATAGATGAAATCAGGATGAACCAACCAAACCTATTTCACCTCCTACCACGTAAACCAAGCCCACAAAATTTTCTTAGTCTAATCCATATGTCAATTGGGCTTTAATTTCGATGTCAATGCCAACTTCATTCTAATGCATAACGGAGTCCGCCGCCTTATGCGACGGTTAACCGGCCCACAATCGCTTATCAAAAGAGACAAAAATTAGTGGGCTACCTAAAAAAGGAAAAACAAAGGGCTTTTGATCTTCCACCCGTAATAATTTTTTTTCAATTGACCTTATTCTAAAACTCACACCCATTTAAATTTAATAATAAATATAAAAAATTTATAAAATTCTAATGGAAATTCTCTTATCTACTATATTGATTCTACTAATGGCACATCACACTTATGTCATTTTAATCTTAAAGTATGATTTTTTAGATTAATTAATTTAAACCTATATTAGCGTCACAACTCTACCTTATATTAATTAATATATAATTTTAACTAGACTAAAATTTTGGGCTAGAATTCACCACCCAACTAATTAAATAAACCCTAATCTTCTTTCATCTCTACTTTATTTTATTTTATTTTATTAAATGAAATATAATTATCTCCAAAGTTTTGTCCTTCTCTTTGCATATCTCATCACTCTCAATATGACGTGCTAGTTTTATAATCGAAGGAATTAAAGACCAAAAATATATTTTTTTATTCAAACTGGATGTTTCTTTCTCTATGATTTTTTAAATTTTAAAAAATACATTCTTAATTTTGAAATTTTATTTTAAATACTAATTGACGTTAAGTCATTAATTTTTCAAAATACCAATTCAACTGTACCAAATCGATCTCATGTTAATTTGCCAATTGAAACAATTTGGATTTTTTTTACAAAATTGGAGGTTAAAGAATTATTTGATAAATAATAAGTTTTTTTTAAAATGAAGCATATAAACACCAATTGTACTACGTGGCTAAATTTTTTTTTAAGAAATAGAAAAAAATAAATTTAATTTGAAAATGTTAAAAAAATAAAATAAAGTTTCAGTTTTAAAAATTGATTTGATTTTTGAAAGAATAATAAATCCACAAATTTATATAGGTATTTTTAGTATTTGAAAACAAAAGAAAAATAAACTTTCCAAAAAAAAAAATCTGTAAACAAAAAAACAAACATTTATATTAGAATATTAAAATAAATAGGAATTAATCTCAAAATTTCAAGTTTTAAAAGTGTATTTTGCACCCAAAAAAATAATAAATAAATAAAATAAGAAAAAAGACTTTACGACCTGGAATGACAACAAAAGTGCCCAAGTGCAACAACTGTAAAGTCAAGCCAACCTACGTAATGTCTAAAAGGTGCCTAAGATTTAAATTGGCTGAATTTGTGGCATCTGTTGGGTCTTCAAGGAGAATTCTTACCATGTGAGACAGTAGCAAAATCTCGGTAACTGAAGTTATTTAAAGAAGTTTCTCTCTTATCAAATGCCTAATTTTGTGCAAAAAGATATGCTGGATTACAAATGCCTATGGTCCTTGTGGATACAGAGAAAGAAAATTGGTTTGGCCATAGTTATCTTCCTTAGATGTTTGTTCGGTTGTGGCTTGGTGTGTAGGTGGGGATTTTAATATTAGTCGTTGGGCCCATGAATGATTTCCTTTCAGCGGGAGCACTAGAGGAATGACATGTTTCAATAAGTTCATTGATTTGGTATATCTCATGGAAGTTTCACTGCAAAACAAAGGTTCACTTAGTCTAGAGAGAGAAGGTAATTCTCTCTCCAGATCATTATTGGACAGATTCTTCATAAATTAGGATTGGGATGTTCTTTTGGAAAATTCTCAGGTTTCATGCAAAGCACGTATTTTCTTGAATCATTTTCCTTTAATGTTGGAGGTTGGATCTTTTTTTTGGGGCCACTTTCTTTTTCGATTTTGTAATAGCTGGTTGTTGTCCAATGAATGTAATCACATTATTGTTGAAACAATTAACATATCAAGCTTTTATGGTTGGCAACTTCATTTTACATGAGCAGTTGAGATCAATTAAAATGGCCGTATAAGCATGGAATTCTAAAACACAAACCAAGGTAAAAGAAAGAGAAAAAAATCTTGTTACTGGTATTAGAAAAATATGATCTTATGGCTGAATTAATTGTGCTAAATGAAGAGGAATTGGGTTCTAATATAGCTCTGCAAGCTGAATTACTCAGTATTTACCAAAGTGAAGAGCGCAACTACATCCAAAAAAGCAAACTTAACTGGTTATCTTTGAGAGATGAGAACATGAGTTTCTTGCAGCACTTTTTAAATGCAAAGAAAAGAAGGAATCTCATGACAGAATTAAAAAATGATAACATGGTTGAGTCATCTTCGTTCCGCGACATTGAAAGGCTTGTGTTAGATTTCTTCGAGATACTTTATAAAAGAATTATGGGGGACATATTCATTTGTATTAACAGCGATTGGCCTTGTGCCTCCTTAAATACAGGATGTGACTCTTGTTGCTCAATTTTCAGTGGAAGAAATTTTCAAAGCTTTAAAGGCACTTCGCAGCAATAAAGCTTTGGGCCTTGATGGATTCATAACGGAGTTCCTTCTAAAAAACTGATCTATTTTCAAGGATATTTTCAAATCTTTAATGGATGATTTCCACATAAATGAAAGATTAAACGCATGCATTCAAGAAAACTTCATTTGTTTAGTGCAGAAAAAAGAGAATGAGACTTTAGTCAAGGATTTCTGCCCAATCAGCCTAACTATCATAACATACAAGGTGGTTGCAAAGGTCCTCTTTGAATTTTTTAAACAAGTTAGTTTATCAATGTAATTATAAATACTTTTGAAAGTTCTTTTATTGAAGGTAGGCAGATTCTTGACGCAATATTAATTGCTAATAAAGTACTAGAAGACTATAGGGCAAAACAGAAAATGGGTTGGATTTTAAGACTTGATCTTGAAAAAGCCTTTGATAGTGTGGATTGGATATTTTTAGAAAATATATTATCTCTTAAAAAATTCAGCTCCACATGGATTTCATGGATAATGGGCTACATAAAAAGTCCAAAATTTTCAATATTCATGAATGGTAAGCCAAGAGGCCGAATTATAGCATCTCAAGGTATCCGAAAGGGGACCCCCTATCCCCCTTCTTATTTCTCTTAGTGAGTGAGGTTCTAGGTGAAATCATAAGCAAGCTTCATAGCAGCGACCAATTTGAAGGTTTCCTTGTTGGCAAAGACATGATCCCCTTCCTTTGCTTCAATTTGCTGATGATACTCTTCTATTTTGTAAGTATGATGTGAAGATCATCTTTAAGCTTAAGGAAGCCACCAGGTTATTCGAATGGTGTTCAGGATAGAAAGTAAATTGGGAGAAATCTGCACTTAGTGGTGTTAATGTGGGAGAGGATGACTTGATTCAAACAGCAAATCTGCTAGGGTGTAAGGCAGAAAAGTTACCAATCTTATATTTAGGTCTCCCTTTGGGAGGCTACCCTGGACAAAAGGTGTTTTGACAACCAATCATTGATTGAATTCACAAGAAACTAGATTGGTAGAGAAGATATAACATCTCTAGAGGTGGAAGACATACAGTGTGCAACTCAGCTCTGGTTAATGTTCCCACATATTACCTATCTTTATTTTCAATAATTAAGTGTGACTGCCTTTTTAGAGAGAATCATGCAAAACTTCTTTTGGAAAGGTCAAGCCAGTAGCAAAGTCAACCACCTTGTTAATTGGAACAAGGTTTCAACTCCATTAAAAGATGGGTCTCGACCTAGGTGGAACTAAAATTCATAACATTGTTTTGCTTGCTAAATGACGTTGTAGATACGTGAAAGAAGAGTCAACTCTTTGGAGGCAAATAATAAGCAGCATCCACGGTAAGGAGGCTTTTGATTGGTTCACTAAAGGGAAATCTGGTAACAGCGTACGAAGTCCTTGGGTTAACATTGCTAGAGTTTTAAGGTTAGTTGACTCTTTAGCCTCCTTTAATCTTGGTAACAGTCTTAGGATCGATTTTTGGCAAGATCTTTAAGTAGGTAACACCCCATCAAGGAGCAGTTTTCTAGGCTCTTTAGAATCGCTCTTTTGCCTACTGGTTCAGTAGCAGCACATTGGGACCATGATAGATCTTGGTCATTGGCCTTAAGAAGAAGTTTGAAAGAAGAAGAAATTGCAGAATTTCAATCACTTCTTTCCCTGATCTCAACTGAAAAAGTGGTTAATATTGACAACTTTAGATCATGGTCCATTGATCCCCATGGACGGTTTTTCGTTAAGTCTCTTTCGGCTTACCTAAAATATGCTTCTTCGATGAATAAACGTCTTTTTTTAGCAATTTGGAAATCAGACAGCCCTCGAAGAATTAACATTTTGATTTGGATTATAGTCTTCAGGTCCCTTAATAGTTCAGAAATTTTGCAAAAGAAATCCCCCAATAAAATGTCTCTCTCCTTCAATCTATCCTCTTTGCTAGTGAGAACCTTTGTCACATTTCCTTGGACTGTCCCGTCTCTTCCTTCAGTCGGGAAATGGTTTTTTCCTTGTTTAATTTAGTTTGGACTTTTGATCGTTCACTCAGCACTAGTGTGGTTCAGCTGTTGTTGGTTTTGAAGTAACCCAAAAAATGGGAAAACTTGTCTAAAGCTTTACACACTAAATTATGGTTCGAGCGGAATCAACGTATCTTATCCATGATAAAGCAAGACAAAGGGCAAAAATTATGTGTGCAGTAGATCTTAATGTTGCAACTTGGTGTTCCTTAAAAAAGGAGTTCATTAATTATTCCATTCAAGATATTTACATTAATTGGAACGCCTTTATTAATCAAGTTAACTGTTGCTGCATCAGTTTCACTGCTTTGCAAATTTCACAGTTCTGAAGCCTTGAAATTTTGAAGGATCGACCTTGTTTTAATTTTTAACTTGAGATTGTATTATTGGATCTTTTGATGTTTTTTGGTCATGTTTTCCTATTTTTTCTGAACCCTTGTAATAGGCTGGACGTTATTATTGTTCTTCTAGATTTGCTGTAATAGGCTGGATTTCGCTCTCATTGCAATAGGCTAAATTTCATCCTCATTGTTGTAATAGGCTAGTCTTATTTGGGATATGATGTTTTGGTGCTAAGGGGTGTCAACCTAGTTGAGATATTCAGGTGCACTTTCTGATCCCCTAGTTCTAGTTTCTTCTTAAGCTTGTTTAGATTTCTTTATTACGCTCTTTGTATAATTCTCTTGTACATTGAGTTCTTATTAATGATAAAGAAGTTTGTCTCCGTTTCAAAAAATATATGTAGTGCTCAATATTGTAAGAAAAAAGTTTTGAAGTTTGGGCAAAATTTGAAATCCCCAAAGTTTAGACTAAATGTGCAAGCTAAGTAAGCTATTACTCACCTCCCAACTTAAAATACCCCCACTTAAGCTTTGTTCGTCTCAGGCAAAGAAAAGATACTTTTATAAGTCATTCAAGCAACAAGCATGAGATTCATACAAAAACTTAAGAAAAAAATCACTCAATCATGCAAGTAGATATTGATGTTAATCTTGCAAGTCAACCAAGCTAGAAACTCAATGCCTTAAAGAATGCAAGCAATCGATTGAGGTTAAGTTTTAACTAGATTTATCCAACGAAATTATGTTTAAATAAACTCGAGGTCTAGCAACTTCAACGCCTAGACATGCTCCAAAAGGATTAAAAGTGTGCTAGGGCTTCCTTTCCCAACCCATAAGCTACCAAAAAGAGAGAAAAAATGACTTAGCGATCTGAAATGACAACCAAATGCCAAAGTACAACAACTATAGTGTCAAACAAACCTTAGCAGTGTCCATAAGGTGCATAAGTTGTGAAGGCAACCAAAGAATGTTTAAGTATGAGCTTTTTCGACTCATAACCTACCAAAAAGTGAGAAAAAAGGACTTAACGACCCAAAATGGCAACCAAGTGCCCAACTACAACAACTATATTGTCAAACCAACCTAAGTAGTGTCCAAGAGGTGCCTAAACTATAAAGACAACCAAACAATGATTAAGTGTAAGCTTTCCTAACTATAAGCTACCAAAAAGTGAGGAAAAATGACTTAACGACCCGAAATGGCAACCAAGTGCCAAACCAACTTAAGTAGTGTGCAAAAGGTGTTAAGCAGTAAAAACACTCTAAGAATGCTTAAGTGTTAGCTTTCCCGACTCATAACCTACAAAAAAGTGAAAAAGAAAAAAAAAATTAACAACCCGAAACGGCGACCAAGTGCCCAAGTACAACAACTATAGTGTCAAACCAACCTAAGTAGTGTCCAAAAGGTACCTAAGCTGTACAGGCAACCAAAGAATGTTGAAGTGTGAGCTTTTCCGACTCATAACCTACAAAAAGTTAGAAAAAAGAACTAAACGATCTGAAATGGCAACCAAGTGCTCAAGTGCACTAACTATAGTGCCAAACCAACCTAAGTAGTGTCTAAAAGGTGCCTAAGCTATAAAGACGACAAAACTAAAATGTATATGCTAAATGATACAATCTGGTAGGCTGATTTATGATGTTTAATGCAACAAAATTAAGTCCTTAGAGACAAGATTAAACCTAAGGTTGCAAATTCACCGAAATTGTAGCAAGGGAGGGGCTTACCGTTTTAGCTTCATCAGCCAAAAGAATTTATAGAAAATGAGCATTAGCAACATTTATCAAAGGTTTTGAAGAAGAAAAAGTACATTTTGAAGAAGTTGAATGTGATTCTACCTTATTCTTTTTAACAAGAAAGGGGTTGCTAGACTTATGTAAAGTAGTGTTTGAACTAGGAGTGTCTACAACTTTACCAGTACAAAGAGTAAGGGCACTTACATTTCCAACATCCAGTTGTGAAGGAAGCTTACCCTTAGACTCAAGTTTACTCACCGTTGAAGCAAGTTGAGACATTTGGCTAGTTAAACCAGAAATTCCAGCCCATGTTCCTTATTGAAAAGCTAAGGTATTTTTTTGAAAATCTTGAATTGTTTTTTTAAAAATCAAATTGTTGTTTTCCATTTTGGTTAAAATGTCCTCCATGTTCATGCTAGTTGAGAAAGAAGGATTTGATGGGTATGCTTGTCTAGGTTCTTAAGATCCCCACTTAAGGTTTGTGTGATCCTTCCATGAAGGATTGTAAAAGTTAGGAACAGTTCATATCTCCTAAACCTATTAGCTAGGTTGACATCTTTTACTTGTGGACATTGATCATTAAAGTGTATGGTTTCTCCACATACCCCACAAATCATCAATTGATGGGTATTTTCTCTAACCATGCTTATAATGTAGCTCATTTACTTTTTAAGCTCACTTATCTCACTAGAGGAAGAATTTGACCTCTCCATCCTACTCCCAAAGGTTTGAGTATTTTTCGCCACTCTAGCAATTAATGCCCTAGCCTTATTTGGGGTTTTATCACTTAGTGCACGTCCCGCCACCGCATCGACAAAATTTATATCTAAGAGGGTTAGGCCACTATAGAAGTTTTGTACTAAGGCTTGATCATTAGTTTGGTAGTATGGGTAACTAGAACAAAGCTCATTAAACATTCTCAATATTCATGCAAAGTTTCCTCATTGACTTGTTTAATTCTATAGATTTCTTTTATGATTGAGTTAGTCTTGGTTATGAGAAAATATTTCTCTAAGAATTTCTTTTTCATTTAGGACCAAGTTGTAATAGAGTCGGGTTCTAGGTAATAAAGCCAACGTTTTTCACCATCAATAAGGGAAAATGGTAAGGCTCTAAAATTCAATTGTTCTTCCGTCATGTTATGTGGTCTCATCGTCTCACATACCATGGAGAAGTCTTTGAGATGCTTATTTGGATCCTCCCCACTACATCCTCTAAAGATTGGCAAATGACTAAGGATATTGGATTTTAACTCAAAAGGATGTGTCGAAGGTGGAACTACAATGCTAGATGGTTTTTGGTTAATATAAGGCTCAAAGAGTTCTCTAAAAGTTCTCTCTAGCTTCCTCCCCCATTCTAGGTTGTTCTAAGTTTTGCTCAAAGTGGGGTTCTAAGGGTGCATCTTCTTGAGGATTGTTTAGCCCTAAAGTATTTTCTTCCAAGTTTCTTTCTCTCTTCTTTTTTTTTTTTTTTTTTCTAAGAGGCAACAGCAGATTTTTCTTTTCAAATTCGTACAGAAATGTACAAGATGCTACTTCATCCAAAGTCATATGAAACTACTCTCCAAGCACATTGATATAATAAATAGGAAGCTGAGAATAAATTCAAAAGTAGAGCGCATGTAAAATGGGGTTTGCAGGGATGAAAGAGTCAGAAGGAAAAGGTACAAACTTGAACCAATGTAAGGTTGCCATTTTCTAGATGAAGCCCTTCAGCACAACGCTGCTGCCACATGTCGAGACAGTAGGTATCAACGAGAATTACCTATTACCTGCTAGTCCATTGGTGAAGAGTGGGTCCTAAATGTTTCCAGAACCATAAAGTTTTTATATTCTTCTCTCGTGATGAAACCACTTCCAATTTCACTCGGATATCAACCTCAATCAAAGTGTGGAATGAGTCAAAATGATCCATCACATTAACACCTAAGCTGCACCTTTGTATGGAATGAATCTTCATCACGGCTGCAAAATTTCATAACCCACTAAGCCAGGCAACAATCACTACTAACATAGACCCTTTTGTCCATGAACGAGAGAGACACCTGATGAGAGACTGGTCCTATTTGACATTGGTGAAGTTGTAAAGATTTAATAAACATTGGTTGGCCTTTGATGTGCTTTTTTGCCTCTTAATCAGCCCCTCCATCAAACTTAGATAAGTATATTTGTTTAAAGCCAACAAATAGGTGCATTGCTTCCTTTTACTTACATTGATTACATAGTTCATTGATCTGATCCGAGTAAGCTATAGACATGGAATCAAAGTGTTCCGAAACTTCAGAGGTTAGCACATTCTAATTTTGCCCAATTTCAAATTATGATTATGCACTATTCCCGATTCAACCATTTTCTATGTAAATTCCTTCGCCTCCTTAATCCTTCTCGCATCTGTTAGAGCAACAATAATCGCTTTGCAAGTATATTGATCAGACGCTAACTTTTTCGCTTCCATTTCAGTAAGAAGATCATAAGCATTCTTGAATTTTCCTTCTTTGCACAGACTAGATATTATGGTATTATACGTAACTACATCAATGTTTATGCCTTTAGAAACCCTAGTATTGAACAACTTAAGAGCCTTCTCTAGCATACCCTCTCTGCATAACCCACGAAGAAGAATATTACAAGTATAGACATATGGCTTGAATAAGTTCTCAATCATTTTGTCGTGGAATTGGAATGCTTTTTCCACATTCCTTTCCAAACAATAGCCATGGATAATTATGTTGTAACTAGTTTCATAAGGAACTAATCCATTCTCAAGCATCTCATTTAGCTTATTTATAGCTTGATCAGTTTCCCTAGACTGACATAGTCCTCCAATCACAGAATTGTATGGTGCTTGGAATAATCTGTCTTTCCTTCATTTCATCCCAAAGATTTAAGGCTCTGTCTCCCTTGTTATCTTTGAAGTAACCCAAATCAGAATACCATACCTAACCTCATCAAGAATATAGCCCGGCTTACTAGCACTGCATGATAAGTTGTATGCCTCATCAAGTATTTTCTCCATACAGAGAGAATGGAGAATCGTATTCAGGGTCCAAGTATCAATTTTCAAACCATTACTAGTCATTTCATCCATCATTCTAAACGCTTCTCCCATTTTTCCAGCTTTACAATAAGCACCTACTAGAGTATTGTACGTCACACAATCAGGGGAGAGTCCATTTTCTTCCATCTTATGAAGTGTGGTGGTTGCTTCAGTCATACTCCCTTTCTTACACATCCATTTCAGCATTATATTGTAAGTAACTACATTACACTTCACTCCTTTTTTATCCATTTCTTCAATCAAACTATATACCTCAAAATTACCCTGCCACTCGGAACATCCATAAATCAATGTGTTATAGGTAACCACGTCTGGAAACACTTTCATTTTCTCCATCTCATCTCATCTCTTAGCCTAAAAGCCTCATCAATCCTACCATCACTACAAAACCCATTAATCTACGTATTATAGGTCCAAACAATAGGCAACATATTATTACGTGCCATTATTTCGATCACCTTAGGTAGCCTCCTTCAGCAACCCCAGTCTGCAATATCCACAAACCAAAATATTATACGTATACTTATTTGGCAACAACCCTTTATTTGTCATGTCCAATAGCAAGTCCTGGACCTCAATGTAACAGTCTCTTCTTACACAATGCATCCAATATTGTATTATTAACTCACAGTATCCGGTACACAACCAAACTCACTCATTTTATTCACCAAGTCCAGTGCATCCTTAACTTTACTCTCTAAGCAATACCCATATATCAAAATATTGAAGATATTAGTATTCGGTACCACACCGAGTTTAATCAAATCCTTGAATACTTGTCTAGCTAACAAAATAGAACTCAAAGACGAGTATCTTACCAAGGAAATCATCAATGTATTGCAGGTAAGCAAATTTGACCGGTAGTTCAGCTGCTTCATCTTGTTGAAGATCTGAGTAGCAAGATGAAGTTGCTCGAGAAGATCGCAAGTGGGATAGAGAATCAATTTATGGAGTTCGTGTTGGCGATCGAAAGAAATGAAGGAAATAATGAGGGATTTGGCATCAGAGAACATGTAATGGCAAAACAGAGAAGGTAAGAGGGTAATAAGAAGAGAATAGAGAGAACTATTGGGTGGGGAAGAGTAAGAGGGGACATGTTTCTGAGCCCATTTGAAGACGTGTATACGAACGGAGGGATGAGAACTTAGAGCTTTGGAGGTGAAAATGGGGGATATCAGGGAAGGAGAAAGATGTGCGGCATATGGGGCAAGTGCACTGAGAGATGGTTTGGTGGAACTGAGGATCATTGTTATGGTTTGAATCAGTTGATGTTCTTGATTCTCTTATTGGGTTGGTCCCTGATATGAAGTCTAAGGAGTTTCCATGGCCATCCAATAATGGCAACTAGGGTTTTGTCAATCTCTCATCTCTCTTCTTAATCTTCTTTCTATTAATCCTATGTCTCTTCAAAGGTTTCTATGTTATTTAGAGAAGAAAAACATGCATAAAAAAAGCAAGTAGAGTAAAGATCATACATATAAGTAAGAAGAGAAAAAGAGAGCATGCAATCTTTTTATATTTTCTATCATTTGTGGTACTACTTAAAAGATGAATTCAAGAGACAGGAATATACAAACTTTTTATTATATATTTTTTAAAATTTTCTTATATGCTACTATTATTGAAAAAAAAATGAAAATATTCTTTCAAGTGTCTAACTAACAAAAAAATTAGCAAGATTCAACTAAAATTGCTACACCGTGCCAAGAATTCCCGACAACGGTGTCATTTTCGTACGAAGGCTAAAGTATGTGCAAAGTGTGATGCAAACCAGTAAGGTCGTCTTAGTGTACTATGTATGTAACAAAATCAAATCAAAAGAGACAAAGTTAATCATAAAGTTGTAAATTCAAAGAGAGAGTTTAAGTAAAGGAAGTTCTTACCGTTAGCTCCAATAAAAAAGAACTAGAAAGTGGAATTAAAGGGTCGTACCCAAGGGATTCCAGAGGAATATAGATTCTGATTGAAAACTAAACAAAAATCTCAACCAAGAGGTTAGATGACAAAATGAAGCATTAAAAGGGGTGCCCAAGAGTGTAAAGAAAGAGAGCTTGGTAGCACGGCAAAGGAACTAGAGAATACAAATTTCATTCAACTTTTTACTTCAAAACTAAAAATGCAAGAATTAATTCTCAAGATTAGAAGAGAGACTAAGGGCATAGGAGATTTAATTGCATCTTTTATCATTGAAAGAAGAGAAAACAAGAATGTTACCCATTCTTGGCTCTTAATCAAATCTTCTTGTGAAAATCAACTTGCTAATTCTCTTGGGGTGGTTTGACCAAGATTCAAAAATATGAGTAAATTCCAACACAATCAGAGAAGAATTAAGAAAATCAATCAAGGATTGCTCTCTAATTGAACCCTAAATCGTTCTAACAAGAAAGATGCAAAGCAATTCGTAAAGAATTTCACAATTGCAACATAGACAATTGGACCAAAAGAATTATTATATGCTAGAAAGAAATTTTTGTTTCCATCAAGAGATTAACACCTTGCACACTAATAATTAATAGGCAATTGAACTCAATTTTATTTATCATGGTCATATACAAAAGATGAGTTAAACTCAATTTCTCATGGAAAAACAAGACACTCTAACAAAACAAGATTTACATTCAAACGTCCCTCTGTCACATGTCAGGGAAAGTTAAAATAGTCATTTCAATACGTTGTTAACTATTCCCCCTTTTTCCGACATGTGGTAAAGGGACTTCGGGGAAAGGTTAAATATTAATTTCATGGTTAACCTTTTCCCGACGTCCCTCTGTCACACGTTGAAAAAAGTTGACGTATTAATTTCAAATTTACCTTTCCTCGACGTTTCTGTGCCCTCCGTCGAGGAAAGTTTGGATATTAAATTAGAATTTATACTTTCCCCGATGTCTACTTCTGATACATCGGGGAAGATCTCGTTTGTCGATGCAAGGAAAGTTGCGTCGGCGTTAGTTAGTCAATCCCGACGCATGTTTCGTCGACGTCCTATGTCGCGTCGAAATTTCTTCAATTTCTTGTAGTGAAATTTTTTAGTCTCATTTTACCCTTTCATTATAATTTGTTTTTAGTTTTGCTTTAGTGGCAATTTTGTTATTCACGTAGATTTAATGTTTGTGTCATTTTCATTATAACTTTTAATGATTACTTTAGGGTGGAAATAATTTTTTTAACTTTTCATCTCCTTATTATAACTTTTCTAAAAATTTAAAAATTTTCACTTCACTTAATTATGTCATTTAAATTTATCCAAATCCATTCACATTCCTCTCTCTCTCTTAATTTTCTATCTCCCAATTATTCACATTCTCTATCTCTTTCAACCTCTTAAATTCTTCCTTTTCAAATCTTGGTTATAAATATCTCATTATTTATTTTTTCATTCATGTTTACAAATCACAACAAAATATTAAGGGTGAAGAATAAATCAAATTCATGTTTTTCTATTATCTTCTTTTTTTTTTTAAATTTTTTTGTCTATTTTTTTATATAGAAATATGATTGTGTTTATTCCTTCATTTGTGAGTTTTTTTTAGTACACAACATAAATTGTGGAAACTTAAACCATCAACTTCGTGATTGACATGTACATATGTCTATGCTCTTTATGTTTAAATCATGTAATATTGAGAATCCTTTTTTAATGTAATTACCATGGAAATCTTACTCATGTTTTTTTTTCATTTAATTTTTTTATTAAAGCTAGTTTATTAATGAAATGGTTGAGTAACTTAACTTTGATTTTTGTTAAAACAATGTACGTAAATATTGTTGAAATTTATTAAGTATAAATAAAGGTAATAAAATGTGTAAAGCAATAAATATTAAAGTATTTTCTTTAATTTTTTACCTATAAAATCATTAAAAGAAAACATTATGATTTCACATTTATAATTTCATAATTTCAAAAGAAATATGATTTTGGTTGATGTTTTGCCCTTTCATTATAATTTTTTTTAGTCTTGCTTTAGTGGTAGTTTTATCATTCACATATATTTAATGTTTGTGGTCATTTTCACATTCAACAAGATAGAAGTTACATTTTGTTAAATTTTCATCTTCTTATTTTAAAAAAAAGTTTTGATATGATATTAGTTAATGTTCTATGTTATTAGGACCATAATGTAACTTTTTCATCTTCCATAATTGATATTACATATGTTACATGTTATTACACAACTAACAATCTCTCTATCTTCCACTTCATTTGGATATATATAGATTAGATTGTTAAGTTTGCAACATGAAAGCTCAAGATGTTAAGAAATGGAATTTGAATTGTGCAAATAAATCAAATTCAAAGATACATTCGAAAGATGACAACATTGTCTCTTTACTGAATAAATTCATTTTCTACTCATTATATAAATATGAAAATATTTAAATGATTGTTCCAATCTCATAAAGTTAAGTTAAAATTGTAATTTTTTCGTGGCTTAAGGGGAGAATCATTTTTGGACGATTCTACCCCTTGCCAAATCCTAAATTTATAATATCAATCGAATTTAATTCATTTTTTTATATATGATTATTCAATTAATATAAAAAAATATAATTATCATTAACAATTTATAATCTTTTCAAATTCTCACATTCATGCATAATTATTATTTAAGAGATGGTTAGAATTTGAAAAGTCATCTATTTATTATTGTATAGGGCACATCTTTCTCTTCATCCCTATAAATAGTTTCACATATTTCTAATAGTTTTATTGCTAAGCAAAGAGAATTATATTAAATTCCTTTGATTAAGGTATATCTCCATCTTATATTCAATTTCTCTTTTTTTTAAAAAAAAAATATATATTTATGTATTTAGTTGAAAGTCGACCTAAGAAAATGTCATTATTTTTTTTTTTTGTTAGTTTTATGATATGAATTTGTTGCACATAAAGCTTTTTATTTGTAAAGAAATTATTACAATGCATTTTTAGTATTACTTTTGTACCAATTTATCTTATTTATCTTATATTATTCTATTACCTAATATGGAGAATCATTTTTTAACCATTTTGTTCAAAAAATAATTCTCTAATTTCATTTACGTTCTTTACTTCATTCTTGCTTATGTAATTAATATTTTATATTCTTATTGATTAAGAAGTTTTAAAATTAATTAATAATGTGTTTCTTAAAACATTTAGTCTTAAATTTACAAATAGTAGCATTTGCTTTTAAACATGAAAATTGTTGTTATTGAATATTTCATGGTAGGTTGGTAATTTAAAAAAAAACACCAATCTACGCAATGCAATGAATATTTGTTTAAAACAAATAAAAAAAACATTACTTATGAGATATTAAGGTTTAAATAATTTAATTATTAAAAATAAAATATAAAAAAAAACATCACTTATCACCCACTAAATTCAAATGATTTAATTACTATTATTATTAAAAACAAAATAAAAATATTAATTATTTATTTTCTTTTAAATACATTCTCACAACCCTTCCGAGGTTAAAACATTAAAAATCTCTCTTTATTTCGATAATTAAATTTCTAAAAATATTTTGTGCAAACATTTGAACATTCACTTCTACTTAGGCTTTCTTTAAACTTTTTTTTATTACTCACCCTTATAATTTTTATGATTGTTTAAATTTAACATCATTCTAACCTTGATTTGTAATGTTATGGAATACTCAAACAGATGCATGTAGTGGAGCAAGAAAAATGGAAATGTCAATTTTGTGAAATCAAGTTTGATAATGCTTTTAGTTCTCTCTTCTTCTTTTCTTTTTTAATTTGTACTACATGATCACAATTGATATATAATATATTGTCAATTGTGAAGTCAAACACAATAAAACCTTGAATTTTGTAATTTTATATTTAAATTTGCTCTACGTGATTATATTTATCCATTTCTTTGTGAGAAAAAACACAAATTTATCTACAAAATTGGTTAGGAGGATAATCAATTTTTTAAAACTATTTAACCAATTTGTCGGAATCTTAAACTTATCATTTGTTTTTAGACGTAAAATATTCTTATTAATTAAGTTTTTTTTTTTGTGTTAGATGATTATAAAAAAAAATAAAAGAATCCAGCACGTCTACGTACTCAACAAAACCCTTTTTTATAGAAAAAAATACTTATTGAACATAACAGTTAAAATGATTTATTATTTGATCAATATAAAACTAAAATAAAATAAAATTATTTTTTTTCGCATTGTCTCATCCTCACAATTATTACTTAAAATTATATTTATAAACCAATTTATCTAATATACAAAATGTAATATGTTTTCTTTGTCAGGCAACAAAAATTCAAATTAGCCTATAAAATAACTTGACAAAAAATTCAATAATGTTAGAGAGAAAGTAAAATATTATAAAAATTCAAATGTTGAAAATGTAGAAAAAAAATTGTATATAAAAAAGAGCTCATTTAAACTTTATTATGTTTTTAATATTGTTATTTTTAAAATTAATCACTACATACTACTTATATATTTTAGCAACAATATATATTAACAAGGTTCTCACGTGCAACGCACGTTAAATAAAAAAGGGATCACCTTGATTTTACCAACATTCTTAACACTACACTAAAATGACACTAAGTCCATAAAATAATCTACAAATAAATATTGTTTTGGAAAATGCTCTCATTCAAACCATTGACAAATTAGAGGGGATATAATTGTTTAAATCGAAAGTTTCATGTATAAACTGCAACCAACCTCATAATGTAGGGATGGTAAATGCAATTTCATCGAAAAAACAAAAAAAAAAAAAATTGAGATTACTTATCATATTGTTTGTAATATCCAACTTGATTTTAGTTAATAGAAAAATAATTTATTAAAATGCATTTATCTCGAGGAAATGGAGAGATGGAGAATGGCTTGAATTAGATTTTCTCGTGGATTTGGAACCCCTCTCACATTTGACTCCAAATGACATAAATATTTCTACACTCATTCTCAAGTGTTTATTTTTTATCTTTTTAAAAAGGTTCACCTATTTAGACATGGCTTGAAATTTTTACTTTACTTTATGAAATCAATTATTTTGAAAACTACACACAACTTCAAAAACTAGCCTAAATTTAACACAAAAAACTATTGAAGAAATTAGGATGAACCAACCAAACATATTTCACCTCCCTACCGCGTAAACCCAGTCCAACAAAATTTTTTTAGTCTAATTCATATGTCAATTGGGCTTTAATTTTGATGCCAAGACTCACTCCATTCTAATGCACGACGACGGAGTCCGACACCGTATGCAGTGGTTAAATGCCCGATAGCCACTTATCAAAAAAAGACAAAAATGAGTGGGCTACCTAAAAAAGCAGAAAAAGAAAGCCCTTTTGATGGGCCATCCGCCAATGATTTTTTTCCCAACTGACCTTATTCTAAAACTCACACCCATTTTAATTTAACAATAAATATAAAAATCCTATATGATCCTAATGGAATTTCTCTTATCATGTAATGCCCTATCATCACTTATGTCATCTTAAAGTATGATTTTTTTAGATTAATTAATTTAAACCAATATTAGTGTCATAACTCTACCTTATATTAATTAATATATATTTTTAATTATAGTAAAACGTTGGGCCAAAATTCACCCCCAACTAGCTAAATAAATCACAATTTTCTTATTTTATTTTATTAAATTAAATTAAATTAAATATTCTTCAAAGTTTTGTTCTTCTCCTTTTGGTATCTCCCATGCTAGTTTTATGATTGAAGGAATTAAAGGTCAAAAATATATCTTTTATTCAAATTGGATGTTTTTTTTTTCAATGATTTTTTAAATTTTATAAAGGACAATTGTATTGGGTGGCAAATTAGTTTAGCTATTTTGTAAAAATGTTTTTAAGGTTTGTGATTTTGCAAATATTGCAAAAAATAATCAAATCCATGCTTTTATACGTGTGGATTGGGCTTTATTTTTTGCTATTTTCGCAAATTATAAAATATGCGTGTCATAGATTTAATTATTATAACTTGTTTTGTCATTTTTGCAAGTGTTCCTTTTATAAAATACATTCCTAATTTTGAAAAATGATTTTAAATATTAATGGATGTTAAATCATTATTTTTTTTCAAAATGTCAATTCAATTATACTAAATCCATCTCAGGTTAATTAGCCAATTAAAAATGATTTAGATTTTTTTTTTCAAAATTGGAGGTTAAAGAATTATTTGATAAACAATGAGTTTTTAAAAATTAAGCTTATAAACGCCTAGATTGTTTGTTTAGTTATCTATTATTTACGTATGTTTTGAAAAACAAAGTGAAATTTGGTAAAAGAAAATAGTTTAAAAACTTGTTTTGTGTTGATGGCGGTAAAGCTTTTTTAAGAAATTGAAAAAATAGAAATTTCATTTGCAAATGTTAAAAAGTAAAATAAAGCTTTAGTTATAAAGAAAACCAAATTGTTGTATTAAAATAAATAGGGATTAATTGAGTTGAAAAGTGTTGTGTTGTTTTTGTTTTTGTTTTTTTGGCATAAAAAAAAAAAGAAAGAAAAAAAGAAAATGTCCTGGTTGAAGAATCTTGCTTAAGAGAGCCGGCGACTAATTTGAAATTCAAACTCGGCGTCTACTAGAATGAAAGTGGAAGTCCCTGCCGGTCCGGCTCAACCGGCCGTCCTTAGTAGTCAACGTCTCAAATTGAGTAGGGTCCCACTCCGGTTCACGCGCCTTATAAATCCCAATTAGTAATTGTTTTTAAAGAAAAAGCTTTCTCTTTTTTTCTTCCTTTTAAAAAACTTTATCCGCATCGGAGCGGGGAATGGGCCCAAAATTTCCAACTCAAAATGGTCACTCACACTCTCAATAAGTGTCCCAATAGAATCATGCCACGTGTTGTGCCAGTTCATTACATCTAGGCGCGTGGCCACGCTCATGTGAAACCGCGTGCCGTATTTGTACTCAAATTTCGGTGCGTCTTAAAAAGCCTCCTTCTTTTTTTCTTCCTCTTCTTCCTTTCGACAAGCCCCATTTTCTCTACTTTTCCTCTTTCTTTCTCTCCAATTCTCTGTTTCAGTCAGATCTGTGGCTATGTCTACCGGAACCGCCTCCTATTGGTGTTACCGCTGCAACCGTTTCGTTCGTGCTTGGGCTCAGGACTCCATCACTTGTCCTTACTGTGACGGTGGCTTTGTTGAAGCTATTGAGACCGCTTCTTCTCTTCCGGCCTCCAATCTCCACCGTCGCTTATCTCCCTCTGCGATCCATACTGTGGATCAAGATTCCTTTCAGTCTCCTCGTTTGAGTACCCGCCGTGGTCGTCGGAGACTTGGGGATCGGTCCACTTTTAACCCTGTTGTTGTTCTTCGTGGTTCTGCTGATGCCGGGGATGTGGTTGGCGGTGGGGAAAGGAATAGCTTTGATATTTACTATGACGATGGTGCTGGCTCTGGGCTTCGCCCGGTTCCGGCGACCATGTCTGAGTTTTTGATGGGGACTGGGTTCGATCGGTTGCTCGAGCAGTTGGCTCAACTGGAGATCAACGGGTTTGGTAGATCTGAAAATCCGCCGGCGTCAAAAGCTGCTGTGGAATCAATGCCGACGATCGAGATTTTAGAAAGTCATGTGGATTCTGATTCGCACTGCGCCGTGTGTAAAGAAGCCTTTGAAATCGGAACTGATGCCCGAGAAATGCCGTGTAAGCATATATATCACTCCGAATGCATAATCCCTTGGCTTTCCATGAGAAATTCCTGTCCGGTCTGCCGGCACGAACTGCCCTCGGAGCGTGTGTCTCCGGCTGGTGGGGTTTCAGATCGAGTTGTTGACGAAGAAACCGTAGGGTTAACGATTTGGAGGCTTCCCGGTGGTGGGTTTGCCGTCGGACGATTCTCCGGCGGAAGATTGGCCGGCGAGAGAGACCCACCGGCTGTGTACACCGAAATGGACGGTGGGTTCAATGGGAACGGAGTTCCAAGGAGGGTTTCGTGGGCTTCGAGAAGAAGCAGGGGAAGAGAGAGCCGAGGAATTGGACGAACATTTCGGAACATATTTTCCTTCTTTGGGAGATTTAGGTCGTCGAGTTCATCTTCTTCCTCGCCTTCAAATGAATCTGAGTCTGTAAGTAGAAGCCATAGCCATTCGAGTTCTTCAGTTTTCAGCAGATACTTACGAAGGCAAAACAGAGCTTGGGTGTTGGAGAACCAGAATGAAAATGGCAGATGGTGATTCTTTTTTTTTCATTCAACAATTGCAATTGCTTTGCCTTTGCCTTGTATTCTTTTTTGATCTGTTCATTACATTTATTGAACAAATATCTTCACAAATCATCATATTAGATTATGTATATATTATATTATATATATATTTTTTGACTTGGCATAACAATGAATGCCCTTTTAGTTCAAACCTTTGTTATCCCCAGTTTTTGAACTCCTTTCCACTATTTCTTCATTGCAATATCAATTTGAAGCCATTTTAGTTCTAAACTCACATATTCTTGGTTCTGTATTCTACCCAAAAAACAATGATGAGTATTGCCAAAATGAGCTTGAGCTTAGCATGGACGTAACTGGCATGACCTTTCTAGGGAGTCGAAAGGTCCGATTTCCTATCTTGTTGTATAAAAAATAATGTTCAGTTTGCTGCCCTCCCTTATTACTGCATTAGAATGTTGTCAATCTGAAAGCCACTGCAATTCTAAACTCCAGAATCTTATTTTTGGAATCTACTTCCAATATGCTTTTATATTATGTAAGCTTGCTTTTTGGATTCTATCAATGGAATTGTTGTCTTCACATGTAAATCCCTCCCCAAAGGACTGGATTCTCTGCAAAAGGATGGAGTGTAACATCATTTAAAGATGTTGAAGTTAATGGAGGATGGGTTCTTGTTCTTGAAACTTGAACCAAAAACGGAGTTTAAGAGTTTAAGAAGAAAAGGATTTGAAGGTGATGGGGGAGCTGGCAACAGCAATAATTGAAGAGATGGGGGAGAAATGAACATGTGGAATAATGAAAAGATGGGCAAAGTGTATTGTTGTTAAAGGTCTTCCCTACCCACTACTGTCACCATATCTTTCTCCATAGTTCATGGGGAATTTGGCTTCTCTGTTTTTTGTTAATGGCAGATCAATACTTGCTGTTAATCTGTTGCATATTTTGGAAGATTCTGATAAGTTCCAGTCTGTTATGAAAGCAACATCTACTTCCTCTTTGACAACCTTTTTTTTTTGTTCCTTTTTAAATAGACTCATTCTTCATAAACTCTTTATCCCTCACATGCCAGCTTTGATATCGAAAAAAAAAATCAATTGATGAGACTGTATTGTAACAATAGTTGTGAATGTGGATCCTAAGGTTTGCAACTTCATTTTGATATAAGTTTTAGGGATTTTATAGTTTTTCTCTATTAAAACTGTGGCCACCTTGTGGTCACCTTCTTGATTAGTTTCTCTAGGTATTGATGCTATGTTGAAGTAGGAGAAGTCGTTCATGGGGTGAGATTTCGTTTTTGGGATTTGTGTGCTCGTTGGTTAGAACCAATTAGGAGTCCTAATTGTTTGGAGTTGAGTATATTGTAAAAAGACATACAACCTTGACAAGAAGGAATGACCTTAAGGTGGATGCTAATGGCATGACAGAGGTCGAGTGAAGTTGTAACATGACAGTTGTACTAGAAGGAGTGACTGAATCACCTCATTTTCAGGGAGAGTTATGCCTCTTGTGTGTAGTTAAACTTCCCTTGTTTCTTGACGGTAAAGTAAGACGAGTAAACTTTAGATCAAGAAAAATGATGGTACACTATTATTACCTCGAAAATTGTTTTCAGAAGAAGTTTTTAGCATTACCTGAATGGAACACTAGCAATGTCCTTTTCATATAAGAAAGACTTAAAATGGTTGTTAAACTCAAAAGTTTGAATCAACAGATATGTTAGAATAAATAATATTCAAGTTTATAAAAACAAATTATTCTTCTTAGCACACCCTACTGTATGTTTTGACTTTAATATTAGGTTGGATATGAAGTAAGCTTGAAACAACTTGTCTTTAATTCCATTTAGTTGTAAATATCAAAAATCCCAAATTAAGGTATTTTAAATAAAATTAATTATTTAAAATACAACATATTGGGAAGGCAAAGGTTGGGAAAGAAAGACAGCTAGCCTTGTGTGTACTTTTATATCATTGTTGAAAGATTGAAGGAATATATATATATATGTGCTAGAGACTATAAATTAAACCTAAAGATTAGGTTTAATTATTTTTATAACATGATGATATCATACATTTGAAAACATTTTTCATAAGCTTGTATGTATTAATTGAAAATACCAAGTTATTAAAAAAAATATATAAATTCGATTATGATGATCTATTTTGGATTATATTTGTTTTTATGTATCTTATCTAGTTGTCCAATAAGATTAGAGTTGGTCATGTGTATCTTATCCAGTTGTCCAACGAGATTAGAGTTAGTCACATGTGACAAATTCAAATTTTTTCTTATTCAATGATACTTTTCAACTTTCATTGTTTTTCATTAATAGAAACTTATTTTATCAAATCCATACCATAGTTGTATTTCACCATTCATTAAAATTATACATGAGTACAAATTTTACTGTGTTTTACATAGTTCATTAAAAACCGTAAGAGAATCGAACAACATTTTGAAAAAAATAGATGGTAAAAATCCTTAAATAGGGATTAGAAAAATAAAAGACAACGAATTTCGTAAAAGAGAAAGACTCTAAGGAAAGGGGAAACACTTTGTTTCAATCTCATTTTGCCCTTTTGTTAGTTAAATAATGTAAGATATGATGTTATAGAGTAACATAGAAATAGTAAAATTTGAAACACTTTGACCAATTGAATGAATGGGCTTACCATTGAAGTTTATACCATTCACAGTGAAGGCATTCAAAGAGTGAATGCTTTTATTTTTGAGGTATAAATGAAATTAGAACCCCACAAAGAGTAAATAAAGCATTATAATTTATGTCAGCATTAAATATTTGAAGAAGTGTGACAATTGATATTGTTGTTGATGGCTTATAAAGACTATAGGTGGGTTTAATGTCATTCTGTGTTTAATGGGCCTTTGATATCCTTAAGGCAATGTTTGGTTGGCAGGGTTTAATTTTAATTCACCAACCAAAATTGACCCAACTTTGTTTTATTTTATTTTATTTTATGTTATTTTGAGTACCATATGACCCAACTTTCAACGTTATGAAAACGACTTAAAAGATGAACTTTAGATCATGCTGGCCATTTTTGTTTAATGAATGTTTCATTGTCTTGATCATTAATTGTAATTTGTTGTTTTTCGAATTCTTTAAACTAAATTTATAAGATTAGTTTTTCTTCTTTAACTTGTACCTTGTTTTTGAACCTTAAAAATGGAATATATATATATATATATATATAATTTAAAATTTAAATGTTGAATATCTCAAAAAGAAGAAACTCTTCCGAAAAAGGAGAGAATTTAAATGGTTGAAGACTTGGACTGTTTCTCACTTGTCTTTCCTTCTTTTCTCTTATCTGATTTTTCTTTCTTTGGGGTTCAAAATTGAGATTATTTAGATTATATGCAAATTTCCACAAAATATACTTCAATTTTCAATTTTAGTTGTATTTAGTCCGTTGTTTTTTTTATTTAATTTTGGTATAAATAATCTAATTTAACTTTTGAAATAATAATTTGTATCTTATCTATTGACTTATGTTAAGAATACATAACAACAATCGTTAAAAAAAACCTGTAGGACCTTTTGAAATGTGCTTGATAAACAAGGTTAAAAAATTAATTTAATTAAATAATATATGCTACTACTAGATACTGAAAATAAGCATTATTTAATGAAAAATAAGGTTAAAAGTATAAACTCAAATTAAAACAAAAACTCAAGACTTGAAAATAAAATTGTAAAATTTTTAAACAAATAGGACTAAATTTAACTTTAAATTGAAATCAAATTTAAATTGTAACCTTTTAAAACATTGTTATTCAAATGGAAAGCCATCCAATTTGTTGGTTTCTTTTTTATAAAGAATAGATTTTATTCACAACTCTAGACGGATAGTTTAATGAATTTGTTGATTTAGTTATGCTATCCAATTGGTTGATTTAGTTCATAACATTCAATGTTTCTTTTCTAAATGAATGAAACATCGATTAAAACATCAAAATTAATGAACTTAATGTTAAAATGTAGAGTAAAGGTCAAGTACTCATTCTTATAATCTTTAAATTTTCAATAAAAAAATAAATAAATAGACACAACTGTGGTACCCTATTTTAATTTGTTGGACTTATCTTTTTTATTTATGTATATTCTAAATTTAGCCTTTAACAAAATATTAAAGAAAACTAAAAATTAATTTGAGAAAATTATTTTCTTGATTTTTTTTTAAAAAAATAAGTTTAATAATCTCTCCATATTCATATTCTCTCAACAATCTGTCAATCAAGTATTTATCCTTTTCTATGTTTCTCTAACCTCTCTTATCTCTCATACACTATGATCTCCTCATTCCCCCATCTTTCTCTCTTTAATCTTTTCTTTGTCTCCTCAATCTCTCACTTTTCGGTTGTCCTTCCTTCCCTCCACAAACAAATCCCTTTCCCTTTCTCTTCTTTTTTCTTTTCTCAAAAACAAAGGGTAGAGAATAAAATGATAGGAGACTCATGTCAAATTTAGGTATCTCTTTCACCTTTCTCTTCCTCAAGTTCTTCATCCACTCCTTAATTTCATGCTAATGTATTGGGAAAATGGAAATGTCAAAGATTTGTATTCTTTCCATTTGGACTTGGAAAAGAGGATAAATCAGGATCTTCTCTTATACTCTTTCCACCCTATCTATATCTACATCTCAGGTTTGTATTCTAAACCTTTTTCTTTTTCTTTTTCTTTTTCTTTTTCTTTTTCTTTTTTAAATCTCATTTCATATTAAACTTCGAATGAATATAATTCTATATTTATTTTGAAGATTTGTTTATGTCTACATAATGGATGCAACCCTCTGTCTTTGCATTGCTTTCTTCGTGTATTAATATCTGATTGAGGTATAAGTACATATCATCAAATAATTAACTACTGTTAAATATTTGTATAAATCTTAAATGTACTCGCTTTTAAAATTATTCATTAATTTCTTTGCCAAAAATTTTAAATTTTAATTAAATTATTATTTGGTTTGAAACATTTCTAATTTTAAATTTGAAATCATTTTCATAAAATAAAAAATTTGAAATTCAACCAAAAGAGAGACTAAGTAGTGTTTTCTTTTTTAAATTTAATAATTTCTTAAATACATAAAACATCTCACCTATACACAAATAACTTACAAACTCATATTTGAATTTACGTAGACTAATACATTTTTAATTAGGTGACTAATCACACTTTTAATATGATTGAAAACGATTACAAAACTATTTATTTTAAGAGATCAGTAACCCTTAAAAGAGAAACGTAAAAGAGAAACATTGACTGTTCCACGTAATGACTTAAATCTCTAACCTCAAAGTCGAAGTCATTATTACATCTCTCTTCTCTTGCCTTCTCGAATTTTCTTCGATTCATATTCAACCATCAGCACTCTATTGAACAATACATAGCTTGAAAATGACACTGTGGTGGTTATAATGTCACATAATAGCTAGGATCTTGAAGCATATACATTCTCATTATAAGAAGTACAATTTCTCGGTGACCATTGACTACTCGGACTGTCACCAAAATCGTCAATAAAGGCATTGAAAGTTAAGGATTTGAATCTTTAACAGTAGTCAACTTCACCAAACTTATAGCTCTTGGAGCTAGCACTCATCGAGCTAGACTAAATGACCACATTTTGGTGCCTCCATTAACATCTCTTCTTCAACCCCATCTCTTCCAGCAGATGAATCCAGCCACAGGGGGCTCTGCGGATCGGACCAACGATTGGTAGGCTCGATGGTATGTGGCCAAAGGGTTTTTTTTCTTATTTTTCCTTTCTTTCTTTACTTGATTCCATCACAAGAAAGATCCTGCAAATTAGTGTTGTGTAAGATTCTGTTTTCTTGCCATCTTCACGGGCTTTAATTTTTCATAGGGACAAAATGTTAGGTTTGTATGTATATAACGTTTTAGCCTTTTATGTGTTTATTATATAGTCTTTTGGATTTTTGAAACTTTCGCAAATTAATTCTAAGGTACAACTGTTTTGTTTTTGTTTTACTTTTTAATTGATCTTTTTAGATCCACAAGTTTAAAGTTCATAACGTTGAAAATAAAATATAAATGTATAAATTTAAACGAGATTGAGTCTATTTGTTTTTTATATATCCTTTTTTTTAAAAAAAATGAATTAAATATGTCCTTTTAATTAAAACCTTTTTTTTGGGGGGGTAAGTTTTCATATATTGAATTTAATGTTTGATACCAAGAGAACAAACAAACTAATAATATTTGCATTTATAGTAAAAAAAAAAAAAGAAGCTGATTAATTTTATTAGAAATAGAAACAACTAATTACTTATAAAATTTAGATTTGAAATTCTAATTTGATTTTCTAAAAATAATTTAGACAGATAGATGTTTTTTTTTTTCTTTTTACATTACATATTTCTTGTGATTTTATTTTTTATTCGATCCATTTATTTAGTTTGGATATTAGTTAGACGTAAAATGTGACTAATTTTTTAAAATATATTTTTATTTAAAGTGGGGTGATTTTTTTAAAATATTTTTTATTTACTTTATCTAAATTTGATTTTTTTTTTTAATAAAAAATCTCTTCTAACATGTATTTGGTTTTTTTTAGAAATAATTTTTTTGCTTTTAAAAATCTCTTCTAACGTGAATTCTTTTAAGTTGCTATATTTGTTTTTTAATTTTTTAATTTTTAAAAATATCTTCTAGTGTGAATTCTTTAAGTTGCTAAACTTATTTTAATTTTATTATTATTAATAATAAAGTTTCACAAATACCACAAACTTAAAAAGGTTTTTTTTAAAAATATTTATCCAAATTTTACTCCAATTTTCTAGCAAATCAAAATAAAAACCTCAATTTTGAGTTAAAACCTTAGTTTTAACTTTATTTGACTATTAACACACAGTGATATAGATCACGAACAAAATCAATCTCTTTAGTTATTATTGTTGTAGTTAACATACGGTTGATTGTCAAATAAAAAATGTATTGACTATTAACACATGACTGGCAGTATGATAAATCTACCAGTGTGAGATTTTTTTTACTAATTATTGCTTTATTATGTTTTAAGAAGAATTTTTTATTTAGGAACTTAGTGAGAGTTCGTGAAACTTTAAGGCCCGTTTGGTAACATTTCTGTTTTCTGTTTCTTGTTTCTTGTTCCTTGTTCCCAGTTCCCAGTTTCTTGTTCCTTCTTTTTTTATAACAAGAAACAAGGATATGTTTGATAACTGTTTATGTTTCTTGTTTCTTGAAAAAAAAAACTCAAACACATTTTCTGTTTCTATTTCTTTTTTTCAAGAAACAAGAAACAGAAACAGGAAATGTGTTTGATAACTGTTTCTTTTTTCTTTATTTTCTTTGAGATTTATATTTTATTTTATTCACATTTAATTCAATTAAACGTCAAACAAAAATATATGTCCTCCATTAAACATTAAATATATATATATATATATATATATATCAAACCTAGATAGGAAGGTCTTCTGGAGAACGAGATGAATATTGAGATCTGAAGGACAGAGCCGACGAGAGGAAGACGAAAACTCACGACGAAGAGGAGGACCAAAACCCATGGCAAAGAGGAAGACAAAAACTCAAGACTAAAACAGAGATCTGGCACACAGCGAAAACACAATTCACACAAAAAGAAAAAGAAAAACTCAGATCCAGCAAAGAGGAAGGCATCGTGTAGAGGAAGACGATGAGAGGCAAAGAGGAAGACAGTGAAAACGATGAGAGGAAGAGGAAGAGGATGGTTATTTGGGAAAGATGATGGAGATAAGAGAAAGAAAAAGGAAATCACGAGAGGAAAATAGAAAAGGAAAATGAAATAGAAAAAAAAAATTAAAAAGAATTTAAAACGAAACCAATAAAAAGAATCGAGGAAAAGGAAATCAATAAAAATAATTGAGAAAAAGGAAAAAGAAACCAATAGAAATAATTGAGAAACAGGAACGGGAGAAACTAGTTTTTTCTGTTCCCAATAATTCATTATAAAATGAGAAATGTTTCTACATGTTTTTAGAATGAGAAACAGAAAACGTTACAAAACACCTCTGTTTCTTAAAAAATGAAAACAGAAACAGAGAACAGAGAACGGAAACGTTACCAAATGGGCTTTATATTTTAACTAAGGTTCAAAATATAGAAGTTGATAGATATATCAAAGTCTTAATTTTACAAAAACTTCGATTTCAATGCAATTGAAAAAGTAAATTCAAATTATTGAATAAATATTTTATTATTTTTAGATAAGTAAACCTGTATAGTATTTATATTAGTGTCACTTTGATGTTTATTTTTTGTGATTCATGATATTTTTAAAACATGTGATGAAAATAGTGAATTATCATTTCTATCGATATTGAACTCATGAAAAAATATAAAAACATCTATAGAAATATCAACATATCAATAGAAATTTTAAATTATGGTTTTAACTTAAAATTTTGGTTTTTATTTTGGGTGCAAAGAAATTTGGTATAAACATCGGACTAAAGAGAATATTTTTTTAATATTTTTTAAGTTTAAGAGTATTTATGAAACTTTTTGATAATTCAAGGGTATTTTTGGAAACAAAACTTTCATAAAAGATATTTTTAAACTTTTAAACATTTTTTTACCCAAATCACAAAGTTTAAGTACATGTTTTATATAATTTAGCCTATTCTTTAATGATACCAAAATCTACAAATTTGATTTGCACTTTTAGTAAATCAAAATCTACAAATTTAATAACTTTTTAATGGGTTTAATGTAAAATTAAGTATAGAACCCTAACCAATGACTAAAATGGACAAAAGAAAAAACCCAATGCTTCTCCCTACTTTTGTATAGTATACATAAAGATATATTAACTGTCATATTTTTTTTAAATTATTTCTATCATAACTTTTAATTTTATATTTAATTGATAAATTAATATGTCATTATTTAAGAATTATGTTACATAATTTTATATTATTAAAATTAACTAATTTTTTTTTTACTAGACACGAGATTAAATAGAAACTTTTCGAGGGACTATATTGTAATATATATACGGATCAATCTTAAAGCAAAAAATAACATTTTCCTATTACAATGGGGGCTTTTGGAACAATGACTGAATTTCTTTAATAATATACAAGTTTCTAACTTCGTAGAGGTTTAATTTAGTCTATACTTTTATGTACTTTTTGTATAGGAAGAATGCACTTAGAAGTTAGGACATCCCACTTGCTTAATTGGAGTAAAAAGTTGAAGAAATTACTCGAAGAAAGTTGTCACAATGTAAATGTCTGTCTTATGAAAACTGCTAGAGATTAAAAGACTTGCATATTTTCTAATAATTATTGGGGATATATAGTTTCTTTCACATACAATCAATCAACTATTAATTGTCCAACCACAAGATAAAAACGTTATATATAAGAGTGACAACACTTATCATCTATCTCAATAATTATATGTTACTATATTCATTTTAAGTTATCACAACTTTACTTTTGATTTCACCCATAAAACTTCAAATCAATCAAATGGAGAATTGACTTTACATATGTACAATTGATTTTCTATTTATTTACAACTTAAGCATCAACCTCTCCAATATATGAACTTCCACCACCACCACCATTGGATCTCTCCAAGTGTGTTGAATCTTTGTATGTCCATTTGACGGTCTTTCTTTTTCTTCTTCACTTATACATGCAAATATACGATGATTTATTAGCCATCCGAAAATCCCTCACAATATGCCCACACGCACATAATGAATCAAAATATGATAGGCATTGACAAAAATTAATATTGATATAATATAATATTAAATATTTTTATGAACAGTTTTGTCATTTACAATAATTTTTACTTGAAATATAATTTGAACTTTTATACCCAGAAGAAAAATACACACTACAAACTATTACAACATTAAAAGAGTAATAATAATCAATTAACTTGATACTGTAAAATAATATAATTAACATTAGAATGCAATGAAATGTGAAAAGAAAATGAGTGTTTCTTTAATTAAAAAAAAAAATCCCTCGTTGAAAAGAGTGATAAATTAGGGTGTCATAGTTTTTTTAAAAAAATCACACCATCAAATAACTAAAATTACTTTAATAATTTGAATCTAAGTTTTGATAATATAATTAAAATTATATTTAAAAATGTACAATCAAATATTAATTTTACAAAATTAAATACGATTTAAACCATTTTAGAATAATTCTCAAACATACAAAATAGAGTCATGATCTACATCTACTTTACAGTAATCTACTCCATTATTCAATCACAACAAAAAAAAAATTCTTTAAAAAACTATTTTAAGAAAACTTATTATTATTATTATGATTGGTTGAGTAATTGAAGGTTTAGAGTTTTTGTAACAAAATTAAGGAAGAAGAGGGGAAAAGTGAGTCCACCATTTGAAAGAGAATCTACATATTGCTTTCACATCCCCCACTGATGTACAAATTTTTTGGCACCTTCCCCAACACCATAAAACAGAATCTTCTTATCAAACTACATTTTAAATAAATGAATAATAATTAAACACTTTCATACATTATTAATTTCATTTCTATATCTCAAAAAAAAAAAAAAATAACTGCAACATTGATTCAAACCACATACTTATTGGTCCCTTCTAGTCAAAATATGGGTGTTTTCTTTTATATTCTTTGAGAAATAATTAACAAAAAAGAAGTAATATATAATGAATGTAGATATTATATGAACTTTAATTTGTGTGTCATGTTATTACAAGGTAATGGGGAAAAATTGTAGCTCTCCATAAACATGAACCCCCAAAAATCTAAATTATCTAATTACATTTTGAATCTAAGAAAAACAAAATTTCTTAAAAGAAAAGAAAATAAATGGAAAGAAGGGGTAAAAAAGGAAAATGTGCTTACTGATCTGATGGGAAGAAGGAAAGGAAAAAAAGGGAGGGGGGAATGAAGATTGTGTTGAGCGACGGTGTGTGAAGAAGGGTTCATGGATCCCCATGTTTATGCCAACAAACAAGCATTGCCACACATCGGCGCATGATGTAAAATCTAGCCTTCTGTTCTTTGGCTAAGCTGCTACATTTGTGGCCAATGGATGAAGAAGACGAATTTTTTTGGGATGAGCTGCGGCGGAGATTATCTGACGGAGACTTTCCGGCGGAGGAGGAAGGGGTGTGTTGTTTTTGAGATAAGCTTCTTAGTAATGGTAATTTTGCGGAAGTGCTTCTTGTGGAGCCGCTTCTTGAAAATATTGATTTGGAGGAGGAGGAGGAGGCTGATGAAGATGATTCTTTTTTTGAAACTTTCCATTTTTCTTCCATGTAATGGAGGAAAATTAAGGGAAGAAGATTTAATTTTTACTTTGGATGGGGAGCAAAAAATAACAATTGAAAAAACAAATGTTATGGGAATTTGGAGATTTATAAATTTTGTGTGGAAAATGGAGATCTAGAGAGGTTGTGTTTGTAGACAGAGAATGAGAGAAAAATGGGGAAGTGAAAGAGTGTGAGGTTGGTAGGGTTCACCACTTGGCCGTCATTCTAATATATATATATATATATATATATATATATTACATTTAATTTGTTGATTAATAAATAAATTCTCTTTTTTTTTTTCTTTTTTTTTTTTTAAATATTGTTGGAATTTTTTTTTATTTGTATTAGGAAGGAGAGGTGTTGCAATGATCGATCGAAGTCAATTTTTAGATCAAACTACAACGGATTTGAATAGTCAATTTGGCAAATGATGATCAAATTGATCTCGATCGTCGAAAAGTACTACTTGGTTGGTTCTACTCTGCAAATTTTATTTCATGTCGTTGATTGTCGACCGAAACCTTCCTCTTCTATAACTAATTGACTTTGGTTCGATTGGCTCTATTTAGTCTATCATGTTCAACCCTACTATTCAGTTTTGAATGTTGTATAAATTTAAACTTTAAGTTTTCGTAAGTTTGGCATATTTTCACCTCATTTAGATTGTGTAAAAATTTTAAATTTATAAGTAAATCAATTTATATCATCAATTAAGTTATCATGATTGCCTATTAGAATTGCTAATGAATCAATTCTCACATGTATCGTAATAGAGTTACGCGAATATTGAGTTTACAAAAATAAAAATAGATGAATGTAGTTGATGTAGGGGTGATTCTCAAATGAAATTCTAAACCAAGAGTTTACATTATTGATACATTTGGTTATGACAATTTTAAAGATTAATCGACCATTATGAATTTCATGTGATTTTTTTTCAAATCAAACATAAAATGATCCAAATTTGATATATTTACAAAAAAAAATTGTGTAAGATTTTAATTAATACAATCTCCACATATATAAAATAAATATTCTATTAATATTATATTTATAAATATGTGGCGAAGATTTAGAGCTTTCAACCTTAGTATATACAAAGTATTTAAATTTGATCTAAAATGTATTAATTTGGAACATAATTTTATAAACGAATACATTAACATTATTATTGTTTTTTAGTACTACAAACAACTGAGAGTGGAGGGATTTGAATCTCTATTGTGTGAATTACTAGTAAGCTAAACTTACTTTGTACCATACATTAGTTATTAGTATTAGGGACTATGCTAATTTGGTCACTCACTTTAGAATCAATAATTAAAATTACAAGGTTATGATGGGTTGAGAAAAGGGGCTGACTACTATGTCTCATATTTGTTGGTTTATAAAGGGGCAAAAAGAAATAAGAAATGGAAGCCAATATCTAAAAAATGTTTGAGTTGACACATACTCATTACCACTACCTTCTCCAAAATCACTTTAGTTTTTTTATAAAAAAAGTTCATTTTCTTTAAATTAATTAGAAAATAAAATATCTTTTTTATAGTCCTACCATTTTATTATATTTGAAATATATTATATTTGTAAATATTTCAAGTGTTCTAATAAAATCATATGTGATAAACAATAAATATTAATAAATATTGCAATAGTTACATTTTATTTAAAAATTCGTTTATAAAAATATTTTTATTATAAATATATAGATGTTCATTATTTATGATGTTTAGTGTTTATATAGTCAAGTGTCACTGTCACTGTCCCTCTCATCCAATTTAATGACCATGTATTTCAATTCAAGTATATTAAATTGTTTATAAATAATGACATTCGGTGGGTTTTGAAAGGACTAAAATTACAAATAACTTGGAGAAAGTAAAGAAAATTAGATACTTTTTTTCATATTTTATTTATTTTAATATTATATTTACTTCGATATCGTGTTTGGATTGTGGCCTCAGTTTACAACAATTTTCACATAATCACTTAAATGAATTTTGCGTAAAAACTTGTATTTTCCTTAACTAACCCGACAAGTTTAAGAAGAAGAAGAAAATTAACTATACCCGTTTAAGACCAAGCCAAAATTCAATAGAATTTAAGACTTATAGTAAAAGTTGATATGACATCTATATTGCTCTACAATGGTCAAAATAAAGAAAAATTAATTCAATAATTTTCTTAAATATATCAAGATTTACTAACAAAATTATTTACACATATAATATCACAATCTATATTTGTGAAAGATAACAGTGGTATGTTATTAGTAGATAATGATATTTGCTATATTTGTAGATTTTTTTTCTTTTTGTTTATTTTGCTATATTTAAAAATAGTCCTT
This sequence comes from Cucumis hystrix, assembly GCA_025688845.1. Classification (NCBI taxonomy): domain Eukaryota; kingdom Viridiplantae; phylum Streptophyta; class Magnoliopsida; order Cucurbitales; family Cucurbitaceae; genus Cucumis; species Cucumis hystrix. The sequence goes on from CM046893.1 coordinate 18,338,379, forward strand.
AGAAATTCTAAATATTTGATTAAAATATCATATTAGATTTTAAATTTTTTAGGTCGCATCAATTTAGACTAAAACTTTACCTTTGAATACATTGAGGTTATATTAACCAAACCGTAATAAAATTTCATTGATGGATCAAAGGTAATGAGCTTGAATCATAACGTAATTGAATTGTTGTTTTTTTATCGTATGTACTTAAAATTATGAATGTTGTAAAATTGACTGTTATTGTTACTAGACCTCTATCTCGAAGGTCAAAAGATATTAGAATCGGTAACAACAAAGATGTTAAAATTGAAATTTTTTTAGTTGTAACAATAACAATAACGAGAGTCAAAACGCTAACTATATCGATAAGAGTAATGACAAGACAAATTCTTAGACGTTATTGGATTGAAAGCTTTAAATTGTAACAACACGTGCTTATGCATGTCAAATGTCAAGGTTTTATTAAAAATTTAAAAGATAATTTAAAAGAATCAAATATGTAATTGAAAATTTTTAAATTATAAAAAACAATAAAGGTGATGAAAAAAATTGAAGAAAACTCTTGTATAACCGTAAGAAAAAAATATATTATAGAGTTTTTTGAAAATTTAAAAGTTTTTTATATTTCAATAATTAAATAATCATTAATTATTTATTTATTTTTTGTAAATACTATTTAACTAATAAAATTTTAATTTTTCATGACTTATATTTATGACATTATTTATGTGTAAGTGTGAAAGAATTTAATTTAGTTTTTATTTAAAGATTCTATTTGCAAATTTTATGTAAGAATGTAGTACTATTTAACTCTATGTTTTAATTGTCTATAAATTAGTTTTCAATCTTTATTTTAATTTATAATCTAAGGTGGAATTAATGTTAACGAAATATAGAGTTTTAATAGTTTTACAAATAAAAAATAAGCAATCTTTTATATATCATCTTAATTAATATTAACAATTTATAATTATAGTTAGTTAGATTGAGAGATAACAAACATGATAAGAATGTTAATATTGAGATAAACAAATTTACGGATGAGATAGGAGAGTGAAAGAATCCCCGAAATAGAAAAACATATCATGAAGAAAAACGTAGATATATTTAGAAATATGTGTTTTTCCAACATTCTCACTTTTAAATAATTGAAAAAAAAATTTAGAAGTCATCTACAGATAGGGTGGAGAAAAAAGTCAACAAAAACCACAACTATGTCCACATAATAACAACAACTACATCCACAACGTTAACAAACATATAAGAAAGAAACCAACAACTTTGTTTTATACTTGAACATCTATGTCATCAACCAATATACCTTTTTCAAGTTTGTGCAATTGACCATTGAGAAAAAAATCTTCTACATAAAATAATCATGCTAAGACAATAAAAGAGAAAAAAAAGTGTGTTTTGAATAAAGAATAAAGAAAAAAAACTATATAAGAGTTTAGAATGAAGAAAGAAAATAAAAAATTTAGAGTAAATAAAAAGTCATATATATGATTAAAAATTTGAAGATATTTACGTGTGTGAGTTTAAAATGTTTTGTAGGGGTTAAATATGAGTTTTGAATTCAATTAATTTAAAGTTAATTGAAGCTCACTTTTTTTTTATTATGTTTTATAGTGTGGTAAATGCAATGTGAATATAAAATTGAAATGAATATATTAAAGAAATAATAATTATGAGTGAAAAGAGAGAAGAAGAATGGGGGATAATTTTAATTAAGTGAGAAATGAATATATAATAATGAGACAGAGACACACACAACAACTCATAAACACAAATATCACTCTCTCTCAGGTAAAACCGCCTCCCCAAATGAAATTCTCGTCGTGGATGTGATTCACGTATAAACAATTCTACTGTTTAAAAATGGCAATAATAAGGTTGTTTGATGACCGTAATAGAATAAGTTTGTAATGTAGTTCAAAACTCGGGATTGGATTGAACATTTTAGGTTCCATTTATAATACTAAACTCATTTCTTTCCTATCTTTCAAGATTACATTTTTGTTTCAATCTCAACATTTTACACGTCTCAATACTTCTCCAATTTTCAGTCATCTAATTACATTTACTCCATTAATGCTCCTTAGGACAAGAATAGTAACAATTTTGTTTAATCAGAAACTCAAAACTTTTGAAAAGGGATGATAACTAAAAGTTATTATTTATTTATTTATTTATTATTATTAATGGACCATATATAATATGTCACAATGTAACTTTGAGGAATAAAAAAAACTTATATCAAAAGATGAAGAGACACTCTTTGGGCTTTTCATGAAACCCACCCCTCATTACACATTCACAATAGTCATTATTCTCATCTTATGTTTTAATTTCTTTGTACTTTAATTTTCATAAGGATTTAATCTTAAGTCTAAACATAAGAGAAAAATATTTGCGGTGCATTGGTTGTGCATGTTAGACTAATTAGTTTAAAAGAAATTAGGTAAAGAATTTTGTTTATTAATTAGAGAAGAAGAAAAAAGTCCATTGTGTTTGCCCTTTTGGTCAATCTCTTGGATTCTCAAGAACCCTCTTTCCTCACATTCAATGTTTATTATTTAACTGGATCCAAAGACACTGCTTTCTAGAAATACTCTTTCTGATTACTTAGCTTAATCAAACCCATAATATAATCAATAATTAAAAATTCTTCACAAAAATAAATGAAAAAAAAAAATATATAAATACAATGCTTTAGAGATTCTGAAGCACGTGCAGCTACAGGGAATTAAATTAACAGTTATATAAAAAGAGTTGGAAATTAAATGCCAAACCTATATATACATGTGGTTGAAAATATAATAATTAAGACATAGGTATATATGAATATTAACATAATTAAGCATGTGACCCAATTTGATTTCTGTTATATGCTTCTTGTTCATAATTAAATTATATTGTCATATATTCTTCCAGCTAATTAGCCCTTGGATATAATCAATAATCATCTTTGGGTTCTTAATTATGTATTTTAATAATCATTTGGATATAATAACAGAAACATTGATTGAGATAAATTTGATTCGATTGTGGTGATTATTACTACAAAATGTAATATTTAAGTCTAATTAGGTTTGTTTAACTCCAAATTAAAAATGTGAATGCATAACATTAATTTAATGCTCTAATTTGTTTATCTCATGTTAACTACAAGGGTTTAAGTATAAATTTATTAAGTATTGCAACTCAATGCATAACATTCGATTTCTAGTATTTTAATTCCAACAAAATAAATGGTCAAAAAGAAATAAAAATAAAATTAATGACGCAAATTTAGACCATTCCATAGACCATCAGCTTTGTGAATTATTGAACAACCAAGAAACTAATAAATTTCATCAACCATTAGCTCTCAACTTCTTAAAGCATGTGGAATATATGTATATATAAAGTCATTTAATTCAATATGGATTTAAAGCATATGTATATTATGATTAAGAGATTAGACCGTCATATTTGAGTACTAAAAGGATACATGAAAAATTAAGATCACATTCAAATGAAAAATATACATTATGAAAATTTGTAAAATTTAAGAAATAATTAAAAAAAAAAAAAAAGATAGTTACTACATAAAACCAATAAAATACACCTTTATTTTATAATCATGGACTCAAATCACATGTATATAGCTTGTGACAAGTAAAATAAATGCAGACAAATTGTCAAGATGCAAGAAAATATTGTAAATCATCAAAGAATATGCATCACGAAGGATTGATTCGAATCTTCAGCTCCATTCTTACATTTTCAATATTTCAAAAAAGGAAAAGTTTTTCAAACATGACCATCGAGTTGTTATATAATTTATAAAGTATATAAATTTTGTTTGTTGAGTTAATTGTCTATCTTATGATTTATATATATTTTTTGAACTGAGTATCAGAATATTTATTGTAAGGTAACAAATAAAAAAGAAAGCAATATCGAGAAGGAAATAGTGATATGAATTAAATTATTTGACTGGTCAAAAAACTTTATGGTCAGGTAGAAATGTTGGACCTTTGGTACTACATGACATTGAAATATTTAAGTTTGGGCATAATGATAATGATAATAATAATAATAATGTCACACAGCATATTTATAAATTTAGAACAACTGTTGGTCAAATTTTCACACACATCATTAATAATTACGTTTTTCAAATGAATTTGTTCGGTTGGGCAAAAAGATTAAAAAAGAAAATGAAAAGCAAATTGGCGTCCACCCACATTATTGAACATTTTTGTTTGTAGCTGTCAGTGAAGAAAAACCAAATTATTAAAATCATAAGGGAAGCTCCAAATTGGTTAGAATTTAGAGGATGAATATAATTAGAATGAATTTGATGGAAGTATAAGAATTAAAAGATGATTTTTGGGGGGGAGAAAAATAGGAAGGAAGGGTGTTTTAGTTGATATAATGACTAATGAGGAAATGGAAATGTAAATTAAGAAGAGGGGAACCGTACGAGGATTTGATTGGTCAAAGAAACAATGTTGATGGGGTCAAAATAAGAAGCACATGCTATGTTTTTAATTTGCTTGTACGAATTCACCTTTCCCCTACCCCCCCTTTTTTTTTATTCTCAATTTAATTTTGCAATATTAAAATCATGTGAGGGTTTCAGAGGCTTTAGGGATGTCCCACATGCTATCATGTGGACGCCACAACCATATGCCTCAAAATCACCCAATTCCCTCTATGCATATTCTTTTTTTCATGTACATATAAAGGATCATACTTACATTTATACATTTTTTTCCTATGTCAAACAAATCATTAATATCTTTCATAAAAGTAATCAAATAAATTGTTTTTTTTTTTTTTTTTTATGTCCACCCAAAATATATGGCCCATCCATTTGGATCATTGTTTCAAAGATAAGGTCTCTTCTTTAATAATTATAAAACATTTTCTTGTGACATCATATTCATGCAAACCTTCCAACTTCTCTCTATTTTATGTATCCTAATTATCTCATTTTTCACATCAAATTATTTCTTACTTTACCTTGTGCTTTCCTAACTACTTTGTTGTCTTTGTTCTAATAGACTTACGAATTTTAAATTTATATTTAATAAGTCTCCAAGCTTTAATTAAAATTATCTAAAAAGTTTCTAATAACACTCTAATACATATAATATAATCACTGAATTAAAGAAGAACAATTAAATTAGTTTTTTTTTTCAAGTATAACCTTAAATTTAAAAAAAAAAAAAAAAAAAAAAAAACAGATAGATTCTTTTTTCAAAAGAATAACAATACATAAACAAAAATAGCCAAGAAAACAACATTAGGATAAGAATCACTAACAAGATTCTATCATTGTCAAATTAGACGCAAAATGTAAACACCATACATTTCTTTTAAATTCTAAGGAACAATTGGACATTTTTTTTCATAAAATATTCGGAGACTTCAAAAGGATTGTTTCAATACTTTTAATTTTTCTGTGATCAAATATATATAACATATATTAAATTAAAATTTAACGACTAAAATTATAATTTTAATATTTTTTAATAAAAATTAAAAAAGATATAATGTATAGCTAGCTATATAAGAATGGAGGGCCTACCTAGAATATATGGTCAACAAAGAAGATTCTAAATAATTTTTTCTTTGTTTTGTAAATGGTAACATTTTTCTTCTTATAATTCATAATGTATAAATTGGGAAAGAAAATTGAAACCATTATTGTGTATGAGAAATTTGAATCTCAAATCCATGTTGATTTGATAAAATATGTGGGCAGTAGTTGGGCCAGTTGAGAATATGATAATTTTATTTATTTATTTCTCTGTGGTGATGGGCACTTCATCGTTTTTATTTTTTATTTTTTGTTCTAGCTATGTTACATAAATCTAGAGGAATTCTTCTTATTTTAATATATGAATAAAAATAAGTCTTAAAACAATAATTAATCGTCAATAATGTTGTAAAAATGAATTTGACTTAGTGATAATTTGTATCACTTTTCATTCAAGAGGTGGAAGTTTTAATCTATCCCCACACTTTGTTGTACTCAAAAAATGTTTCAGCAGTGCTTCCAAAGCAAATTGAGAACGTTTAGTTTATTTTTATATGATTTTAGTACAAATTGAAAGTGAGGGAGTTTGGTCCTGAGAGCTCTTGTCCTCAAGTATATACAATTATTGAACTAAACTCATGTTACGTATTTTTATAAGGTTTTAATTTAGATCAATTTTCATAAATTTAAAGTTAGAAATTATAATATGGGAGAATGAATTTAATTTAAATATTAAATCTTAGACAAGAGGAATGATTAATTTTCATTTTGGCTTTAAGTTATAGTTATATATTATATATATTTATACCTCCTATTATTTTACTTTTCACTAAGATCACTCACTTTTGTATTAATTAATGTTAAATTTTAGTTATAATTAGTTAAAAATAATTATGATGTGCAACTTTTAAAATAACTCTAGATGTGATGAAAAATCAGTGAAAGCTAATTTGATTGTTTTAAATTAATCAATGGACATTAATAATAAAAATTAAAAAAATTATAACAAAATAACCTATTTAGCAAAACAAATAAAATGTTTATAAATCTTGAAACTTAGTTAGGAACTTGTTCAAAACAAAACTAGAAAGTAAGAAAAAATATTTATACTACAAAAAACTTTATAAAATAAATTAAACGTTTATTTAGGGGGAAAACAAGTTTAAGCATCAATATCTAAATGTTTGGATTGATGTGTAGTGAAGCTGGACAACAATCTTGTTAAATAGACTGAATTACTTCTTGAACTTTTATTAACACTCATTTTTTTTATTAAAAAAAATATGATAGGCCAGTTGAGTGTACATGTACATCTTTACTAGATGGACACCTCATAGCACCTCCATCGCTCCTGCTTCATTAATGATAAAAAAAAAAAAAAAAAAAAAGGAAGCCACGAGATCAGTACATGACTAGAGATAAGCCCATAGATAGAGTTATACAAAAGCATTAGTTTTTAAAAGCAATAAAACTAGCACTATAATTTGAAAATAGCTTCGATCTGCTAGTCCAAAAGCCTGTGAGAGCTTGTATGTCATCCCAAATCTCGAAAGCAGTGCATTCCGAGTCCTTGAAGATCCTGTTATTTCTTTCAAGCCAAATAGTCCACAATGTAACAACAATGGAGTTGAAAGTAATGACCCCTTTTTTTTGCGTTTTTTGTATTGATGCTACATAAATCCTTGCAAAGAGAAGCAATATTGGAAAAATTATGGCCCCAAAATTATGCTTCATTAACATTGGTTGAGACCCTTACAACACGCTTTATTCCGTTTCTTGATTTTGCTTCTGCAATATAGATTTATGCTTATTATGGCCATGCACAAACCTCGAGTCACCATGAAAGCTATAGAAAGAGAACTTTAAACTCTTTCATAAAAGGCGGTCACACCTTTACTATCACATTATATCCTTCATCAAGCTTGTTAAAACAAACTATTCAAAAAAAGCTATGAAGACTTCATCACCATCCATAAAAATTATGGAATATTCAAAAGGTTTTAGTATAATCTATCAAGTTCTATTCACTAACCATTTTCTTAGTTAGTCTTTTGGTTAAAATTTTGTTTACTTCATAGGGAGTTCTCAATGTAAGATCTAGTGCAATCAAGCTTTAATTGTAGTTATCTTCATTACAAGGGAATATGTGTGTGAAAGTAGTCTCCCATTTAACTTTCCTTGGTATTTATACCCTCTTGGCTCTTTTAAATTTTCCAATGTGAGACAATATTTAAAGTCCATGTTAATTGGGTCTTGAACTTTGCTTATGAGCGTAAGCCCACAAGTCATTTCCAACATTCATTTGGTACATAAGTTTCAAAATGTTACACATCTAGCCATATAAAAAGAGTTGAAAATTAAATGTCAAAATTATATGGTTACATCATTACCTTACTCAGCAAGATTGGTTTTTTTTTCTCTTAGTTTTGATTTAGTTTATAGATTTCAAAATGTTACAATAGTATCCATAAGATATGAGTTTTGTTTTAATTTGGTGTCTAGATTTCAAGATTTACAACTTTAAATTCAATTTAAAATAAATATTTAATGAGAAATTGAAGTAAAAAGTAAGCTACCGACCACAACAATGCTTTCCCAAAAGCTTTACAAATTCCCAAATGATTTCAACGTTGAAATAATGGAATTTACCTCTTGTTTAGGGAATTACGTAACACAATTGAATTGTGGATATAAAATAAGGTTTTCATGAAGCCTCATGGCATGCTTCCAAATAGGTGTCCAAAGTTCTAATAAAAGAAAGAGACATTAGAATTTCGACAGAGTGTTTGTTGAGCTACAAGGGGATGGTTTTTGTATTGTAATATACTCTAAAATCCACATTTAAATTGAGTGTTGTTTTTGTCCGATTTGTAATAAAATTCGTTATGTTTCCAAACTTTTCAATCTCACTGTGTTTTTATGCTTTATGATCTCATTTTATCTACTTTAATTACTTATGTTTTCTATCTAATACTTCATTGATTTTTAGTAATTTTGAGTACATTCTAGTCAAAACAATGGTAAAGATAAAATGTATGTGCACTATGTATTCATCTCTCAAATTATGATTTGGACAATTTAGTGGAATGCACAGAAATGCATGTTTTTACTAGGATGCAATATTGAAATCAAATATAATTCATTTTGGTCTCTATTACCTTAAAATTTGTTTAATTGTAGTCCTTATATTTTTAATAAATTTTAAATTAAATTCATTAGAAATAAATTTTAACAAAATTGGTTTAATAATAATAATCGAAAAAAACTAAACATAATATGTTTTCCTAAAATGTAAATGTATAAGATTTTTTTAGTTGACACACTAAATTTAAGATTTATTGAAAATATAATAAATAAAAATTTAATAATTGAAAGTACATTTGTTTAGATATTAGAATCAAAACGATATATTTTAATCTAATGACAATAATAGTAAAACAAATGTTTAAATTATAAATTGATTTTTATGATGTTTATGAGAATCTTATTTATGATGTTTATGAGCGTCATAATAACAATCTCATTTTTATAATTTGACAAAACCTCATGAACACTGTTTATGATGTTTTATCAAAATATAGAAATTAGATTCTGATTATAAATTAGCAAGATAATTTTTTTTTAAATCTAAGAAAATTGTCAAAAGAAGAGAAAGAAAAATTGATAAAATATTTACCTTTCAGGTTAATGAATTTTATCTTTTAGTTCATTTTAGTGGTTTTATCTTTTAGTGAATTTTATTGATTTTTATCTATAAAGGATAAATAGTTAGCCAATTTTTCTATTTTTGAAAATTTAGTTATAATTATATAAATCAATTAAAGGAAAATTACTAATTATAGAAAAATTTATATTTCTATTATTGATAAAATGTAATGTCTATCATTGTAATCCGTGTTTATCATTAATAAAAAAATCTAAAATTTTGTTGTATTTTATTGATGTCTTGGTTCATTTTACTATTTTTAAAAGTGCTTCTAGATTAAATTCTAACTTTGTCCAATTAAATTTAAAGATTAACCTAACATAAAATAGAACAGTCAAATGTCACTCTCTTTTTTACAATTAACCCATTTTTTCCTTCAATTAGTTCCGATTTTGTAAAATAGATTTTTCAAACAAGAAAAATAAGAGAATTTGAAAACAGGGATTCAATGAAAACAAGTTGTATTTTGTGTTTTTGGATATGTGATTGGTAACAAATTCAAAAGTTGGATTCTTGTTTTTTTTTTAAATAATATTTAAATGTATTTCATACTATATATTTATAAATAATAGATCTAGCCTTACTTATCCACCAAGATTAGTTGACAAAAAGTTATTAATAATTTATTTATAAATATAATTTAGAGTTTAGCCTATAGTTTGATAAAATCTCATATATATATATATATATATAATCCTTATGATTTGAAAATCTTGATAAACAGTTCATATAAAGGACTAAAAATGTAGTCATAAATCATATAGGCTAAACTCTATTCTTTTAAAATAATAGAGAGCAAATTTGTAATTTAATATAAATTTTATATAATTATTATTTTGTATTATTATAAAATTTATAATATATTACATACCACATTATATTTAAAAAAAAAATAATTGAGTTTATAACATGACATATTTTATTTTTAAATATTTTTATATATATTTTGTTTTTTAAAAAATGTAAAATTCAAATTCTAAATTGAATGAAAACCTTAAAAAAAAAAATGTTTTTCAAAATTTGCTCGATTTGAATCATTTTAAAAAATAAAATCTAGATTATCTATAAACGTAAATCAGAAAATATAAAATAGAATCTTCATTCACTACCAAAGATGACTCTCCAAAAACTACTTTATCAACTCATCATTTCTCATTGTTCCTTTCATTTTTTACCCTTTTTTCGCCATTTAGATAATTCCAATTTTACTCTCTCTCTATCAAATTCTTGTGTTTGTATTTATTTGAAAAATATCTCTTTACTTTCTCTTGCATTTTCTATCAAAATAAGAAAAAAGGGAACTTATTTTTCATTACATCAATAAATTGGAAAGTTTGAAAAATATCTCTTTATCTCTAATACTTTTCTTTATTATTAATAACTATCCGTCAATATTTCTATTTTACTCAACATATTTCTAATATATTCATAAAATTTAAATATCAATCGATGTTTTTAGTTGGACCTTATAAGTAAAGATTTCATAATTTGATTAAACTTTATAAATAATTTTTATATTATGATCAAATTTTCATAAATAGTCTCGGCCACTATAGAAACTATTTATGAATGTTTTATAAAACTATTGAAACTAAATTAGCAATTCAAAAAATAATTGTCTTTAACTAAAAACAATTCTTTTAGCAAATAAATATATACACACACACATGGTCTCACACATTCTCATTCCAAAGGGTGGAAGACAAAAAAACAACCCACATTATAAATAATTTTAGTCTTACATTTTGATGAAATGAACAAATTACGTTGGATATCGATTTCAATTTTTATTGTTTATTTTGAAATTCATATTTTTCCCCCTATTTTTCAATTGGGATTTGTTTATGATTTACAATTTTCTTAAATAAATATTTGAATTTCTAAAGAAAATAACCTAATAACTAAACAAAAATTAAGGTGATTTTTTCAAATTTCAAATTTTGGCTTCATTTATGTCAAAAACTAATTAAAAGTGTATAATAAAACTTATAACTCAGGATTATTCACCAAAGTAAAAGTTATAATGGCCATTAGATAGAGTGAATACATACTCTTTTGTCATATAATTAACTTCAAACATATATATACTACAACATTAATTAACTTTTACAAAAAAAAAAAAAAAGAATCCATAAAAAAAAAAACTTTAATTTGTTTATCAACAAAAACTACCTGTTCAATGAACATGGTATGAACAACTTTGAGATATGAAATTCGATCCTTATCTTGTATGTAATAAATAAAAGAAAATAAGTGGCAAACTTTCCTAATAAATATATGAAGAAATATCTTTCTTCTTTTTTCATTCAGTAATTATAATTTGTAAATGAAAACTGATTATATTTTTCTTAAATTTAAACTGTCCATCTTTGCCACAGTACAAATGAGTATTTTGATCCTTCCAAATCGAAGCTTTAGGCTAACAGTTGATTCATTCATTTATTAAAACGTAATCATAAATTTCTATTAAAAAGTCTATTGTATATATATAGCAATAAAATGTAAAAACCTTGTAATAATGTTTTGTTCGAAAAGAAAACTAATTGAGCCCCCAAGTTCACCCCCAACTCAATAAAGTCATTATAAATAACATCCATAATCTAAGTAAGAAAACAAAGAGTGACAACATCTCCAATCAGCTTCCCAAGTGGAAGAGGCAAAAAGAATCAAAATCAGACAAAAACCTAATGAGCAGCTCCATTCAGGACAGAAACAGAAAGAACCTATAAGTTTGAAAAATATGGATTTATTGAGATTGTCACTTTATAAAATATACACAAAACCAAATTACACATTTTTCAAACACAAATAAAGTTATAATCATATTTGTTTTAGAAAGCAAAAAAATTATTATGTTTGTAAATATTTTCAACAATTTTTTTATATTTGAAAAACCATCAAACATAGATATATGAAAATTGCATTATTTGGAGATGACATTGAGCTATAAATAACCTATACTCACAAGATACTGACTTGTCTCACTCACAAATGCCTTTATTGTTGCCCTAATTTGTTCCTACTGCTCATTGCGCAAAATTCATCAGCCCTTTCAATTGCAACCACAAAATCAAAAAGGGGGGAAATTGCAAAAAAAGAAAGAAAGAAAGAAAGAAAAAATCAAATCCCTCATCTGCATAAAGAAGCCCTAGAGGGTAAAATAATTTCCCCCTATAATTTTTATTTTTTTGACCAATTAATATATATACACACACACATATATGAACAATGTAAATGATCATTAAATGGAAATTGACTGACTTTTAATATTTTTGGAAGAATCGTTGTACCACATATATATTCCAAGGAAAGAAAAATAGATTTCATGGCAGTAACCACTGGCCAGGTATTTTGTGACAGTAAAAACAAATGTAAAGCAATAATATATATATATATATATATATAAGAGAAAATTGAAATTAGAGACTTCAAAAAAAGAAAGAAAAAAGAGAAACATAGTACTAATGGAGTGGTCCATTCAAATGCTCTTTGTATACGTTTGTCCAAAAACATACTGCCAATATGTAAAGAAAGAAAAAGCATTAACTAAAAATGGGAAAAAAATCATCTTGAAATAATAATAATAATAACAATTAACAAAAACCCATCAAATAAAATGAAAATCTAAAAGCTACCCAGATTAAGAAAATGGCATATAAATCTAAAACAAAAAAATGGGATTTAAAAGCCATGTATTTGACGATGCAGCATCATCAAGATTCCCAAAGGAAAAGGCTTCTTTTTTCTAATTTGAATAAAATTAAGAAAAAGAGAGATGGATTTTATATATATATATATATAAAATAAACGTAAATAATGATTAAAGCCTTGTGAATCTTGATGGTGCTGCACCAACAAATAATGACTGCAATTTGATCCTTTAGATCTTCCATGGCTTTGGCTTCAGCTTTTTCTATTCTTCTTCCATGGAAAAAGAAAAAAAAGAAGAAAGAATGAGTCTATAGATGAAGAAGAAAGAAGGAGATTTATTAATATAACCCTAAAGAGAAAACATAGACTAGAAAATAAATTCCATTATGAATTAATTAAAAGGGTTAAAGAACAATTGTAAGATTATAATTAATTACCCACATCGATAAATCAATAGAGACTTGCCCACACCTTCGGATCTTCAAACTTTGTAATAAAAATGTATATGAAATGTTTGATTAAATCAGGGTCGGTTTAAATAATATATGTTTTATTCAAATTTGGTTTTATATTGAATAATTATCAGTGTATATGGCCTCAGAAGTCAAATTCTTTGAAAAAAAAAATAAGTAAATAAAAAAAATTATATTGTAGAAACATTCAGCCAGTCGAATAAGTTAAATTGAAGAAAAGAAGGAATTGAGACTCAAATGATATTTTAACTTAAAATTACAATATATGTGACAATATGAGAGTTATTTGATGTGATTTGACATTTTTAATTAAAGGTTATGAGTGAAAATAATCCATTCTTAAATTTTCTTTAATAAACTTTATCAATATATTCGATACAATGGTGGTAACTTTTTTATTTTTTCTAAATCTTACTTTTCCTATGTTTGTGTAAAACATATTAATCAATATTTAGTAAATTGGTTCGAGTAACATGAGTTAATGATATATATATATATAAAAAAAAACTCAATTTTAAAAGATATACTTAGTTGAATTTATTTTTTCTTTTGTATTTTTACACGTTTTTTTAGCCGATTAAGAAAAATTATTTCTTTTTAAAAAAAAACAAGCAAACTAATTATTTTTATTCACCCATTACGAATAGGAAAAAATACTATATAAAAGAAACGATGATATGAGAATTATAGATTTATTATATAGCATAAAGATTTTATTTTTATTTTGAGAGATAGTGAAATTTTAATTATCATTTAATATCCTATTTAAAAATGAGTATGTGGTTCACTTGTAAACTAAATGTATATATAAATTTAGTTATAAATACAATTTATGTTATAAAATTTGTATAGTGTCATATAATTTATGATACATTGTCACATAAGAATGAAACGAGTCTATATTTTATAATATAAAATAATATATATATATATTCTGAATGTTTTATTTAAGCAAAAAAAATGTACAAATAGTTTCTATATTACCTAATGACAAAGTATAATTATTTATTATCTATGGTTCAACTATCACATCTTAATTTTTGTTTTTTATTGTTAATTTCTTGAATGTTATCCTCAAATTGAAAATAAATAATAATAATAATGGGAGAGTGAGAGAGAGAGAATACAATGAATGGAACCAATAGATGGAATTTTCTGAATAAGTCGGTGATGCTGACGTGGAAAATAAGTGGTTTTAGGTTAATCAAGAATGGTAATCATGATTAAGTGGATACTAATTGGCAATAAATCTTGTGGTCTTAATCTAAAGACACGTCTCCTAAAGTCACCCTCATTCCAAGTCTTTTCTCATTCTTTTCGGAAATTCACTTTTTCCATTTTCACATTATTATTATTATTATTTTCCATTATTGCATTCTCACCCTAATAATATATATTTTCTTTTCAATCCTATATTTTCTAAATTTTCATTTTAATCCTCCACCTTCATGAGCCACCTTCGGCTATTGTTTAATTGTTAATGCTAATGTTTCGAGTCATCATTCATTGGACTGTTTTTTTGCTTATTTGATATAAGTGACAACATTTTATCAGTAATGTAAATAAATATTGATATTCACTAATATAATCATAATAGAAAATGATCAATATGATGAAATATTTATTTTATAATTAAGTGCTATGTTGGGTAGAGAATTTAAACTTTAATTTGTCATCGTTAAATATAATATGGATTATACTATTTTATTCTTACTTGTGTCCCAACAAATTTGTAGTCAACTATGGACATTATTCTCATTGTCCCATATTTTATTTGAATTATTTTCTAAACTCTTTATTGTTTTCTTTTTCCTTATAGAAAATTATCTCATAGACTTCTTATCAATTAACTAGTTCGCGAAATAAATAATGAAGCTTTATTTTTCATTTGATATTAATTAATACATAAGTTGTGATGATACGATTGTCCCATTTGATTAGTTCTTAAATATTGATTGTTTAAAATTTTATTATATATTTTAAAATATTACAAATTTAGTATTGATGTTTTAGTTTTCCTTTCATTTGGTAACCTTTGTTTTTTATTGAGTCTTTAGTGTCAATGTTAACTCATTTATCTAAAACAATGGTAATCAATCGAGTTTTAATTTGGATGTTTTTACATTACCATTAAAATTAATTTCATATTTGTTTTAAATTAATTGATAGAAATCAGTATACAAAAATGGAAAGCAAATATCTTGCGAAAATTTGAAGTTTGAAATTTAAAATACCAAATTAAAACAAATGTCAAATTTCAATAATAAAATCCTAACGATTTGAAGTTTAAAGACTAAATCAAGATCAAATTCGAAAGATTAAAGTAATAAATATGTCAGACAAATGTATAGAGAGCACAAAATATATTATAAAATCGTTAAAAATGTAACAATTAGATCAAAATATAAATATATTGAATTTTTAGATTATAAAAAAATGTAGCAAACATTTATTAGAGTCTATCAATAATAAAAATCTATCATTTACGGACAATATAATAAATATTAGTTTGTTATTGATAAATTATAAGACTTCATCAACAAAAAAAGTCTATTGTCGATAGACTTTATTATATTTGCAATTTTTTTAATATGTACGTACTTAAAAAATAATAAAAATACAAACTATTTACACTTAAAAAAACAAATAAATTTTCATTACACTTTATGAACATTTGGAACATTTTCAAATATAGGAAAATAAATTAAAATATTTACAAAATTTTAGATTCTATCGATAATAGACACTGATAGAAGCATATCGATATTTATTAATATCTATCATTGATAAAATATAAAATTTTGCTATATTATGGAAATGTTGTGTAAATTTTATCGTTTTGAAAAACACCCTTTGTAATTAACGTAAACATATGTAAGTCGAAAATAGATTTTATCAATTATATTAGACGAACTATTGGGCATCGGGGGATCAAGTTTAGTGGGCCAGTTTTCTCACGGGCCGAAGGGACAAAAGCCTAAAAAGAGAAGAAAGCAAGTTAACGTGGACCAATGGATGGGCCAAAGCCCATTGAGAATAAGACATGAAATATCGTCGTGGCCCGTAACATCGCAGCATGCGAGGTCATTTGAAACAGACTAATTATAATTATAACGTTGCCCAATTTTACAAATAATAATTAAGCAGGCAGCAATATTTGTAAAAAAATTATAAACTTAGTAAAATAAAAAGTCTATCGGGATAAATTTCAATAGATTTATTATCTACCAATATAGACTAATATTTATAACATGACCTATCAGTGATAGATTTTGTTGTATTTGTTATACGTATTTAAATAATATATATAATTAAAGTGTGAACTAGGTATGTAAAATAATAATTTATCACATTAGATTAATAAATTTAGCTTATTATATTTATTATCTATTTAATTAAGGTTCAAAATTTCTAATTGAGTATATATTAAATGGGTACAAGTCTATTCCTATATTGATTAGGATTTGGAGATCGTAATTGAACTATTATATAAAGAGATTTAGGGCTATGGTTTCTAATATACCAAAACAATAAGCACTCTATCTTTTTTGTATCCCACACTTACCACCGCTATTTTATAGGCATCACCAATAGAATTTGGTATGTAACTTATTTTTTACAATTTGGCATGAATGATATTGGATTAATTTATTATATAGATTCAAAGTATTTATGTAAAGAGTATTTATAACTATCCATTTGAAATAATGAAGGATAAGATTGAGGTGGTTTGTGAGTTTTTCATATGGATTCTCTAAAAATATTGGATCAAATCGAGATTAAACCCGAGTTTCTAAAATCAAGTTTTCGTTACTCTTTGTTTACGTCAATAAAATATATTTTATTTTCCTGAGTTGTTACTCTTGCTTTAGCTTCATGTTTTCGCTCATAGTTCACATCCGAGATTTCTCAAGCTTGGAACAGAGGGAGAGAAAAGGTAGAGAAGGAGAAGTTTAAGGAGAACGATGGGATCTCTTTAAAAGAAAATTAAAATTTTAAGAAAATGAAAAAATGTTCAAACCATTTTTCTAAAAAGGTGCTAGTTTTTAGTAAACAAAACTTTGTCAAACGTTGTCCCTACCAATTTCCCAAATAATTTAGTTATTTGAGAAGAATAAATGGAACAATTTTTTTAATCATTTTTATCTTTAACAAATACGGGTTTTTATTTTGAAACAAAAAAAACATAAAAGAGAATTTTACTCTATGGTATTTTTAAACATAACAAATTTGAAAACAGAGATTTAAAACAAATTCTGACCCACACACACATATACTTAGTTTTACTTGGATGAAAGAAAATAGAATAGAGAGGGTGGAAAAAGATAGTAGAGATTAATTGGGGTTGTGTCTTGTTTGTCAAGGCGAGCAAAAGGATCGGAGCGAAGACCCTGTTGGCCTCTCACCTCACCACCCACCGGACGCTTCTTTCACATATAATTCCTCCAAAGTCCAAACTTTTCCCCTTAAATATCTCACTTCCATATCTATTTTCTTCTTCTTCCACTTCTCACCTTTATCCCTACCATTCCCATTTTTAATCCATCTCCATTTCCCTCATTCAATTCATTCACCATCTTTTCCTCCTTTTCCTCTACCCTTTTATCCCAATTATGATATTTTCCAGGCTCAGCCGCTCTCTCCCGCGTTCTTCTCGCACTCAAGTAAGTTTTTTTTTTTTCTTTTTTCTTTTTTTATAAAAAAAAAATTAAATCTCTTTTTCGTGTTTTTCCCCTTTTGATGATGTTCTTTTTGGAGGGAAGTTGTGATTTTTTGTTTTTATTTCTTTTGTAGAATTTGTTCCATGGTGGAGGCCGGTCGGCGATTAAGAGCATCAATGAACCGATTTTCGCTGCCCCACGAGTTGATTCTTGTGTGGGAGAGAGAGAAGGGATGTTAGGGTTTTTGAGAGGCTATTTTGCGTTTGCTGGGTCTCGTACCAAATTGATTCCTAAAGAAATTTTGTCCGATTTTAATTTCCTCATCGCGAATCCTAAACTCCGGCGTTTCTTCTCCAGCGAAGCCCCGAAGAAGAAAAGTATGGAATTTTTTCACTTCTTCTCATTATGGTCTGCGATCATTTTCACGGATGTTGTAATGGCCTCATTGTACATGCATTTTCGATACTGGTGTGGATTCTAGTTTTGATGTGAATTTGTTGCTACATTTTTGCAGATTACCAGAACTTTTATCCCAAAGAAAAGAAAGAAATTCCTAAAGGGAATGAGCAAAAATCCGAATCTAAAGGTTAAAAATTTTCCTCGTTTTAGCTGCAATCAAGGCTTTGTTTTTGCATTCCATTCTCTCTCTTCTTTTTATTCTAAACTTTGAACATAGGTTTCGCGAGATCCTATTAATGCTAGCTAGAGTAAGATGAATCGAAGTGGACTGCTTTGTCTATTTCCGATGCATTAGTTTGGAGATTACTTAAGTATATGGTTCTGATTGATTTTCTTGTTTTTCCACCTGTCTTGGTATCTCTACGATGTTCTGGATCATAATCTTGCAATATAGAACTTGGACGTCTCCATGTTAGCGTGCTATTGGAAGAGTTATATTCGTACTTAAGCATGCTTTATTTTGGGTTCTCTTTTATCCCTGCATCTGTCTTACTAGTTTCTCTTTATTAGTTATTCCGTCTTGTTTTATTTTGTTTGTCAGAGCGATATTCTTTTCTTGGTTTCAGTTTGTGCATATGTTTACATTTTTGTTTGAGTAACTGGTGCTGAGACAAGGATGAATATTCGTATCAGTATAAACGGCTTTTGGTGATTGGTATTTGCTTCAATGAAAACTGTCCTGAGCTGATTGTCCTTTTTATTCCTTTTTCTTGATGGAGAATGCCAAAAAAGTAGAAATATTGTCATGTTCACTCGCATGCAGTGCTCACTATAAACATAGGAAATTTATATTAGGTTAGACTACCAATGGGGCAGATCTGAATGCATCACTTACCACCATTCATGCAATGTTTGGCTCAGAAGTTTTCCGCATTTTTATTTTTTTGCTTCTTGTTCTCAGGTGACTCAAATACGGAAGATCAAGGGAGTTTTCAGGAAGCATTCATAAAGCAGTTTCAGAACTTAGTCACCCCGCTAATAGTTATTGGTCTTCTGTTTTCTTCCTTTTCTTTTGGCCCTCGTGAACAACAACAGGTATTACTTATTGTGGAGGGTAGTTTCTACCATAACCTCTTAGTGGTTTCATTGTCATGGTGTTGTTTTTTTAGGAAAAAAAGGAAGCATGTTCTTATTTCATTTTAAATGTGCATCCCATATGAAAAGATGACTGGAAATTTCTTACATGTTTTAAGTTTCTTTAAACCCTTCATGTCACAAGGTTTATGAATGCTAGGGAAATGTTATCTGTTGGTCTTTTTGTTTCCATGCCCCGCACCCGCAAATTTTCTTATCCGAATGTTATGTACTCATTGATCCATCTCCCTTACTTCTCTTGGGTTGCCTTACCTATTTTTACCTTTGACAGCTTGATTCATGATCCAGTAAGTATTTGGAATTTTTGTCTCTGCAGATAAGTTTCCAGGAGTTTAAAAACAAGTATTTGGAACCTGGTCTTGTAGACCATATTGTTGTTTCTAATAAATCAGTTGCAAAAGTATTTGTGAGAAGTTCTCCTAGCAATCGAACAAGTGAGGTTGTCCAAGGTTCTTCAAGTGGAGCTGCCACTAAGGGACATGAGGCCCAATACAAATGCTTCTTCAACATTGGAAGTATTGATTTATTTGAGGAGAAGTTGGAGGAAGCTCAAGAGGCATTGAATATTGACCCTCATGATTTTGTTCCTGTTACATATGTCTCTGAAACGGTCTGGTATCAAGAATTCCTCAGATTTGTCCCAACACTCTTGATTTTAGGGACCATCTTTTATATGGGCCGCCAAATGCGAAGAGAACTAGGCGTTGGGGGTGGAGGTGGTGGGAGGGGTGGTCGAGGAATATTCAATATAGGAAAACCTCATATCACGAAAGTGGATAAGAACACTAAGAATAAGGTATATACATAGACATCAATCTTCAATATTTGTCTTTAAATAATTCGGGGATTCACATTGGTTACCTCCTTGACATCTCTTTTGTATTATAATGTCATTGTCCATTTTTCACCTCTCTTTCAGATTTACTTCAAAGATGTTGCTGGTTGTGATGAGGCAAAACAGGAAATCATGGAGTTTGTACACTTCCTGAAGAATCCTAGAAAATATGAGGAGTTGGGGGCTAAGATTCCAAAGGGCGCACTTTTGGTTGGACCTCCTGGCACTGGAAAGACCTTACTGGCAAAAGCAACTGCTGGTGAATCAGGCGTGCCTTTCATGTCTATATCTGGTTCAGATTTCATGGAGATGTTTGTTGGCGTTGGACCATCAAGGGTTAGAAACTTGTTTCAAGAAGCCAGACAGTGTGCTCCTAGTATAATTTTTATTGATGAGATTGATGCGATTGGTCGAGCAAGAGGACGTGGAGGTTTCTCAGGTTCTAACGATGAGCGTGAAAGTACTCTAAATCAATTGTTGGTTGAGATGGATGGCTTTGGGACTACTTCTGGTGTTGTTGTACTTGCTGGAACTAATAGACCTGATATTTTAGACAAAGCTTTATTGAGACCTGGTCGATTTGATCGTCAAATTTCAATTGACAAGCCCGATATTAATGGTAGAGAGCAAATCTTTCAAATCTACTTAAAAAAGATCAAACTCGACCATGAGCCATCATATTATTCTCAAAGGTTGGCAGCATTAACTCCTGGATTTGCTGGAGCTGACATTGCAAATGTCTGTAATGAAGCTGCCTTGATTGCTGCAAGGAGTGAAGGCACACAGGTCAAGATGGAAGATTTTGAATCAGCTATTGATAGAGTAATTGGTGGTTTGGAGAAGAAGAACAAGGTAAATAATTGACATCCGTTGCTACACAATTTGTACCTTTTTTATTTGCTATTCGTAGATAGATTAGATAGAGGGAAAAGGAGGGTGCTGCAAGACGTGAGGTCATGCCGTGAAGTTTGAAGATTTTAGAAACAGCCATTTTTAGAGTATAGGTTGTATGTAAAAAAAACAAAGCAACTAAATTATTATTGTTTTTTTTTTTGGTGGGTGGGTGGTCTTCAGAAACACTTATCTGGCATTTCTAGAGCAAAGATATCTGATTTTCGAATAAGTATTCTTAAGTAGCATCTATCTGCATTGTTTATCTTCTACAAAGTTGCTTTAGAGGAAAACCCATAGGAATGATATGGTTCAATTTTAACTCGTTAATATAGGGAATTCTGGAAGCTATATTTTCTTTACTATCAAATTATGACTGGATGGTATCAACTCCAGCATATTTCTTGTTTACTTTTGAATATGAAACGTCATGTTTTACTGAGCAGGTTATAAGCAAGCTGGAGCGCAGAACTGTTGCATATCATGAATCAGGTCATGCTGTTTCTGGCTGGTTCTTGGAGCATGCTGAACCTTTGTTGAAAGTAACAATTGTTCCTCGCGGTACGGCAGCTTTAGGGTTTGCACAGTATGTTCCCAATGAAAATCTTCTCATGACCAAGGAACAACTATTTGATATGACATGCATGACCCTCGGTGGCCGTGCTGCCGAACAGGTAGAGTTATACACATAGCTATTACAGTTTAAGTTTACTGACATCTTTACTCAAGTCCCTGGCACGATTGAAGTAACTTATTTGAAAATAATGCATATAAGTTCATGTCAAAGTGTTTGGTTTCGGTTGACTGATATGAGAGAGCTGGAAAGTGTTCGAATATGGTTTTGAAAACTAACAATTTGTTTGGTTTTATGATTAGTTTTACTGCGGAATTGTGATTCAAAAAATGAAAGGAAAGAAAGAAAATGTACAGAGACATAGATCAGTAAATCGAATGTCACTGTATGGGCATCGTGGGATTCTGTTACCTTTTTTTTAATAAGAAACAAGGATTTTGTTACCTATTGTTAATGGATGCAAGAATGTTCTATAATCATAAGCCAAAGGGTGCTCTTACAACCAGCAATTCCTTTTAAAATTTGTTTTTCCTTCTCCAATCATCGTCCTCAAGAAGTTCTGGGTTCAATATAATAAATGGCAAACTTTGTGTTTGTTTCCTTAGTGGCTGCTTGGCCGTGCTGTTGATGAAGAACTATATTTTGTTTGATACAGGTTTTAATAGGTAAAATCTCAACTGGAGCTCAAAATGACTTGGAGAAAGTCACAAAAATGACCTATGCTCAAGTAGCGGTCTACGGCTTTAGTGATAAAGTGGGGCTACTTTCTTTTCCTCCAAGAGAGGACTCTTTTGAAATGTCGAAACCCTACAGTAGCAAGACTGCTGCAATAATCGACAGCGAAGTGCGAGAATGGGTTGGGAAAGCATATAAGCGAACAGTCGAGCTGATAGAGGAACACAAAGAACAAGTGGCTCAAATTGCAGAATTGTTGCTTGAAAAGGAAGTCCTTCACCAAGAAGACTTGCTCCGGATCTTGGGTGAGCGACCATTTAAACCGAGCGAAGTTACAAACTACGACAGATTCAAGCAAGGTTTTGTAGAAGCAGATGAGAAAAGTGTGGAAACCCCCCCAGTTGAAGCAGCCGAGGATAATGGTTCTTCACCTTTAGAACCACAAGTTGTACCTACATAAACTTCGGGAGCAGTAGTTTGTTTGTACATTAAGTTAATTTTTTTTTATCTTCTTTTTGTTCTTCATTGTTGCAAATTGATAGATTTAGTAGCATTTTATGATTTTTAATAGCAAAATATTTGAAAAGTTGATACTCGGTTGGATAGGATAGTGGTGTTTTACTTAATTACAATTACAACAAGAAGTATCAATTTGAAATCAATAAATAAATAACTCTACGAAAACATTTTTTCATTTTTTCTGAATGAATGAAAATCTGACTATTAAAGTTAGCTGAATATGAAAGACGTTGACTTGGATGTTGGGGTATGGCAAAAAGTTGAACCATTGGAAAGCAGATATTAAACTTTATTCTTTCTAGTGGTAAGACTATCAACCATAACTTGAAAAGTAGCTTTGGGGCACATGTCTGCCCTTTTGCCAATGCCCATATTTTTAAGAAAAATGCAGTTAATGTTTGTTATTTATACTTTTATTTTTTACTATATCTTAAGTAATTTAGATTAAATTGATTTGTTAATTGACGTTAATTATTAAACATAATTTTGTTATTTTAATTTCCAGTTGTTTAAATCTAATTTACCTAATTACATGTAAATGGTTTTTAATTAAAATCTTAAGCTTTTTTAGGATTTTTGGATTAGGAATTTTATTTTAACTTTCAAATTCATAATTTTGAATATTTAGTCCATGTTTACCTCCTATCCAATTGGAATGAATCAATGATAATTTAAAAAGTGGGATCGTGTGACTTTTTTACTTTTGTTCTACATCTCTGAAATCTTATTGACACATGGGCTCTACTCCAAATTTATAAGTAGTATTAATGCGTCCGAAAGTTACCATTATTGTTGCTCATTTAGGGGAAAAAAAAAAAACTATGACCAAAACGCATTTACGGTTATCATTATGATTTAGCCATGAGAAGTATAGAGCAATAACAATAAGCGCATATAAAAAAATTGTAACTTAACCTATCAATTCAATTACATTTGCATTTGTGAAACTATCCCATTCACGTTAGAATGAAATTTTATTACAATGAACAACAATTTTCATTACCAATTAGTAAAGATGGTGTCAGGAGTCTAAATGAACGGACATTAATTCATCATCATTGATGGAGGTTGCACATGACACAGGAGAAATTCGACTCAAGGTGGGGCGCTAAGAGAAGTAGCGGTTCACCCTTTCGAAAGGGGAAAGAACTGGAATGTGTTCAAGGAAGAAAAGGTGTGAGATATATGTCTATTGTTTTTTAGATAAAGATTTAGGGCAAATTGAAAAAGAAATAAAAGAACGGAAAAGAAAGAGAGAGAAAAACGGAAGCCCTAGTCTCCATTTCTTTCTCTCCACTTACAGCCACCACTCCTCTCTATGCTCAGCCTTCCTCTCCGGCAACACTCCAGCGGCCATAGGCGTAAGGCGGCGAAAACTCAACCATTTTTGTAGTCAACCTTTACTCGCGAATCTGGCTTGCATTGTGAGCACGACTCCGGGCTTTCGAAGCATGGTTTCTTCTCCGTTTGAGACTCCAACGTGAACAAGTTGTGCATTACGTTTTCGACGACTGGGTATCTTGCAGCAGGGTTTTTGATTTGGGAGTAAGCTTTCAACTGCTATCCTCACTTCGTTTGGCTTCAAATCAGTTTACCATATCATTTACGGTCCAGTTTTGCAAGTTTGGACGTTTTCAGACACCAATCAGCAAGGATTGGAGCGTTTTTTTTTTTTTTTATAACATTCGGTAAGGATTATTACTTTAGTTTTCTTTTGAAACTCATTTGGTGTTGTGTTTGGGTCAATTTTTAAGTGTTCGATTAAGGTTCAGCAAGGTTGAACATGCTTCAGACTCGATTAGCATGCCTTAGATCAGTTTTTGAGTTCTGAAACTTTGTTGATTGCAGTTTTGGGTTAATTCAAAGTGATTAATCAAGGTTTGTTCTGGATTTTGGATAAGAATATTCTTGCTGAAAATCTTTAGGTATAATTAAGGTTTTTGAATTGAGTTATAACACTTAAAACGTTAGATTTAATTTTGTCAAGGGCCCTAGGCTTCTAAAAGTTGACGTTCGTTCAACGGAGTGATTTTCAGATTGAGAATGGTATATTGTTCATAGAGGTAAGAAGTTTCCACATTTCTTCTACTATGTAAGTTTTGATAAAGTTACGTTTTGACTCTTGTGAATTGATAAATGGTTGAAAGTGTGTTTTGGAATTTTAGAAATATGTTTTGTATCATTTAACCATCATGGGTTGGCCCAATGGTAAAAAAGGACGGAGTCTCAATAACTAACTATGAAGTCATGAATTCAAGCCACCTACCTAGTAGTTAATTTTCTATGAGTTTCCTTGACACCCAAATGTTGTAGGGTCAAGCGGGTTGCCCGTGTGATTAGCCGAGGTGCACATAAGTTGGTCTGAACACATATGATATAGAAGAAAAAAAATATGTTTTGTACGTTTGAAACAGATGAATTTGTTTTGGATGATTTAAATATTTTCCTAATGGAAAAATGCTTTATGTGATTTGACAATCGATTAAAAGTATTTGGTATATTTTTAGTTGATTTTGTGAAGTTAAAGCATTTGACTATTTCGAATGATAATTGGCAATGTGATTTTGATTTGAAAATTTCATATTTGAATGGTTTGGTTTGATCAGTTTTGTTTCCAAATTGCTATTTGGAGCTACATGTTTTGTTTCCTATATTTTTGAATGATTCAATTGAAGCTATTTGGATATGCCCATTTTTGGGTTTTGGAGATTGCATGGTATTTTGTTGTAGCCAGTGTTTTAAAATGCCTAAGGCGCACTAAGGCCCAATGGCCCTTTGGAGCCTAGGCGCAAGGCGCACAAAAGGGCGCAAGTTTTTTTCTGTGAGGTATTAACATCTTTATATGTATATATGCCCTATATACATGTTTATTTACACAACCAAAACATAGGCGTTTATTTACACTAAGGTATTAACATCTTGCTCATTTTGCAATCAAGCATATTTCCATGCTGGATCTTTTCTTAAACTGTCCTCAGCCATCTACTTACTTAAAAAATTAAACTAATTAGAACCTAACTTAAGAAATTGATCACAAAAGTTAGGAGTTAACTTGGGACATACCAAAAATTTGATGAAGATTGAACTTGGAACACTGCTGTTTTGGAGAATTTTCAGTAAGAAGAGATGAAGTTGAAGCCTTAAATGGTTGCTGTTTTTCACCCTTCTCTGTTTTTTGAAGAAACTCAAAGAATAGACTTAACAAACAGAGCCAAGGAGCCGGTTTTTTTTTTTTTCGAAGAAGTTGTTGAATTGAAGAGCCAGGGAGGTTCTGCTTTTTTTTTTTTTCTTTTAAAGACAGAGACTTCAAAAAGTCTTCAAAAGAGGTGCCTGTTGGAGAAGAAAAAGAAGAAGAGGAGGAGGCAAGGAGGTGTTCACTCTTCTGTCTTTCCTTTTGTTGAAGAAGAAAATGAAAAATAAGAAGAAGAAGGAGAGCCAAGAAGGAGAAGAAGAGTAGGAGACGTGTACCGTTTTTTACTTGTAGATGAAGCCACTGCCTACTTTATTTCGAATTAGGATGAGAAAAATTTAAATATATTATATTATATATTAAATGACAGCATTTTAAAGGATTTGTTTTAAGAAAAAAACCCTCGGTGCTTTGGGAAAGGTGCGAAAAGGCACATGCCTTCTTCACTGTGCCTTGCCTATCCAAGGCGAGGTGCTCAGGTTGAGCCTTGCGCCTAGGCAAGCACCTGACCGCAATTTTCAAAACACTGGTTGTAGCCAAATTTGGAATTGACGATATCTGTATGTCTGCTTCTTATTTGTGAGAAATCACATTTTTGTTGTTTGTCATTCCTTCAAATTAAGATTTATGTGCGTTTTGCATTCACATGGTAATTTGATTGATGTTGTGGTTGGTTGTTAATTGACATTTCTGTTGTTCTGGTTGAAGGTTGATTGTTCATCAACATTTTTGACTGGCTGTTGTTATAGATGACTAACCATATATGTTAAGCTCCTTCAACTGCGCATCTTTCCTACTCTCTATCTGAAAGTATTGAATGATTGCAAGCTGTTGTATAAACTATTGACTGATTGAGAGTTCGGTGTGATTGAAAGTATGGACTGATTGAAAGTATTGACTGATTGAAAATATTTTAATTGTATGTATCGAAAGATTAGTGTTTTAAAAAGGATGAAAGTTAAGTTTGTTAGATTAAAGGTGTTGAAAGTTTAGCAAACGTTTTGGTTTTGGTGAAAGAATACTTGAAAGTTTCAGCTTGAAACATTGGTTTTGAAGTTTTATTTGCTTGGAAGATCTTGATTTCAAAAGTATTGTTTGGAGCAAAGTTTTGACTGAAAGTTTTGGATTTTTATTTTCAAAAGTTCTGAAAGGCAATGATTACAAAGCTTGATATGGGAATTGCTTATTGTCTATTTTTTGCTCATCTTTGTTTTTCCAAAATGCTTTTAGATGAAGGTCGGCGTCCTGTCAAAGGATGTCTCTTAGGATTTGATATTTTGTCTTAGAAATTGTTTGCTTTCCCTGTATTGTTTAAGTTGTAAAAGCTCCTAATTGTTATGTTTTCCGTTTTTTTTTCCTCTCCACCTCCCTTCTCTCTCTTTGTTGTAATAGTTGTATTAGAAAATACGGGCTGTTACAAATTTAGTGTGGATTAGAGAGTATATTGGGTAGTTAAATTGAGCGTTGGTTTTGATATACCTTTCTTCCCCGACTGCAGGCACAAATTACAGAAAGTGTTTAAAGATTGTGCGTGCTTGCTAAAGCAAAACCGAAAGAGACAGGAAATAGATTAGAAAGTGAAGTTTGTTGTTCGAGCTTTCTTTTGCCCAAACCATAATGGCAAAGCGCGAGATTTCCAGTACATTAAGAAACTTGAAGGTAAAGTTATATATATATATACACATATTCAGATTTACTGCCTTCTCATGCTTAGCTTGAACTTTCTGTTTATCGTTTAATTGGCCTAGGGAACTGGCAAGTTACATTCGAGATTTCTTTATTTTGATTTTGTTCTTGCTTTTGTACTTCTGAAGAACTGATTTAATTTGTTATGCGAGTTATTATTATTATTATTTTTTATTTGTTGTTATAGTTCATGCAAAGGGCGACCCAGAGAGAGGAGCAACCTAAGAAAGAGGAAGAAGTAAAACCTGATGAGAATTTCTTTCCCTCGGGTACTAAAATCAGAAAGTGGTAAGCTATTAATCTTTTTAATTGTTTGTTTGTTACTTCTGATTTATGGTTGTTTCACCACCTTCCCTGGTTAATAATTTTCCCACTCATGAGTTCAATGTAACAAACTGTACCCAACTCTAAATACTGTTCTTCAGAAGTAGTTTATGTTAGAAACGAAGGTTGTATGAGATGCCTTTGTTCCACATTGGGTAGAATGAGTGACTTGACTTTTCCACTCCGATAACTGGCTTTTGGGGTGTGGTTATCCAAGGTGCTTAAGTACCTACCAATTTATTTTCTAAAAAGGGACCATACTTTTGAAACTTTGATGGATTATTTGTTTTTGGATTTCTTTGTTCTTCTTTATGATTAGTGCTGGAAATTCTCTCTGAACATGATAGATTGAAATATATATGTTTCTGATGGAAGTAGTTTGTCTTGCTTACAGAAACTCTTGAATCAAAGGAGAACCATTTTTATTTGCCTCTAGTGTGACATTTTACGACTTAGAAGTCAAACCAAACTCTGCTTTATGTTCATGATAGTGGCTTTTTGTTAACTTAGCTCTTCTTTATCGTTGTTCAAGAAACTGATTTATCTTTTTTATGGTCTAGTGTGGTTTTAGTTGAAGGAGATCCTCATCCAGGGGCTCTTAAAGGTCGAATGTCATTTCAGAGCTTTAATCCTTCAATTGATGTGAGTATAGTATATCAGTGCCCTAAACTTTATTTGATGACTACAGCCTTCTATGTTTCACATTGGCTTTTGTCTCACATCAATGCTTTGCCATGATAGAAACTCAATGAAGAAGCAGCTAGCTTAGGGCAGCATGAAATTCCAGGAACTTCCTCAGGGAATCATAGTGGAAACCTTTCATCAGGGTTAGTGGTTAAACTTTCACGTCTCTTCCCTTCTTCTCCTGTAAAATTATTGCTTGCCTGTAGGGAGTTCTATCAAACTTGTTATTGTAAGCACTATCCTTTTTTAAAATGGAGTTAGCTTTCTGCATTCCACTGTCCTTCAACAATATAGTAGATGCTTTCTGTAATAATATAGTGGTTGCTAGTTGTAATTAGTATTTACATTTAGCTATCTGTTAGTTAGGGGAGTAATATTTGCGAGATTCTATATTAAAAGGCAAAAAAAGGGTTTGTCAACAAATAGAGAACAAAAATACATTAACAAAACTGTCGCCTTAAAAAATGTAATGAAGCTTTCATGTTGTGTGTTACTCTCTTTTTTTGGGTGGGGGTGTTCTGAAATAAAAAATTCATTCCCAAAGAAAGTCACTTCAAAGTATTCTCTCTTTCTTGTTTTTCTTTTACCCTTTCATCATTAGACAAACATTTTTGTTTCCCAGAGATAATGGATCTTCAAGTAATGAAGCTGTGTGCTCAAACATTGATGAAAAAAATTGTGAGGCTAACGGAGACCTTAAAAGGAAACAATCTGAAGTAGTTTCTGAAGGACAACATCCAACTAAGTTTTCAAGTGGTAATGGTAAAGGATCCTTCAAGAAACCAAAGAGTGAAAAGCTGGACTGGAATGTTCTTAGGCCCTCTAAGGCTCCCAAAAAAAGTGGGTAATCTTGTGTAGGAGAGTCATTAGATGGGTGGAGAATCCAGTTTCTATGCTCTTAGGAGATTGTATTTGATTTCTTGCCATAGTTTGTAGCAATATGGGACTCTTTAGAGTTCCATGATCAATTAATGGGAAGTGTCATGTCATTAAACCTCTCTTCCACCTCATTCGAGATTCTTAATTCATGCATACCTGTACTCTGATCAAGAATGAATCTCAATACATGGAATATTATCAGATATTGTAAGAAACTAGATTTCTTGAAGATACTGTTGTATTGCCAAATGGAAAATTGATCCTACAAATTTACAAATTTTGTACCAAGCAAGCAATACAGAGCGGTGTTTACGTTTTATCCAATCATTTGGACTTCTTTTTAAAGTATGTGCTTGTAGATTATTAAAGAGGATTTTGGATTGACTTTATAAATGTTTGAATAAGTATTTATAAATACAAAAAGAGAAGAAAAAAAAGACAACCAAACAGTCCGACCTATGTTTGATTTACTTACTGTCTTTTCATTTTACAAGATTCTTCCCTCCTAATTCTATGGGTGATCTTCCTGACGCTTGCTAAAGACGTGTTTGTATTCCGTCTGTTGACATTGGGGTTCTCCTATTTCATTAATCATTTCTTTTAAAAAATAAAAAAAAATTAGCAAGTGATACTCCATCATTTGATTGTCACATCCTTTTCAACTTTTTGACCAACTTATGGTGAAAAGAGCATACGGACCATAAAAAAGAAAAAAGAATTTGCTTCTGAAATTTTAGGATCAAATAAACTCAAACTCTAAATTTTATGGACTGTAAATGTGTTTTACCTTAATGTTAAAACATTTTTCAATCAGAGAATATAAGTAACATTGTTTTCTAGGACGATAGTTTTAATGTTTGATCCAGAAAAACAAACAAAACCAGACAATTTTTCATGTTTTGTGTGTTTAAATCTTAAATTTGAAACTTAAAAAGACAGAACTAAAAGATAAAAACATCAATAAATATATTGTTTTTATTTTTTAAACTTTTTTTTAAAATGCTTGCTTTATATGTAATATGATATATCATAAAATAATATGTTTGAAAAGCTTATTTCTTTACTTCTGCCCATTTTGTGTATACTTTTGTCTTTTTGTTTGTGTAGACGGTACCATTAATACTTGTGTAGTGTATATCATAAGCACTTCCTTTGTAGCTATCAAAGAAAAAAGAGAAAGTTAAACCAAAGAGAGAGTCTGCAATTGTGAAAGATTTGGACTTCGAGATGGAATGTTGTCCATCTTTGTCAAAGAGATCTTATTATTTCGGTATCTTTGTACATTTGGCGTCTATTGAGGGTCCAAATGAGTTTGAAACCACCTTTCGAATACATAATTTTTTCTTGTCTACATGGTTATTTCTTGTCCTTCTACTTACGCACCCACCATAAAATTATCAAACTACCAAAATATGCGGATGATGGACAAATATCACATTCACTTCTCAATTCTTGCTCCTCTATCTCATCCTTTTCAATTCACTTCTTTCATGGTCAGAAATCTTCCAGTAACTCGATTCTCGCTTTAGCTACGACTTCTAATTAAAACCAACAATATATATATATATATATTAATGGATTAAGAAAAAGGAACGGAGTTGTAGAATGGATATACATATATAAGAAATATTGTTTGAGAATCGACGAGGGAAGCGAAGGCCACTATTGCATTTCTGGTGTATTTAGTAATTTCACCGAACGATGATTCTCACGTGCGTCTCCAAGAAGAGGCCATCAACTCTGATTTTCTACTATTTTATGGGCAATAGGATCTGAAGCTGACTTTCATATCAAGAATGCATGAAACGAACCTATAAAATTATCCCGAGTACTATAGTCATCAATTCAATATTAGTCCACTCAGTACCATTTCTTTGATAAAGGAAAAGACTCAAAACTACTGATCAACTAACCTTTTTCTATACAAAGATACACTCTTCTCCTGATCACATATTTATAATTCGCATAGTTCATGATCATCATTCTAGTAGCTATCAAGATTACAAGGCAATGCCTAAGATTTAACAAGTGAAACAAACTGAGACAAGGACAGCCTCTTTTTTAGAACTTGTTACCTTCAAACTTCTCAGAGTCGGAAGAAATACAGATGTAACAAACTAGGTCGGCCTGTATCAGTACCTGATGCGGGGGAATTGAATGCCCCTCTCGATGTTGTTTTGATGGTAAGCAATATATCTATGCTGATTCCCAGCAACAAGAAGCATAGACGATCCGACCTTTCCATCCTTGAAGCATCCAACCTTCATCTTCATCTAGTACAAAATCTTTGTGGTAATAGGATGTTAATTTGCTCCTAAACTTGCTCATGATCTCCTTGTCTAAAGGAAGCTGCCTGAATCCTGCCCTCATACACCTTACCTGCCACTGCTTATAGGTTTCAGGCCTCTCAACTCTCTGAACACCCTCACATGCCACTACATTCATAATTTGGCGACCGAGAAACTCTCTCTCTAGCATCATCCTCTCATCGCTGTCACGAGGTAAATTAACGTCTAGAGCATCATATAATGCAGAGAAGTGGAACAGTGCTTCCCTGAATCGTGTTATGAAGAAAGGTGCATGGTAGGATCCATTAACCACAGATTGTACGAAGATTTTTGGGTTCATCTTCCTTATTAAACGCAGAACAGCATCCCTTGGACTGCTTTCTTCCACAGTTTCATCGAGTAGGTTGTTAAACCTGTAAAAAGAGTTCACAACAAGCACGTCACTGCTATCGAGCTTTAAGTCCTCAATTCGAATAGTTTCCCAGTTATTTGATGCTATGGCTTGATATTGAAAAGGAACTTTAAAGCGCTCACAGTATTTTGCCAAACGACGACCTGACTCTTCGATCTTTTCTGCTGGACGAAATCCTGGTAGAGGTTGATCTATACCGGTTATGCGTAGTTTGGGAGGACCATCAGGTAGTTGTGCAAGAAACTGAATTAACATAGGCCATAGGAAACCATAACAAATGCCAAAATCAATAACATGAAGACTTTTAGCATTCTCAGCAACCTTCAAAATCATTTTAATCATGAAAAAGAGTGAGAGCTTCTTAAAAGGGCAGGATGATAAGTGAACTTGGTAAGCTTTCAACATATCTGCAGCTGTAATGTTGCTTTGAGCTAATGATTCATAGTAGATTCTACTTCCTGAGCCGTTGCCAACCATACGAGCCTCAAGAGCATTAGCAAAGAAATGAGACATTCTTTGGGAACCATCCCCATTAGTTGCAGAATGCTGCCTAATCTGCTTAAGTAGTTCATACGCAATCCTCCGGTCGTCTGAAGACACAGCTTGTGCACATAATATCAGAAGATTTCTCAAATCCACAGAGTCTTTCCTCTTCTCCCGTTTCTTTTCCCGAGCTTTTGCAGTAACCGATCCATGAACTTGTCTATTATACTGCAAATTTTCACACCCACCATTTGCAGTGGTCTCATTTCCACAATCATGAAGTAAAACCTTATCAAACATTTCAGATAAATCTTCCTCGTCCATATAAATAGTGGCTTGCTTGTTTCTCCTCCCTTCTTCCGAATCCAATTCCACGTTTTCACGTTCACGACTCTTCCTTCTCTTCGATCCATTAGGTGATTTCTCCCTTTGATCCTTCTCTGTCGTATCCATTACCTTAGAAACTACTCCTGTCCCCATCCCACTGCCAAGATCAATATTCAACTGATTACCAACAGGAAGAAACTTACTTGCCTCCTCCAATCCTTTTTGATATTGCAAAATGGATTTGCTATCACTAAAGATATTCTGAGCCAACAACTCATTAACCAGTTCATGACTATTACTAAGGAAAGGTGTTGGAAGTATAGAGGACTTATAGTCTCCAGGATCAACAACCCATTGTGAGTCAGGTGAATTGCTATTGCCAACACTAATATTAGTACTAGCACGATCACTATCACAATCCAAGAGAGGAGGTTGATTAGGTGAAGGAGGATAGTTATTATTATTACCAAGAACATCATAGAATGATTTCTCTGTAACTTCAAGCCCTAAAGGATCATAAAACATACAAGGCATCTCCTCCAAATTCTCTTCCATCAGCATTTGGCTTATGAACGTAAGAACACTTTCCTTGAAATCACTCTCGTCTGAGGAAGAATCACCACCAGGGCTCCGCCCTGGAGCCACGACGGGAACACCTCCGGCCAGTTTCAACTCCATCGCCGGTGAAGGGTCTGATTCGTAGGGAAAAAAGGAATTTTCGACGAAAGGAACAAGATTTGGAGATGGGTCATTGAATACAAAACTGTTTTGGAGCTCTGGGTATAGATATGAAGTCTGATCGTTAAATTGGGCTGAAGGGGTTTGTCGGAAATGGCTGAGGTTTGGATCCATAGTTATGAACGCTTGCAAATAGAAACAGAATTGAAAAAGATTGAAGGTCAACCAACAGAATCAAAAGCATAAAAAACTTAGCTGACAAGAGGGGAAGAAGAAGAAGGTAAAGGTGAAAGAGGTGGAAGCAGTGATTTTGTTTTTAGGTTTATAAAGTTGAAATTATCGATCTTTTGGTTGTTTCGTGGAAATGACTTGCTTGAGAATGACTGACAGATGAAAGGATAAGGTAATGGTCAAAGGTGTTTCTTTTTTTTTTTTTGGGTTAAACATTGTTGTCTATACCTTCCCATTTTCCGTAGATTCGTCCATTGGATTTTGGATTTTTCTTTTTCATGTCTCTCCTACTCTCTACCTTACACTATATAGAACTGGGTTAATTGGTGATGCTGTTTTGTACCCTCTTCTTCTCTTTTTGAAGAGGGGGATGGAGCTTCTTCACTATGATGATTCTTTTTCAAAAAAAGAAAAAAGTTAATAATTTAAAATATCTTTTGACTTGCTAAATAGAATTGGCAAGTTTATGTTGGAATATAGAGTTGTTATATATAATTTCTCAATAAACGAAAAATAAGAGAAAATGAAGTCCGTAAATTTCAACAATATATTGTTTAGGCCCTTTCAAAGTTAGTGGACCAAAGCTGACGATTTATTGAAGAACTGCACCTTAAAACTATGTTAGACTTTCTGAATCCAATAATTTCATAACTCAACTTTAATTTTGCAAGCATCAAGGTGGAAATTACTAAAATAAATAAACATCTCCATTTATTCTGCTTTATATTTTAATAATTTAGTAGATTTTTTCCACATTTACCTTCTTTTATAATATTTTTTTTCCTACTCTTTTATCTGAGCAACCATTCCATTCAACTTTATGTATACTTCTTCTCATAGCTTGAACCCTGATTTTAAATATACTTATTCTGGTTCTTTCAATCATGTGCGCTTTCATAACTTTAAATCTATATATTTATTAGATCAATTAACATAAAAAAATTGAATTTTTACAAATCACACAAGATTTAGATACAAGCTTAAAATTTTAGGGATCAAACTTTTAATATAACCTAAAATAAAGCTTAAAAGAGAACAACACGAACAAGAATATGGTGGAAAAGTTTATGAATGATTTAGATAGATTAAACTGGGTATGAAAAAATTAGAGACGTATTTGATTAGAATTCATTATGGGCAAAGGGTGTATTGAATTAATAATAATAACAAGGTTTGTTAGGTGTAAAGAATAATGAATAAATTAAAGATGGAACAATATAAAAATAATTGAATTGACAAGACAGAAAGAAAAAAAAAATAAAGAGGAAAAAGAGGTTGAATGTGAAGAAACAGAAAAAGATGATATGAAATACATTGAATCCACCTGGTTTGTGATACAATAAAGAGAAAGAAAGGGAAATTTTAATGTTTGATAATTGGAAGAGATCTCTAGTTGGACCACTTTAGAGAGTGTCATTATAATCTGTGTCTGCTTTCTGCTTTTGAATTTTCTTTCTTCAAAACTTTGACCTTTGCTCATTCTTCTTCCTTTATTCTTGCTCCTCAAGAAATTTCCCACTTCTATTAAATACAAAATAAATTAAATATTTTTCAATTTAACTAATCCCTACACCAATTGATCTTTTCTATTTAATTAAAGTTTTTAGTTGTTTTTCTGTTTTTATATATATAATTGACATATTTAACTTTTATGAATCAGTATATACCAACTCACATTAATTATTCTAAATATTTAAAACTTACTATCCAAATTCTCAAAATAAATAAATATATAATGTAGATGCCTCTTTGGAATAGAATTTCTTTAAAATTAGGATTATCGTTACATCATTTTAAACTTCAATGATAGTTTTGAAACATTTATAAATATAAATTTGATGAGCAATCCTAGAACTTTTGATAGTATGTGTTTTTTAAACAAACAATAAAGTGTAGAGATTTTTTTTTACATCATTTATCATTTAACGTATGTCTTATCACTAGTTAATTTAATCTTAAATGTATTTTTTTAAATGGTCAAGTTTACAATTTTACTTTTCAAAATTTGATGCTTGGGTTGTTAAATTGTTTTACTTCTAATTTTATATGATATTTTTTTTAACTTTTAGTTTTTTTTCTAATAAATAATGTGACGTTTTAAAATGTCTTATATGCTATTTGAATTTTTAATTTGTATTTACTCGGGATATATTTAAGACCATTCAAAATGAGTTGACCTATTATATATGTATTTGATTTAGTTTCTAATAAATAATGTTTGAGAGTGATTTTGACATGACTAAAATCATTTTTGTTCAAAATTATTTTTTTAGATAATCTTGTTTGACAAGAAAATAAAATTGATAAAAATCATTATAATTTTATTTGTGAAGAATCACAAATCAAGTGGTTTTTCTTTTGATGACCGACTAAGAATAACCTCTAAAGTTTTTTTAGTATTGTGGAAATTTTGTAACACTCAATAATAAGAAAAATAATTTAGCCCCAAAATTATTATTATTATTATTTTAAAATAACTCTCAAGTATAAAATACTCAATTTGATAGTTTTAAAATCATTTTTAGAATAAAAAACAAAAGTTTAAAATTACTTTTAAATATTTGAAAAATACTTTAAAAACAAGTTTGAAATCAAACATAAATTTGATTATTTAAAAATTCGTTTTACAAAATCAATTATACCTAATCTCTTTTCTAAAATTACTGCATTTTCATGACTAGTAAATTTATAAATTTTAAAAATATCAAATAGGCCAAAAGCTAAATTTCTAGAAATAAAATTAAAAATTCAAAGTTTAAATACACACAAAAATTTACAAGTTCGTCAATCTATTCATACACCAAAATTTCTGTCAAAATTAATTTGATCTCCATTGTGTTTTCTTTGATATAAAATTATAATTGGAGCTTTCAAGGGGAAAAATGAGAACATAAATGCAATATTCTGAGGACAGGAATGTGGGGTAGGAAAATCAAAATTTAGACTATTTTTCAAATTATAATTGATTCATTTTTTTCTTTCTTTCTTTTTTCTTTTTGGCATTTTATGAATAATTTTCTAATATTAGGTTAGAAAGGTACAATATTCTGTCATCTCATACATTTATAAAGCTTATCTATCTTTACTTTAATAATTTAATAAAACTTTATGTTTAAAAGAAGAAACGTTTTTAAAAACCATACTATACATTTTGACCTTTTTTTCCCTTTTTCTTTTCTCTTTTTACATAAATATAGTATTCAATGATATTTTGAAAAAAAAAAATTAAGTACTATTTATGGTTTACCACATCAACATCCTATTAAAAAATGTGGGATTGATAAATATTAAAATATATATTTATAAAGATAAATTTATAATGTGAAGAAGGAAGTGTAATACTCCCAAGTCCCACGACACTGTAATTTTTATCAAAATCTTTTTTGTTAGCTACCACGTAACTAATATTTTATGAAGGTCCTAAATAATATATATGGTAATTACATAATTTACCTTGAATAATAATTGTAGGGATGATAAATAAGTGTATAGCAACATTTATAAAAAGAAATTGGAGATATAATAAAATCTATATGTAATAAACTTCACGTAGTATACTACTAATCAACTTTGATAAGTAAATTTTAAACTTTTTTTTGTATAAAAAAATGATTTGCATTGTATTAGAAATGTAAATATTTGAAGCCTTGATTGCTATGTTTATGCTATATGGATAGAAAGCCTATGTTATTGTCATAGAACTTGAATTCAGTCCTCGAGCCCAAAACAATAGCCCTTCCATGGTGTGATATCCAATTTATTTTTCAAAACAACTGGAACATTTTTGTGGCAACTACTCTGATATATTATGCAGTTCAATCAATAATACATGAAAATGTGATTACAAATTTGCTATACTCCATGATTGATAATACTGTATTTCCTACAATCTTCTATTTGTTTTGTTTGATAATTCTTCCAAAGGTTTTATAGGATTAATAGTAATTAACAATTCAATCATTCGAAAGTGCTGTCGCTATCATTTAACGTCACCCAACCTTTCCACCGTCCTTTCATTAAATAGATTAAAAGCAAGTGTTTTTCGTGAATAAACTAAATGCCTTGTAAACAATGAACCCACAAAAATCCATGAAACTAAAATCAAAAGTTCCTTCCTATGCACAATCAAATTGGAAATTTAGAATCAGAAAACAACAGAATAGATGAATTTCTTTTGACACAGATTTTTATTCATAATTTACGGGAAGAGCCAGCCTCTGCATACAGTAGAGAAGATGAACTAAACCATATATACAACCTTCCTTTTCCTAGAGACAGACTTTTTTTTTTTGTACAGAATTGTTTTGGGATACACAAAGAAAGGAAGATTTAGATGGATTTAGTTGGAGGGGGAGAAGGGAAGTTTTCTGGGGCTGATGAGAGAGACCAATAAGCATGGGCTTTCAGGACTCTGTCCAGAAGTTGTTGCGGAACTTGTTCTCCTCTCCTTTGGTGAGGGGATATTTTTGCTGTGTGTACTAATGTCTTCCACTTGTCCTACAAAAATATTGCAAAAACATCCAAATGTGTGAAAAAACGAGGTTTATTGTAAGCCTTCAAGAACCCATTTCTAATGTTTCATGATGGGGATGAGTGAACTTAAAGGGAGTTGGGGGTTGAGCTAAAAAAATAATGTTACCCAACACCTCATTTCATTAATAATTTGGTTTTGAGATTAAACTACATGTTCTCTACTATGGCAAAGAGAGCCCAAATGAACATTTGGTCCAAAAACAGAAATAGAGAACTCATCAAAGAATGGTCAACCTAAAGAGACACCTTAAGAAGACATGTCAAAAATCCCACATTAGAAAAATCTAGGAATCTTACGATGTTTATAAGATGCATGAGCTACTCCTCTCGTTTATGAATTAGTTTTGAGATAAAATTCTGTATTATCTAATAATATAGGTATATAGATCAATTACCATACCTTTAAATCAACGTAAGTACGATGCTTAACATTGTCAAATGCTCGAAGTTTAACATCACGCCACCTACAGGTATATGAAGCATATGAGGATCCTAATTGTAGCATAAAAAAGTCTTGAATAAAGATGAAACTTCTTACTTCAATCTTGCATGTACTTGCACATGGATTTGTTTTTTAACTCATAGTTGAGGTATCGACAACTTACCTTCCAGGACCAAGTGTTTCAACAGCATGAACAAGGGCTTCCACTTCATCAACAGAAAAGGGCCTACGCATTCTGCGATGGCCAACCTCAAATTGATTAGATTTTCGACAAATCTGAACTACATTCGTTGCGCCCACATCCATGCCTGGTACAGTCACTAATGATTTAGAGTCTGATGATCTTTCCACGACTGCAGTATCAACAGGAAAGGACACTGGCTCACGAGCACTCTCTGACGAGTTATTCACCTTGGATGCATGAGTCTCAAGCAACAATGTACTGTTATTGCCTAAGTAATCCATAGTTGGATTGGGATTGCATCTAGTAAAAGAGAATGAAAACATAAAATGAGGTTAAAATATTCCTTTTGGAGCTAAGCCAAATAGCACGAAAGTATTTCTTCTTGATTTCAATGACATGTGGGGTTGGAAATTTAAACCTTTGACCAACATGTTTTTGACAATATAACGAAAACATAGCATCCTTAACAGTTTGCGAAATTGAACTAAATACGTAAAATGGCAAAAGTCTGCCTATGGCACACCACACACCACGCTATAGGATAACAAGATTGAAGTGTGCACTAGAGACATGATAGGTAATTTATGGAAGACATAGTAAAGGATGAGCATGTGCATATTAAGCCATGTGTTAATGGTTCAATTGGTGATTAGTGTTGACTCTTCATTAAATTTTATGAAGAAAATGGAATACCCGTTTATAGGCTCGAGTGTACTACTACAAGGAAGCATAGAGGGAGGCTCTTTATGGCAGAAAGACGAATGAGTTTGCGAAGAATGAGGCTCTAGTGTAAATCCCAGGCACCCATCCTGGTTATCACAAGAAATTCCAGTCTGAACTAAGGTTTTATTATCATCTCTGACCCTCTTCCCCCGGAAGATTACACCAATATGTATACCACGACCAATAATAGTGCCCATCGCCTCCATTACCGTCCTCTGCAGTATAATGGCATGGTAAGGAAGAAAAAAGATAAAGACCAAATACCAGACAATGGGAAACTACATTTAATCAATCAAATTGATGGAAAGGAGAAAAAACATTAGGTAGACACTGAAAATTTAATCACAGACCAAAGCCTAACCATCACATCATGGAACACAAGACAGCTCCAAAAATGATACATCAGGGTGTACATGCATGGTAGAAGAAATGTTTCCCAGAGATTGATAGATAGATACTTTTCCTCGAGGAATGCACAACTTCTTGTAAGAAGTATTGAAGTTCTAGCAAGTCATTTATCAGAATGGAGTACAGAGAAAAAAGTATTCCTTTATGCTAGAGAGTTAAATACCTAGAGAGTTAAAGTATTCCGTGAGCAAGGCTATACATAATAATACAGGACTTGTCCAAATGATTAATGTATCATCTACTTGAACATACATGCTGAAGCAGGAAGTATAGTTCCCAACCATACCTTCAGTGAACTGACAGTTGCACTTTCAGGAATCTCAATGAAAAGTTCAGGTACCCTGAAAGATTTTATCCTCAGCTTCACTAAGAACAGAGAAAAAAAATCTCCATAAGATTCTCTTTTAAATGTTTAGACGCTGATCACGTCAAAGTATTGTGCATCCTAGAGAATATATACCATGAGAATCCCCCTGCTGTCCTGCAACCAAAGATGATTTCCCATGGGCTGCAAGATTTTGAAATTGTTTGAGTAAGCCATGACGAGTAAAAGAAATCTAAGCAATAAAAGCAGGAGTTCATGTTTGAAATACTTCATAATCTCCAAATACAAACCAGACGTTTCCCTTGCACTTGCATTTGAATCAGAAGTTCTGTCAACAATTCTTCTATCATTGCAATCAGAAAAGCAACCATCAAAGAGTTTCCTCTTTTTGAAAGGGATATTCATTTGAGATCTTTGGTTCTTGTAGGAGTTTCTCTTATTGAAATTAAATTTCCTTTTGTACCCACCTACAAATGAAATAGGACATAATGGACAGCTGTTAGAAACAAGCGAACAGGACCAAGATTTAACTGAGTTATCCAATAGAGCAGGCACATTACCCGATTTATTTTTCTTGACTCCATACTTTGCAGCAACCTTCCAGTTCTTTGAAGCCAATATTTTTCTTATTCTATGACCTTTAATACAAGGAGCTGTCCTGAAGGAATTTCTTGAGGTAGTTGGGTAAATGCACCCAAAGTTGCTGTCATCATCTATTACAACTACCTCTTGGCTTGTGGGACAAGGATGCTGAGGACCATGGTCCTTGCATGGGGGCACTTTGAAACCATTTTCTGAACAAATCCACATGTGTGGATTCCGGTCACATACTACTGGATCTGGAGACCTACACATTGCCATATTAACACCACTCCTCACCTTCTCAGGCTTATCTTTAACCATAATCTCACATCCACCATCTAAATTGCGACAAAGTGATTTCAAGTGACTAGCAAAGGCAACTTCGTTAACAGGAAATTCCATTTCAATGGTTTTCTGTTGTTTCAAATTTTCAGCCATCACATCGGGTGCAAATCCTAAAGGAGATTCTTCGTGCGAAGAAAATTGTTCCTTCAAACTATAATCTTGACCTTCACCTGCAAGGCCAAGCTCAAAAATAAGAACATTTCCTGTCAATGCGACACTTTCAAACAACTTTTCCATACACTGTTTTAGAGCATTACCTTTTACAGTTGGTGTCTCAAAGGATGTTGTTGGATCCCTCTCGAACGACAAATTTCCAGCTACAGAGGCCAGTAAGTCAAATGCATGCAACTGTTTGTCGTCAACTCTCCTTCTAGTAGTACCCTTGGTCTATACCCATAGAAGAAACAAGAACCATTAAAAAAAATATAGTAAGAGTGGAGAAAAGAGCCATAAAAAACACGGATGCAATGAAACAGAGAAAGATATGCACTCAAGCTGATCTGGAAG
The DNA here is from genome assembly GCA_025688845.1 of Cucumis hystrix. Classification (NCBI taxonomy): domain Eukaryota; kingdom Viridiplantae; phylum Streptophyta; class Magnoliopsida; order Cucurbitales; family Cucurbitaceae; genus Cucumis; species Cucumis hystrix. Next base: position 18,380,670 of record CM046893.1, read on the forward strand.
CACCTGATATCCATTGAAACCAGTCTGGACTATTAGGAAGAGCCATAGCTCAGTGACCAACTCAGCGTGCAGAAACATCAAAATTTAATCCAAATCTTTTCAAGCTTTACTAATCAAATCACTCTGGTTTTACTAGATCAATGAACAAGGTCTAAACGCACAGACATATCAATGTAATTGATTAATACAACAGACTCGAGGGGACCATTTGTGTGAGAACAATTGTATAGGTAACACCATTCTACAAAACATGATCAGCTCCAAGGAATTAAATGTAACACACAATATTCATCCTTGCTGAAGGTAATAACAAGTAGTATACTTTTGTGCACGTATATTAACCTCAAAAGTCAAAACAGTAAATCACATGATCAGATACTCATATCATTTCAAAAACCGCTTATTGTAGAGTTCTAAGTCCTCGGTTTTAATTAAATTAAAAAGGATAAATGAAATGTTTTTGCAGTGGCTGAATTGGAAAATACAAACCCTCGGAATTCCAAAACACAAATAGACCCCAAAGATTACAAGTTATCAAGATCAGAACTGCCAGCAAAATCTTCCAAAAATCCATAACCCATAAAAGTAATGATCATCACTAACAATATGAAACACGAATCAGATCAGAATATCATCAGCCATCCAAAATTGTTTGCACCAACATCTATCTTGCGGCAATAATTACATACAACCATCAAACTTCAGATCTTTTCAACAACAATTCGAAATTTAGGAAGAAAAAAAGAAACCCAGAAAAGAAAACTGAAGGGGGGGTTGGGATGGGAATCGATGGGTTTTCTTACCACTTTTTTCTGTAGTTTAATTTTGATTTCTACTCGCTGTGAAAATACCAAAACCCTCTTCAAAATTTCCCAACCTTCGCTTAAACCCCAAATCTGAGTGACTGTCGTTACCGAACCAACCGGTAGCCCGTTCTTTCAAATCAGACGGATCCACGAGTTCGACACAGGCTATGAGATCACAACACGTGGACATCTCTAATTTTAGTCAAATTCCAAATGTAACCCTTCAAACGAAGGCAACATCTCTATTCTCTAGTGTCATAAAGATTTAAATAAAACTTGAAATCGAGTTAACATCGATTTAGATGGTGCAAACTTTTTGTTTCGTTTTTGTTTACAAATTGTTTACTCATGGAGTCTATAACTTCCCGTTTAATATGTTAATAAATTAAATTTGTTCGGTCAAATATTCTATTTGACTTCAAAACTCGTGTCAATAAGATTAACTTTTTGAAAATTTTAAAATAATAATTGATTCATGATGTAAAATTGGTTTTTTCTCTCTCACAAAATCCATAATTTTCTTGACATCAAAATTAGCTTGATACCAACTTGATACTCATTGGGCTATATTAGGGAGTAGAGTATGGTTAGAAAGAGAGGCAACACTAACATAATTATAATAGTAATTATTTTTGGCACGTGTGTACCAATGAAAGTGGCTTCAATTGTGAAAAAAAAAAAGGACCGAATTAGTTGGTTTTTGGAGAGATAATATTATCCGAATTGCAAGAGAGAAAGGGAAAAAGGTGAAGTGATTGATGTGATCACGGCGGCGGGAATATTCTTAAAAGATAGAACTGACGGCGAAATAACATGCCACTGCCGGCTTTATTCACGTTACTTGACGGCGTTAAACTCGTCATGACGATGTTGTACATCCAACGTCGTCGTTTTCTTCTTCACAGGCCCACACGGAACATCGACGTAAACCACAACTCTTATCTCAAATTTAAATTTTATCTAAATAAATAAATAACAATAATAACCATCTTCATGTCATTAAATATACAAATGTGAATAACTTAGTAAAAATGTTATTAGTTCAAATTCAAAACAAAAAGTGGCTTTCTTTTACAACTTTTACTTTCATACACTACCATCCTACAAACTTATACTAACATATAAATTATCAAGACATTGTGACAGATTATGTTCAAGGGTTTGGTAACCATTTTTTCTTCGACTTGAAATATAGTTGAAAAACTATTTTGAGATAAATGCATTTTAATCAATTATTTCTCTATTAACTAAAACCAAGTTGGATATTACAAACACTATGTTAGGTAACATTTTTTTTTTCTTCCATGAAATTGCATTTACAACCCCTATATTATGGGATTGGTTACACTTTATACATTAAACTTTCAATTTGAGCAATTATATTCCCTCTAATTTGTTAATGGTTGCAATGAGGGTATTTTCCAAAACGTTATTTTATGAATTTAGTGTCATTTTATGGTAGTTTTAAAAATGGTGGTAAAATTAAGGTGATCCCCTTTTTATTTTATCTTTTATACATTTAAAAAAAAAAATTATCTTCACAAATTTCAAAAGAAAATGTAGTTGTTTCAAAACAATGGCTAGTGACTAAATCAACAAGTCTATTTCTCTATTGAAAAAATATATAATTTTTTTAAAAAACCAATGATAAAATTTGTTTATTCATCAAAATATCATCACACAACAAATATTTTGAAAAATGGAAAGTAACAATTAGTTTGACCTTTTTTTTACACAAAATTATTTACAATTGAATAGGTAAAACATAGACAACTCCCCTCCAATGTTTCCAATAATCACATTCATCCAATTAATTGAAACTTTTAATTGATCAATAAGATGTTATGCCGTCTAAATTGCACACTATTTAGCTCAAGGTTGTAGTAATGTTGAGTTGTAATATTTGTAACGGAATGTGTTTATGTTTTCATGTTATTATATATGTCTTCTATGTTTTATGTAAATTTTGTTTTCATTATTATTATTGTTGTTGTTTTTTTTTATGTATGATAATTTTTTAAATGAGGAATTGTCAAAAATAGTAAATTTGACAAAATATTTATAACATATAGCAAAATTTTCAGATTATATCAATAATAAACATTAAGAGCCACTAATATGTTTCTATCAGTTGCATTGATAGACAGTGATCGAAGTTTATCAATGACTATCATTGATAAATCCAAAATTTTGCTATAAGTTGTAAATATTTTAATTTATTTTGCTATTTTTAAAAAATGTCAATTTTTAAATTTTATTTGTTGCATTTTTTTATTCTAATTTATAGTATTATTATATATAAAAGCTTCAATGAGGACAATTTTTTTCTCTCTATTATACACTTAGTTTAATGTTGTGTTCCAAATCAATTTTTGATTATATGGTAAATTTTATTTGTAATTACGTGTTTTTAATATAATTAATTATGAAACTCACTTTCTCCCACTATCTTTTGAATTAATTATATTTGAGGTTGGTAAAATTAAAATATGAGGATGCGAAAAGTTGGAAGGTTCATTTACAATTTAGAAATTAATTAAAAATTAAATATCTTATAAAAGTATTCATATCCCTCTATTTATCACCTATTTATATTTCCTTTTCTCATAATACTTATTTTGTATATCGTTCAACCTTTCAAATTCTTTTTCCTTTTCAAATTTTTTTGGTATAAATATTTATTTTCTTTTATTTTCTATTCATGTTCATGTGTCATAACAAAAAGTTAAGGGCATTAATAAAAAAACAAATCATGTTTTTCATTATGTTCTAATTTTTTTTCTTGATTTTATTTTGTTCCCTATTTTTTATATAGAAATATGTTTATGTATATTCATTAATTTATAGATTTTTGTGATGCCTGGGAGCAAACAATTGATCCACAAAAATAACACTAAAGAAACGTCGCTAGAAGGGGGTCTCTTCTGACGCACCATGTTCAACATTGGGAGAGGTTCTTATTCTCGACGCATGATGAGACACGTCGAGGCTGCCTAGAATAATTAATTATACCATTAGATTTCATCCGACGTGGCGTCAAAAACGTCGAGAAAAAGTATACGTATTCCCGACGCCATTAGTAATGCGTCATTACTGGGTAGGTGTTCCCGATGTCTATAGTGTCGCATCGGGTAAGGGGTAAAACATTGATTGTATCGTTTTCCTTCCTCCAGTGCGACATCAGAGATGTCGAGCAAAGGGTACATGTTTCCGACGCATTACTAATGGTGTCGAGGAATATGGGTCTTTTTCCGACGTGTTTGTGGAGTGTCGGGAGTTCCTCTTTTAATATATGATTCTATAAAATAGAATCGAAAGAGAAAAGAGAAAGAAAACGAGAGGGAGACTTGAGAATAAGACGAAGAGTTCTCTCTTCACCACCAGTCCCTGTCTGTCGCTCGCCGCCGTTTCGTCATGGTCTTCCACCGCTCGCCGTCGTATATTGGTAAGTAGGTTTGTTTTATATTAGTTTTGATGTAATTTATTTTTATTTATATTAGAAGTTAGTATTTGAATTAGAAATTTGGTTTTTGAATTAGCTTTTGTTTTATGAATAAGATTTTGAATTATGTTTTGAATTAGAAATTATGTTTGAGGAATAATATTATATTTTAGGAGGGGTTGTAGAATCGTTGAATTAAAAATTAAAGAGGGTTTAGGATTGAATTATAATTTTTAAGGAGGGTGTGTTGAATTAAAAATTAAAGAGGGGTGATGCAAAAAATTAATAGGTGGGGGTGAATTGAAAGTTAAAGAATGGGGTCGGTTGAATTTGAATTTTTAGATGGGGAAGGGGTTTAATATAAAATTGAAGAGGGGGTAGTATTTAGTTCAATTTTTTTTTATTGTTGTTTATTTTTTAACAGTTTTGTTTGTTAGACCTACTAGGACTTTGTTGTTGATTTCTTTTAGCTATTATCTATGACTTGTGAACACGAATAGAAAATAAAGAAAATAGGATATTTGTACCCAAAGACTTGAAAAGAGAAAAGAATTTGAAATATTGAAATAAATACAACAAGTTAATATGAAATAAGGGAATGTGAATAGGTGGAAGATAGAGGGATGTGAATGGTTTTAGACAAATTTTAATGATATAATTAATTGGAGAGAAAAAATTAAAATTATCAATACCCAAGTATTTATTAATAATTGATTTCAAATAAAAAAAAAAAACAAAAAACACAAATTGCAATAAAACCAAAGTAGGAAACAAACAAATCTACTAAAAAGAAAGGCAAAATTAGAAACAAAAAGTTTATCATCATCCAGGATTTTATATATACTATAGACTTGTATTATTTAATAAATAAAATGCACGAGATTTATGGGATATTTCATTTTAAAATAATAGTTTCTTTTTTTTTAATGATTTGTACTATTTAATAAAAAAAATACACGAGATTTATGGAATATTCCATTTTAAAACCAATAATTTAATTTAGCATATTTTGTTGGAAAAAAACATGAATATAAAATATTTTCTTTTTAAAACAAACTTTTTTTATAATTAAGAGGGACAAAAGACAATAATACCATGACAAAGTAATCGATTGAGAGCTTCGGGGGTGACTGAAAGAGAGACCAAAAAATATGAAATGATTGAAAGTTTTAATTTTGAAGAGGTATTCCATTTTTTTAAAAAATGTTATGCATTTCATCATATTAATTGAGAAATGGACCATTGATAATAAACGTTGAAACTAAGTTAGAAGTAATTAAAAAAAAGAAAGAAAAAATTAGGTATTAGTCTCTTAAAAAAATTTAGGTAAACTTGGACACTTCCTTGACTTTGGGAATACAAAAACAATGCAAATAAAAATTCTTCCAAAGAATTAAACTTGTTGAGAGGGGAAAGGGTCATAAGATTTGGTGCCCATGGATGGGCTCGCTAATAAACTATTACTTTTAGTAAAGGGCCAGCCTTCATTGAAAATTGGGCTATTTTGACACGGCTTATTTAATGGGCCGGGCCAGATTCAAGTGGCCAACGTTATGCCGTCATCTTCTACACATGCTCCACAGTCCAACGCCAGAACAGAAGAACAGCCGAGAGACGACGATAGATTCTTGCTTTCCAGTGATTTGACCGCTAATGAATCCTTCAAATCCAAGTTTCTTCTTCGTTGATCCAACCGTTTTTCTCTATCTTCTTCCCTGATATACAGTGTTTCTATTCCGACTGGAGCATTTTATCTGCACTATTTTTTCCGGCATCTAGATCTAAGCCTACTGTAGATTCTTTGGTTGTTTCTATTCGATTTTCCCGAAGAGTGATTGATTGAATTATCCGGTATGAAAGAAGCAAAACCGGTTAAGTTCAATCTTCATCAGCATCAAGATCATCAGAATGGTCATTTGGCTCCATTCAAGCTCGCTAAATTAATCGATCCAGAAGCCTCCTGGGACAAGGTACTTGATACTTTAGATCTTGGATCCAAATAGAATTTGTTTCTAATTGTCTCTTACATCTTTACTGTTTCTGCTTATGTTCTTTGTTATATTTAGGAGGAATTAGGATTTAAGTGTTGAAATGTTGCAATTGAAGTAGAGATTTTAATTTTTGAAACGCCATGTTCATTAAACTCTTGATTTATAAAGGAAACTGAAAACTGTTACTGTGATTTTATCGTCTTCCCAATTGGTATGTCTACTTGCATTATTGAATATTGTTCTTAGTTTTCTGTTTAACAAATTTGTCAATAGGACCAACTGGGAGATGTTTTGCACTGGATTCGACAAGCAGTGGCCGTTATACTTGGACTGTTGTGGGGATCCATACCTTTGGTTGGAGGCATTTGGTTTCTAATGTGAGTTGCGTAATCCAATTTTCTAAATACTTGATTACTATGAAAGCCATAGTTATAAGATAAGATAAGATAATTTGACGTTGCAGATGAAGTGTTGGTTATCTCTAAATACAAGTTTGTTTCACATTGATGTGATTTTATTTCATGGAGTTGTTTTTTTTCCTTCCTTTAAATGTTTTTCTCCCTTATGAGTCCATGGAATGTAATGTCTATAATGTTTAAAAGTAATTGCTGTGGTCGTTATAGTACTTTTTTTACAACCAGTGATGCTGATTTAGTAATAGTGATTTACTCTTCTTTTAATAAAACAAAGGGACAGTTGCAAATTTAGCAATTAGGCTTAAAGTATTAACAAATATAACACAACATAAAATAATTTGCAAATTTTGCAAAATTTAGTTAACCTCTCGAAGTTTATTAGCGGCCACATCATTGGTAGGAGAGGAGTTTGTCACTTCTAGGAGTAAAAAATGTTGTTTTGTACTAAATTATTATCTAATAGGAGTAAAAAATGTTGTTATGCACTACCCTAAAGTGCTACAGTAAAATAAATTTATTTTCAAAATTAGTCTAAATTCTATCATTTACCATTTTTATCTTAAAAAAGTTTCCCTTTTTGTGTGTATATATATAAATGATGAGAAACTACCTGGATCTTATTTTAATTAGAAAGAAATCATAGTTGGATTGATTTTGATAGCTAAAGTAAATGAAAAACATAAGGGCAAAAGAGTTTTTGTTTTCCACACTGTCATTTATAATTCTGTTAATATTACGATAATTCTTAACCATGTGACTATTCTTTCACAAGGTTGTTATGTTGGTCCTTGATCATGCCAACAAGTCAATTGTCCTTTCTTAATCTTCTCCCTTCTTCTCTCTCAGTAGTTAATTTTGAATCATAGGAGTATTGGCATAATCCAAAGCTAACACCAGATTTCTGAAATTTTGTATGTATATACAAGCTGATGATGGTTTCCATTTTCAGTTTCTTGGCGATATCAACCAGTGTTGTATATGGATACTATGCAATGATATTAAAAGTCGATGAAGAAGAATTTGGAGGCCATGGAGCTCTCCTCCAAGAGGGCCTTTTTGCTTCTATAACTCTTTTTCTGGTACTTCAACATCTTTTTGTTCTTCTTTAGGTTTATTGAGTAATACAATGCATAATTAATCAAACATTTCGTCAGGAAGGCCTTGTTTTGCTAACTGCCAGGATCAGTCTACTGGCTCAGACAGCTGACTTCATTCTCTTCTTGATTTTTCAGCTTGCTTGGATTGTCGTATACAGTCTGGCACACTTTTGATTGGCGAAGAATGATTTGACATCCTGAAAATTACTTGGTGAAGTTCCAACAATGAACTTGGTTATACTTGATGCCCTGCTTATTTACAATTGCTTCTAATTGATGGCTCAAATTTTATTTTTTTAACATTCATCATGTGAACAAATTGATTTAGAAGAGCAGGAAAACTTTAGCTTCTGATAAATGGTGATAGATTGATTTTCGATCTCAAATTCATTGTTGACATTCTCCAAAGGCCACATAGAGATGTGGCTATGGATGTAATCCTTGTTAAGATTATCACCTTGTATTGTCATCAATTAATAGTTAGTCAGGCACCAATAACGTTGTGTACATTTGATGGTCTTAAGTAATGGTTTCTTTTTCCCTGCACCATCCTTAGAGAAACCAGCAAGCAGTTTATGCGTTGGAAATATGAATGTGGTAGAATGATGCGAGTTCAGAAGTATAGAACATTGTTTTTGGTTCGATTGAATGATTTTTCAGCTGAAATAAGTTGTGCGAGATTGCCTATTATGTCACTTGATTGGAACTTAACATTATGAATCACTAAACCATAGGGAACGAAGAGGAAGCTTCATTTTCTTTACCTTTCTCTCTTAGCGTAGCTTTTCTCTACTTTTTAGGAAGAGGGATAGAAAGACTGCAAACTGCCAGAACACAACAATGTGGACGACTTAATCGAGACCAAGGAGGTTGGAATCATTAATATGTTTTTATAATTAACTTTTGTTGGTTGAAGTGTCTTTATAGATTAGAATCATTGTTGGGATTCTGGAGAATATAGACTAATAGTTCTTTTCTTTCAAATGTATAGTTAAATGTTAGATCCATCCTTTTATACTCCATCTCTAGTTAGTTTTGTTTCTTAGAATCATTCTTATGTCTGTAGCTTTGTTTGTTGAAATGGTTGATTTTAAGATAATCTGATTAACAAATTGACTGCAGTTAATGTATGTTCGGAAAGATGGAAGGTGAAAAGTTAATTGGACTTATTTTAATACGCCAATCGTAGGAACGGAAATCGAATCTTCCACCTCTAGGATAGAAGGTCATGTTAATTATTATTGAACTAAGCTTTCTTTAACGAATTTGTGAGTTTTCAAGACTTGAGGCTGGATGAAAAATGAAACCGAGTTAGGATTTCCAACTTGATCCGATTATCTTTTTGATCATGAATTTTTTGTTGTCATAATATTGGTTTTTAATTAATTAATTGGTTTATTTTTTTTACAATGTTTGGTTCATAATGAATGGAATGCGAAAGACTAAAAGTTTACTTCGTTCATCGCATACAAAAGAACTAAGTATTAGTTAAAGTTGATTAAAAAGTGTAGTTTGGTGGTCTTCTTTTTATTCTTCTACACATCTCCACAACTTTATCATATAATCTATTTTAAAGATAAATTTTTGTAACTTTGTTTTTGGTTTCACTTTTTTTCTTTGAGTCTCTTGTCATATAACCATTTAGTTGTCCACGAGTTGACCTCATGTTTAGATAGAACTCTTCCCGACTAATTCTGAAACAACTCTAGTACCAATTGTTGGAGATAAATGAAACACGTCACAATGACATAACCTTATAGAGTTTGCCTTTGGCTTCATTCAAACGATTTCGTACCAATAACAAATTTTACTTTTACCCTTCTATATCAACGCAATAATCCATTATAGGACATTAGTCGCACGCCCAACACTAACATTATTGTATTATAAAGCAAATTTTACTCATTACTCTACACCCTCAATTTACAATTCAACTTTTATATGACTCACAAACCTAGACATTCTACTCTACCACTGATTTCTGTCTATAAATCTGAACAAAAGCTTTGATTGCACCAAACATAAAAAGAAAAAGAAAAAAAAGCAATTTGGAACAAGACAGGATGTGTCCCATTATGGACAATGCTTCTTCTCTCTCTCTCTCTCTTTTGCTTTCTTTCCTATAATGCCCACTAAGCTGACCAAATTGCAGCCTCTACCAAAATTAGCATAAAAAGCTGCTCTATCAATGCCTTTTGGTCTCTCTTCAATCTCCCCAACAAAGTTCTTAGCCACTCTCTAGGAGACCACTAAGCACCATCATACTCTTTCCTTTGCCAAAATGCATCATGTGGTCTTCAGCTGCATCTTCCCCTAATTGGTATTTGTTGGATTTAAACCTCATGAAATGTATTCTAGATTTAATCTTCATTCTTTGTCTTTAATTAATTAATAGAATGAGGTTCACAAAATAAATTAATTATGTGTTAGATCATAAACAAAAGTAGTACTACTTGAAAATTTTCCTTACCATATGTTCACTCAATACATTTTACAAATATTTATTTGAAGCTGTAATGTAAGGATTGGAGTTGGTGTTTTTCTTATATAGTTTAAAATTTAAGCATACACTCTCATATGTATAATTAATTGAAGGATTAAAATTTAGTAAGTCTCAAGAAACTCGAATTAATCAATTTGAGGTTAAAAAACTCAAATCAAACTAATTATAATTTGGTATTTTGTTTACTTCAACAATTATGAAATAAAAGATATATTTATAATAAACTAAGCTCATGTAAGCAATTATAATTTGGAGATATTCCAATAAATTCCACAACACCTAATTATAGAAAGTAGTTAGGCTTCTCAACTTATAACTCTTGACTATCATTTTACTTTATGATTTGTCTTGTTCACACACAAACACAAACGAAGAAGAAGTTTCAATTTTTATAACAATCCAATTTTAAATTGATCTAAAAGTATATTTTTTATTTAGAAAAAAACTGCACGAAAAAAATCCTTAAATCCAGGGAAGAGAGAATGGATATATTTATAAAATAATAAGATACATACAATATGATTTCAAAAGAGTAAGATGATCAATGTTTATTATTTAATGAGTTTGTGTGTTTATTCCACTAATGCATGTTCAATAGTCTTACCGTACAAATGATTTTGCTTGACATTATATTTGCTTATATAATTAGTTACAACATGATTATTCCAACATAAAATAGTGGATTAAATGTACCATGATCATGCCTAATAACCCCTATTGCTTAACAAAAAAGATAACTTCAATTCATTTCCCACAAAATCAAGCCCTACTACTTTATTTTGGATTAAATTATAATTTATATCAAATTTTGTGTCTATTTTGTTTCTGATTTTTTAAAATTACAAATTTAGTCAATAAACGTTTAGGCTTCAAATTTTGATTTTGGAAAAAAAAAAAAAAAAAAGGAATTATAATACAATGTTTGTATTATTAATTTGTCATGGACTCATGACAATGAAAATGAAGGCATAATTGGCGGCACACCGTTTTGGACTTCCATTGTTTCTTCCATCTTTTAATTTTTATCTTCTTTTCTTTATGATGACCAAAGTAATCTGTCTTCAACCACCATGTGCCCAATGGCTGCTCTCCATATGATCAAACATTAATCATTTACGTAACAATATTTAATAAATATTATTCAACCAAATGTATCCTTTCTTATTACATAATAAAATAATTATTGTTAATGAAGTCAAACAAAATACAAAGCGATGGAACTCGTATTGTCAAATTCAAACCTAATTTATTGATAGAGGGATCTATGTATCGCTTTGAAAATTTGAAAATAGGTTTCTTTTTTTTAATGGTGAGAACGTGACGATGAGTGTTCCACCGCCATTAGTTTGTGTTAGTTTTGGATGGGTTCAAAAAAGAAAAAAATATTATTGGATGGGTTTTGAGTTTAGAAAAGAAAAAGAAAAAGAAAAAGAAAAATAGGAATGAAGAGATTAGAGGTGTTGTTATGATTAGCAATCACATGGTGGGGAGCGTGAATATGGCACTGCCACCCTTCGTATTACTATTAATCCTATTACTATTAGCCATCCCATGCAATTGTTCCTTCCACCTCTCTTTTATCTCAAACAATTTAGAAGTTCTGATCTAAAGTCAAAAGAAAGAAGATGGAGAATTAATTGAAATGTTTATTTACCACTTTAATCATATAATTTATTTTAGAAAATAAAACTTGTATCAGTTACGTCAGCAGGTACGGAAATAAGATGGGAGTTTAAACTGCCCATGTGATCCCAACCCATGGCCAAAGCTTTAGCAAAATCCTTCTCATTTGGACTTCCACTTTTTAAGATGTATTTTTTTTTTTGTTTTTCATTTTTTAAAATTATATCTAAACAGCTTCTCCTTTAATTTTTATCTTTCTATTTTAAATTAAATTAACTATTTCTAAAACAAAAAATACTTCTAAAATGTTTTAAATTCATTTAAAGAAAAATACAATATGGATTTTTTAAATTAATGAATTCATCTCAGATATGTATCAAATTTTGGAGACTGAAAAAATTTGTATCCCCAGCTTCTTTTTTCTTTTCTTTTTTACAATTGGTTGTAAATAATAAAGAAAGAGAAATGAATTGTGTGTACAAAATTACTAAATTCAAAGGTTTCACATTGATGTTTGACATAAGACAATGTATCTAATATTCATTGGGTTTTGGCATTGAAAGCCAATGTGAAACCTTCCATCTAACCATTCCCATCTTTTTTATGTCCCCTTATACGATATTCACTCATACTCCAATCAATTTCAATTCGCAGAGTTACAAAATTAAAATATTTAACAACCATAAATCTCCCTTTAAATATATGTTTCAAACAAAATTTATCAAAATAGGTTAACTAAAACTAGTTGAAGAACTCGAAATTGTAATAAATAGCTGAAACTACTACAAGGTAGTTGGATTCATAGTTTAATATCTTAGATTTCATATTTATAAAATGTTATAAAGCTTTAGTGAAAACAAATGATGTTAGTGAAAACAAATGATGTTAGTCACTAGTAATGTGTGAAATAATATTTTTTGAAAAATATTTTTGTAAACTTAAATCATATACTGGATTGTTTTCAACCATTTCATGCAATTATAAACCAAATTTAACTTCCAATAATTAATTTACACAATTACAATTATTACTCATTGTTTGATTTATTGTTATTAGGTTAATATTAATTCTCCCTTTTAAAATCTTTCACTAATTTGGTTATTAAGGTATACGTGGAATTATATTGAAAGATTCAAAACCTCTATAATAATGCATATTTCTTTATTGACTATCAATGCAACCATGTCATCTTTTTAACTTTTATCTCATTTGGAGTATACTAATTCAAATTGTAAAAAGTTGTACAACAAAACTTACTATTACACACAACAAATTAGAAAAGGAAAAAACAACTCTAGAGCAAATAATATTTATGCATTGTGTCAATTATTCTTACAAAACATAAGATAGGAGGAAGTATATATTAAAGAACCTGAAGACTTTAGGTATTTATTCAAGATTTAGATATATGAAAATGAATACATAATTGATTCATTATTGTATTTTTTTTAATCCCAAATTTTCACTATTATATTTTGTGATAAAAAATATTTAGAATTTAACTCTATAGCATAATCTTTTTATTTTTTTAGTTTAAGAACTTAACATTATTAATAGTTAATAACTCATGATTTATGTGAGTTGAGCTTATATGTTTGTATTTCAAAATAAGTTTGAATGCATATTTTTTACTTCTTATTCACTACTACATAGTGTATAAATTAAATGCATTATATTTTCCATTTTTGTTATATATCAAAATGAAGAGATGAAATGTAAATTATAATATCCATCAACTAGGGTAGGGGTGAAGACATGTGAAATGGGGTCTTATTGATCATCCACTAATGGGCCATGAGACCACTCTATATAAAAGGTAAAAAGATAAAGACTTCTTTCGTGGTATCATTAATAGTCTAAATTAGTAGATTCTTTTGGGTACCTAACACGCCACATGAAAACGATAACATAAGAAGGTTTTATGAAAACGATAGGAAGTCCAGAGGAATGGAAGGAGTGAGGAAAAAGAGTGAAATTGATAATATAGATTTATAAAGGGCAAGAGAGAATAAAGAAGTAAATGGAATGGTGAAAAAACAGGAAACAAAAAAAAGTAGGGGGATGAATGTTTGTGTTGGAGAGCACCGAAAGGGTTTGATTTGGAGGTAAAGGGCTCGTGGGTCGAGACGGGTCAGTGTTGAACACCCAACCCAAGCCATGGGGTCAAACAAACAACTTCCGAGGGAAAATTAAATGCAGCGTGGATTGCGGAGCTCTTCTGGAGACCACTTGTAAATCCCACGTCAGATTCTTGGTGGCTTCTGCTTGGTTGCCTCTTTAACCATTACAGTTACAATATCCGAATCCCCTCCTTCGGCCCCACCACTTCTCCTTTTCCTTTTTTTTTTTTCTTTCAAATATTTCAATTATAATCCAATCACAGCCGCTTATCACGCCTCATCTTCCGATTCACGCAAAACCTTATATTATTATTATTATTATTATTATTATTATTAAGTTAGTTTATTATTGGTATTAAATAAAAACATTTCTGTTTTCGTCCTCCACTTTCTTCTTGTACCAGCTCGTACTCTCTTTTCCCACCCTCATTAAATTATCTCTCTACTTTTCTAATCTCTATAAATATTTCATTTTTCTATTCAATATCCCTAAATTTAACTCTATAACCATTTTATTACCTAATAATCACTCCTCACTAAATATAATATTTACTATTACCTACATTAGACACACTCTCAAAACCCTCTATTACCTACCTATTTAATATTTATAATCCAAACTCAAATAATCTACGTCCCAAACACAAATTATTATAACTCAACTACAATAGCATAAAACTATAACAACTTACTCCTTATCCTAAACACTCCCTTACAACTCGTCTTTAACGGTCAATATTCAATTGTTCTATTATCTTTATAATCTAACCTTTTTTTTTACATGGTATAAAATCAATAATTACTAATCTATAAACTTATTTTAAGTTTGTAGTGATTTATTTGACATTTATAAAAGGATTCAAAATAAAATATAAATTTAAAGCAAAATTGGTTCTGATTTGGGGGAAAAAAAAAGTTTGAAGTTGGGCATTGGTATCAATGATTTCACTCTCTCAATTCCTATTCCCATTCCTATAGTCAAACATGTCATTAATTATAAAATTCACAATTGTTTGACTGCTACTTTGTATTTTAAAATTATCATTATTTGTTTACTATCATTTTCATTATTGTTAAGAAAATATTTGAACTTTGGTCATATTTTAAAATCCACATTTCTAATATTCTAAATCTTCTTTTTTTAATAGGTAATTTGAAAAATAAATATAGAAACAAGTATATTACAAACTACCAAACTAAGGGTCCCTTTAGTAAAAAATCCAAATTATATTTTATGTTTTAAGATTTACTAAGTTTAGTATATATCTATTTGAGAGTCAATACATATTTATTATGTATTTAAAAATTGTTTTCAATTTTTGTGATTAAACCAGTACAAATTATGAAATAACAATTTAATATTTTCATTGTATTTAAAACTTTGAAATATAATATTTTGAACTACAAAATTCATATAAAACATTTAGAAATAGAATATATAATATTATAAACTCAATTCAATTTTTAATATAATATGTAACATATTATTAATTATATACTATTACAAAATAATAATTATATAAATGCTTTATATTGTATTATAAATTTGGTTTATATTATTTTTAAAAAATAGAACTTAATTCCTATGATTTCATAAAACCATGTAAAATAGTTCATTTCTAGAGAATATTTTTTAAGTTTTTCAAACCATAAGAACCAGAACGGTATTAAGCTTTTATTTTCTCCAAGCTACAAAGATAAAGTTTAAAATTTAACAAATTTTTTAAATATATATTGTATATATAAATAAGCAAGATTAATTTTAAATAATTTATTTTGCTATATTATATATATATATATTACTACCCATAACAATTACTCTTTCAAATCTGCCACTAAATAGTAAATACCTATCTAAAAATATAAAATACAAATTTGTTTTCAGATTCCCCCAATTTTGTCCTAAATATATTGGTTCAACATAAACCATTATTAACTTATTTAAGAACTTGTTTGAAGCTAAATTTTCGGTATAATTAATTTCATTTTTAGGTTAATGTGTAATTTAAATCATTAAAACTAAACTATATATATATATATATAAAAGACAAGTGGGGCCTAAACTTGTTTTAATTTAAAATATTTGATTTTTGTAAAATTACAACTGCACTGTAGCAATTTCCCCCCTCTTTCTCCTCCATAAGTACTCCACCATCTCTTTCCTTTACCCATCATCTCCATTGTCTTCCCTCCCTCTCTAACCGCGTTTTCTCTTTCATTATTTCCATTAACAAAAAACATGGCCACTCCATTTTCTCTCTGCATTCCCCTCCTTCTCTCATTTTCCCTCCTAATCGAAGCCAGAATCCCCGGAGTTTACTCCGGCGGCCCATGGCAGAGTGCCCACGCCACTTTCTACGGCGGCTCCGACGCTTCCGGCACAATGGGTACATTTTAGTTTAACTCCTTCAAACTCTACTTCTTACATTCAATGTGTATATGCTTAACTCCCAACTTTGCAGGTGGAGCTTGTGGGTACGGGAATTTGTACAGCCAAGGCTATGGCGTTAACACCGCGGCGCTTAGTACTGCGCTCTTCAACAAGGGTCAGAGCTGCGGCGCTTGCTTTGAAATTAAGTGCGCTAATGATCCAAGATGGTGCCATTCTGGTAGCCCGTCGATATTGATTACTGCTACTAATTTCTGCCCGCCGAACTATGCTCTTCCGAACGATAATGGCGGCTGGTGTAATCCCCCGAGGTCTCATTTTGACCTCGCTATGCCTATGTTCCTTAAAATCGCTGAGTACCGCGCCGGAATCGTCCCCGTCTCTTACCGCCGGTAAGTCTTTTACGAATGCGAATTATTTTTGAAGCTCCTCTAAAAATGTATAAGTGAAACATGAAAGTAATGTACGAGTAGAAAGCCAAAAGTTGAAGTAGGGTGATATTAGGAGAAATGATAAGATATATAATGGATGTATTAGTATTATGGGCTCTAACGTTTGGGTAGATAATTACGCAGAGTACCATGCCGTAAGCAAGGAGGAATCCGGTTCACCATCAACGGGTTTCGTTACTTCAATCTGGTTCTAATAACGAACGTGGCAGGGGCAGGGGATATCGTGAGGGTGAGTGTGAAAGGAACAAGAACCGGTTGGATGAGTTTAACAAGAAACTGGGGACAGAATTGGCAATCCAACGCCGTATTGGTGGGTCAGGCTCTTTCTTTTAGAGTTACCGGCAGCGACCGACGAACCTCAACATCGTGGAACATTGTCCCCGCTCATTGGCAGTTCGGCCAAACTTTCACCGGAAAGAACTTCCGTGTGTAACCCCAAAAGTGAAAAGGAAAAGAAGAATCTGTTTTTAACTGTGGTTACTTTTTCTTTTTTCTTAAGAAAATGAATTTCCATTTATAACCTTTGTGGAAGTGTTTGCTTTTTTTTGATATGAGACTGAGACTAATCTGATCTGAGCGTAATTAGGAGCGAGGATCGGGGGGTATTATTGGAAGAGTGTATTTTGACTGGGGTTGGGTTGGGTTGGGTTATGAGGTTTACCGTTTTAAGTGATGGGAAGGCTGAAGCGGCTGAATGAAGATTGTGGCCCGCAGTCTTGGTTTATAGATTAATTTGAGTGTTACAGATTTATTTGTAGTAATCTCTACTACTACTTCTAATTATTATGTGTGTAATTTTTCTATGTCTTTTCTTTCTTTCCTTCTTTTTTGTTTATACATCTTAATTGAATTGTACTATTGTTGGGATCAATTTGCCTCTCTTTATTTTGTTTACCTGGTGTTTGCTGTAAAGTAAATAGATGGCAACCTTAAGGAGCTAAGTGGTTAAATGTTTTACTTCCATGCTTAAAACTCCAATTAATCTGGAACACTTGTAACTTTTCATACATTCAACTATATATATATTCTTTTTATCTACTAACTAATCAAAATGAATTTATGTATTTTTTTTTATCAAATCCTAGTAAAATGAGTACAAATCAATGTCTAGTTGAAAATAAAAATCTTGAACATCCAAAATTTAATTTGAAATGTAATCAAAATTTAGGAGAAAAATTAGAATGAAGTGTAACAATTTAACAATACTTAAGATCAAATAGAATCAAACACTAAATTATATATATATATATAAAAAAAAGGTTCAAGATGAGTTCAAAAATTTATACAAATGAACGAGTGTATGGTTTCTTTTGCTAAGGAGTTTCTACATCTTGTCAAATTAGAATCTTAATCTAAATGATAAAGGTTTGGAATTCACTGAATAAAAAAGGTTGGTGGCGAATTTGTAAAATGGAAAAAAGTTGTGAAAAAAAATGCAAAGGTATGAAATATTTGAAATGAAGAGGTTGGTGAAAAAAAAAAAAGAATTGTAAAGAGTGAAAAAGGGGATGGATAGCAAATCATGGTTTACAAGAACTAAAAAAGACAAAAATGTGATTAATTTATGAAAATGCAAATTAAAGGATGGGCCAATAAAAGAAGAATTTTGTGTAATTGCAATTGGTGTGTTGCCTAAGGTGTGCACATGGGTGGGGTTGGAAGTTGGAAGTTGGAACCTTTTATAATCATATTTTCAACTTCCTCTTTTTATCTTTTAATTTCTTTTTTAGAACCACTTTCAAAATTTGGCACATTGGATACCCACTAACCACTTTCCATACAATCACAAGAATGATTGAGTATTGCAAAAACAACTGCTTTGGATCCCATCGCCAATTTTTGGTTAGGCCATTTTATAGAGAAATTAGAAATAATAGAAGAAAATGAAGTTAATGTTGAGATAACCCAAAAAAACATATTCTTCAACTTCAAAAATATATTTTAAATTTCTTAATTTTAGATGTGGGGTTTAATAAGATTTTTAAGAATTGTGAATCTATTAGATATATGAAATTTACATCATCTACTAGATACAAATTGCAATTCTATCTACAATTTGATTCATAAAATATTATTATATACCTTTCAAAATTGATTTAGGAAGTCATTATTCACTTTTTTTTAAAAAAAATCAAACTATCGGATTGATAGAGTTGTTAGTAAAGTAATTATTGTACAATTCTCTACTTTAATTTTGGGTAGATACAAAAATGATCTCTAGTGTTAAGTAAATTTAAGTTAAAAGGGTAATTTTACCTGCCTTATTTATAAAGATGCAACAAATATCTAATCGTTTCATGATTTTATTATTTTAATTAACTCTTAAAATTTTAACTTTTTAGGGTTTAACAATGTAAATAGATAGCATTATGAAAATAGGTTATCTTTTAAATTAAAAGTTTGATTCATCCAAATAAAGTTTAAAAAATAAAATAAATACGAACATAGAATACTTTTTTATTTATTATTCTGAACAAATCTTAATAAATATAGGTTAAATTTTATAAATATAATAAATTAGCAAAATATTTACGACCCATCTAACAAAATGAAAAAAAACTCATGAAACTGTCCATTTTTTAAATATTTTAGGTTTGCACTTCTTTTCGGTGTCTTTCTTTCTCTTCTTTTTCTACAATTCTTTTTCTTATTTTCAAACTTTTATTTAGTTCAGATCGTGTACCAAATATAGAAGATGTATTTTTTTTTTCAAACTGTGATTTGGTTGTTCCAAATATAAAACATTGTTTACCACCCAAATATCGTGTACAATTTTTTTTAAAAAAATAGTTTAGATGTGGGCCCAATAAACGGTCAAATGATCATGTTCCAAATATTCCAAATATAAACGATCGTTTTCCATATGTAAACGATTGTTTTCCATATCTAAACATTCATTTTCCAAACACTAATTTTTATGAGCTGGATGCCCATTAATCAGAGCATTTTTAAAATTTTTTATTATGAGTCTGTGAAATTTTTTTCTTTTTTGAAATTGTTCTAAATATTTAGACGCTTTGTTATTTTTTGAAAAGATCCCTAAATAAAATATTATAATAATTTTAAACTAAAATAGCCTGAATAGGGATTTCTATTTACAAACACAAAATTACCATAATGTTCACAAAAGTCTTAATGGGCTACATATTTACACAAATATTGAGCCCAAATGATAAAACTACCCACATTTAATATTAATATTAGAAATAAAAAAGAAAATAAAAAAAGTTGAGATATCTCTATTTCAAAAATGTATATAATCTATTATCATAAATATTTTAATCAAAATTTATTATTTATATTAAAATTTATATATTTAGTCTATTAAATTATTTAATATATTTATTTTCATTTAATTTTAAAATTGTTCTTTATTAAATATTACATGTAAATACATTATATAATTAATTCAATTAGGATAAGATTTTAATCAAAAATTTAAATTATACCGTAAAATGATATGATTATATATTTACCTGTACATATAATTATACCATTATACAATATTATTTAAAATATATATATGCACGCATCGAAAATGGATGTAATGTAATTATATCATATGAAAAACAATGAAAAAAAAAAAAACGTGACATATATACTTCATTACTATCAATTTTCTTAATCGGAAAACTTGAACTATACTTTACAATTTCATAAATAAAATTAATAATATAAAATAAATATGCAAAATGTAGGGCTAAAAAAAAGGGTTAATGAAGCCCAACATTACTAGTGGTGGGCCGAATGTCATTCTCTCAGAATGGATTGGATGAATAAAAGAAAATATATATAAACGCGCCGTCTGTGGGAATCGAACCCACGACCACATGGTTAAAAGCCATGCGCTCTACCAGCTGAGCTAAGACGGCTACTCGGCTGTTGTTGGCAAATAGTAATATTAATATTAATATCAGTTTTAATAAAGCCTTCAAATATTTTAATTAAGAAATTTCATCATTTTAGTTTGGGTTGTTGTTGCTAATGAATATTAGAATTACGGATGTGTTAATTACAAAAAATTGTAACTTCAATCATATTTTGAATTTGGGTTGAGTTGTTTGGGTTATTGATTTATCCCTTTGTTTTTAATATATTTTGAATTTAGGTTGCATCGACTACCCAAATTTTTAAAAGTGTAACTCGTACTCAATCTAATCTTTCCAATTTAAAACATGGTTAGTCATAAAAACGTATTGAAGTTTAGATATGAAAGAAGCATAAATTTAAAAGGGAGTGATTTAGGTATAGGGGTTTTAATCTGGAAGTTAATAGTAGTGCAAGTTAGGGTTAGTTGAATTGTACTATTTGATGTATAGTAAATATATATGTTAACACTATTGGTTAGATGGTCATGGTGATGGTCCCATGGATGTATTGTTACGCAACTACAATTAATAAAAAGCACAAAATTTGAAATATTTTCAAAGGACAAATATCGAAGAAAAAAAGATGCAAATAAGGAATAGTTTTGTCCTGACATGTGATTAATGAGGGTGTAAAATGTAAATAATAAAAGCCATAGTTATTTATTTTCACAAAAAAGGGGACTTAATTTTCAAACCCAAGTACATAAACTGAGCCTAGAAAACCAACTAGGTATAGTATGCTACCTAAGTACTTACTTGTAGATTGTTCCTTCCCCATTTATTATATCAACAAAATATATAAGATTGAATTTGTTATTCAAATCCAAGCCATCTTAACCTCTTGTTGCCACCCTCCATAACGCATATTAATCTTTAAATTTTTAAGAATTAGTTTAAAATGTATCTATAAAATTCATCAACTATTATAAACTAAAAAAATTAATGCTCTAAGACCATGAGAGATTGGACTTGAAATGATATTACTAAAATGAGATATAGTAGAGACAAAGATGTATAATAAAAGATAAAAACCTAACAAAAGTGAGTCCACTCACATACAAAATTTTCTACTTGCTACTTTTCCTTTACTCATTAACAAGCAACTATTCCAAAAATTACAGAATATTATACATACATACATATATATATTAAAAAGAAAAAGTTGGTGCATCAGATAATATTTTGATTGGACAAGAGATTAACTCTCGTCATTGGTACGGCCTTAACCAATGACATGGGTCCCATTTTATTTTTCTATAAATCTAAAACCTTTTGCTCTCTTTATTTCCCCACCTGATCTCCTGTCTTTCTCTCCCGAATCATGTCCGGCGTTTGGGTCTTCGACAAAAATGGGGTGGCTCGTCTAATATCCAACCCAACCAGGGAATCCTTCGAGTGCAAGGACCCGCCCCATCCAGGCACCGCCACCGCCCCAGGGGCTCGTCCCAGGGTCCTCGTCTACCTTCCAACCAACCAAGTCATACGCTCCTACGCCGAACTCGAGCAACGGCTCGCCGAACTCGGGTGGACTCGGTACCCAAATTTAGCGGAACCGGATCTCCTCCAATTTCACCGCTCTCATGACTCCGCTCACTTGATTTCCCTCCCTAAAAGCTTCGCCAAATTTAAGCCCATGCACATGTATGACATTGTTGTCAAGAATCGCCATTTCTTTCAAGTTCGTGATCCCACCCCATCACCAACTTCTTTCAATTAATGTCCTCTCTATACATTTTCACTTTCTTGTTTTTGCTAGTTTTTTTGTTTTCTTTTGCATGCGTTGGTTCAACAATGCCCCCACTACTCTTACCATTAAAATATATATATATATATATATAGATCTTTTAATCCTATCAATGTTACAAAAGTAAACTTTAAACATTTATCTTAATATGTTCGATACAAAGTATATAATAATATAGTTTGGAACGAGAGTTCTTGTTATCTACTAGCATCTTTGGTTAGAAGTAGTAATTAAGCTTATAATAAAATTTTAAAATAATTTTAAATATAGTAAAATTAATTAGTGATTGACTATAATATATGACTTCAATAATTGAATCTAAATTTTGTTATAATTATAAATTCTTTTAAATTGTATTTAATCTTTTTAGAATTAATTTTTATATTTACAATTATTTTTCGATTTAATATATATATATATATTTTATAATGTTGGGTTTTGGTTGCTATTTATCTAATATGGTAGGGGAAACTATTGAAACCAAAAGATTGAAATTGAATTTAGAAAAATTGGGATTTGATATAGAAGAAAGAAAAGGTGAATCAGCTACATGTTTACTGTTGTGTGAATAGGTAACAGCTGCTTGAGAGCTTTTACTTGATAGCCTATATTTTGTAGCCTTTTTTACTGCCCCAATTCTGTTGACTTATAACCCTAAGAAAACAACACTGTCTAATTTCATTTCCATTCATATTATTAAAGAAAAAAAAAAACAAAGTACTCAATTGCCAGAATTTATTTAAAGTTAAATTAGAATACATTTAAGGGTTTACTGATTGCGCTTTGGTACTTGAAGCCCTTTTTAGTTTTTTGTTTGGTACATATCTACTTTTATGTTTCCTTCTTTGGGTACTTAAAAAAAAGTTGTATTAATAATTCTATCTCTATTCTTAGGTCAGATTTGTCATGCGCTTTGTGTGTTCTTCAAACTTCATATATCATTGATCTCATTTCGATTAATTTATAATTAAAACAAATACATAAAATCGTATATTCTCGTTGCAATCAATATCTTACCTTATCTAATATTAACTTAATTGTCCATCCTTCTGCGATTTGATTAAAGTTTCGTTTGGGATTGATTTTAAAATAAGTAAAATCGATCATAATATAATCCTACTCATTTTTTGTGTCCTTGGGTAAAATAGGTTATGATTAAATCACCATTACACCACATATTTTATTTCACACACGTTTAAAAGCAGTTATTTTTAGATTATTGTAAAAGCAAATGCAATTTTAAAAAATTAATTTTAAAAAAATATAACCTCCGGTCTGTTTTAGTGATTATGTTTAATTAAAGCACAATAATTTAATATTTATTTACCAAATAGCTTACGAAAATTGAAATTCATGAAAAAGAAAAACTGTCATCAAACAATTATTTTAAAAGCTATTGCAATACCAAACAAAGTCAAAGTCAAAAAGTATGGAATCATGGAATGAATTTCCTCAATGATAATTTATATACATATATATTTCTTCCAAAGTGATTGAAAGTAGGGGGAGATGGGGACAAATATACTCAATTAATACATAATATGTAAAATTAATATTTACAGGCTTTAGTATTTAGAAAAAGTGGCTTTAATTAACACAAAAAATGGATCCCCATAATAATTATCCAACACTCACGTGACACGTGCAAGGTCACGTGCCTCAAATGGGATCTTCCATAAAAATCGGTCACATCGTTTATTTTTAGGCATAAGAAAGAAAGCATATTTTTGTCCCAAATTTCTAATATTCTTTGTCTCCTTTACCCAAGTTCTAACTTTTCTATCCTCAATTATTCATTTGGTTTATCAAACTAAATTAATTGGATAAGACATGATGCTAATTAACACCAAATTTAATCATCCACCTTCATTTTTTTTTTCTCTCTTTCCATAAACATTCTTCATATTCTTGTGGGTGATTCTTTTTCTTTTTCTTTTTCTTTTGCCCAAATATATATTTTAGTTTATACGAGGTTATAATAAATGTCAAATTTAAATCGCGTAATCATACATGTAGGTAATTTGTAAATAAAATTCAAGGGTTGTTTTTTTTTTACCAATAATTTTAAAGGAATAAAATTATTAACATAAACAATGTAAAAAAACATATACTCTCAATCAAGAGATTAGAGATTCGAATCTCTCAACCTGAAATAATAAGAGGCAACATTTATTGAGTAATTAGAAAATTTTATCAGCTAAAATAAACCAACAACATTGATTTTCATTGAATTACTTATAATATAAGAATTAATATAAGTAACTTTTAAATAGCAAGTGCCAAAATTTAAGAAAAAAAAGAAAAGAAAAGAGAACTTATTGTGGTTTAAGTTAACGTTTATGATCATATTTGGTAAAGGAGTTGAATTTCATTCGTTCATACACCTCTACATTTCACAAGAAGTTGAATTTATATATTTGTATAGAAAGAAAAAAGAAGAAGAGAAAAGTTGATTGTTTAAATTAACCCAAAATAAACAATGTTTGTTTGAATGACTAACAATAATCAAATGAGATTAAAAAATCAATTCAAATATTTCAAATAAACAAAAAAAATAATAACATCATAGATCATTATACATAAAAACATCATACGATCGTAATAATTGAAGTCTTAAAATAAATATACGGCAAACTTAAAAATGCTGACAATAAGAAGGGCAAATACATGTTTACACTACATGCGAATCAAAACAGGATCGCGCAGTGTTATATTGTACATTATTATTCAAAATTATTATAAACAATGGTAACACATTTATTTTAACTAAAGGAAAAACAAAAGGTTAAAAGCTTTATATGTTTAAATTATTACACATTGGTAATAAGCAAAAATTCCATTTATATAGTAAAATCATTTAAGAGTAGTGAACAAAATAATGGTTGTGGGGGGAGAATGAGAAGAGATATAGTAGGCAAGGAATAAATATAGTGTAGGGTATGTGGTATAAAGTATAAGAGGGCAATGCCTTAATGCCTTAAAGCTAGGTGGATGATGTTTAGGTATTTATAGGAAAATGGGAGCCAATTGGGGTGGGGGTGGGAGTGGGGGTCCCCTTGGTCCATTGCCTTACCTCATTTTCTTACACACTCTTATTCTATACATACAAATTAATTATTTAACTTATGAAAGAAGAGATGCTATAAATAAACAATTCCTCTCCTTTCCAAGAATATTTATTTCATATGTGTGGGTTAAAGAAGGGTTTATGAACACTTTACAACTTTTGTTAACATGAATAATCATTTATTTTTCTTCTTTTTATATATAAAAACTTTAATTACCACATGTTTTAGATTTTCATAATTCAGTAAGAGACTAGTGCATATGGATTGAAATGTGATTTAATATAGGTAATATGATTTTTTAAAAAAAGTGAAATAGTTAAAAGGTGATTATTGAACCACCCCTCTTTTGAAAACCAAAATTGTTCACTTCGATAATAAAAAAAAATCCTTAATTTTGTAATTAATTCATCTTTCTTTTGTTAAAAGGAATTAACTTTGTAAACATATTTGATGAACTCTAAACCCTAATTGCTAACCTATAAACATTTCTTCCACACTATAAAATGTTGGTTTGTTGTATAATATACTTTTTACCAATGCTTTAAAAAAAAAACAATCCAAGTTTTGAAAACTTAAAAATATATATAGTTTTTTAAAGATTACTTTGTTTATTAATTTAGACTCTATTTTGGTAACTATTTTGTTTTTGTTTTTGTTTTTGTTTTTTTGTTTTTAAATTAAGTCTATTTTCTTTTAATGTTTTATAATGATTTGTGTATATATTGCTTTAAAGTACAATGAGTATAATTTCCAACAAAATTCTCAAAATAAAAATAACTTTTCAAAAACTATTTTTTTAGTTTTCAAATATTGACATGTTTTTTTTTTAAATCATTCATAGACTAACGATAACAAAGAAAAGAATTGGAGATGAAAGTAATGTTATAGGTTTAATTTTTAAGAAAAACAAAATTTGTTCACCAAACCGGACCTTAATTTTTTTATAATTAAAATATCATGTTGGTACATGTACTTTGAAATATTGCCGTTTGAAAATTATTTATATAAATATTGTAGTTTTTCTTCTCTTTGGTTGAGTGTTAAATTTATTTATTTAATTATTTTTACATTTCAACTGGAAATACTCGTCCATCACATTTTTGTTGTTGGTCTTCCGGTTGCTCGAGTATCGCTGTAGGCAATTCATAGTATACAAATATTCGTTATGTTCTCAACGACTGCACTCATATCCATGTATATATGAAGATGATAGATCGGTTCCTAAATCATATGTCCAAATTTAGCAAACTTAAGTTAATTTTATTTATTTATAAATTATTTTACTTTTTGTTGGCAAACAATGTTCGTTTATTTTTTCTTTTTTAACACTAACCTTTATTTCGTAAATTTTAGGAAGTTTCTTATCGGATTTTATAATTTAACACCTATATTTTTTACTTATTAATTTTGGATTTTGTGACCATTTGTCATTAGATTCCAAAATAGTACATTTAGCTTTGTATCTTGAGCTTAATTTTCATTTAATTTTTAGAGTTTAATATTTTACAATTTTACTACAAGTTTTTATTGGAGGTTCATTTTTTATGCTTTGAATTAATAAATTTAAACTTGTTATGATATATCAATTTTAATAGCAAAAAAAAAAAACAGTGAGAATTAATTTAATCTATTAATTTATTTCTTTTTAATGAGTGAATATAAAATTAATACAAAGAACAGATAAGAAGATACAAGCGTATTAATCTGAAAATCGATGATCCAATCAAAACTTAATTTAAAACTTACTAAATGACAACTAAAATCAAAATTTAATAATAAAAAAATAACATTTTGAAATACAAGATTAAATGAAAATTATACTCAAAATTTACAAACAAGAAATATTTCCTTTTCTTCGTGTTTCAAGATAGAGATACATAGGCCAATAGGTTTCCAAAATAGGGTCACCATTATAATGGTATGTGGTGCAAGATGATCAATCAAATATCCATATAAATCATGTGTATCCAAAGAAATATGGATAGTGATTATGGCATTACCCCTAAGATAACATGTCTTCTAGTGCTATATGAATAGTGTGTCAAAAAACTTAAAATCATACGTTTTGTTTGTTTTTAGTCTCAACCTTGTATTTAACCATGAATATCAAGTTTTCGCTCTCTTACTATAGCTTATTTTTTTACAAAAAAAAAGAAGAAAAGATTGCATTAATATTTGTGCATTTTAGACGATATCCATTTTTGTGCAACTCATTCCAATTGTTCAACCATAGTTTGAGATTATGTATCCAAATATTTATTTACGTTCCTATACTTTTCATGAGGCATTCATTTCTCCTTTGTCAAATAATATCAAACAATTACATTCGCTTTGTTTTCGTTTAAACCAATATTGCTTTGATATGCAAAAGCATGGGCAAGTAATGTTTATTTAAAAAATTTTGAAACAAAATATCATATATATATATATATATACAACATATCCACTTTAAAGTGTATCAATCTAATATCTCAAATATTTTTATTTTAATAAACGTCGTACGAGTTCTAGTGAATCAATTTACACTTTTGATTAAATTCTTTTAGTTAAATTATTTGTGTAAATTATAATTGTTAATTTTATTTATTAAATCGTTGTTTGAAAAAGTTTAAACACATGCAAAACTTGATATATTGACAAGGTTTAAATACAATCTTAATAAAAAGTTCTAAATCGATTTATTTATAACGTTTTAGATGCTTAATTAAAAATATTAAATGTCTTAAAAATATTAAATGTCTTGCACAACATTTTTCAAACCGAGTATGAAGATAATTAAATTGATATACTTACAAATGTTTAAAGTTAAAATTAAAACAATTATTAGTTTAATAGTGTTTAGAGTCTAAACTAAAACAACTAAATTTGTACATATTTTCAAATTTTCTAATAGTAGTATTAAAAAATGTTCATGTAAACTTTGACATTATGAATGAAATGCAAGAGCCTGAAAAGACATAAAACATAACTACTATAATTTATGAAGTTATGTCTTTTCTTTACATATTATTTTTTTCTTACCTTTTCTATGATCATGCTTGTTATATAAAATTATTGAATTCACCACTCCTTTTATCTAGGTCACAAATTTGATTTTTTTTCCCTTGGCATAGTGAAATTGAACTAACTTTTGATATTCTTCAAACCATGGGATCATGTCATTTGAATTAAATGTGAAACATTTACAAATAGAACTCAAAAAGTGTAGATTGGTCGTCAAGATACTCACATCGACTTGAATACATAGAAAATTAGTCATACATCCATATTTATATGCGTGTGTGAATTTAAGCTCTAGAGTGAATTCCTTCCAAACCTCCTTCTACTCTCTTACACTTCAAAAGTGGTTGCAAAAAGTACTTTAATTCTAGTTTGTATTGTTTCAAACGACTCCCAAATAAGGCTCTGATTTTGGATCACAACTTAATATATATTATACATAATATAATGTATATATTGGTTTAGTGTTACATGTAAACAGGTATTCCAAATTGGGCCTAGTAATAAAAGTGGCCCATATTGGGGCCCAAAAAAGCAAAAAAAAATAAAAATCTCCGGCCCAGGTTGAAAGAGGGTAGAATAGTCATAAAAAGAAAAGTAGAATGGAGTTGGACACAATTATTGGAATTATATAGAATGAAATTGATTGGTGAAGTAATAGAAGTTGCTTGTAAGGGAGGGAAAGGTGTATGAGAGCTTCATGTTCTTTCATTATTAATGTTCTTCCAATCTAAATCTTGGGATGCCAATCCCATTGCTTTTTCTAATCATCAGTGAACAAAAATATAAGATATGTATTGTCCATTATTAGAAGTATGAATCGCATGGAACATTGCATCTCACCTTAAAACATTTGTATTGCAAAGAAATTAATAGAATGTTTAAATAATAGATAAATGACTATTTGTGGATTAAACTCATATTTTTAGCTCTTTATCAAATTCATGTTATTTATTTACAACCGAGTCGACCCCTATGATATGGTTGGTGTGCATTTATTGCTTTAAATGGATTTGTTAGATTTGCAAGTGGACAAAGTGGTTTAAGAAAAAATGAAATGCAAAGTGAAGAAAAAGCGTACATTTTTATGAGTCATATGGACCAAAATATTGTTTCATTTGATACAAAAATCAAATGTCAAACTAAAATGTTTGAGTTTTAATGTAGAAACTGAAACTAAATAATTTTGACATAATTAAATTTAATTATTTAATAACTTGAAATTATCAATAAATTAATATTCTTTAATTTATTTTATTTAATAACAAATATAATTAAATAAATATAAATTAATTAGAATTTTGAATAATTAATAAATAATAATAAAATCTTACCTAAATTGTTAATTAAGATAACATAAAACACCATTAATATTAATGTATTAAGTTAAAACTTATTAAGTGTAAATAATATGTTTTTATTTATAAATTAATCAGACTATATTCATCTCGAGAAATAAAAATCCCACAAGTTTGGAGGTATTAAAAACTCATGTCATATGAGTTTTAATGTTTCCTACACAATAATGGTATGCTATGTTTTAAAGAGTGAAATCCTACGAAACAAATAAGAATATTTAATGTCTATATGAAATCTCATTGCAACATTTATGAAACAAACTAGGCCTTAATGTGATAATTGTTGTGTGGAAAAGGAAATCAAAATGAGAGGCTCAAAGCAAATATTTTTAGGGCTAAAGAATAATGACTCAATTAGTTAAGAGGGCCTCGGGTTATGAAAATCTAATTCAAAGGGCCCATTCTTTAGAACCGACAAAAATGCATACAAAATGTGAGAAACTTCAAAGATACCACAAATTTTGGATGTGTTCACCTTTGGAAATGCTTATAAACATTAGTTGTGAATATGATATATCTAGAATCGACTATCGAATTTAACTTGTATGGTTAGGTCTAATTTTAGTTATGATATTTCAACTTCAAGTGAATTGTAAAAAGAAAAACTAAGGCATGATTTAGGTAGTTTATGTTTTGTTAATGAATTAATTTTCCTTCCAACAATAATGTCTTTTTCATATATAACTTTAGTTCTTATTGGATGACATTTCTAGACTGTTTACCAACAAGAATTAGTAATTTCAATTCGCAGGGAGATTATAAATTAAAATAAAATTGATTTTTTAATTATTATATTTCAACAGGTATAATGTATTTATTTTTAAAAATATTTATGAATTATCCATAAATTCATATATGTATATATTTTTTTAATCAAATACAAGAAATATTTAGTCTTTTTTTTTTTTGATAGAATTTCGTTTGAATTTAAAACTTTTAATTAAAAAATAATCACAAAACAAAGAAATGAGGTGGAAAACATCAATTGTAAGCTTCTTAAAAAAAGTTATAAAATAAGACTTAAAATTAACCTCAAATGTAATTTAGTTACGTTAAGCATGTAATTATAATACTTTTGAAGTCAAAATTAGATCACAATCTAACATAATGAACAACTATGCTTTGTTGAGTAACTATTTTTTTTAAGTCTATAAAAATATAAAAATTTATTCCTTTGCTATCTACTTTTTATAAATGATTTTTAAAAAATTCAAAATTTGATTTAAAAAAAAACTTATTTTGTTTAAAAAATTTGACTACAAATTCAACCATACTCTCAAAAATAATAAAAATAACAGTAAAAAAAATAAGCTTAATTAAAAAAAAAAAACACACACACAATGGACTTGTCAAATTTCACATAATGGCGAATTCAAAAATTTTGTTGACAAGAGACCGATTATAAGTTAGTAAAAATAATTTGAAAAAAATATAAAAAGTGAAACTTAAATTTAGGTCTAGAGAGGTGGAGAGTTGGATGACAGTTTTCCTAGCTATCGATGTTGTTATTGTTTTAATTATATATATAAAAGCATGAAGTTGAGAGAGTCTGAAGCTCCTATGTCTTTTATTGATAGGTAAGTGAAAATAATAATCCTAACAAAGCCTTAACTACTCTTTTCTAATTAAATGAATAAATACAATTAATAATAAGTAACCACCTGATTAAAAGAGATTTTCTACAAAAATAGAAAGAAAAAAATAAACGATTTATTGGACATAAAGAAAAGAATAAAAGAATTCATTCCATTCGATTTAATTTATAAAATGATGTAATTAAAAGGAGGAATGGAACCTAATATTCCATCACAGTGTTAAACGGTTTTGAGTTATAGATAGTAATGATTAGTGACATAAAATAGATTGATTTTTAACTTAAATACAAAGTATAAATTTAAATGAGTGAGTTTATTTTAGAAAGAGTAAGTAAAACTACTTTTGAAAATGGAGTCTTTAATCAGCTTTTGAAAAGAGGCCCTCCGTCGCACGGTTGGTTTGCTTCCTTTCCTATAGTTCGACGCCAGTCCAAACAAGGCGACTAACATTGCTGTTTCAACTTTCACCCTTAAACAAACTCCTAATTTTACATGGTAAGTCCCTCATCGAACGGCAGGGACGTCTAAGGGGGACCCTCCTTCCAGTTCTAACTGAGCTACCTGATCCATTTTTGACGTTCACCCTCTGATTCTGCAGCAAAAGCAAACCCTCGTGATTCTCACATTTTTCTCTCTATAAACGACAATGGCCCAAATTGAGAAAATGGATTCTTTCTCTTTCTTTGTGCTGTTACCTAACGCTCTTCCATTTTCAAATTACAATATGTAAACGCTCAACCAAACCCACTTGTTCTTTTTCCCCTTTTTTCTTCTTCTTTCCCCTTTTCATTTGACCAACCCTCTTCTTTCTCACAACCCCTTTTACCCCTTTTCTGCTTTTCCAACATTCGGATTCTGCAATCCCAGAACTTGTTTTCAAGCTATGAAGTGCTTCCACTTCACCAATGGCGAGAGAAGGGATGATGAAGATGGGGTTGCTTCTAGAGCTTCAAAGGTCTCTTGGGCTCGCTCGCTTAGTATGGCTTCTAGCACCTTTGATACTAGACGGTCTGAGTTTGATTCTGACTATTCCAGGGATTTTTCTGACTCGATTGGGTTTTATGAGTTTTTGACTCACCGTAGGGCGAATGATTTGCGGGTTTTTTCTTTTTCTGAGTTGAGATCGGCCACTCGTGGCTTTAGTAGAGCGTTGTTGATTGGTGAGGGTGGTTTTGGATGTGTGTTTAAAGGAGTTGTTAATGGTGATTCTAATTCCAAGTCGGATTTGAAGATGGAGGTTGCTGTTAAGCAGCTCAATCGCAATGGCTTCCAGGCATGCCTTTCTATTTCTTGTTTTTACTGTTCTTCAGTGATTGGAATCTCTTGTTCTATTGAATGAATGAATGAATGAATGCTATGTTTGAATCTGTTTTGTTCTTCTATGGTATTTGAATGAATTTAAACCCCAAATTGGGAATGGATTGATGGGGAGGGATTCAAATCTGATTGAATTTTCAAACAAATTCTAGTATTCAGGGGCACAAGGAGTGGATCAATGAGGTGAACTTTTTGGGAGTGGTGAAGCATCCAAATCTTGTGAAATTAGTTGGATATTGTGCTGAAGATGATGAAAGGGGAATGCAAAGGCTTTTGGTTTATGAGCTTATGCGTAACAGGAGCTTGGAAGATCATCTTTTGGTTCGAGTATCTCCACCATTGTCATGGTTGGCTAGGCTTAAAATTGCTCAGGATGCAGCTCGTGGCCTTGCATATCTGCATGAAGAAATGGATTTTCAGGTACAAAATTAAAATCATATCCTGCTTTGTTGCTTGAAATTGACAACAATCTGAGTGTTGGTTCTTTGATTCTATTTTCATCATTCCATCCTTGATGTTTCAGATGTTATGTTGTCTTTCCATGTGAAGTAAATATTGATTTCTTTGTTTTATAGGAAGTATGTGTGTGGTTGATAGTTTCTTGTGGCTTTCATATTTAAGTGACTTCGATTTGTTTTGTTTGATGCAGCTAATTTTTCGCGATTTAAAAGCTTCGAATATCCTGCTAGATGAAGAATTTAATGCAAAGCTTTCGGATTTTGGACTCGCTAGACAGGGTCCTCCAGAAGGAATCAGCCACGTGTCAACATCGGTATGTCTCGAATTTGCTTGCATCCACTTGCTAAATGCTTAAACATCAATCCAAACTGATCTTAACATACTGGATTGGAAAGAGTGTTGGCATTATACCTTATCCCTTTAGTATGTTCTTTTGGATTTTAGCTTCTAAATAGGCATATGTCATGATTGTTTTTAAGCCATTAACCCATGTCTTGTAGTAATTTTTAAAAGATGTTTCCTTGTAATGTGATGACAATTTACTTGTCTTTGAAGGTTGTAGGCACAATAGGCTATGCAGCTCCAGAGTATGTTCAGACCGGTAGGCTGACTGCAAAGAGCGACGTGTGGAGCTTTGGAGTTGTTCTTTACGAACTCATCACAGGTAGACGAGCCGTGGAGAGAAACCTACCACGGAATGAGCAGAAGCTTTTGGAATGGATTAAGCCATACATCTCAGATCCTAAGAAATTTCACCTCATTGTCGATCCACGGCTTGAAGGAGAATGCAATATCAAGTCAGCTCAGAAACTTGCATCACTGGCTAACAAATGCCTGATGAAGCAGCCTAAGAATCGCCCGAAAATGAGTGAAGTCGTTGAGTTTCTTGGCAACATCATCAGTGAATCATGTCAAGATAACGAAACAGCTGTTCAACCCGTCGACAGAGCAGTGGAAGCAAAGGAAGAAAGTGTAGAGGAGGCTGAAGTCGAACCTGCCACTACAAGACATAGAAATAGTCATCTAAAGAAGGTTTTTGATTTCAAAGATATGGTGAGTTTAAGAAATAGATCTTTTGGGAAGTTAGATTGGAGAAATTGGACACCTGGGTTGGTAAGAACTTGGTGAAAATCCATGTTTATTCTTTCTCTCCTACTGTGGTAATGAAAGCATAATATATGGGGAGGGCCTTCCTCCTTTTTTCTCTGTTTTTTGGTATACTTGTAAAAATCCAATAGTAGATGTCAGTTGGCCCAACTTCACTTCATTATCTGCAAATTTTTTCCTTGATGAGGTTTGATCAAATACATTTTCTTGGGGTCAATAAATACCAACTTTAAACATGAAAATAGTCTTAACTGGACTTTTTAATTGATATGGGCCATCACTAGTGTCAACCTTCTAATCCTGTTCGTGTCTGTTAATCTGTATTTTTCTATATATTTTTTTTTCCCTATATCGATCTTTACTGTTTTGTTTGCTTGTTGATTTTGTCATAACAAACAAAAATTGAGCTATCAATTAATTGATGGATGAAGAATTAAAGAATGAATAAGTAGGTCAATGGCTTCATCTTCACTCTTTGAGAAGGAAGCGAAGTGGCAGACTCATTGAAGAAGAAGGCGTTGCCAAATAAGAAATATCAAAGTTGGAAGTGGTAAATGGTCTAACTTCTTTGTTAATTATTTGGTATTTAGAAAATGGTCGAATCTTCTAGATCTTCACCAAATGATTAAATCCATTTTTTATTCCTACATTTTCAACATGATTACCTGAACTCGATTCTTAGGTTTATTATATTTGGTCTCAAATATTTTTTTATTTTATATGTTTTTAGGATCGGGTATTGTTAGAAAGTGATCAGGAAAGAATTAGAATGAATTGAATTGAAGTTGAAAGCAGTGGTATCAAAATGAAACCTCTAAGAACCAAAATAAATCAAAATTTAAAACATAATTTTACCAAATTTTATTTAAAATAGATTTTAGGAAAAAAGAAATGTACAACTTTCTTTCCAACTTTGTGGCGCACATCCCCCAAATCTTTGATTTTATTTCTACATTTTTAGCAGATTTTTCTTGGTTTTCAGACCCTTGTTTGTGTTTCTTTTTAAGCCAACTGGGGAGATGAGTTTTAGGATAAGTATTAAAAGCCAAAGGTACCGTTTTTTGATCCAAAATCTGTCCTAAGGTTGGGCCTTGGCCACGATCACAGTTATCATGTTCTTTTTCCTGCATACTTTGGCTCATACATGCTTCCTTCCTTGCTCATACCCACTACCGCTGAATTATGTGGATGGGCTTCCCCCATGCCTTCTTCCATTGGCGTTGGATCTCAAGAGTAATCTCATTTTTGTACCTCTCATTTCCTCCACCAAAGCAACCTCCTACCCTAACTTCATCTATCCCTTATCCTAACAAGATTTCACCATGCAGGGGTCCAACTCAGATCAAACATCTCTCGCCCTCGTTATACAGCCCTTTTGTTATATCCGAAACCTTTTTTTTCTAAATAATTATAATTGGTATACCCCTCCGGCTCCCCCCAATAGATTAGCACTTATAAATAATTGCGTTTTATTTTCACTTTACGTTGATATGACGTGACCTTTTAAGCAGATGTCATATCACTTATTTTACATAAAAGGTGCATATTTCTTTATTGTGAAACATATTCTATATAACTTTATGTCACATCATTAGGGCCTATATTCTAACAAAACATCTCCAAAAGAAAATATAATAAAAACAAAATCAATTATAAAATTATAAAATCATTCACGTCCACCAATTTGGAATGGCATAGACCTCATGAAAAATGCTATAAATTTTGAAAATAATTTGTGGAACTACTTCCCTCCCAATCTATTATGTACCATTATTTTGCTATGAACTCTAATTATATATTTTGTCCATTAAAATAAGGTTAAATTTTTAGATGTAATGTTTGTTTTTGTCTTATTTATCATACCTTATCTGATATAAGGAATAAAAATATCCAAACCTAACAAATTATTTGTGGTTATGATGTCTTGAAATTTTCCAATTAAATCATTATGTTGCACTTGATATAGTATAAGCTATTGTCCATTTTTAATGGTTATCACCCAAATTAATTTTTGAATATCTAATTTCATTTCATGTTTTTTTTTTAAAAAAAAAATTAGTGCAATCTCATCATATTTATAAATTAATATGTTAGACTTGAAAATTCGAAGATCAAATAGATTTATTCTTACAAACTTCGGACTCAAAAGATACATTTATAAAATTCATGAATCAAACACACATTTTATTCAAAGCGGGAGGACTAAAAAGATAATTTTTACTAAAATAAATGTAAAAATAAAGTGTTTAAAAAATATTTTTAATGTTAAAACAAAAGTTTCAGCACCTTAATCTTAAAATTTAATTTTGACATTTTCTTTGCATCATCTATGAAAATTATGGAAACTACTTTGATAGTGCATGCATTAGATACTTGGCTCTTACTACTTACTCCCTTCATATGAATCTCGCAACTCTTGTTCTTACTCCCTTGATATCAATCTCGCAACTCTTGTTAATCGCATGCTTTTTATTCCGAGTGAGAATGAAAATGAAAACGATTTGTAAGAAATAATAGAGAGAACGTGGAGAGTCGAGTGTTCTATTTAGCAAAAGGAGGATCCCAACCTACATGCATTGTTCTATTTGGTAACCACACACTAATATGACCGCAAGTAAAATGTTAAAAAAACAAAAAAAACATTAAGAAAAATGTATGCCTTTAAAAAATGGATCATCCTGAAAAACAAAAACAAAAACCAAAATATAACGTATCGTTATTGGTTAAAAAACTAAGAATATAATTAAGCCTTGCAAAAAGGTAAATGAATAGGACTTTTCTATGTTGTCAATTATTTTTTACTCTTGATAACAACAAATGTGCAAAGAAGAAAATTTTTGCTCAAAAGTATAAAAACTTTAGCCTTTCCATACCTCCAGAATACATGAACAAACTTGATAGCAGGTAAATTCCAATATTGCTCATCAGTTATCTACTACATTCAAGCTTTCCCTATCTAAATTTCTTTTCCCCTTCCCAACTACCACAAGAAGGAGAGGAGAAAAAAGATGATCCCGACTGTGCTACTTCTTTACAGAATACAAACTGAAGCAGCAAGTAAAATCTTGATGCATCCTTCCCCATCGCAGCTTCAGCGGTGATGAAAACGTCGAGATGGAACTGCTGTAATCGATCTAGATTCGGTAGAATTTACCAGAGAAATCATACATTAGTAATCAAAGAATCCGAAACAAAACATTACTCGTGTACGAATCAACAACAAAAACTGTACAGTTTCTGTACATTCAACATTGGAGTGCATCTGCTAAGATCCTCAGTTTTGTTGCAAACCATCCAATCTAGTTGCCTGATTACAGTCCTATGTATAGAGAGCTGAAACCGGAGGCCGGGGGTAAGCTTGAGCGCTATTTGGATTACGGGCATCGTCAGCACTATGCCTTCGGGCACGGCGATTATTGGTTGAGTTCCTGTTGCTAGTAGGCAACGTGGAATCCTGTAGTTGCTCTAGTTCTTTTACAACATCATTCATAATTGGTCTTAGTTTGGGATTAATAGATATGCATCTTAGCGCAAGCATAGATGCCTTATAGGCTCCATCCAATGAATATTGGCCCTCAAGACGACTATCGATGATTCGAAAAATCTTACGTTTATTAGCAAGGTAAGGCTTTGCCCATTCCACAAGATTGTGTTCTCTAGCTGGTCGATTCTTGTCAATTGCTCTCCTTCCACATAATATTTCTAGTAGGACAACTCCGAAGCTATACACATCACTCCAAGTGGTTAGATGACCTACAGCAAGGTAGAAAGAAAATAGACTATCAAACGTAAGATATCAATTGGCAATCCAAAATTTATACTTTTCTTTATCATGAAATAATGCAAAATCAAGTTGCAATTTATCTCGACATTGTGAGAGCAGGAGTTTCTGTTTCTGTAGAATAACCTGTAGCCAAATATTCCGGGGCTGCATATCCATAAGTCCCCATCACCCTGGTCGAGACGTGGCTTTTATCACCCGTTGGGCCGTCTTTGGCCAACCCAAAATCTGAGAGTTTGGCATTGTATTTCTGAATGCAGAAGAAAACAATGTTATAGGCTGACTTCAAAACAAAATAGCAATCAACTACTATGCAAGTTACCGTTCACACATCATACTGAAAGAACAATTTTGACAATTACTTACAGAGTCTAGTAGGATATTCGACGTCTTGAAGTCACGGTAGATCACCTTCCTTTCATCACTGTGGAGAAAGGCCAGCCCTTTTGCAGCACCAAGTGCAACCTTTAAACGTAGGCTCCAAGAAAGAGGTTGGAAATAGGATCCCCCTAGAACATTATTATGCAAAGATCTAAAATTAATGAAGTCCTTTTCCTTAAGTGGAATCAAAGGACTGCTGATAAGAAAATACTTACTTCGAAACAAATGGTTTTCCAAGCTCCCACGAGGCATGAATTCGTAAACGAGCATACGGTGTTCATCCTCCAAGCAATAGCCCACCAACCTCACAAGGTGACAGTGAGAAAGTTGGCCTAGAAAATTCACTTCAGCCTATGCGGAAATGAAACATGAGATAAGTTGATCTGTAGAGCATAAACTGACAAGCAGATAGTTATACTAAGTGCATCACTTATATGCTAAGAAAAGCTAATATGGAAAAGTACACATGAATTGCAAAAATGAGACATCTCGGCGTGTGATTTCAAGGAGCTAACTCACCAACCATTCTCTGTGCCCTTGAAAACCATCTTGGTTAAGCCTTTTCACTGCAATAACCATTCCAGTGCCGGGTTTGGCTGCAGCAAAGGAATGCTCATCAATCCAACCCTTGAAAACAGAACCAAAACCACCTTCTCCTACCACACTATCGGGACGAAAGTTCCTGGTGGCTGCTTTAAGCTCTGTGAAACTGAAGCTCTTCAAATTGGAGGACTGCAAAATTTCGCCTTCAGTTCGTGGAGTTGGTGGCATTGAGAGCAAATTGATCTTGCTATTCGTACTACCAATATCGTTTCCATCAGTACTCACAGCATTAGAATTCACTCCTGCACAAAGAAATCACAACCTCTAAACGCTCGCTGTTGTTTAATCAAATAAATTAAACCGAGACTGTCTCTCAAGTGTGTACTTTTTACAAAAGCTGTTTCAATATACTTTCAATTTAAGCAAACATCTTGATGTCTGGAAATTCAATGAAAGGAAGGTATTCTTGCATATCATACAATTGTTTTCTCAATGTTTCACAACACTTAGCGAAACATCCATGATCCACCTTTCACTTCAAACTAGCCAATTGAACCATATAAGGCTCATCATTTCATCTATTTTGCAGACATGAGTTAAGCTTGGTAAACGTGAAGACATCTCACTACATAAATCTAAAATTCTACAAGACTAAACTAAACAACAAGAGACCCAAATAATTCCACCAAATTGTCTCATTAGCTAAGTAAAGAAAGCCTTCTTCAAGTACCTGTATTACATGAGTTCTCAGCTTTGATTCTGGTACTTAAGCAGACACCCATTTGAAAAAACCAAGAAACTCCCCAACCTCCAGAGGCTTAGTACTGTACACAACCAACAAACATGAAATCAATACTCTTAGATTGCACAGCTAACAACTATTTCCTAATTTCCAAAAGAAACTTCCATCAGAATGAAGAAAAATACACAACCAACAAGAGGGGTACTTCTATTCCAATCAAAAAATTGAAATTTAAAGCAAAACATGAGGAGACAAGATAAAAAAGCCAAACCCATTCGAAGAAATGGACAGAAAACGATGAAACTCACATCTTCTTCTCGAATCAATGAGCAACCAAAACAAAATAGAAAAAGAAAAGGGGGGTTTTCTATGTTCCCAGTACACTCTGAAGGTCGCTAATGGTGGAGGATTCGAGATGGGGAAATTTAGAATCGATGGGGGAGTGATTTGAGATAAACATGTGGAAGGGAAGGGTGTTGTTGTTATAGTTGTTGAGCCGCTTGATTTGGGTCTACGGCTTAAAGATTTGGAAGCTTTTTTTTGGTATTTGTTTCTTTCGATGGAAACTTTAGACAAGTTGATGATTCAAAAATCTAATTGAATAGAAGCTTAAGGACGGACTCCTTTTTCCAACTAAAGCAAGATTCATCCTCGTGACCCATCAAAATTTTTGGGGCTGTGTTTTCTTCCTTACACTTGTCCAAGTTGCCGACTTTTCTTTCTTTCTTTTTGCATTTGTTGGATAATCCAATGGGAAATTTAGCTTTTTTTTAAGTGTGGTGTTAAGCCAGCCAGTTTTGATATTAAACTAATTATTGTGATTTTGTTTTTCTTTCTTGTGGGTTTTGTTTTTGTTTTTGTATTTGGCATAAATTGGTATCTGAAATGACATGTGAAGGAGTTTTAAGAGTATGTGAAGTATTTAATTCATTAGGATGAGTTAATGACTGGGATGTGAGTTGGTATTATTCATGTATTAATTTTTTAAGGACGTTTTGTCACTATTTCAAGTAGGTTGAATGATCTTAACTCTTGTAAGATCTGTTTAAAAAACTATATTATTAATAATCATATGATTGTTGGAAAGTATGAGTAATCAAAGACAGAACAAAAATGAGAATAAAAAAATATGATTGGAGTGATTAAAAATCTGGTCCAAAATGTTCGAATCTAAATATAAGTTTGTATTATATAATATTATGTTTTAAAGTTTCAATTATAATAGTTCACTTTCAACTATTATTAACCCACAATTAGTTAAATAATTAGCATTTTAAATCTCTCTTTGTTATAGTCTACTATTTCCTACTCGGTCTTCATTTCTTATAGAGTTTACTAAACAAAGATTATTATAACAGTAGTAACCAATATCCTCTTATTGTTATGCATTGAAAACAAACTTCTTATTACAAAGGTATTGTAACTAAAACGTAGAGTAGAAAAATCCAATCTTAGAGGTTGACAACATAAGCACGGTGCAATCTAATGCGCTGAAAAAAAATTTGTTGTTGTTTGTAATACATATATATCACTTAGCTCATATGTGGAATAAATTGTACCATTGTACTACATGTTGCTTTCCCAATTTTTAAAGATTATTGTACTTGTACCTTTTAAATTTCTCTTATTTCATTTTCAACTTTAAAGTGCTCAGGATGTGTTTTGATTTTTTTGGGTTTGTGTTTGATGGATGAGCTTTTAATTTTAGAAATGTCTAATAAATTTTTAAGCTGTCCTTTTAAATTAATGTTAGAACCTATTCATTATGATGTAATAATAGTTTCCTAAATAGACTTTTAAGTTATGAGATCTTATCAAAGAAATTAAATTTCAACTTTCGATTTGATAAAACTAAATTTCAACTTTCAAAATCAACTAAATTCAATTTCAAACATTTTAGAGAATGGAGGGACCAAATTTTTTGTTTTTATTTTCCACCACATATTTTTCCACTTCTTAAAAGTTGCGAAATTGTTAAAACAAAATTGCAAATTTAAGATTCTCCAATAGGTTAATTAAAATTGAAAACATTTTCAATATTTCAAAAATAAAATTTATTAGACGCAATTTTAAAATTAAGATTAACATTAGGAATCCTAATAGAACATTTAAAAAAATTTAGAGACCCAAATTAAAAGGTTCGATAGACTTATATTAAACATCATTTGGTCCCATGTCTTAGGAAATAATAATAATAATAATAATAAAATCTCATTTAAAACCTAAAATAAACAAGCAAATGTTTCTTAATTTTCGATCTAATATCAAACAATATTCATATGAAATATCTTTAAATTGAAATTTTGTTTCAATAAACTAATCCGAAGAACATGGACTACAACGTTAGTTCTTATTAAATAAATAATTGTTTCTTTTCTTCAACCCAAGTTGAGAAAATAATGTCACGAGAAGAAGGGACCCAACATGTTTGCTAATTACTCCCTTTACTTTTTCTTCTTCCTTTTTATTTCCCTTTCAAAGGCCCTCCCTATGTAGGACAGCCCTTCCTCCCCAGCCTTCTTTTGCAAAAACATTCACAAGAAAGGACCTCAATTGAGATATATTCATTTAATCACCATCCTGTTATGATCTACACTCATGAATCACACATTTTCTCTAAAAGCAAATTACTCTGTCCCAATCTTCATTCTTTACTTTCTTGTGATTATCAGTAAACCCTTGGCCCTCTAAAACTTCATCTTGTGGTTTTTTGAGGCTTAAATATGATGATCCAATAAAAATTCCATTTTTCAGGATGTGATGAGTTGAAAAATACAGCAGATGAAGACAGAGAGGGGAATGGGGTGTCTTTTCTTCTCAGGTTTTGTGAAATTCAGAAACCAAACACTCCCAAGTCATGGACAAAGATTATAATATCCCCTCATCCAAGCAAAGTCAATGGCAACTTACTTTTGAGATTTGACTTCTTTCTTGGACTTTTAGAAGTCTGCATTGTGGTTCAGGGTGGGGTTACCACCTGTTAATCAACCACTTGTCAGACAAGTTGGCTAGAGGTCTCAACCACAGCTTATTGATTGATTGCCGAAGTCTGACAGAGTAATAAGAATCTAGCAGAGGTGAAGTTTGGATCATTCATAACAACATTACCTATTGTTTGAGCTATTAATATCATCATCCGATCCAAAGAAACTCTTAAAGTATTAAAACTTAGGTAGGTGACTACCGTTGGATTAGCTTCTTGATCATTGACCAATGACCAACTGTAGAAATTGTATCAATGGTTCAAACTCTTTTAGCTTTGAAACTGCTCAGAAAGTTTGATCAAACTGTAGGTTTCGGAGTCAGGCCTAGCTCCTCCTATGATCATCCTTCTCAAGAGATTTGGATTATGAATCTTGGCCTTCACATAAGCTTTGATCAAAGTGTTGTAAACGAATGTGTACCTCGTATATTTTGCTTCTTTGAGTTCCTTGAATAGCTTTTCAGTATTTTCAATGTCTCCTCTCTCTGCCAGAATTTCAATCATTGAAAGAGTGGTTTCCAACCATGGGGTTGACTTCCTAACTATCTTGGTGCTGCTTGTTGTATTTGATCCCAGATCTAGTGTTTTCAAGGCTTCCTCCACCAAACCAGCTTTCAAGCAACCGAAAGCCAGATGTCGAAAGGTTATGGCATTTGGTTTGCACCCATTTGCTTCGATGTTCCTAAATATTTCTGTTGCCTTTTTAATCAACCCATGTCTGCAATAGACAGATAAAATCGAATTGAATTGATCGGTGGCTTTAATTCCTCTTCTGGTTTTCATCTCTAGCCAGAGCTCTTCAGCGCGGCTTAGTAAACCAATTCTGCCAAATGCTTCAATTGCCAGTATAAAACTTTTAGATGGGATGTGGGGAAATCCTTGTATGATACCCCAAGTCCTTTCTAGCTCTTTCACCTTCTTCAAATAGCCGTACAAGATTATTAGAACATCATAGGTCGACCAATTATTCCCAGCGATTGATTTTTCTAAAGCCTCAACGTAGGCTTCAACCACGGTATACAACTTTGCCACAGCATGTGCAGTAGCTACTATGCAGTATGACACCTCATTTGGTTCAACTTTAGCTCGTTTCATGTCACTAAATACCCTCATCAACCCTTCAATGTTGTGTTCATTGGCTTCTATTTTCATAAGAATGTTATATGTAGAAACATGCAATGGCACTTTATCAGCCTTCATCTGGGAAAGAATTTTTGGGATAATTTTCCTACGACGAAAAGATGAATGGAGTATAATGAGGCGGTTAAAAACTAAGTGTGATATGCTATGGCCAACTTCCCTCATTTTTCTCATGTAAGCTAGTGAAAGTCTAATTGCTCCCTTAT
Organism: Cucumis hystrix; assembly: GCA_025688845.1. Taxonomy (NCBI): domain Eukaryota; kingdom Viridiplantae; phylum Streptophyta; class Magnoliopsida; order Cucurbitales; family Cucurbitaceae; genus Cucumis; species Cucumis hystrix. The sequence goes on from CM046893.1 coordinate 18,424,802, forward strand.
CTAAACATGCAATCACAAGATTGTTGAAGAGCAACTCTCCTTGAAATTCCACAGGGATATTAGAAAAGAGCTTCTCACCTTGTGATATGCCATGGTGTTTGATTGTAAATTCCAAAAGATAGGAGTAGTCCAATTCATTTATCCGATATGGTTTCTCCCTAATCACCCACTCCATAACCTGCCGAGAACAGAAGACAAATCCAAATTAACAAAGGGGTACAGAAGATAAATCTTGCTCCTACTTTTCTAGGGACTAATCCAAATTAATAACAATGGCCCTGTTATCTACTCAAGTAACAAGGGCAATTCTTCATTACTTTTTAGATTATAAAGCAAGCATGGTGTAGCCATGAACTAAAAGCACACAACATTACACTAAGAAACAGAGTAATCAAGAAAAAGAAAATGCCTTCTTATATGCACTGTGAAGTAATAACATCTAATGGAAGTTAAGAGTATAGAATCTCTAGCTTCACATCCCCATAATCTTTACTCATCCTCGTTTGTGGAGAAGATATTGCAACCAAATTCACACTTTCCGCAACTTTCAGCTTCTTAATGATTTAAGAAAATACTTCAAATTTCAATTTTTTCGTTGTTTTCTTCTCGATTTTATCCTTAAAGACACAAGAAAAAGCTAACCAGTACAGCCAAATTTACTAAGGTTCAATTAGAATTCACAACATCTAAGAAAACATAAAACGAAAACGGAGCTATAAAGAGGGAGATGGAGATAGGAACCTCGAGTGCCCGCTTGTTCCTTTCAAGCTTCCTAAGGCGATTAATGGCATGAAAAATGTCGCCTCGATTAATTGGAAAACCATCGCCCATCCAACTCCTGAAGGCATACCCAACCAATTCTCCCTTCGGTATTCTCTCAATTCTCAAAGACAAGCATTTGGGTTCCTCCAGTTCAGACTCTAAAACGTTCGCCGACAACTTGCCGGGAATTTGAGTGCAAAGAAAGTTGAATCGGAAGGGGATTGTACTGACCGTTGCTGGAGTGCTGGAAACTGTTCGGCGAAATGCTTGAATGAGCCTATACCCAGGGAAAAAATTCCCCGTTGGCATACTTTGATTGAAGAAATGTTGAAAAAGAAGAAGAATCGGAGATGGGTTTAACTAATTATTGCTGAAGTATTACGCCAAAAAGCTGAAGGTTCAAAGGGGTTTCATGGCCATTAAGGAACCAAATTTGCAAAAATTCTCTATTCAAATTTTACATTTTCTAACCTTTATGATTTACCAAATACTCATTTTCATGTTCACTGTCAATAAATTATAAATGATTATAATCAATTAAGAAATAATTAAAAGTCAGTATTTAATAAAGAAACTAAAATATAGTTCCGGTGTTAAAAACATAAAATTGTAATATTTTTAAACTTAAAAGATAAAAGATTAAATTGAAACCGAACTCAAAACTTGAACTCATAAAAAAAAGTACCTTTATAGACTATAGTTTACTCTATAAGTAAATGAACTTAAATTATTAAAAATATGGTAAAGCACTCTTAATCAATCTAGCAAGGGTTTGACATTTAACTAAAACTTATATCAATTCTTACCAAAGATGCAAATAGTGTTAAATTTTTAAAGAAAAGAATAGTGTTAAATTTGAAGAAGAAAACTACTTACGTCTTATTTGAATTTGATTTGTAAACTTGAACATAATTGATTAAAATATAAACTCTCATGTTGCATTGAAGTAAAATAATAATAAATAAAATAACACTATATCTTTCTTTGCCGAACAGATAAAACTCGTTTTTGTGCAATCCATATTTTCAGGCTTTTCATGCCTAAAACCAAGGGCGGATTTAAGGAGTCGGGGGCGCCCCCTCACATTTTCAGTTTTTGTATTTTAATATTAATTTTGAAGTTTAAAAATATAATATATATTAAATAATGCTCTTTTAAAAGTAAAATTGGTTTCCAATTCAGTGGTTGTGACCCCTTTGTAACTCCCACATCTCGTGTTCGAATCTTACTAAATCATAATACTTATATTGTTTAATACTAATTTGTCAAGACGATTTAATCCAGTTTGGTTTAAAGAATATCCTATTTGGTTAGAATATAGCCTGCATTTTGAGGGGAATGTTTTGTAGATAGTGCACACAATCAAGCTAAAAAACATTGGTTAGTTTATCGGTTGCTCACATTGGCATTAATTTTACCGGTTGCAACAGCTACGGTAGAGAGAACATTTTGCTATGAATATTGTGAAGACTCAATTGCGTAATCGGATTTATTGGATAAGTTAGATAATAAACTTATCATGGATCGATTTCAAAACATGAAAACTCGTAGAGAACAATTGTAATACGTATTAAATTAATTAATTTTTAAAGCTAATTAATATTTTTTTTAACATTTTTTAGTGTCTTTGTTATATAGTGCCCCTATATGAAATTTCTGGATCCGCCACTACCTAAAACCAACATATCAAATAATCCCATAGACGAGTTTCAAGCAATTTAACGTAACTTAAGAGTTTACAACTTCATTCTTTTCGCTTCAAAAGACACCAACAAATCATAATAAGTAAAAACATGAAACTAAATGTTGACCCCCTTCAAATATCTAATCGGATTCCTCCTCAGTATCGTATCTTTGATAATCACACAAAAATTTCAAATGAACCATTCCTTCTATTTACAAACTGATCGACAAATCGGCAGACTGAAGAGATTGTAATAGCAAGAGAAGTCTAATTCATTCAACTACAATATGTATCTGCTAGTTTTCTATGTTTTGTTGTAAAAGTACCACGTACATCCGCTTATGCATAATCAGGGGAAACAACATACAATATGTATCTGCTAGTTTTCTATGTTTTGTTGTAAAAGTACCATGTACATCCGCTTATGTATAATCAGGGGAAACAACATGAGCACTACGATGAGTATTGGCATCGTCAGCACTACGTCTCCGAGCTAGGCGGTTTTGTTTTGAATTTCTGCTGATATTAATGAATGTCAGATCTTGCAGCTGTTCTAGTTCTTTTACAACCCCGTTCATGCTTGGTCTCCACTTCGGCTCAATGGACAGGCATTGCAGTGTCAAACTCGATAGCTTATAGGCTGCATCCAGTGAGTATTGGCCTTCGAGACGGTTGTCAATTATTCGAGCAGTCTTCCGTTGGTTTGCAAGGTGGGGTCTTGCCCATTCGATTAGGTTGTGTTCTCTAAATGGTCGATTTTTGTCAACAGCTCTTCTTCCGGATAATATTTCCAATAGAATGACTCCAAAACTATAAACATCACTTGATGTGGTTGTCTGACCTACAGTAAGTGAAAGGACAAAGTGATCAACATAAGGTAATTGATAGAATCCTTGTTTTGTCGAAAGAATATAACAAGCTAAGTTACCAGTATGGGTTGGCCTCGTGATAAAGAGATCATGGGTTCAATCCATGGTGGCCAACTACCTAAGAATTTTCTTACGAGTTTTCTTGACACCCAAATGTTATAGGGTAAGGTGAGTTGTCCTATGAGATTTGAGATTAGTCGAGATGCGGAAACATTAGTAATTGGGGAAGGAGAAAGTTAGATATTGATTTAGTTGGTTCAGGACTTGAGTTTAGGGTTTATCTGGTGGCTCTGTTATAGATTCGATCAAAATATTACCTGTGACAAGATATTCTGGAGCTGCATACGAGGTACTCTGAGTCCTGATAGAGACGTTATTTTTGCCGCCCGTTGCTCCTATGTCTTTGGAAAACCCAAGATCATAGAGTTTGGCATTGTAATCCTGAGGATAAAAGAAATCGTGGCTTGATGTCCATCTTACGAAAAAGTAAACAAATAACTGAAGGAGCTAGATCCCAATTCCATTATGCCATTTTTACCATAGCCACAAAGCTTTATTTTCACCAAGGAGTAAAGGACTTACAGAATCAAGCAAAATATTTGAAGTCCTCAAGTCACGGTAGATCACTTTTCTTTCATCACTGTGGAGAAAGGCGAGCCCTCTTGCAGCACCAAGTGCAACCTTCAAACGGAGGCCCCAAGAGAGAGGTTGAAAATAGGAACCCCCTGCAATGACCAACTTCAGTCTCGATCACTAAATATTTCTAAATGTTCTTATTGAGTCGCGTCAAAAGATAGAGCAAACTCACGAAGGAACAGATGATTTTCTAAACTTCCTCGAGGCATGAATTCAGACACGAGGAGCCGTTCCTCATCGTCTATGCAATAGCCAATCAATTTCACAAGGTGAGAATGAACAAGTTGGCCCAGAAAATTCACTTCAGCCTAATTGATAAAAGAAACATGAGTGTATCTGTGCAGCATAGAATGACAAATTTGTTTAACAAATAAGTCACTATAGTACACAGCCATCTGATGCTAAGAGAGGTCAATATGAGTAGAAAAAGACAAAGAAATCAGGTATGATAATGAGACATCTCTGCAATTAATCTCAAAGAGATGACTCACAAACCACTCTCTGTGATCTTGAGAGCTCTCTTGGTTCAGCCTTTTGACAGCAATACTCATTCCAGTTCCAGGCTTGGTAGCAGTAAATGAATGCTCATCAATCCAGCCCTTGAAAACTGAACCAGAACCAGGTTCTCCCAGAACACTATCAGGACAAAAGTTCCGTGTTGCCTCTTTTAGCTCTTCATAAGAGAAGCTCTTCAAATTGGAGGACTGAGAGATTTCACCCTCGCTCCGAGGGGCTGGCAGCACCGAAGCCAATGAGAATTTGCTACTTGCTCTACCATTATCCTTTTCACTATTGGTATCACTATCATCTTTTGAATTCTTCACCCCTGCACAAACAAATACACGCCCTGTAATGAACTAATGGCCATTCACTTGACTCAAAAGCCTCAATAGTTTGCGTTTAAATCAGAGTCGAGACTACTTCAGTAGTTCCGTTCAATCAAAGATAATAATTCTGGAAATTCATAAAAGAAAGAACTCGTGCACATTGTAAGATCGATATCAAAAGGCAAGTTTATAAAGGGCAATCCTCCACCCCTTCTTCAGACTTGAAACTAACTTGGTGAAAGCAGAAATTCAGTAAATAAATAAGAAATCTAAAAATAATTGGGAAATGACAAAAAAAAAAAAAAAAAACCCAAAAACTTTCACCATACTGTCTCGTTAGCAAGAAAGTAAGCCTTGTAATACCTGTATTATCATCACTTTCAGATATAGGTTTTGCACTTAAGCAGATGCCCATCAGAAGTAAGTGAACAGGTCTCTCCCACCTTCAAAGCTTTCATACTGATTCCACCAAAAAGAGGAAGAACATGAACAGGCTAATAAGCTTAAAACCAACATTTCATCAATGAAATCAAACAAAGTCCATAAAAAAACAAGGCAAAAAAACTCGCCAAACAACTAACCACTTTTTATTGTCTCAGCAACTCACATAATTGGTCACCATAAACAGAAAAGCCTTCTAGTTAGATCCTCGTTTATCTCCAGCAGAAGACTCAACTGTTAAGAAATAAGCAAAACCCAATAGCTGCTTCTAAATTTCCCCTGTTAAATTGGCAAAAATATAGAAATGGGAAAAAGGGTAGGACAGCCACCAGTGGACAGGGAGGTTGGGAAGTTTCGTCTTAATGGCAAGAATATTGGTCCCCTCTTTCTGTCATCTCAGCAAGAGGATAAGGCCATGAAAAGGCTCCTATTGTAATCTGAGAGACGTTTAATTTCAAACTGTTCAAAGAATCCCTAATGGTGAAAAACAAGATTGCTGACGATAAATTGGCACCGAATGATCAACACGAAACCAAACAAAAACTTGGCTAAGTAATGGGATCGGATAGGCATTCCGCTTTTGACTTTTCTATCATTGGATTGAACTCGAAGGAAATGCCTCGATCATGGGAACTTGTTTTCAAGCTAAGGTCCACATGTACGTCCCAATCAAGCGGGCAGAAACCACCATTTCAATGGAGGGGAGCGGAGCAAAGGAATCAATAATTAAAGGGACGGCTCTCTGTCGGCGGCTCAAAACTCTCCGGCGAGCGAGCCGTCAATCGACTGGCAAGTGGCAAAGGTCAAGTTCCGATAGCCGATCTGTTGACTTGAAAATAGAACGCAACTTTTCCGTACAATTTTTTTTAGGGATTCAATCATTTTATTAAAATACATATTTTCAAGTATCATGATTTTGATTGAATTTTATAATATTGTTGGAAGATGCTAAAAAGATTTTCTTTTCCCCTTTTGTTGGAGTTGATTTTTTAAAGTGAAAAATTCCATAGATATCTATTATGTTAATGGCAATAGATAGCAATGTTAGGAATAATAATCATGTACATAAAAACATTTTAAAAAAATTGTAAATGTAGCAAAGTTTATTACTAATAGACTATATTCATCGACTTTACAAGTAAGGTCTATCAACGATACAGATATATTGTTGATAGACTTTACTATATTTTTAAAACTTTTAAAATGTTGCTATATATGCTAATATTTTGATTCTGATTATATTTGCAAGTGTTCTTATCAATTATATCATTAAGTTATGTTCTTATTAGTGTATGATAGGTTTGCCTGAAGCAAGGCCCCAAAATTCTTTATACTAATATAGCCATCACTTGGCTCGACAATAAACTGATATGAGTACTTCCACAATGGTTAGTCGTATTGTCATGAGAGGAGTGTCCAAGGCTCCCTTGCGAATTTTCTACACCCTCAATGTAGGTTTGTTTTTAGTAGGATCTATAAGAAAATTGAAAATCCAACATCAATAAAAATAAATGTTGAATAAGTGTGTAGAAGCAACAGACCTAAAGAGATAAAATGTCACAATGATATTCACTAATAGAGAAGTGATCTTAAATGGAAAACTTTAGGTTAAGGAACACAATTTTAAGTTTAGAATGTTAACGCATGAAACTCTAAATTGATTTCTAAACATATTCCTAAAACTTCAAATTTTGTATAATAGGTCAACATTTTTTTTCATTTGATAAATTTTCGTGCTTTCAAATTTATATTTAGTAGAAATCACTTATGTATATATTTAATAGAAATCACTTATGTATATATTTAATAGAAATCTTCTACGTATGTATTAATAAATTTCCAAGTTTTAACTCATGACAAAGAAATGCACACTTCGTTCTTCCTACAACCTCCCTCACCAATCAATTTATAGCTCAAGTGAAGGGCACGTGCTCCCTTACCCCACGTGAATCTGACAGTTCTCATATGACTAGCAAAATAGCAAGCAACTAAATTATTGTTCGATAAACTAGAAAAACTCTTGAATTGACTTAGAAAAATAAACATTTCCGTGTAACTCATTTTTATTTAAATTGTTTTCCTATAAAGATGGTTTAAAGTACTCAAAAAATATAGACATTTTTTTAAAATGAATAATGAATCGGTGCTCATATGCATGCTTTGTTGTTTGTTAGTGTATAATTGTTGGGTAATCACTGCTAATCAGTATGGGATTATTGAAGTAAGGAAAATGACTTCAATAGACAGCAGAATATTGCTGAATATTCTTTTATCCATCTTTGGAAAAGACGTTATCCTTAGTATAAACTTACGACAATATTCCAATTTATCGACGTGATTCTTTCAATTAATTGCCATAATAAATTAATAATGGACCATTTTCATAATTAGAATTAGTCAACTTCTAAAATTAAAATTAGAAGTAAAGTAGTTTACAATTTCAGTGGTTGGGATTCCTCCGACCAAAATTAAAATAAAAATATTTTTGGAAAGTAAAATTGAAATAAAATATTAATAAATTGATTGATTACTTCTGCACTTTGCAACAAATGTTACTAAAGTATTCCTATTACCTTTTACATTTATTTCTTATCTGTTCCTGCTGCTTGACATTGAAAAAAAAAAGTAAGAAAAAGAAATAACCTCAAGAATCTGGTCATTTTTATAGATCTGAAAAATTGTTCTCAAATTGTGGATTATCACTCATGGGTTCTGAGTATCCACAACAAAATTTCCTTATTTCAAGAGCATGAAAAGAAATCAATATCCAAACAGGAACTTCAAATTTCTCAAGCAAACAATGCTTCTCTTACATAACTAGTGAGGACCTCAAATTAGTTTAACAAAAACAGAAGAACCCTTATTTATGTCTCGCCCTTGTCAAGATGTTTGAGCTGTTTTCTTCACAACGCAGAGTTGATAATATCCACGAACTCCGGCTAGTGTTCAGAGAATACAAGATAAGTCAGCAACCAAATTAGAAAAAAAAAAAGGTTAATTCACTAAAGTTTTGTAGGTAGTCTACCTTTAGTGAAGCTCCACCGACCAAAAATCCGTCCAAATCAGGTTGTCCGGCCAACTCTTTGCAGTTTGAAGCATTTACAGAACCTATAAATGCAAACAAATTTGATTAAACACAAATCACAGAACACAAAAAGCCCGTCTATTGTATGAAACAGTTTATACACAACTCATATGTATGAAGCAATTCACCTCCAATGGATAAGGTTTTATTTGGTCGTTAAAGAAATTCCCTCCATGGCTTTTGGGAAGCATTCTAATATTTCGAACTCAAATACAAATTGCTAACTTAAAATGTACTGAAAATGCTTACGGCTCTTGCCTAATGTTCGTATTGATAGCTTTCGACACAACAGCAAAGTAGATAGGAAAAAGTGTAAAATAGCATGCATATCAATATTTTTCATACAAGCAAAGAGGTTACCTCCATATATAATTCTAACAGATTCAGTAACTTCAGCACTAACATTTCTGTGAAGCCATTTCCTTAATTGATGATGAACCTTTGAGAAAAAAAACAACAATGTTATTGTTAATTATCCTGAATTCATGTGAAATTTAAAAAATTCTGATAACAAATCTTACTTCCTGAGCCTGAGCAGGAGTTGCAACTTCGCCTGTTCCAATTGCCCAAACTGGCTCGTATGCCAAAACAACATTGTCCCAGCTGGAGATTTTATCTGGCATGTAATAGAAGAATCATCAATTTCGCTCAAAAATGAAGGAAGGGAAGTATGATATATGAGTAAGCATACAGAAATCACGTTCGTTGAAAGCAAAGGAAAGTAAACTATTGAACAGAGTAAAGGGATAACCAAGAAAATAAAATCAATGCAAAAGAACATAAGATGCTCATAAATCGAGGTAAAATGGACTTTTACTTTTAACATAAAAGAATACCTGCAATTGCCTTAGTTTGTGCATAAACAACATCAATTGTTGATCCTGATTCCCTTTGCTCAAGAGTCTCTCCAACACAAGCAATAACTTTAAGTCCTTGAGAAAGGGCATATGCAACTTTATCTCCAATAAACTGCATTCACAAATATGTCGCAACAGATATGTGTACATAATTTGTCAAATATGTGTACAGAGTTCGAAACCAAAATGATTAGTGCAGTTAACAAATATGTGTACATAATTTGTCAAATTTGCATTCATGTAACGATCTGGTTTACCTCACTCGACTCGTTCAAAATAAGTCTTCTTTCAGAATGGCCAATAATCACCCATGGAACTCCCAAATTGGCAAGCATCTCAGCACTATTGAAATAGATACCAATTCCAAAATTACAACTCAATCATATATCCCAAGAAAACTGTCTAGCATTCAACTCCAGTATTTCAAGCAAGTAAAGAAGCAACACTTTGGTAGAGAGTGTCAGTACATAGTATCACAATCTATAGCAACTAACTTCAAATTCTGTTGAAAGAACATGATCATAAGAAGATGGAATGAGTTATCTACAACTACAGACCATTTCAATGCAAGAAGGTTCAATTATCTATTAAATCCTACCTAACTTCTCCAGTAAAAGCACCACCCTTATGAACCCAACAGTTCTGAGCTGCAACATGAAAATCAGATCGCAACAAACTCTGGACCAGAGGAAGAAACACGAAAGGTGGACTCACAACAACATCTGCAAAGAAGATAAAGACCATAGTTTCCTCTCAATTAGTTTAAGCATCATAGTGATTCCCAAACAATTTATGGATCGAGAAGCTCATTCACTGATCGGGATTTCTAAACATACCTACAACATCTCCTGAAGGAACTTGAGCACCATTCAATACTGCGATGATTTTCTTCACCTCCTCGGTTGTTCCGTTCTGTAAAATTATTATTCAATCAACAACAATATACATTCATCTAAACACAAACTACTAACCCTAACCTCCATTTCCAAATCTAGACTCCAATAACAATTCAACTGACAAGAAAATAAAAATCAACGGCAACACACTCGGATCGGGAAAGTCGCGGGATAACATGAGTAATACACTGAAAGAGCAAGCGAGAAATCTGGGTTTCGTCAATAAAATTTTCTCGCTCCCACCCAAGAGAATAAATGGAATCCAACAAATGGGAAGATCAATACATGCAGTAGATTTGGTTTTCTGATGATTGTTTTGAAGGAAAAAATGAAACGAACGACCAAAAGTTGAAAGATTATAGACAAACAAAGTGAGATCGGCGAGATTATAGAAAACGGAAAGCATACACATTTCCAGTTGCCGCCGACGAAGAATTTTCTGCCCATTTTTCCTCGGATTTCTGGGAGAAATGAGCACGAAGACAACAAAGTTAAAAACCCCGAAGTTGAAGATAATAATTTCAAAATGTGAGAACCGAATACCAAGAAATCCTATATCCACACACAGACAAGTGATACGCTTCCTCCGCAGCCCAGCCCGTTAAGCCCAAAACTCACTTTCAAGCCCAGCTCAGTTGTGCCTATTTGGGCCAAGCCCAGACCATTGGGTAAATATTTATTTATTTTTGGATTGGATTAAAGATTGGCGGTGAATTTCATAAATATTACTTATTTTATTTGGCATTTAAAAAAGTGAATAAATTACGGAAAGCAAAAGGGAAGGTTTTCAACTTTCCTCACATCTCTCGAAACTACCAGCGTCAGAACTCACAAAACCCTTTGATTTTCCGATTGGAAGGCTCAAGGCTCTTCTTCGTCTCTCTCCTTCTCCGACGGCCACCGCACGCCTAATCTAAGGTCTAACCTTGCGGTCGGTCATTCGTCATTGTCGTACCAGAAATCCGATCTGGAATTGGAACTAGGGCTTAATTGGGGAAATTTGTTCGGTCTGCAAACTATAGGTAATTTCATCGATTTCTACTTTTTTTAAAAAAATTTAATTAAGGGGCATGTTTTTTGTTTTTTGTTTTTTCTTTCTGTTGCCCTCTTTGGATGATTTATCCCGACAGAAAGGAATAGATAAACTCTAGCCTCTAGGCTTAACTCTTGTGGTTGAAATTAGGGCAAAGGGGGAAAAGAAACGTAGACGAATAATCTGGAAATTTTTTCTCTTTACTAGTCCAAAATTATCATGATATTGTGATTATAGAACTTAAGTAGCCAGAAGTTGTATTCTTGTCATGGTAATTTAGAGGGGAATTGCGAGAGAAAAAGGAAAACATTAGAGGAATACCCAGGATAGGATTTTGTGTTTGCAATTTCATCTTGGTTGTATGATCCCACGTGACTTGTATTTTGTGGTTTTAATAGTTCTATGCTTTTTTTTTCTTTCTTCTTTTGAAACTTTTATCGTACTTTTAGCATTGATGGACTTAGACCTCCTTTGTTTTTGTGGAAGAATCGAATTTCTTACCTCATTGTCCACCAATGATACAAATTTTGTGCTAGTTGAGCCATATTGGCTTAACCTCTAACTTTTATTATTTTTAGCGTTAAGAATTATGGTTTATTGTATGCTACTTCAAATAATTGGCATGCACTTTCTTTGAGGCGAAACGGTGGATCACGTATCTTACAATTTTGATACTATATGAAAGCAAATTGCTAAAACCACACTTGAAGCATCATGGTTGTTGAAATTACACCCTCAAATCAAAGTTGTTAAGTCGCAAAATGAAACCTGTATTGAAATTGAATATAACATATGTATAAATATAAACACGAAAGCTTTTAAAAAGAAAGCCTTCAAATAAAAAAAATAAAAATTGGGAGGCAATGATTCTGTTATATAATGTTATATAATGGAATCTGTTCTTGTTGGAATCTGTTCTTGTAGAATAAATATGCAATCTTTATTTAGAAAGATGGGAATGGGTCAATTTTATTTCTTTTAAATTAAAGAAAGAAAAACATAATGAAAAGAGTGACCTGCCGTCAATATCTTCAAATGATAATGAAAACAATTGTTTTTATATTTTGAAAAGATTATATACTTTTTTTGCTTAAAAGTGCAAAAATAAAAAAACCCATCTGGCAGTTCCTACCTCCTATCGTTTAGGGTTTTCTTTTCACATTTCCAAAGTTGAAAATCAGACCAGCACATTGAAGTGGAGAAGGATAATTCCAATTCGGCGACGGCAAGCACGACTTTCTTCTCCCGCTTGGTGTGTTGCTATAACAAGATACATTCTACTTGCGATTGAAAACGTGTTAAATCGTTTTGCATAATTTTTGACACGGACCATTAGCATTTTTAACAACCTTGCCTCAAACTTTCAAGTAGAAATTTGGCTCGTAAACTTCTATAAAGTTTAAAATTGGACCCTCAAGCCTCCCTGATTTCATTATCAACTCTCACTCCCGACTTTTCTTAGGTGTGAGGTGTGTAAATTTAAATTCTTAACTTTGAGTCAAGGGTTTTGTGAGTCGAAGAAGGAATTGGGTTCTGTTGTACATGAGGATATGGGTCTTTTATTTTGTTTTTTTTCTAGGTTCTGATCTTCAACTTTCTTACTTTGGTGATTGAGAAGACAAAGGAATTTGGTTACGTTATGATTGATATGTGAGGTTATGGAATTTGGTTCTGTCCTAGGATTAATATTTTGTGTATTTTGTGCTATGTGATCTAGGTTTTTAGTTTCTGAAGGTGTATAATCGAAAGATCTATAGCTAATCAGTTTTCTTTTTGTAGTTAGGTTTAGTTTTGTGACTTAGATCATTTTTTTTATTGTCGTAATGTTGAAGCTGGTGTTATTACAATACTTGTTTTATGGTTTAAGTTGTTTTTTAGGGTTAAAAAAAATAATGTTTGCCTTTGTTTGAATTTGGCTTATATTGGCTACTTCCTGTAGTATTTAGTTGGAAGCTTTAGTTTGCTGTTTTTTCATTAATGAAGAGTAAAATTCTAGTTGTGTGTTAATAACGTTATTGTTGCACTTCTGTGTAGTAATTCTTTTTTCCCCTTTACAGGCATTTAACCTTCCAGCAGCTTTCGTTTCTCAAGTGTTTTGATCCTTAAGCTTTCAAGATGCCAGCCACAGCTGGAAGGGTTCGCATGCCTGCGAACAATAGGGTACACAGTAGTGCTGCTCTACAGACTCACGGTATATGGCAAAGTGCAATTGGATATGACCCATATGCACCAAACAAGGATGATAACAAGAATGCTGCCCAGCAAAACACAGCTAGCTCTGAGCCAGATGCAGAGAACGCATATGCTAGCTTTCAGGGTCTTCTTGCACTTGCTCGCATAACTGGTTCCAATGCCAATGAGGTTCGTGGTGCTTGCAAGAGATGTGGTCGCGTTGGGCACCTTAGTTTTCAGTGCCGGAATTTCTTAAGTGTTAAGAATGACAAGGAGAAAGACGCTGAAGCTATTCAAGCTGATGTCATGTCGGAACTAGATAAATTAAAAGGAGGTAAAGGAAAAGTTGAAAGTGAGGAGGAGAGTGAAGAGGAAGAGAGTGAAAGTTCTGATTCAGATGCTGACTCAGAAATTGAAAGGATTATTGCTGAAAGAGAAGGGAAAAGAAATAGTAAGGAAAGATCATTGAAAAGAAAGGATGATTCGGTCAATGATGGATCAGGTTCAGATTCAAGAGAGAAGAAGAGGGGGAGGTCTAAAAGGAGGAGCAGAAGAGATTCCAATGATTCAGATGACAGCAGAAGGAAGAGGAGAAAGGAGAAGCACAGGAAAAGAGACGATTCATCGGATGAGGATGAAAAACATAGGCTACATCATAGGAAGAGTAGAAAAGAGAAAAGAAGGAGAAGAAGCCATAGATATTCGGATGATTCAGATTCTGATACATCTGAGGAAACTCATGGAAGGCACAAACACAAGAGTAGGAAGGCTGCATCGTTAACTGATTCTGAAGCTAGCAGCTCTGATGATACAAGGGGCAGGGCAAGGAAGCGTTCTGAGAAGAGAAGCAGGAAACATCGTTATGAGGATGAATAGACCAAGTAACTTTCTTCTAACTCTTCTTTTTCCTGGTTATATTCTTATGGAGCAAAATTTAGTACCATGTTATACAACGTGATGGATCGATTCTCTCTGTTCTTTGATCATACGATAGTTTAGATATGTAATTATTGAATTTGTGCGATATTATATGATCACTTCTTCAGTTCTCCTGCTTCCCGTTTTTGTTCTTTGCTTGAATTAGTTTAGACGGGCAATTATATGAAATTGTATGATCACTTCTTCTGCCTCCTCTTTACCTATGATTGAATGGATATATTTATTTTAACCGCAGGCATAATGTTAGTGGGAGATGACATGGATATTGTGATCCTTTCTGGTTGCTGTGGATTTTCGATTTACCAATAACGAACCCAGCCATGGTTGGCTCTAGACACGACCACGGCTGAAATTTATTGTGGTGTTGCATTCATATGGAAGCTGTATTTTGTTGTGTATATTTATGCTTATTGCAAATCAAAATTTGAACAAACTGGATAGATCGGGTGTTTGAAGGGACAGAATATCTTTCCCAATACGCATGGTTGTTCTATGTTGACTTTTTCTTAATTTCTGAATTGGATTTGGTATGTATAATTTTATTGAATTCAATTCCTACTCATCTTATCTATCTCACGATTAGATTTTTACCATCGTTTTGTTTGGTTGAATCCTAATATGAATTACAGTAGTAGTTTTGAGAAGTCACTGTGGAACTTTGATAAAATTTCTTCAAATTATTGCTTTTATAAATTTCAATTTAATGGTGTATTTTAGGTTTCTTCTTAGGTTATGTTCTCTTTTGTAAGCTGATAATATTTCTGACCTTCAGTCGATCTTAAAAGGCGGATACATTTGCAGAATTTTCAATTATAATTAAAGTGAACTCAAATTTGATAGTTTAGACCTTTATTTTGCGTATTAGTGGTTAATGAAAACGAAATATCCAGAGATCAAGAACGGGTTATTTTTAGAAATCGGATAAATGACAATGCAGTTAAATGGTTAAAAGAAATAGCCTTCGATTTTCTTGGATTAAAATGATCATTTCCAAAGTTGAGTATAATTAAAACCATAACCGAAGTATAGTTTATGAGTATTTTAATTCAACTAAGATTAATAATATTTGGGTTGCAAGAAAATGAATCATTCAACATTAATTTTGTATGACATAAATCTATACAAAACGCTACTCTTCCAAGTCCTCTCCACAAGACATTAATTGAACATTCAGACTAAAGTTGACATTTGAGAAGGAAGAGTGCCCATTTTTCTTTTACCCAAGTTTTCTGCAAAAGAAACCAAAAGCTATATTTGACAATCTATTGTTCAGTTGCTTTTCCTAACACGAAGAAAAGCTCAAACTATAGATAGTAAGAATTTCATTATGTCATAGTGGTTGTTTTTACACGTCGGAACAAGATCATTTCAAGTATAGATAACAGATGTGTAATTACATACAATAAAAAATCTTCACAATCTAGCCCCTCTCCCCTCCTTAGGAGAGTCAAAAAGGAAAACAAAACTACGACTGCATCTAAATTCTCTAATGTATACTTTCTGCAACCAGAACTTATGTACACAGATTTGGAGATTGCCACTGTACAGTATATCAACAACATCTAACCAATAAAATCCTATAAACTCATAACTTCATCTAAAAGCTCATCAAGAATCAAATCCTCCAACTCGAGTGCTATAATCTCTGTTTCAGATTGAAGGTTCATCCATTCATTACCTTTTCTTAGATCTCGCGACACAACATCATCTAAAGATTGGTCTAGTTCTGGTCCCAAGCTCAGGTACCAGGAAACTTTTTCTCTGACGTCCTCAAGAAGGTATTGCCCAAGTGGCAATGGACGAATTTGGCTCCTTGAGGAGAAGGTTTTGAGGAAACAAGTGAATGATTTTTCATATATGTTGTGTAATGTTTCATAAACTAAATCAAGCAGAAGCTGGTGATCAGAATCTTTGTCAACCTTCTCCCAGTAGCATTCGAGTTTTTTGTAGAAGTGGGCCTCCTCTCCTTCAAATATTGAAGAGTTAAGAGGTCGGTCTATTGTGCGACCACTTTCGATAAAGCTGGACAGCTGAAGAATATGCCTTATATAGTTGAAGTTGGCATTATCGATTCTACCAAGTTCGGAATGCAGATAGAGGTAGTTAAAAATCTTTTCAGTGTCATCAATTATATCATGTTCGACAGTAGCTTCAAAAGCTGGTAAAGCTTCTGTGCTGATCTCGTTATGTTGGTCATCCGAAGGTTCAGGTTCATTTGTATTGCACTGAGGATTTATTATAGCACCTGACACAGTTTAAACAAGAAATTGAATATTTATTATAATTTTGATTTTGAAAATTTTGATAAACGTTTGAAAGATATAGAATAAAACACCATCTTGCAAAAGAGGTAAAATGCCATTCTAGGATGGCTCCGTCTAATTTATCAGAAATTCTATTAACAGAGCAAAACATTGATAAGGCATGCTACATGTTTTCATGTAAGCTTCATAAAAGAGGATAGCATTGTTTAGAAAGAGAGAAAAAAAAAAGACAATGAATAGCTTACTATATTTACCTTCAGAGTCGGAGAGTTTTGAAGTTTCATCATCTTGAAAACAAGCTTCAAGTTGTAAGACTTGCATGGCGAGTGAAAGCTCGCTGCCTTGATTGACAGTGTCGCTTACATCTTCGACTATGAGTTCATTACCCAACACTTGATGGTGTTTACCATCTGAAATATCTAGGTGAGGTATTTTCTCCTCGAGCATATCTGCCCAAGCAGTTCCCTCATCAATTGTGATCTCGTTTAAACTACCTGAATAATCAACATGCATGTTGTCATCACCTCTTTCTATCATACACTGTGGATCACTATCCAATGGTTCAGAAATATGTGCGTTTAATAGATGGGTTGGATTCTCATCTATTCGAATATTATTATCCGTACTTGAATGCGTCAAACCCCTCTTTGGTTTTTCTGTGCGAGAAACAGCATGAGGAAGGTCAGTAAATAATGTACAAAAGAGATCAATATCAGGCGAAGAAAGATTCCTTCCAAAGCGTTTTTGAGGCATCTCTAAATTTGGGATCTTTTCTTCACTTATAAGCCTTAGGCTTTTTGAGTGGTAACCCTTTGCCTCTCTATTTTTATCAAAACTGTACACAGACAGTTGGGAATATTTTTCCAGAGAAGCACTTAATGAAGCAGTTCCTGCCTCAATTTGAACTCTACTACTGACATTTTCGTTCTCGGAATTATCAGCCACACTGCATCCTATAGTGCCTGAGCCAACAGAAAGTTGAGGATATCTTTCCCGAGAAGCACTTAATGAATGAATTTCTGTCTTGGTTTGACCTTCATCACTGAGATAATCATTCGTAGAATTACTTGTCCCACTGTATCCTCTAAAGCCTGAACCATCTTCGCTTGTAGCCGTTCCTAAACTTTCATGTGCCTCTTCTCCATAAAGAGAAAGTTCATGTCCAGAGGGATCTCCGGCTGAAATTCCTTTAGATGTTTTCTGGTTATTTCCCTTCTTCCTCTCCTTAAATGAGTGCCTTATTTTCTGCCTAATAAAATTGAAACGCTTTACGACCAACTGATTCCACCCCCCATGCTTTTGTCCACGATTTGATCCCAAAGAAGAAGTGGATTGTTGTTTTATGTTATGGTTTGTAGTACTGACAGAGTCACAAGGCATCATATCTTCATGAAAATTTTTGGGAGATGCAGATTCGACCAGCTTTGATGGTTGGAGAGGAACAGATTTTTGTACTCTTGGAAAAGCCTCAATCTGCTTGTGTTGAAGTGAGCTAAGCTTTTTGTATCCTTTCCGTGCTAAACCAGGAGCAGGAAAGGACCTTGATTTCGCTAGACTTGCTGAGGACTTCTTATTTTGTGAGGTTTGCAGAGTGTTCTTATTGTGTGCACCTTGTAACAATTCAGCAAATAGTTTTCTATTTGCTTTAAATATTTCTTGGATGTGAGAGTCTTCCTTAAATGAGAGGTTGGAGATGTTTCCGTTGATCTCATTAGTTTCTAAGGTTTTCTTTACTCCACTAGATTTTTCGGCAAGTGATGTGAATTGTACAGCAGTCTTTCTCTGGTTTAAGTAGTCTCGAGAATCCACGGCATCCAGAGAATTACTCCTAATTCCACATGTAGTTTTCTGATCGTCTCCCTTTTCACCGTTGTTATATCCTGGAGAATAATGTGAAGGCTCTAAATGATGTATAGATTGTGTTCGACTCAACCTTCGTTTTGAAGAACTCAATTTCCAGAATTTTTGGCTTTCTTCCTCTGACAACTTAGTTATCACTTCATCTACATGGGCCACTCTAGTTTTTCTATCAATAGAACAACTCTCTACCGTGCACTGTTAAACATGATAAATTCAAAATTAGCAAATTATATCTCACAATAACATCTAGTTACATCTGATAACGCTACCATGACCTCACCGTTAGAGACTTGTTTACATCATCAATTTGTTCTGGCATTTCAGCGGTGTGGTGACTGTTCAGATTTGATTTTGGACATTCCTTGCCTGCAGATGAGGTTTGAACTATAACTTAAAATACTTTGAAAAGGGAAATGGAATCAGATTACTAAATTAACAAAAATCTGAAACAGGATGTATGCCCTATGGCCATCGCTATATTGAGAAGAAAACTAACTTGAACCTGATTTCCCAATTTACCATCTCCCCAATCCAATAAAACCCCTCTAATAATTAATAGTTCCGCAACAATTGAACATTTCTATTCAGAAGGAGACAACTAGACTACACAGATACCCCCCAAAAAAAATTAATGAAGTAAATAAATGAAAGAAATCAAATGAAACTAGAAGAGACTTCCATGAAATGAAGATATCAGATAAATAAAAGATCAACAGTCATTGGAAAGGGTGCCAACAGAAAATTTAGAGACAAAAATTTGGAAGCAATAAATTTAAGTTTTTTGGCACATGCTCAAAACTTACTTCTTGAATGCTTTCTGTGAGGAAGCATCTTTTTAACGTTGTGCCAGCCATGGTAGTCAATAGTATGGAATATGCTCCAGAAGCAGCCTGGAACGTTCTTGTTAAACTGCAGATTGGAGTCTTGGCGCTGGACGTGCTTTTCCATTTTAAACATGACAATGAGTCTTCCAGGCTCTCTACACACCTAGATGGAAATTAAGCTCAGCCTCTTTTGTTTGCTATCATCCTTCAGGGTCCATGTACAAAAACAAAACTACCACTTCAAAATCTACCTAAGATTTATCTTAGATGAACCGAACTAAACATGATGTGGGATGTTCCCCAACCAAATTTCCTCAATTCAGAAATTTAGACAAGACACAACAACAAATAACAAGACTAATGAAAAATTCTTAAACAGCATCCAGAAGTTCTTTGCGCAAATTACAAATATGGAAAGCAGGCATGAAAAGTATTAGGGCCACTCCAACACTCGAACAATCACGGTTGAGGGAGGTACAAACTGAAGAATTATGTAGATGTTGAGTTGACGAAGACAAGGGTCTATATTTCAACAGCGATATTCTTCAAAAGAAAAAAAAAACTGTCAGAAAGTTGAATCTTGACAACCCGAACATTAAAGAAAATACAACTCTTCAACAAAATAGTTAAAGAAACATAAACAGAATTTCCAGTTGAAAATTTTTTTTCCAAAAGAAAAAAAAAAGTTAAAGCAAGCTCCCCCAAAAGAAACTCTCACAAGACAGTAAATTGAGGCAGCTGATATGAGTTAAAGCACCCTTGATATTTATTACAGAATTAAGAACAAAAAGGAAAAGAAAAACAAAAGGGAACAGTTATATAACCTTAAATAGCAGTAGGAAGAAGAAAAGAACAAAGGTGGGGCTTTCTTTCAGAAGCTAACGAATTTTCACAGGACATGGCAGGTTCAGAAGGAGGCGGCTCCTGGAGATGAAATAGAAGACAAGTTTCGTTTAAATATTAGAGATAATAAGAAATTTACAGGTTTTGCCTTAATGAAAATGACACGGTTTACTCCATGTTATACGTATGTAAAATGAACCCAAAGGGTAGATAGATAGATAGGAGTAGGAGAAAAGTAAAAGTTGAAATATGATACAGAATTTGATTTGACTATGACCAAAAAGAATTATTATTGCTTTATTCTTTTTTATTACCAAAACATTTTGACATTTGTTCATAAAGATACAGCAGAAACTTGAAAAATATCAAAGAATCAAGACGATAATATCATTTAAGAACACAGGGCAAGTAATGAAATCTAACCGTGGAGACCCACAGCACACAAAATTGGAGAATCCTAGTCCCCTTGGTCTCAGCACAAGTCTCTTCGATTGGTCCAAATTCCATATCCTCGACCTCAGGGAACGGTCTTCATAAGATGAACAGATGGGTTAGTTGACCGGTTCAATAATTTACAGAAAAAGATTAAAGGGTTGTTGGCAAAATTATTGAAATTCCAAAGACTGTTAGATTACACGAAGATATGACCAATTCCACCCGAAGGTCATGGTTCCTGTTCTCTCAAGCAGTTGAATATAGAAATTTAATAGGATTCATAGAATAGGAAGGTTTTATCCTTTGAATATCAATCAAATAATCAGTAGAAATAATTGGATTTCTAAATAATCTAATAATCAGCGGTTAGAAGAAACAAATTTGTTCATACGCAACCAAGTAAATACTAGGCTGTCCCTTTTTTTTTCCCTAGAAATCATAATCAAATGAGGGAAAAAGAAAACAGGAAAACATCTATTATTCTTCTTCTTCCCAGCCCCACTTGAATATTAGGTATAGAAACATTGACTTACTAGACTGACCTGAGTACTTCCAATTTCCTCGCAAAGTCGTCGAAACTAAAATTGGTTCAAAACTCAATGGTTTTGGGTTTGACCCAACTGAAATTTGTCTGTAATTCGTTTACTTTTGGGGTTTGTTGTCTTTTTGTTTGGACATTCCGAACCTATACGTAACCTTCAACGCAAAAGGATTTGTATCGGCGTCTAGGCAACCAAACAAGTGTACGCTTCTCCATTCTTTTAGGATGGACCAAACAAGAACTCAGTTTTTTTCTCGCAATTCTTCCTGCTGCTTCACATCAGCTACATTTCCGGTAATTGATATTCACAGGAAGCCCTACTGCTTAAACCCAGGTGAGAACTCGAAAA
Organism: Cucumis hystrix; assembly: GCA_025688845.1. Taxonomy (NCBI): domain Eukaryota; kingdom Viridiplantae; phylum Streptophyta; class Magnoliopsida; order Cucurbitales; family Cucurbitaceae; genus Cucumis; species Cucumis hystrix. Next base: position 18,446,119 of record CM046893.1, read on the forward strand.
AAACATAGATATTCCTTTCAAGAACTAAACCATTAGCTTCCTCAATGAAATTTGATGGTTACGTGAGGTGCGAAGCCTGGGTTTGTGGAACTTTAAGCAGCAGTGAAATGACCTCTTCAATTTCTTACAAACAGGCTGAACAGCCATGCCATGACTTCCAACCAAGCAATTTTCCATGGCCGGAAAATTCAGCAGTTGCTCACAACCGCAAGTTTGACGAAGACTGTGCCAATTTTCCAATCGGCCATGGATCGTGAGCCTTAACATGAGGGAATGGCCCGTGGTTCGAAATGGGCTTAGCGGTGACTATTAATATGGGCAACCGAACATGCTCGGGCCTATGTAGAGGTTGGGCTCATTTTCGGCCCAATGAAAAAATGAACTTATTTTAGAAAAAAAAAATTAGAGTTACTCATATGATTTAAAGAAAAAGATACAATAAATAAAAGCTATAATTTGCTTTGGCAATGGAAACGGATACAAATGGAGAAATCTTCGTATCACATTTGAGAACATATCTCGTTAAGTAATCAAACAATCTAGAATTAATATATTAAAAAATTGTCATCGAGTTCCATTCACGTTCAACTCAATAATTAGTGAACTTTGTAACAATAAAATTGACTCCACCAGTTTCAACAATTGTGTATTGTAGCCAGACTTTCAAAATATGCTTCAATTGAATAGAAACTCTGATATACAATAACCTTTGATTCATAAGTTACGTCCTACACTCCAACAATAACAAATCATATTCCTTATGCACATGTCTACTACACCCTACCCCTTTGAGCTTCTCTCCATGGTCCCCAAGACCCGATTTATAGTCCTCATTGCATTGCCTAATTCAACTCTAGCATTGACTTGAGAATATCAAAAAATTCATACAAGTTGATTAAATTGTTTCAAATTAGTTGATGACTAACGAGTTTTCTTAATAGAATTCAACTATCTTTTAAAAAGTAAGTTTATCGATTGCACTCTAGCGTCGACTTGAGAATATAAACAAAACAATACGAGTTGATGAAATTGTTTCAAATCAGTTAATGACTAATGAGTTACCTTAATAAAATTTAATTATCAATTAAGTATATATATATTATTTAAAAAATGTGTGAGAATTGCAATTTATTTTGTAAACTTTGAGTCTTTAACATTTTGGTTGAATTATACAATTGATACATACTTTCATACATTTACCAGTTGAGTATATTCAAAGCATCAGTACAATCCATCGCATTTAACGTTATTATTGAAAGGAGAGACAAAGAGCACACACCAATTTAAGTAGAAATTCGAGTACCGAGAGAAAAACCACGATTGTTTATTGTTATTTTCTAATGAATAATACAATAGGTACAATGGAGAATAAATAGAGTATACAATGGAATAAAAAAGGAAAAGATTTAGGAAATAAGGAAAACATTCTCATCATCTTTCTATAAATATTCTAGGATTCTAACAAGGAAAATATTTAGAAAATAAGTAAAGGATTCTAACACTCCTCTTCAGTTGGGACGTAAATATCAATGAAGCCCAACTTGCTAACACAAAAGTCAAAGTTTGGTCTGAGAAGCCCCTTGGTAAGAACATCAGCAACATGTTGACTCGAAAGGATGTACGGAATGCATATGCTCCCACTGTCAAGTCTTTCTTTGATGAAATGTCGATCAATCTCAACATATTTAGTTCTATCATGTTGAACAGGGTTGTTAGCACTACTAATAGCGGCTTTATTATCACAAAAAAGCTTGAATGGTGTCTCACATTCCTGATGAAGATCTGACAAGACTTTCTGAAGCCAAATTTTCTCACATATTCCCAAATTCATAGCTCTGTATTCGGCTTCAGCGCTGCTCTTGGACACAACACTTTGCTTCTTACTCCTCCAAGTTACAAGATTGCCCCAAACAAAGGTACAATAACCAAAGGTAGACTTTCTGTCAACAACAGATCATGCCCAATCCGAGCCAGTATATGCCTCAATGGTCTTTTTGTCCGTTTTTCTAAACATCAGCCCTTTACCAGGTGTTGATTTCAAGTATCTCAAAATTCTGTTGACAGCTTTCATGTGTTCCTCATAAGGGACCTGCATAAACTGGCTGACAACACTCAAAACAAAGGAAATATCAAGACGAGTATGGGATAAGTAAATTAATTTACTCACGAGGTGCTGATATTGTTCTTTATCAACTGAAACTTTATCATCGGAGTTTCCTAGTTTACAGTTGAATTCAATAGGAGTGTCAGCAGGACGACATTCCAACATACCTGTCTCGGTTAGCAAATTAAGGATGTATTTTCTTTTAGACATGGAGATACCTTCTTTAGATCTGGCCACCTCCATTCCAAGAAAATATTTCAGATTTTCCAAATCCTTGATTTCAAATTCATCACCAATTCTCTGCTTTAGTTGACTGATTTTTGCCTAATCATCTCTTGTCAAAACAATGTCATTCACATAAACTATTGGAACAACAATCTTCCATGTCTTGGAAACCTTTGTAAATAAAGTATGATCAGAGTGTCCCTTACTATACCCTTGGGACTTAACAAAGGTAGTAAGCCTGTCAAACCATGCTCTAGGAGTCTGTTTAAGACCATATAGGGATTTCTGAAGTTTATACAGACGCTGACCAAACTGGGCTTCAAATCCAAGCGAGGGGCTCATGTAGACTTCCTCCACAAGGTCTCCATTCAAAAAAGCATTCTTAACATCCAACTGGTATAGAGGCCAATCTTTGTTCATGATAGCAGAACTCTAATAGTATTCAACTTACTGGAGAAAAAGTTTCTGAATAGTCAATACCATAGGTTTGAGTAAATCCCTTTGCAACTAACCTTGCCTTGTGTCTATCAAGAGTACCATCTGCTTTGGATTCGAGAGAGAACACCCATTTGCATCCCACAGTTTTGTGTCCCTTGGGTAGAGTACAAATGTCCCAAGTACTATTTTTTTCAAGAGCTTTCATCTCTTCCATGACCGAATTCTTCCATTCAGGACACTCTAAAGTAGTGTAGATATTTTTCGGTATTATGGTAGAGGCAAGGCTTGCTGTAAAAGCTTTGAACTAAGAATAAAGATTATCATAGGAAACATAGTTGCAAATGGGCTGTTTAGTACAAGACCTGGTACCTTTTCTTAGAGCAATGAGAGTGTCAAGAGAGGAATCATAGTCATCAGGTTTTCCTGTATGACCCTGTTCCGCTTCATTATTACTGGTTTCTGTTCTGACCCCAGTCTCATCACCACTGTTCTTTTCTTCCACATTTTCAAGAACAGCAACATTAGACCTGTCATTCTCACTTATCGTATTTTAGTACAAGGTTCAGTAGGATTTTCCATACCTTAATCTCAAGGAGGTTCAGAGTCTTTGACTGAAACTGACGGTTGACTAGTAGGGGAATCAACGTCCTTTTTGTGATTCCTCCTGTAATACGTTTTTCAGGGAACTTGGTTTGTGGGTAGGACTATGGAATGAGGATAGATGTCAGACATGACACTAGGAGTAGGTTCGATAAATTCAAAGGTGTTGTTAGACTCTTCACTCACACTCTCCCCTGAAGATGGCTAACGGGAAAGTAGGGTCGATCCTCATAGAAAGTAACATCCATAGTGACAAAGTATTTCTTGGACGGCGGATGAAAACATTTATAACCACGCTGGTGAAGGGGATATCCAACAAACACACATGCCTGAACCCGAGGGGTAAATTTGGTCTGATTAGGGCCAAAATTATGAACTTAAGCAGTACACCCAAACACACAACGAGGAACCTTAGAAACAAGATGAGTAGATGGGTTGGACTCCTTAAGACAATCTAAGGGAGTCTGAAGATGGAGAATACGAGTAGGCATTCTATTGATTAAATGAGCTGCTGTAAGAATAGCATCTCCCCACAAGTATGAAGGAAAAGAAGTGGAAAGCATAAGGGAACAGACTACTTCCAGAAGGTGACGGTTTTTCGCTCGACCACTCCATTTTGTTGAGAGTGTAGGCGCACGAGTTTTGATGAGCAATCCCCTTGGAAGCGAGAAATTCACTAAGGTTATGATTTTTGAATTCCCGGCTATTATCACTCTGAAGAATAGCAATTTTTTTATGGAATTATGTTTCAATGGTGTGATAGAAATTTTGAAAAATAGAGGAAACCTCAAATTTATCAATGATAAGATAAACCCAAGTAAGACGGGTATGATCATCAATGAAGGTTACAAACCACCATTTTCCAGATGAGGTTGTTATCTTGGATGGTCCCCAGACATCACTATGAACAAGAGTGGAGGGTTGGGTTGGTTTGTATGGTTGTGAAGGAAAAGAAACTCTATGTTGTTTGGCCTGAATACATGCATCACAAGATAAGGTAGACACATCAATTTTAGAGAAGATATGTGGAAATAAATGTTTTGTATATTGAAAATGAGGGTGGCCTAAACGAAAATGCCACAACATACAGTCTTGTTCAGAAGTAGTGAAATAGGAAGATAAGCGACTAGTCCTAGAAATGTTACTAGAAGAGGTATCGTCATCAAGGAGGTAGAGTCTCGACTATGTCGAACAGTGCCAATCATCCTCCCCGAGCTCAAGTCCTAAAAAGAGACAGAATCAAGTAAGAATATTACTTTGCAATTTAACTCATGAGTGATCTTGCTTATTGAAAGCAAATTATAAAAAAGTTTGGGCACATGCAAAACATTATGTAAGGAGAGCCTTGCACAGGGAGAAATCTTCCCCTTTCCAACAATGGGAGCCAATGAGCCATCTGCAATTCTAATTGTCTCATTCTCAGCGCAAGGAATGTAAGACACAAAATGTTCAGAGGACCCAGTCAAATGATCTGTGGCACCAGAATCCATAATCAAGGGGTTTTTCCCATCAACACTAATAAGACTGAAGGAGTGAGGTATACCTGATTGGACAATGGCACCTAAAGTAGCAGGACTGGGATCAGTTTGGTTCCTGTGCAGATCATATTGTTGAGAAGGTTCAACAGACTCACTCACATACCCCCTCCCTGTGTTATGTTTGTCGTTGAAAGGGCGTTTCTTACCTCCTAGGAGACGACCATGAAACTTCCAACATTGTTCTTTGATATGCCATTGTTTTTTGCAATGCTCACAGACAGGAATTGGTTTTTCATTATGTTTGTCACTGCCACTGTTAGAAGACCTCGCACTAAAAGCATTGAAGTCAATAGTAGGAGTTGCAAAAATATTCATAGCACTTGTTCGATCTTCCTCGAGGAGGATTTCATAACAAACTTCCATCAGGGAGGGAATCAGTCTTTGACCTAGTATATACCCTCGAACTACATCAAACTTAGGATTAAGACCAGCAAGAAAGTCATAAATTTTGTCATTCTATTCAATTCTAGAGTACTGTCCACCATCAGTGGGATCACACCAAACTAGTTCTCTACATAGGTCCATTTCTTGCCAGATAAGAGAAAACTTATTAAAAAATGATGTGACATCCATGGTTCCTTGCTTGCATTCATGAACTTGCTTTCTCAGCGTGTATAGGAAAGAGGCATTCTGATGTTTGGAGTAAAGTGTCTGGACTGTGTTCTAAATATCTTTGGTTGTTGCAGCAAACAAACGGCTTGCCAATTTGAGGTTCCATACTGATGATTAATATGGATCAAAGAATAGAGTCTTTTACTTTCCAGTATCATTCCTGTGGGTCGCTCGGTGGGAGACGAGGTATTTTTCATGTCAGAAAGCTAAATTTATGTCGTCCTTCGAGGACCATCTTCACTGACTGAGACCATGTGAAATAGTTATTGTCATTCAACTTTTCTCCTAAAAGATTATACACCGAAGACTGAGCCACTGTATTAGTCACATAACGAAAGGATAAATTAGAGAACGAGTTTACGGAGTCTCAGAATACATCGATATAGAAATATTGGACGTCGTCCCTAAGGTAGCAAGTGCTTCTATCTGTTGTCGATGTCCTTCCAGTTGTTGTTGAGTTATTCCTGAAGAAGCTTGCATGTTACGATTGAAATGTGCCGAAGATTCACCAACCTCAAATATTGAGTGAATTTGAGAATTCTTAACATCGGGATGATAGCTAGGGTTAGTGGGTGGCTGGACATACAAATTTAACGACAGAAGCGGTGGTGGCCGATTGAAATTAGGTGGCAAAACATAAATCGAAACGTGGGGAGCAATATAGGCCACAGATGAAAAAAAGGTTGGACAGATGGGATGACCGACGCCGTCTGAGGAGGAAAAACTGGCGGGTGAGGCTGGTTCGGCGATGCAGACAACTGCAGAACTGACGAAAATTTATTTTCAGACGTTTTCTATAGCCGGCTGAACCATTCGTCCATGGCAGCACTCATCCGAGCATTGATGGCAGTGATGACGACAGCACTAAAACTGGTGGCTGTCTCTTCTGTTTGATTTTCATAAGTGGTTTTGTTTTCCAAGGTTTTTAAGGAGTGTTCATTGTCCCGCTCTGATACCGTATTGAAAGGAGAGACAAATAGCACACACCAATTTACATGGAAACCCGAGTACCGGGAGAAAAAAACACGATTGTTTGTTGTTATTATTTCCTAATGAATAATACAATAGGTACAAGAGAGAATAAATAGAGTATACAATGAAATAAAAAAGGAAAAGATTTAGTAAATAAAGAAAACATTCCCATAATCTTTTCATAAATATTCTAGGATTCTAACAAGAAAAATATTTAGAAAATAAGGAAAGAATTTTAACAGGTATGTACAAACATTCATTGTAAATGAGTTGAATCGTTGAAAACTATTTACATGGTGTTATACGAGTTGAATCAAACCAAACTTTCAAAGGAATGGAAAAATAAAAAGCCCACAAATTGTATTACCAAAAAAACAAAGTTTGGTTAAAATATTTGGTCAAGAAATTTGACCAGAAGTGAAATGGAAATGGTTGTAATAAAAGGGTAAGGGAAAAAAGAGAGCAAAACGTGGGATTGGCAAACAATGGTGAGAAAATGACTCATTTCATCACTACTCAATTGGTCAAAACTTCTCCATTGCCGTGTTTTCTCCATTCTTCCCCTACTCCCATTCTTCCCCTACTCCCATTCTCTATGAACAACCTCATATTTACACACCTCCTTGTGTCTATACGTATTACAATTTCAATCACACGATGTTAGAGGTTGGACTACGTTTTGACTATTTGCCTTTTCAAAGAATTAAAAGAAGCTTCTTTTTTATGGTGATCGACGGCTCAATTTTATGAAAATGATAAGATAACACAAACTTGTACTTTAATATCTCGTTTCGTAACAATTTCACTTGTTTGTTTTCGATTTTTTAAATGTAAGTATATTTTCTCTCAATTTCTTATAGTAATTGACAATTTAAGTACAATAAATTAAATTCTAAGCCAAACTTTTTAAAAAAAACAAAACAAAACAAAATTTTAAAAGCCATTTCCTTAGATTTCAAATTTTAGTTTGGATTCTTATATAATATTAAAAATGTAGATAACATAGAAGAAATTCTTTAGAGATGTAAAATGTGTCTACGTACTTAATTTTAAAAAACAAGATAGTTATCATATGATATATAAATTTGGTGATTGAAATATGCAAAGGATATTAAACCTAGAAGTATTTAATCTCTTTTGTTAATTTTAATCAAATTCTTTTACATATATTACAAAAGTATAGTTGATTATGAACATTAATACTTGTATATAATGGTCAAAAGTGAATGTTGGAAATTGTTTATAATATAAAATATTCAATCAATTCCAAGAGTTGAATATATTGGTTTGTTTATCCACTCTCATGAAAGTACTTTTGAGTTAAAGACTAAATCAAACTAAATTTATTTACTAAATAAATAATAATTTCTTAATAAATATTGTTAATTAATCTATTGCCCATCTCTTTCAATTTTAATTCCTTCTAACCAAGTTTTGAAATTAACTTATACAAGTAAAGTACTCTTCTTCACAAAATTCAAATAATAATATTGGACTATAATTACTATTTTTCATACTTTTCATATTTTTCATTCACTACAAGTTGATAACATATATAATTCATTAAAAAAACAGTATTCAATAAATTTGTTAACTTTAAACATTAATTAATTTGAAGTATAAATTAACAAAATAATATTGAGTGAATTTTACTTCAAATTACATTTATCTCCCTAGCCCTAGTCGACCTAGGTTCAAATAATTGGAAAAGTCTATAAATTAAATAAAGAAAATTAAATATATGAAAACACAAGTCAAAATTTCAAGGTCCAAACCCCATACCATAATATATTTGTCCAGAAAAATACTTATATTATAATGAACTTGATTAACATTATTATTTAAACAAAGATTAGTCAAATGGATGACCATACTGCAGGATCTCTCCTTCTAGACGAGTCTCTCATTTAACATAATCATTATCACCTTATAAATCATTCATTATTCTAACAACTATTATGTTAATTTTTCTTTTTCAATTTGAATTATATATTTACGTGATATTATACTAGGGTAACTTTAATTCATCCATTATTTTCTGAAATAATATATATATATACCAAGTTGGTTAATTAAATAATAATTATGGCTAAGATTAGGACGACAAACTCATTTGGTTTGACTAATATATTTTTATTAATTACTTGCACATATAGTGCCCCACTTGCCAACCATATTCAAACTTTTCAACGTGTTAATAATATATGAAAGATAATAATTCAATTAACTTATTCATATTTATTATATATATATATATATATTAGAATTATTAGATTTTTTCTCTAATTGTTTAGAATTTTTAATATTTTCTTGGGATCCAGAATGTCAATTATCACGAAATCCAATTTTTATTTGAATTCTAACCTATTCTAGTGTTCAACTTTAATATTTTCATACTATTTTAATTTTCAAAGTTGTAAAAAATGAGAAATGAAAGAGAGAGAGAGAGAGAAAACCCTTAAAACTACAAGATATCTCTATCACTTTTCTCACTCTAAAATTTTAATAATTAGATCTTTTTAATAGAATATGAAAATATTCTTATTCCTCTAAAATGTTGTTTTCCTAATTTTTTTTACAAATAATGTCATTTTTCTAATACTTTTTACTTTACACTCTTCTAATTAATATATAGAGGAAGACATTTTCTGTATATATAATTTTAATATTTTCCCAAATTCCTTTATTATAAAGTTTTTCCTGCTGATATATTATCTCCTTAAATTTTCTATCCTTACTTTTCTAATATAGTTTTCTCTTTTTAACCTTATTCAAATCTCTCTATTTATTTTCTTTATATTAGAATTCAAGCTTTCCAATAATCAATAATTTAACTTTTTTTTTTTTAATGTTTTTTATCATTATAATTTTTTTATTAATTGATATTTTTCTCGTTTTTTGACATCTTTCTAATTTTTCTCTTTAAACAACCTATATACCTACTTACATTTTTATTTTTCTACATCTACTTTGCTTTCTTTAATGTTTCACATCTTCATCATTAACCAAAAAGTAGTTATCAACCATGTTTGATTTTTATATATAAAAGAAAAACCAAAAATTAGAACACAAAATTGTTGAAAACTATTTAATATCTAAAAAAGAATTAACTTGATGTTAATTACCGTTCAATTAGCTAAATTAATTTCACTTGAACAAATAGTATAGTCTAATTAGTGGGCATAGAGTCTAGTTGATATTATATAAAAATGAAAAAAATTAAAAAAGTTATAATTATATTAATATAGGTTAATAAAATATAAAGTTGGTTTTAATAAATAAAAATAAATAAATAAACAAAGGGGGGAAGTTTGTGGAGATGGTGGTTTCGTAAGCTTTCCCCACTTGCAATATTTGAAATCATGATGACTTTGATTTTTTTTTTATTCTCTTATTTTATTTTTTTCCATCACGAGATATTATTTATATGCAAAGTGGACATTAAGCATTTCTTTTAATTCTCAAAATTTGACTAATTCAAGCCTTTTAGTCTAATTTCTCTCCCCCTAAACTTCATCAAATTTCAAAATTTCAAAATATGAAAAATTGAAATATATATTTATATGGATGAAACTGAAAGCTAAAATTGAGGGGTTAAAAAGGATATTTTCCTTTATTGTTATTTATTTGTGTTGTAATTTTGGTGGCGTTGGGTGTCACGGTGTACCTAAAAGCCATTTGGCTTTGTCTCACGATACTATACATAATGGTTTCTTTTTCCACGTGGGAGGTTCTCGTTGGTACACCTGTACGTATAAATGTAAGCGATATGAGGTGGAAGTGGAGAGCGTATAGGATCCTTTAGCTTATGGGTCATTTTATATTAATTGATTTAACTCTCTAATTGACCTCCACAATACTGATTTTATGCAATTTGAATTGACAATTTTTTTTAAAATTTAAAATGTTTGATTTTTTTTATAATATTAGAGAGAGAGAGAAATGGGTCCAATACATTGACTAAATTTTAATCAAGGGAAAATTTTGTAAGAAGAGGAATTTTCTTTTTCTGCTGGGAAATTAACAATTTGACTTTGCATTGGAAATGAGGATTTTGTATTGAAAAAAATAATAAATTGATAAATAGGTTTGAAGGTTTGAAGGTTTGAATTGAATGTAAAATGAAAATGTTAAAACTTAAAAGCATTGGACTTTTTTTTAATGAAGTCATTTCACACCGAGTTGAAATTTTATTTTTCTGTTTATGGAATTGTTCAACCAAGAAAAATGTGGAGTTGAATATAGATGGAAAAGTGATACAATTCTTTTTAATCTTAAAGTAATAAAATTTTGAAAAAATTAACTTTTTATTTGTCCAGTTTTAAAAAGTGTGTGTTTCTGTGCTTATTATCCACTTTATATATCAACAAAGTCAATTCAAAATTTGAAAATTAGAAGAAAATAAAAGGTTGTTTTCAAAAATTTGCTCTTGCCTTTAGAATTATTAGGTAGGAGCTAAAGTGTTACTCTAAGCAACATAGTTTGATCACAATTAAATAATGGAGAGAAAACAATAATAAATTTCATAAACGAAAAATTAACAACCAAAATCAATTCTTAATTTTTAAAGGTTTCAATTTTGATTATAATAAGTATATACAATCCGATATTGAAGCATCAATTTTAGAATGATAATAGCATCTTCATCCTTTGTATTTTATACTTGAACTAACAAGTTATTTTTATTCATATTATTACTTAAATGTTAATTTAGCAAACTAACTACACACTAACGATTGGTATGATTTAGCATGTTATAGTACAAATGGGACCAACCTAAAATAAAAGGAAAAAAAGGAAACATGCACAGAAATTAGTTTTGAACTCATATCATGCACATTTGGCTCGTTGATTCTTAATTTTGTCCCCATTTTAATTATTTGAATTACATCTCAACATTAATCACGACATTAATATCAATTACATATTTCTTTTGTTTGATATTATGTGTGGAGGAAGATTATGTCAATTTAAGGTAGTATAAAATTTTATGTCAATAAAATTATGTTTATAATCATCAAAATTGTTACATACTAAAGTTTATACACTAAATTGTAAAATTGAGAGTACATTAGATAAATCATTATTTAAAGATTATTTAAAGATGAAAAGTGATTTTTAATTTATAACATACGTGTAAAAGTATAGAAATTGAAAAGAAAAAGGAAAATAATAATGATAATAATAATAAGAGGAAAAAAAAAAAGAGAGAAAGAAATGGAAAGTCAAGGCTACCTAATACTCTCAAAATGTAGTAAATGCAACGCAATTACTAACCAGCAACCACTCCACCATACCAAATTCAATAAATAACCAACCCAACGCACTCTAAAATAAATAAAATAACCCTTTTTTCTATTTAATAAAAAGAAAATTGAACTTTATAGAAGCAATTTAATACCAATTAGTTGCTTTTATTGAGAAAATAATTAATATCTTTTTTAATTAAAAAAAAAAGTCAAATTTAGCTGCGTGGAGGAAAAGATTAGTGGAGAAACGTCAACAAGGCTATGGGAAGTTGCCAGGTGTCAGTCAACCATTCTTTTCATCAAATATTGCGTATGATCCAACGGTGATCGTGACGCGGTTTCCCATGCAAACATTTGTTTTTCATTTTTCTGCCGTTTGACTTTTTATTATTTATGTTTTTGTTATCTAATTAATTTCCAGCTCATCTAACTCGCCCATGTATGCGCGTGCAAAACGTTTTCCGCTGATTAAACTACGTACGTCCATTCTGGAAATCGGGCCCACTTCAACCGCGCGTGACCATAATAATACCTCTCCCCATCCTTCGAAAATTAAGTTTTAAAATTTTCTTATTTTGCAAATTGTTCGATTTTTTTATATTTTTTTTTTACTTTTCTTCTTCTGCTTCTAATAAATCTTGAAATTACTAATTGTTATCTAAATAAATTAGCATTTTTCATAAACAGTGAAAATATATTCATAGAGTTTTTTCTCTTTTCTTTTCTTTTTCTTTCAAAAGAGTGTTTGGTTTTCTAAATTCTCTCTCTTACTAGTCTTCTATTTTAATAAATATGAATATTTGGTTACTGAGTTTTTTAAAATATACATTTTAGTTGTAAGATTAAAATTTTAACGAAGTAGTTATAAAAATAGAACATTGGACAAAATATAAAAAAAAATTAAAAGAGAAATTCTTATGGATAGTAGAAAGAAAAAAAAATTATTTACAAAATGTAGCAAAAAATATTGTAGAGACTAAAATTTTTCTGTGAAAAAATTCAAAATTAACAATGTTGTCTTGTTTTTAAATTTTGATGATCAGACAGTTATATCTTGAAAACTGGTGACCTAAATATACACAAAGATATATATTATTTAAAATCGTAATTATTAAATAATTTAACTGAAAAACGATGTTTGAAAGTTTGAATTTAAGATTTGTACGTATTATTTTGGATTGAATAATGCATCAAACTATTTTGATAGTATCATTTTGAATTGAATAATTAGATGCAGTGAAGAAAAGATATATGGGATGCGTGATGACATTTTTTATTAATGATTTGTTGAAACCCAAATAGAGGGGAAAAAAGTAAGTTAGAGGAAATTTAATTAATTTATTAACCCTAAAGGAAAGGAAAGGAAGACGTGTAATATTGAGTCGGAGTAAAACTTCCAACATTAGTCAACGCCCCACCCTACGGAAAATAAGGAAATAATATACTTATTTTCTTTTATTCTTTAAAAGAAAAAGAAAAAGAAAATTGTCATTTTTAAATTTAATATTTTTTTATTTTCCAGATTTGAAACCAAGACGGCGTTTTTCTTATTTCAAACAATCGATACTTAAAAGTCAACGCCTTTGTCTCTCTTTCTCTTTCCGCCTCGTCTTCTTCTTCTTCTTCATCATCTTCCACTCCTCTTCCCTCTCTTCTCCATCTCTTCCTTTCATTCTTTTCTCTCTCTACACACCATGAAATATCCATTCCCATACTGATAATAGCCCCCCCCCCCCCCCCCCCCTTTTTTTTCTTTCTATTTTCTTCTTCAGCTTCCGATTTTTTTTTTCTTTTAATAAATATCCCGATGGGTAACGGGATTGGGAAGCTCGGCGTTTGCTTCACCGGTATCAACGACGGTAGACGGCGCCCGGATATTTCCGTTCTCTTAACAAATCCACTAGATGAAGGTCTGGGGCACTCCTTTTGCTATGTCCGGCCGGATCCCTTGAGACTTTCGTTATCAAAAGTTCATTCTGAAGAAACCACCACTTTCCGATCAATTTCTGGCGCCTCTGTAAGTGCAAATACATCAACACCTCTTTCTACTGCTCTTGTTGATCTGTATTCCTACAATAGCATTGATCGAGCGGCGGCTTTTGAGAGTTCCACTTCTTTTGCTTCAATCCCTTTACAACCGATCCCTAGAAACATGATTAATTCCGGTCCGATTTCGGGGAATTTCAGTGGAATCCCCTGCTCTGGGCCTTTGGAAAGAGGGTTTTTATCGGGTCCAATTGAACGAGGGTTTATGTCGGGTCCACTGGATCGGGGGATTTTTTCGGGTCCTCTTGATAATAATTCTACATCCAATGAATTTCAGAGGAGTTTTTCTCATGGTGCTGGGTTTAATTCCAGATCTAGATCAAGAAAAAGCCGGTTAATTCGAATTCTGAGAACCGCAATTTCAAAATCGCTTCATCGAGGACAAAATTCCATTGTGGCTCCGATTAAACCGGTTAAAGAACCCGATTGGATCGTCTTACCCGAGAAGCATAACGAGAATCTGACTGTTAGTAGTTTGAATTTCAGTAGCGAAGGTAGTTTGGAAGATGATGATTCAATGGAGAGCCAAAATCTGCAGTGGGCTCAGGGAAAAGCAGGGGAAGATCGTGTTCATGTTGTTGTTTCTGAAGAACATGGGTGGGTTTTCGTTGGGATTTATGATGGATTTAACGGTCCTGATGCTCCCGATTATCTTTTGTCCAATTTATATTCCTCTGTTCATAAAGAACTCAAAGGTTTGTTATGGGATGAAAAGCTCGATTCTGCTGTTGTAGCCGCTCCGGCTACTTCCCCTGTTCAGTCCGAGAATCCATGTTCAGAAACAAGAGATTTGGAGAGGAATCGAGTGAGTGATGCTTGTTCTCAGTGTGTAGAACAAGAGAATCATCCCTGTGTTAGTGGAGATGGAAATTCTGGATTGAATTCTAGGAAAAGGAAAGGTAAGAATTTAAGAGGAAAGTTTAGAGGAGCTGCTGAGAAATGGGAGGATAATCAACGGCGGTGGAAGTGCGAATGGGACCGGGAAAGATTAGAACTCGACCGGAGGTTAAAGGAGCAGTTGAATCGATCAGGATCGAATGGTTCTAGGTTGATTAATCATTCGGATGTTCTCAAAGCTCTGTCCCAAGCATTGAAGAAAACAGAGGAGGCTTATTTGGATATTGCAGACAAGATGCTTGATGAAAATCCTGAACTGGCTTTGATGGGTTCTTGTGTGCTTGTAATGCTTATGAAGGGAGATGATGTTTATGTTATGAATGTTGGTGACAGCCGAGCAGTTTTAGCGCAGAAGGCGGAGCCTGATTATTGGCTTGGGAAGATTCGACAAGACTTGGAGAGGATTAATGAAGAACCAGTTCATGATATTGAAGCATTAGATGGTGATGGAGCATTCACTTCAGCTAACCTTACTGCTTTTCAGCTTTCCATGGATCATAGTACCAGTGTTGATGAGGTGATTTGAGTGTTCTTTAAATATTGTTTTGTTTTATGATATGATATATTGTTGTTGCTTGATTTAATTCTTGTTGTGAATGGTAATTCAGGAAGTTCAGAGAATAAAAAATGAACACCCTGATGATGCTGGTGCCGTGATGAACGATCGTGTCAAAGGGTCGTTGAAGGTTACTCGAGCATTCGGGGCTGGTTTCCTCAAACAGGTTGGTAATCTCTTTAAAATACTATGCATTGCTTTTGTATGGATTGTTCTTTTGAAGCAACTAGCTGCATTGATGCTTTCATACTATACTCAACGATTATCTCTCCAGTGCAATGTTAAATACATAATCAATCGGCTGGCGACCGTTCTTTTTTCAACCTTTCATCTTTCAAATTTGATTATACTCATTAGAGTTTCCATCATCATTTTGGTTTGTGTTTGTTATGCCGACCGTTATTTTCTCTACCTTTCATCCTTCAAATTTGATTATACTCATTAGAGTATCCATCATCATTTTGGTTTGTGTTTGTTAAATAAACTGGTTGTTTGCCATATTGACTGAGAATTCGATCGATACGACGTTATACTATTTATGCATTTTCCAATCCAAGATTGGATTTGTGATTTCAGTTCTTGAGATAACAGTCGTTAACATAGATCATTTTTGTTCTTACCTGCAGCCTAAATGGAACAATGCATTGTTGGAAATGTTCAGAATCGACTACGTTGGGAGATCGCCATACATCAATTGTTTACCATCTCTCTACCACCATAGATTGGGACCAAAAGACAGGTTTTTGATACTATCATCAGATGGACTTTACCAGTACTTCACAAACAAAGAAGCTGTTTCCGAAGTCGAACTTTTCATCGCATTGCAACCCGAAGGAGACCCGGCTCAACATCTGGTTGAATTACTACTGTTTCGGGCTGCAAAAAGAGCTGGTACGAAACACCCCCACCCTAAAATCCCTCTCTTTTCACACCATTCTGAAATAAAGAAAACTGATATATTTAGAATCTCTATTAACTCGGTTAGGACAATGATATACAGGTATGGATTTCCATGAGTTACTCGAAATACCACAGGGTGATCGGAGGAAGTATCACGATGATGTATCAATCATTGTAATTTCATTAGAAGGGAGGATATGGAGATCTTGTGTATAAAAATAGTGGAAAGAAGCAAGTAGATGATATAGAGAAGAACTCAGTAAAAGGTCAGGCTTTTTTCTTTATGTTCATTTTTTTTCTCTTTTTCCCTTATCACCATTGTAAGATATAGTGGATAAAGTTCTTGGAATTACCTCAAGAACTTAATTCTGCAGTTTACGAGGAGGTGGCAAGGAGATGTAAAGTGTAAAAGCTTGTTCTTTTTAATTAAAAAAAAAAGGAAAAAAAGAAAAACTATCAAAGAAGGAAAAATATGTAATTTCTGAATAATTGATATTTCTTTCTAAACAATGTTGTTTCTCTTTTCTTCTCTCTATGTATTTTTCTAAAGGTTAAAATAAATTAGACGATAAATAAACATATAATAAACTCCATACGTTACGTGATCCCCTATAGTGATTGTATTTATTTTTCTGTGTATCATATGAATATACCTTCTTTTATTAATCTGATATAAAAGAATATTGGTTGGATATATAAAAATGTAATACCAAAATTCATTTGAATTTCAACCATAGTAGTTGCAAATTTGAATTTTGGGAATGGAATTTAATTAAAAAAAGAAGAGAGTAAATTAGCTCAACTGACTTATTTAATGGTTAGACATTTCATGTTTTCATATGGTTGGAGTAATAAATAAGAGAAAGTTGACCCAAAAAAAGAGAGTAAAGTCTGACCAATTAAAACTTAGACGAAGCCAAATAGTGGGTCCTATTTCAGACACGTGGCAAAAGAAGAATATAAGATAGGGAATGAGATAGGAAATTTGGATTAGTTATGATTCTTTTCTCCCAACCGCTATCCACTTTGGAATTTCAACAGTAAATGCAGAAAAGAAAAAAATCAGTTGGGAAGATTAAGTGTGAAGTGAAGAGGCAGACCCTCCCTTAGGACATTAAATTTTGAAATAAAGAAGAATCAGTACACCCTATGCTTTCTTATTTATGTTTTGTTCAATTTTAAGAATATGGTTGGGAAGTATAGTGTTTTTTGAGTGTAAGGTTGATATTTAAATTTGAAATTTATAGGAGGATCTAAAGAACTGAAACCAGTTGACTTTTAAATAGCTCAAGTGGTTCAACATTAATGCCTACTTGTATACATGGTAGGTTCATATCTATGCACTTGTGCAAAATCTGAACATAAAATCACATTAATCTAAATTATGAAAGTTGTTACTGGCTAAAACAGTTGATTTGGTCTCTTTCTAAATAAATCACATTTAGACTCGTTAAATAAGAGGACATTTCAAACTCTGCAAAGCCAATCTTGAATGGCAAGACGCACAGCATGATTTGGAGTGAGATGCAAGTGGCTGAGTTTCAAATTTGTCATCGGAGAAGTTTCTCGACCATTGTTTAACCATTCACGTATCGCTTCTCCTTCATAAGTGAAGCCATCTGCTGCCACTTGAGGATCTTGCATGATCTCCTGAAACAAATTCAGTGAATATGTCAGGCTAGAACAAACATGGTCTTTTGTTCATAAGAGAATCAAATGCTTGGGGGAGAGAATTCTCCTCACTGACCCGAGATAACCACCATCTAAGATCTAGCACAATTTCAAAGCTATTTGAAAATGAAAATTGTCGTTGTATCGTACCACAACACAAGAAATTTCGATTTGAAAACGTTGGCTACTTTGCATTGCAAACATATTATAACAGCCAGAGCTATGAAAATGGTAGATGCCACATTATGTCCAACACATCCCACATTTTCATTTTTTGCTAACTCAATCACTTCAGCATTCTCAAGTCATATTGAGTACTATACATCACAAGCTTAAAGAAGTCAAGTCTCAGAAGCACCATCTCATTAAATAACTTTCTTCCAATCATCAGTCATGAGCATTTGAAATAAATAAATAAACCACTCACCTGGAGGATGGGGCACAAGAAATAAGATGGGACAGGCCTCTCTTCAAAGTTTTGGAGTTGTTTTAATTCTCTCACGATAGTAGGTGTCAGCTCAGGTCTATCACTGCCCTTCAGTTCACAACATTGTAGACCAATATCTACTAACCTCCTTGCAACATCTATAGGCCACTCCCCAGCAGATAAGTCTAAAACCGACTCGAGCCGACCAAATGAAATGGCCTTGCGCAACTCAATTACTAGTCCAACTATTGGTTTTCTACTGAGCAACTGCAAAATGATCAGTCCAAAGGAGTAAATGTCAGATTTGGGTGTCAGAACTCCATCTCGTTGGCACTCTGGATCTGTATGTGAAAAGGCACCCTTTGGTTCAGTGCTCCGCCTAAAACTTGGGCAGTATAGTGTTTCTTCAGATACTAGCCTATAAATACCAAAATTACATATTTTGGAGATGAATTCAGAATCTAAAAGGATGTTTTCGGGCTTTAGATCTCCATGGACAATCTTTTCAGGCTTTGAAGAGTGCAAGAAACAAAGGGCACTTCCAATTTCAGCTATTATTCGTGCTCGAGTCTTCCACGTCAATGGAGGAGTGTCGCCTTTTCGAAAAAGGTGACTTTGGAGGTTCCCATGGGGTAAGTACTCATATATTAGGGACCATGCTTCTGTGCATACGCCAAGCAATGTCACTAAATGAGGGTGTTGTAGTTTACCCAATACTTCAACCTGTAAGCCAGTAGAAAAAGGCTACTTTCAATCATCAGTATTAAACATAAGCAATGCATTATGATCAAGCCTAAGCAATACAAAATAACAAACTTTTTTGCGTTGAGAATGCATTTTAAATATGGGGTAGAAATTAAATTCTTAAGGGAAAGGTAAGTCGAACACTTCCAAATTCCAGTTTCGTTAATAGAACTTCAATCAACTTTTAGTAAAAATACAAGTATATGCTTTAGTAAACACCAACAGTTTACCACAATCTTTTTATATGAAAATATAACCATCAAGACTTTATTCATGAAGATGCTGAAAGACATACATCGACATATCCACTTACAATTTATCCAGTTCAGGAAATATGACATTACTCGTTATGATAATCTTTTGGAGATCAAGTTAGATCAGTTATATTTCACGTTGACCTTGCAGGAGCTCAAAGGTTCCTTATTAATAACAATGAAATAACTAATATGCTCAACAACAGAAAGAAAATTGCACTATTTAATATAAGGTTTAGGTTCAGAAGACTGACCTCTTCACGAAACTCTGCTGGACCCAGTATATAATGTGGATGCAACTTTCTTATAGCAACTGTCTTACCCAACATTTCACCCTTATAAAGACAACCATAACCTCCGTGAGAAATCTTGAAGCTTTCAGAGAAGTCACATGTGGCCATCTGTAATTCCAAGAATGTAAATTCAATCAGCTGAGTTTGGTGCTCCATAACTCTGATTGAAGCATTATAATTTTCCAATGCAGCCTCCTGACTTTTCCATTGGGATAGCCAATTCAGAGCATTCATCTTTTGGCTTTGCATTGTCTGGTTTTCCTTCTTGAGAGCTGCAATTGATGCTTGTATATTTCTTAGTTCTGCAGTGGCCTCTTCATGCTTCTGATTTACTTCCTGTGCCTGACTGTCAAGAAGAGCAAGAGTTTTCATGGTCCTCTCTAGCTCCTCGTGTATTTCAGTTCTTTCTTCTGAGAGAGTTTGTTTCTTCTCTATAATAGTCCTCAACAATTCCTCAGTCTCTCTCCTAAGATCAATTTCATGTTCATTGACACATTTGAAGACCTTGAACTAAAAGTAAGCCAAAAATTATTTTTTATTGGAGAAACAACATATTCACCAGTTTATAAAAGCAAAAATTTGTGCACAAAACTATTACTTAGTGTGCAGCTAAAGATTGCATGTCTTATTAATATCAAACGACACATTTCATTAAAAATATTGTGCCAATCAGGCCATTGAGTTGAAAACTATCAAGGGTATAAACAGTCTATATTGCTGGAAACCCAAAATGGAAACATATTGAGAAACTTAAAACCCCCGTCTTACACTGAAATCACCATGGACATAAACAAGGGTGGTGACATTCCCATTCTTTTTCTCTATAGTTAAATAGATAAAACTCCAATCATCTAGAACTCAATTTTTTTTGTCAGAATTCACTCTCTATTTTGGTTTTAGTTGACAAAAAGAAAATTAAGGCCCAGTGAAGTCGATTGTTCATAATTCATCGACAATAAAATTTGAACTTAGTCCACTAGAATCTTATGACAGAGCATCCAAAAAATAAGTTCACACACAACGAGTGATAATTATGCTTACCTTTTTTATAGATTCTGCAGCTTCTTGTTCCATCTTTCTACATATTAAATGCATCTCAATTGCTTCGTTCCTTGATGCCTCTGTTTCTAGAATGGCATCTTTAAGTTCACCATTTAAACCCCTTTCCTCAACCTTTGAATCAGAGCTTGTTGGTTCCCTCCCTTCAACCGATGAATATCCTGAATCAGAGCTCGAACTAGCTGAACTAGAAGAAATCCGCAAAGGGTATGGGAAATGTATATCCAAAGAACTCGACATAAAACCTTCTACATGAAAGGGTTCCTTATCAATGCCATTTAAGCCTTCAATTATACCATTGGCAGAGCTAGAATGAGAATATTGTTGGTTGAATGAATGACTGTTATCAACCAGAGATGACTGTGAACAATTTTTTTTTGTCATAGCCAGCTTGCGCAGCAACGATGGTGAAGCAGAACATGATCCTTCAACAGCTTCTCTGGTCCAAATATGGTTCCCTTTGTCGACAAACCATATCTCACATGGCAAAGGGATATTTCTAGCAGCATAATCTGCTTTACTAGAGCTCTTCTTTACTTTCATTCTCACACAACTGCATTAAACATTGAATGAAGAGCAGATACAATATTATATGAATTGTGGGGAAAAAATGGAAGGATCAGGTGACAACATCCAGATCTAAGAGATCCATCTGATTCTCTTGCAACAACAAAGTTATATTGTTTTGTTTTTGCAAGTCTATATCCACATGGATTCAACACCCGGTTCAAAGTTTATGGTAATCCAAAGCAATTAGAATGACAAGTATTGTACAGGATAACTTAATTACCTTTATTGGTGATAACTAACTAGCATCTTATTGAAGTTCACATGCAAAGTGATCAATCCATAACTTACCTATCTGCCATAGTCCCCATGACAAGCTTCCTAACTTTGTATTTGTTAACCAAATCTACAATCCCTATCTGAACTTGTTCAGCTTCCATCATAACGATACCAGCTTTGACCTGCAAAAGTAATCTCCACATTAGCTAACTAAAACAATAAATGAGAATGAAAGTAAATTTGTTCCATGATGCCAATTTTATTTGTTCAATCATCTTTTTAGTTGTTTTGTTGTGTCAGCAGGAGATACGTAGGACGGTATTTCAGGTTATGCACAAAGAGAATCCTATTTTCTTACATCTCAATATTAACTGTCAATCAACAAGTAATGCTCTTAAGTCTTACACGTCAAGGCATAAGGAAAGATAATTTCATAAAAATGGGAGTTCTCACAATCGAAATTGTGGTAAGGTATCACCTTTGGGGCATACAATTAGGACATCTGTTTTACTCAAACACTATGTACATGATGGATGACAGTGGGAATTCATAAGGTTTCTTTACTTCTTTTTCTTTTTTAACACAAGTATCCAAGCCAGCTTAGGTGCACCTAATCTCCCTGGACAACAAAATAACTAGTCTTACTGAACATCCACTTGACCCCATAGTATTTGATCATTAGAAAACTGAAAAGAATTTTATATTCCAAATAGATGGTTACCACGAGATTGAACCCAATCATTCTTACAGATATTTGAAAGAAATTTCATTGTAGGAAGAAAACACTAATATGAAATCTTCCAATAATCCATATGCACGCATATAAAGATTATGACATGCAAAAGCATCTGGAAGTTAGGATGTTGTATATCGTAAAAAACTCTAATGCCGGTTGCCGGATAGCGTCAGGAGAGATTGAAGCTTAAGAGCATAAGTTTCAACCATTCCTGTGAACTAATATTTAACAACTAGAAGTCCTTCGTTGGTTCAATAACACAAGCTTCTCACAACATTACTTGAACAAGCTCTGTTCTATAGATTGTATAACTTTTTCCTTGAGTTCTAAGGAGGTTAAATAACACAAGCTTCACAATTCTACATAAAATAAAAGCAAAGGACATAAATCAAACCTTGGCTCTATGGCAGTATCCCAAGTAATTTTCAAGAAGCTGAGATGTTTGTTCCCACTCCTTCTTCCTATATGCAGCCACCACATCCGTATTCGCCTGGCTTGCAGGTAGTTTCCCCACTGCGTTGAGAAGAACGCACATAGGTTATTCAATGGCAATCCTAGAGTAGAGGAACAGACAATTTCAAATCTCAAACACAAAATTAGGATCTAAACCACAAAGAAACAAACAATTGGGCAACAATTTCTATCTGGGATTTGCAAGTTTAGAAGAAAAGGCAATTATCCCACCACTAGCATACAATCAAATCAAGAAGAAACTTACGTAGCGTGGGTATAACAGAAGAGAGCTGATGAACATGGAGGAGTCGAATTTCTTTATCACCAAAACAACGAAAAGTCCACCGAAGCAAACTCGTAGACTTCTCTACTGATTTCCCAACAGCCACATAAACAAAATCACCACTGTCGCCGCCAGAAGCTTCTTCGACGACACCACACAAACGAGGGTTCAACATCGGAGTAAGCAAAGTGGAAGAGGAATAAAACCCATGAAGGGCGTCAAGAGAAGAGAAATGAGGAGAATGAAGAAGATTCAAAAGCTCCATTAACTAGAAACAGAACTCAGAGTCGAAAACAGAGCCAAATGGAAAGGCATGAGGCGCATTCTTTCTCTGAGGCGCCTAAGACTGGAATTTTTCTTCTTCTTCTTCTCTCTCTCTTGAGTTTTGATGGGGAATAATTCCTTTTGTGCTGCTTTATTCCAAACAAGCCTTGACTTTTGTGCTGACTTGAAATCGACCCAACTATTTGAATTTTGACTTTTTTCTATTCATCTTTGTTTTTGTGTTAAAAGGGAACCAGCCTGCCGTGATCGACTATTAACTTCCACAGCCATTGCAGATTCTTCTTTATCTTCTTCCTTCATCGTCCCAATTCAAGAAAACAGAGCAGAAGTAGGTTAAAGTTGCTTAATGTGTGTGTGAGTCATTTTTATGAGATTAGAAGTTTGTTATTGAAACTGTCTCTTCCTTTTTCCAACCCATGAGTTATTTATCATAATACCATTAAAATCCAAGTTTTGTAAACAATCAAGGAACATCATCATAAGAACTCGTATTCAAAACATATTCATTTCAATCCAACCATTCAAATTGACAAAAATATATTCATAGAAAACATATTTCACGATCAAGATATAATCATTTCAATCAAATCATTCAAATTCATAGAAGCATATTCAATAGAAAATATATTCATAGAAGTATTCAAGAGAGTGCTTTAAATTAAAGGTCACTCATAGTTTATCCGACTTCTCCTTTGATTCTAGTCCCTTTAAAATTCAATTGTTCTCAATTTAGTTTGATAATTCTTCTATTGGTCTCCAATTGGTCCTAAAAACCTTCAACTATAATCAATTTCCAAACTAACTCTAATTTTTACCCAAAATTAGAGTTTTACCCTTTGGATTCCAAACTACTTCAAACATAACAATTTTTCTTATTTAATTCAATTCCCAACAACCTCAATTTCATCCAATTTAGGGTTATTTTATAATTAAGTGATTCTAATTATCTTAATTTACTTTGATCTCCCAAAATTAATTCAATTTCAATCTCAAAGTATCTTATTTATACCAATCGAGTCAATAATTAAGCTCAACGATCCAGAATTAGTCTTTAATTTTGCAAATTCAATCTTTAATTGATAATGAAACCAAAAGTCAATAGTTTTAACCCTTTAATGACGAACAAAGATGACAGACATCGTCTTCAACCTCAAGCCAAACATTTTCCATTTTCTTGAAATTTCCGTCAATCTTCCAGCGACACTTCAACGACCAATTTCTCTCATTTCAGTCATACACACTCGAAATAACTTATACACACTTCTTACCTATATGTTAAACTTCCTTACCTCAAATTTTGGAGCCTTGAAACACTCTACAACGTCCAAAACCAATCAATATTTTCATGGTGCTCTGTTTTTCTGACGAAGAGTTGCAGAATTTTCCAATTTCTATTCTGATCAATCAAACCCAAAAATCACTTAATTTATTTCACAATAATCTTCAACTACAACCAAATTAAATTACCCAATAAGTTAGAGCTCACTAATTGCCTCTGATGACTCGGACTATTGATTAAATTTTTGATTGCTCTGTTTTTAAGAAAATGTGCACACCTTACTAATCTCCTTTGACAACTTTTCCGGTCTCGGGATTCTTCCAGAAAGTCACCAAATTTTTTTCTTGCTCGATGCTCTACAACTTTTTTGAAGAAAATGTTTCAATTACTCCACTGTTTGAGAGAAAATCTTCAATCTTTACACCATATGCATCTTGAACGCGGACAACATACACGTTTTGTAAATCAACTCTAATTTCATCAAATTTAGACCAAACTACTTAAAATATTTTGCATAAAACTCATAGAAAACTCCTTAACTAACTAACCTCTGAATTTTAAGCATTGAAAACTCTTGAACAGCTCGAAATAAGCTCCGAAATACTCATGCTCCGTTTCATCTAATTTTTCGTGTAGTCTCGGCTTTCTATGTCTTTGACAATTCCAGCTTGATTTAGCATAAACATCCTTCGCGAAAGTTGTTAATCAACATGTTTTTGAACTAGCATCAAAATTTCAGCTTCAGATTACTTTTCTAAAGCTCGGAATCTGCAAAATACCACAACGTGTTCTGGTTTCCGAATTTTCAAACCCGTTGTAGTTCATCGACGATTGCGGAGAAACCGAAACTCAAAATAACGATCCAACCAGATAAAACGAAGCCATTGTTTGTCCTCATAAAGCTGTCCAAATGTCACGAAAATCCAGCAGTTGAATCTCCAGCTATTGATGAATTTTTTAACATTACTTTTTTTCCTTCTTCTTTCTTCTTCCTCCCTTCCCCAAGTTCTTTATAATTTCTCTTTTCCTTCTTCTTTCTTCTCTCCTCTCTACGATTTTTTTTTAAACGTTAATTACCAATATGAACTTAATAATTTAAAATTTTACTGTTTTTCAAAATATGAAGGATAAGAATAAGTAAATACTAAACACTAACAGTAGATAATGAAAAAACAGTAAACACAGTAAATATTTTAGGAAACTTGAGAGTTTTGAAATAGTATTTAATATAGCTAATTGTAGACTTTTAAATAATATTAACGGTAGTAGAAGTGATTATTACAGTCGTAGGTAATCTTTATCCAAACGGTCTATAACATTTTATATTAACTTTTTTACTTGAATTTTTCTAAGCATGCTTATTTTATCCTCGAATGTCCTTTACACGCTGGTCTAAGTTCATTATCCGTACATCATTTCATTGAATTTTATTTTATCTTTCAAATGAAACAAATAATTGTCTCAATCACTTTCTACTCAACCTTCATTCTTTTCAAATCCATTCTCAACCAAATTTATATTATATGCTTCTTATCCAAGAATTTCAAATTGAGATTAATCTCGAAAATCTAGGTTCAAATTTAACCTTTAAACTTGTTATAAATTTCAACTAGAACTATAATAGGTAAGAGCACTTACCGATGTAGTTAGAACAACCCCATTTGATTTTGGCAAGCAACAAAGTGGGAAAACTAGTGAAGTTATATCATCATTTTTTTCCTCCATTGTTGTCACAACGAAGCAGGTCTTCGTGTTTCGAGTGAGTATCGATCAATCGAAGTCAACTTTTTGAACAAACTGCTACTAAACAGACTATGGTCAATTAGTAAATTTTCAAATAGATTCGACCATCAAAAAGTAAAGGACCAATAGATGTGAGCATCAATACCATCAAGGAGTAAGAGACCGATATTTATAACCTAACTTATTATATATGTTTGTGATACCAACAATAACAACCGTATATTTAATTATTAACCTGCTTAAGTATAGTAAGCATTATTTCAAAATCCTATTTGCTAAAATAATTTACTATTTTTCACTCATCCTTTCTAATATTTTTTATTAGAGTATTTACTATTTCACATCCAAACAAAAATAATTCATTTCAAACATAGACTATTTTAATCAAACTAAAATAGTTGCACCCAAAACATTAATTATTACAACTCACATAATTAGAATAAGCAATTCAACATCTTAAAATTTATTAATAAAGAAATTTTGAAAGAAGGTCAATTTAGCCAAAAGTTTTAACTACAAATTTTTATTATGTCTATTTTAGTTTCTAAACTTTTTAAAAGAGCATACTTTAGTCTCTATCATTAAAATTCCTTTAACTGTAACGAATTGATGAGGTTTCTATGTTTGAATTACTAGGATGTGAAATAAGATAATCACTTTTTATAATAATTTAGAGTTTTAATTTTTAGTTGAAGGCTATATGATAAATTAATGTTTTATAGGAGAATTCAAAAAATCATTGTGTCTTCTAGATTTTGATCACCACCATTTTGGCGCATTATCATTCTAGTTCACTTTCTCAGCTTATACGTTTGATGTAATTCATTCACATATAAATTTTGTAATGCCTCAAGTTTAATTAGGATATTTTGTGATTCATTGAGGAGTTTTTTTTCTTGTTCCTCTCGATTATTTCTTCTTCTTTTTGGGGTTTTATGATTCGTTGTGGGCATATTTGTTTACAATTTCGTAGAATTTATTTTAAACAAGTGTTATACTTATTTTATTTGTTTAGTTTATTTTACCTTGTCATGAATGTTAAATACCAATATGTCAGTTCTATTATTTTTTTATTCCACTCGATGTCATTCTTATGATTTGCTTCTAGGTTTCAATTTACATAAATAAATGATGAGAATAGGAAGGAGATGAGAGAGATTTAAGTTTCGAAGATTAGTTTTTCTTTATTTGGGTTTATTTAATTAAAGTTGTATTAATTATATTTGTATGTTGACATAACATATTTGTAGGATAAATTAGCAAGATTTGTTGGTTATTTATCAATTTAATTAATAGGAAGAATATAGAGTGAAGAGTCTAATCATCTAAACATAGTCTTTCTGTTTTGAATTTTAACTGCATGAACTAAAGTAAGTTTTTTTTCAAAAGTTCATGGACCAAAACAAACTCTTGTAGAAGGTTAAATACAAAGTTTAGAGAAAGATTTTAACCTTTCTTCTTATTATTATTATAATTTAAGTTAGAATGAATATGGGAAATGGTCATCCATTTATGAAGTTTACACATATTATATATACATGTGACAGCTTAATTAGTACATCCTAAATCCATGGAATCAAAATCTATATCATATAATATTACTCTTTCCCATCAAATTTTAAATAAATAAATATACATTTCTTTGCTATTAAATTATTGGTTTAAGGGAACAACTAATAAATTAAGTTAATAATAATAATCACTCTCTCCACATTGGTTGTGATTCATAATTAACTTCAAATCCATAGTCAAAATACCCAACGACTTACCTTATTACTTTTTCCTCTCTCTCATTTAATAGTGACTTGAATTCACCTTCTAATTCTTTAAAAACATTTTTTCTACGCATAATATTCTCTTATTTAAACACTTGGAACGCTAAATTTTACTCTAATTGATAGCATGCTTTCCAAATTATTTGAGTTAGACATTACTCTAAAAAAAAATTATTAAAAAATATTTTTGATTCAACTCTAATTTTCGCATATCATTTTCTTATAATTTTATTTAAAAGTTATTTAAAAGTTCAATCTAAAAACCATTGGTAACTAACCTTTTTTGTTTTATTTTAAAATTAATCAATTTTTAAGATATTGATGATTCCACATCATCTCATACATATTATATGTCCGTTATTTCAACAACTCAAACATAATTAAATAATTATCATGTTGAAATTTTAAATATTAAAATTGATAATAATTTTGATTTTCTAATTTGGAAAAGGAAGAAAATAAAACATGACCAACAACGTGATGCAGGTTCATGATACAATATAATATACAAAGGAATGGAAGAATATTCGAGAATCATCCTTTTTCTTATTTATATATTATTTTAACATTGGCCCAATGAATCGCATGCAGATAATCAACCCTCTCCAAAAGAAAAAAAAAACAAGCTTTTGCCTTTGTTTTTAATTAAACTTAACAACCCGATAAATAATAACAACAATAAAATCCACAGTATTCTTATTTATTGCACGTGTATTAATATTAAAAAATATTTACATCTTGATCAAGAAAATGTCTTAAATATTTACCGAGTTCAATTTGTAGGACATGTAAATTTTAATTTCATGATTATAAAATGAAATCCTAACATTGTATATAAAATAAGTATCAAGATCTTTGAACTAGATGATTTTACAAATTAAACTTAGATAAAGAATCACATATCTTGATCCATGAATAGTCTTCTAAAGGATTGTGTTTCTCTCACTTGACCTCTCTTAACATAATTAATTTTCTTGATGGAAAGAGTGAATTACTTGAATGAGGAGAGTACCAATCCCTAAGATTCTATGTATAGACACTATCCATCATGATGTTTAATTAGGACATTATCTTTTTACCTAATGGACCCTAAAAAGATAAAATTGCATATAATGCACACACATTAATAATAATATTATATTTAAAATAAATCTAACATTCTCTCACTTGAACCATTGACATTATTTACGATATACGTTTATAGACACAATGTGCAAAATTAAATTTCATAACATATCATATCAAGTCAAACAAACTACTAAACAATCATGGCGGTCATACATCATTGCATTACCATACTCCCTTCCATTTCTCACTAAAATAGTTCTTCTATTAACATGATTCATAATAAAGATAATCAATAATGGTCCAACAATAAGTGTCTTAATCAAAGATGATATCCTATTTAACATAATTCATTTATGTATATACTAATCATAAGAACATAACAATGGGATAGAATCATAAACAATAAATAAATGAGCTCAAAGTGTCAAATAACGTAATCTTGATTTCAATAATGATATATACTAATACCCATACGTTTAGCATGATCATTAAATGTCTTCAGTGGCAATCCTTTAGTTAATAGATCTGCAATCATAAGTTTAGTGCTAATGTGTTTGATTGACACTCTTTGTTTCAAAGCTTCTTCTTTAACAACAAAGTATTTTAATTCCATAAGTTTAACACCTTTAGAATATTTGTTGTTTGTTGAGAAGAAAACTACTAGAACTATCACAATAAATTCTCAACTGCTTGGCAATACTGGCGACAATTCCAAGTCTTGAATAAAGTTTTGCAGCCATAAAATTTGAATTATAGCCTCAAAGCATGCTACAAATTCAACTTCCATAGTGGATGCATCAACAATACACTGTTTCACACATTTTCATGAAATTGCTCATTCAGCTAATAAGATCAAATAGCCAAAAGTGGATTTTCGTGTATCTATACGTCCGACAAAATCTAAATCTGAATATCCAATCACCTCAAGATGATCAGATCTCTTGTAAGTAGGCATATAGAACAAGGATTATAATTAAACTTACTCCCACTGATCATTAGGTATATACATCGATCAACGATGTTTTCTTTAAAATCTAAAGATGTGATGGTACGCACTTAAGATACCATTGTCTGGAAGCTTATTTAAGTTCATATATTGACCTTTTTAATTTACACACCATATGTTCATTTCCTTCAACCATAAAACTTTCTAGTTGATCCATGAACACTTCTTCATCTAAATTTCCATTTTTAGAAAGACAATTTTCACATCCATTTGATGAATCTCTAAATCATAATGAGCTACTAAAACCATAATAATTCTTAATGAGTCACTTTTTCGAGATAAGAGAAAAGATCTCTTTGTAGTCAATGTCATCCTTTTGAGTATAACCTTTGACAACAAGTCTAGTCTTTTGTCGTTCGATATTGCCATTTGAGTTAAGTTTGGTCTTAAAGACCCATTTACACCCAACTCTTTTACTTCCTTTAGGCAATTCTACAATGTGCTAGACTTCATTATCATTCATAGATTTTAACTCTTCTTTCATGACATATAACCCTTTGGTAGAATTATCTTCTTTAATGGCTTGTGAAAACGAAACTGGATTATTATTAATACTTACGTCAATTTCTAACTCATGCAAATGAACCCAAATAGTCATCAGAAATAGATGATCTTCTTTGTTTTACAGATCTCCTTAACTCTATTTCCTGTGGTCCCTCAGTTACAGGTTCATTTGTTATAACATCATTATGTGGTGTTTGATCATTAATTTGTTCTTCTTGTGGATTATTAACAAAGTCAACAACTACAGAAACAACAACTTGAGAAGAAGTTATAAATGAAGGAATTTCTACCCTAACTTCTTGAATTTCCACTTTACGTGGTTACAAACTCCCACTAATTATGTCATTCTCAATGAATCTTACATTTTTCAGTTTTAACTATTCTCATACTGTGGTTAGGACAATAAAATCGTCTATACCCTTTGATTTTTCTGGATAACCAATGAAGAAACCACTGGTTGTTCTTGAATCCAGTTTCCTTTCTTATGGATTATACATTTTTGCTTTCGTTTGACAATACCAAACATGCAGGTGCCTTAAACTAGGTTTCCTTCCTGTCCACAGTTCAAAAGATGTTTTTGGAACTGACTTACTAGGAACTCTGTTTAATAAATATTAAACGGTTCTTAATGCATACATCCACAAGAACAGAGGTAAAGATGGATTAATTAACATACTTCTAACCATATTCATTAATATGATTATGCCTTTCTACAACACCTTTCTCATCATATTTTTCATAAATTTTATAAAAAATTTGGCATTTTCAATTTTGTAATTGTGGACTTGATATTGTTTGCTACAGTCAATCACTTAAACATTAGACTCAATCTATTTGATCTTTTCCAAGCTTTATAGAAAGATCTATTCTCATCACTGCTAGCAAAAATAAGCACATTAGGTTTCTCACTTAAGAGTGCCAAATCAAGATC
Source organism: Cucumis hystrix (assembly GCA_025688845.1). Classification (NCBI taxonomy): domain Eukaryota; kingdom Viridiplantae; phylum Streptophyta; class Magnoliopsida; order Cucurbitales; family Cucurbitaceae; genus Cucumis; species Cucumis hystrix. Next base: position 18,477,553 of record CM046893.1, read on the forward strand.
CAAAACTCCAAGATGGAATCAGATTTGTTCACATCAATTAGAGAAATTGAGTCCATTAAACTTGATAATAGACGTAACATGCAAAATGAAGAGAAACGGAAGTAGGTGATGCATTTACAAAATAAATATGCTTATACATTATTGCTTTGAGAAATAAACATAAAGATAAAATACATATTCAGATAACATTAAATAATCATTAGCTTATACATTGAAGTTCTTCTTTGGAAGGTACACCAATGTACAATATTTATACTTAACCTATGCTAAATTTAATTTCACATAATTGGTAATTTAAATGCTTAAATTAGATATATTAGTTATCTTTGAATATACTAACAATATCTAACCAAACACCTCGATTAACCACAATAAGATTCAAAATTTTAAAACTGTTAACTACCTTTGGACAAATTAAATATTTTATAATAACGAAAATCAATACACTCATGACAAATCATTTATGTTTCATTATATCATCTCATTCATTAACATCGAATGAACATGAGTAATTGAATCAACTTTAATTTAATGTATAAAGGTTTACCAATTTGGCCACTTTGGTGACTAACAAACAGTTCATAACATAGGCATCATGACAAAACAATTCCAATTAACCACAATAAGATTCAAAATTCTAAAACTACTAATTACTTGTAGGTAATTTAAATGTTTTATAATAATGAAAATCAATATACTCATGATAATATCTTTATGTTTAATAATATCATATAATTTATTAGCATCACATAAATAGGAATAATTGATTTAACTTTAATTTGATATCTATTGAACTTACTAACTTCGTCACTTGGCGACTAACAAATTTATTGTAATATAGATATCATATTAAAATAATCATAAATAATTATTTCCTTTATTTGCATAATAATATCAATGGAATATATATCTATAAGACTTACTAATTTGACCACTTTGGTGACTAACAAATTATTGATCATAACATAGATATATTGCAAGAAAACAATAAATATTACAAATATTGATAATTGAACTAACGTAACTTTAATTTGATATTTATAGAACGCTTACTAATTTGGCCACTTTGATGACTAACAAATTATCTATACTATATATATATCAAATAATCACAAACAAATGCATACTTTAATTATTTGTGATTTAAACATAACACAAAGGATAATAAAAGTTAATTTTCAAATTTTATGGAAATTTAAACGTGCATAATTTATTATATTTTAAATTTAAGCAACTCAATCATGAGAAAAAATAGTAACATTAATGGAGTAAATAAGAATGTAATTAATCTCCAATAACTTTAATAAAAAAAAATATATGAATTTTGGAAAACTCTAATCTTGATAGTGTAATTATTCTTTGATGATATCTTTATATTCTTTTTCTTTATTTTTATTTATTTTTCATTATAAGAAGATAAAAGATTTTTCATGATAAAGAAATAAAATATTTTTCTTTTTCATAATAATAAAATAAAATATTTTTCTTCAATTTCTAAAACTTATTTGTTTTCCCCAATTAAGTTTAATTTGATATCTATATAGCATACTAATGTGGTGTGACTAACAAATTATTCCTAACATATAGATATCGAATGACATAATTCTCGAGTGATTTTAATTGCAAAATTTACAAAAATATTAATATTGCAAATAATTTTATCAAACCTCTCATTCAATTTAAACGACATAAAATTTAAATCACTAGGATAAATGGATACTTTAAATTATATTTTATATCGTTATCATTATATATCCATAACACATAAAAATACATTTGATACATAATTTATGTGATCATCATAAAAACACTTCCAAGTGATTTACATCACAATTTGCAGTTAGATATTGCAATAATTTCATAAAACTTCATACACTCATACACTATTCTTCAAAATTTAATTGCATAATTTAAATTTCAAAGATAAGTTAGTACTTCAAACATAACATATGCATAACACATAAAATATAATTAATACATAATCATCAATTTGAACATAAACTAAATATAGTATTCTTCCAAAAAAATCATCAAAATCTAAATTTTAATTAGATTTTAGGTTGAATTAGATTTTCAGCAACATCCTAATCTTCATTAGATTTTAATTCCTTTAATTATGGATTAAAATATTAACTGAATCCACTTACGATCCTTTTAAACAAAACAATTAAATTGATAATTGATCATTTAACCAAAACAATCAAATTATGATTACCATTAAAGAAACAAACATACGCTATGGCCGGCAAGACATGCAGACTAATAATTAATCAATAAAGGAACAAAATACACCGTGATCAACGGTCGTTTTGTGCATATATATATATATTAAATTTCTTTCTTCCATCATGCTTTCAAACTTAATTCAAATTAACAATCAATAATTAAAGAATCTTAATTCAAATGATAATTCAAGAATCTTTCATTCAAGAATCTTTAATTCAAATGATAATTGATAATTAAATAATCTTAATTCAAATTGATGAAAACATGCAACGAAAACATTAAAAACAAATTATTAATTATATATTTATGTAAAATTACAAGTTCTCAATTAAGGCTCTGATACCACCTGTAAACTTTAGTTTCATGATTATACAATAAAACCCTAACATTGTATATAACAATAAGTGTCAAGATCTTTGAACTAAATAATTTTACAAATTAAACTTAGATAAAGAATCACATACTTTGATCCATGAATGGTCTTCTAAAGGATTGTGTCTATCTCACTTGGCCTCCCTTAACATAATTAATTCTTTTGATGAGAAGAGTGAATTTCTTGAATGAGGCTATGAGATAACCGAACCCTAAAGTTCTATTTATAGACACCATCCATCATGATGTTTAGTTATGACATTATCTTTTTACTTAATAAATTTAATAAAATAATAGCGTCAAAAATATAAAATGACATATAATATAATGCACATGGACAACATTAATAATAATATTATATTTAAAATAAATCTAAGAGTGCAAACAAAAATATGCAACTATACAAACAAAGCTTCCTCACGTTTTAGTTAAAAAAGCTTCCAGATTTAACTAAAGCTCAAACCATGACTAAGATATATAAATCCTGGATAAAGGTTTAAGCTAAAACTATACAAACAAACTCTAGAATGAGATACAATAAATTATTTGGAGAAGTCACTACAATATATGTTTTACTATTGGATGTATGAAAAAGAATTATCTCATTTTTTTGTTATTATGAAATAGCTAGTTACATGTTGTAGCAGTCTTACTGTGTTGCTTAATTTTGTCATTTGCATGAGAGTAGAGTGGATGAAAGATATTTGCAGCAGTGATATTTTTAGAGTGTATTGCAACATTTTTATAAAAAAAATTTATAAAATATAGCAAAATCTATCAACTTTTATCATTGATAAACTCGTATAGTACTTTATCGGTGATAGACTACCAACAATGTGAGAGTTTATCTACAATAGAAGTGCATCATTAATACATTTTGCTTTATTTGTAATTTTTAAAAATATTACTGTATACGCTAATTGATAGTGATAGCTATATTTGGATTTGGATTTGGATTTTGGATTTTGGACGAACCGGAGTTGAAAATCCATCTATGCCATTGGATTATGCTTAACGAGATGAAAGGTGGTAGTGACACGTGTGGTGGTGATATGGGGTTTGCCGTGGATAGTGGATACTAGGGGTGTTCACGGTTCGGTTCTATTTGATTCAGTTTCAAGTTAAAACTGCATCGAACCATAAAATGCAAAAAAAAATTCATACAAAACCGAACCAAATCACACGTTTGTGTCACACCGAATCAAAATCGTACCGCATATTTGCGATTTTGGTTCAGTTTAAATCCCAGAGAATCTTAGGCCACCAACGCATTGAGTTTGATAAAATTTGTCTTTTTGTTTTAAATTCCAAAATATCTTGGGTCACTAAAGCACTGAGTTCTATAAAATTTTTCGATCTATTTTAGATCTCAGTGGATCTCAAATCAACATATTTAACTAAGTTTTATTTAATTTTTTAAAATGAAGTAATTCGGTTTGATTTTAAAATCGGTTTAAAACATTAAACCGAATCGAATCATATAAAAAACGATTTCAACATAACATAAACCACATACAATCAGTTTCGGTTGATTTCAATTCGATTTGGTCCTATTTGTCAAATCGATTCGATTTTTTCAAATATTTAAGGGTCTTTAACTCATATAGCCTAATTTACCATAGGATATTACAAAAAAAAACACAAATTGCTAATATTTTACACAAATGCACCAAATGGGCCACAGTATTACACAAAAATAGGCCCAAATTACAAATATGCCCATATGGTAGTTTTTTCACACAATATACAGAATTATTTTAAAATAGGAAATAGGAGAAGATCGTGGGTCATTCAAATAGGAAAGTGATGGAACAGTTTTCTCACTTTCCATATTCAAAAAAGACAGTGAAGAAGTTATTCAAGGATCTCGTTTTCGACAGTGAAGAAGAAGGGTTTCATCGATTTCGACAGTGAAGAAGTTCCTCTATTTTCCGACGGCCGAAAAATACGAGGTTAGGTTGTATATATTCAATAAACAGTAGACATTTATTGTAGATTCAAGATATTAGTCAGAATAGGCAACGAAACAAAAAATGAAATTTTGCATGTGTTATATCCTAGGGTTTATTGAGGTTTCGGAGTGAAGAAGACATTTTTTAGGACCGTCGCATGAGGGTTTTTCCTATAGATATTGGGTATATCTTAAATGTTCATTGGGTATATGTTGAATGTTCTAATTGTTGAGCAAATGTCAAAATGTAATTTTTATTGTGACATACTCTTGTGTTTATTGAGATTATGAGTTTTAGGGCTCAACTGAAATGTAGTTTGAGTTTCTTTAACTTACAACTGAAATTCCCATTTGGTACTCTGAGTTTCTTTAACTTATTTGACAATGCAATGTGCTTTACATATGTTAAATGTTGGCAGTGTAGAAAATGGTAAGACGGAGTGAAAGATGTCTTGGGTCTAGGATGAAAAAAGTAAGAACAAACGAAGATAATCCAATCCTTCTCGATGATTCTGAGGTATATTTAAGATTAATTGTTATAATTTGTTACTTTGTTGATGTTTGATATGCAAATATATTTTAATTATATTGTATTCATCTATATCATAGGATCAAAAGATATCAAGTTCTCAAGAGACTTAAGAAGAAAATCAAATGGATTACAAACCTATACAGACAGTGTACCCAGGTGAGGATGAATATGATATAACAGGACCAAATGGCACTCAAATTGTTCTGTACGATGAAAACTTAGCAAGTAAAAGAAAAATAAAGGTAGAAACGTCAGTTCAGAAATTGGATGCACAAGGAACAGAGGTTAGTTAATTGTTGTATATATTTTATAAACCTAATGTTAAGAGAGTTTAGTTAATATGTATATATATAAACACTGTTGTATATATTTTATAAAAAATATGTATACTTAATAGGCTATGACAGGAGGTATACTTAGTCATGTACTGGTATATGATGTTATATTAGAAATCGGAAGGATCAAAGAACACTGAATTACCAGTCAAAGAAAGTGATGAATCTAATGAGGTATATTTAAATGGAAGCAATATTATTTTTGTTATTATGGTTAACTACTAATAGGTATATTTGACATATATGATGTATATTTGACAAGATAATGTACTGATAGTTAAAAGAAAGTTATATACAGAAATGAAAAAGTCGAAAAGAATATCTCAAGAATCTCAAAAAAATAAGAGAAAGTTGTCAGATGCGGACAAAGCGAAACAAGGACATACTAGAAAGAAAACAAAAGTACAATAAGTTTTGAAAAGAAGTGTAGAGAAATCAAATACAGCAAAAAAATCAAAAGTGCAAAAAGACTTGAAAAGAAGTGTAGAATCAAAAAATGTATTTTTTATATATACTCATATATATCATTTGATGCATACACTGAATTATAATTGAGATTTATTATATTGTATTGAATATTTATAATGTTAACAGAAAACAAATATGAAAAATAGGACTGCAGAAAAGAGGGATGCAAATAATGATTTGAATGAGGTATTTTTTTGTCATATATCATATATGTTGTCAAATAGATATCATATATTTTTTATATGGTGCAATATATTGCGATATACTCATATATATAATTTTGTCCATCCTCTGAATTATAATTATGATTTATTATATTGTAATGAATATTTATATTGTTAACAGAAAGCAAAAATGAAAAATAGGACTATAGAAAAGATGGATGCAAATAATGATTTGAACGAGGTATTCTTTGTCATATATCATATATGTTGTCAAATAGATATAATAAGGCAGGAATATTAACATATCTTAATATTAATGTTTGCAGGTTGCAACATTAATCCTGAAAAGGAATAAATGGTCTAGATCACAGAAACTTAGTATATATGCACGTCTAGATGTTATTACAAACATTAAAAAAAAACTGAATAGGGAGCAGATAGAGATGTTTAGGAGTTCTCCGTTTGGTAATTTCCTTGATCTAAAAATAACTAAATTCCAAAGCCAATTGCTATTTCATATCATAAGACGGCAATGTACCTTGACCAAGGAAGATGAACTTTGGTTCAACTTTGAAGGTAATATAGCTAAGTTTGGAATTAGGGAATATGAAGCCATAACTGGTTTGAATTGTGGTCCTTTACCACAAGTGAACATGGAGAAACTGAATGGTAGATTTTTAGGAAAGTATTTCAAAAATGAGGATATTATACCGAGGTCAAGGTTGGCATACATCTTCAATGACTATAAAAAAGTAAAAGATGAAGATAGAGTGAAGTTGGCAAAAATTTATTTCCTAGAAAACTTACTACTAGGAAAACAATTAACAATAGGGGTAGATATTGAGCACATCAAATTGGTTGATGATGAAACCCAATTTGATAGTTACCCATGGGAAAGAACAGGGTATCAAGTTGTGATAGATTCAATAAAGAAGCTATAAAAAACCCTTCAGTTCTAGCAGTAGGTATTTCTGGATTTGCTTATGCAATTTTAGTATGGGCATATGAATGTATACCACTATTGAGTGGGCCTTCCATGTTCTGTGCTAAAAGAGTTGGTGATAGCAATTTATGCATGCTAAACTGGGTTGTTGACACACATCCAGAGTGGAAGGAATTGGCTGAAAGGGTCTTTGACACTAATCAGATAATGCACTAAGTTAAGTAAATTGAAATATATTCAAATTCAATCTGTATATATACAATATACTCAAATATACTTATGTACAGTACTTTTCAAATTTCAGTTTGTGTTCAAGGGGTTGTTTCCTGATGAAGATGTCATGGAAGGAAGTATGTTCTACTGAAACCAGAAATTTTGAAAAAGGAGAATGCTCTAAAGAATATGAGGATATTAACACTCAGATTCCTGAGTATTTCCTAAAATTCCAGGAAATTATGTTGGCAAACAATGAAGAATTAAATAAGAAGTTGGACAAACTCATTGGGGAGGTTGAAGAGATAAAAACAAAATTGACTAATAGAAGTAGTTCAATGACTGAAGAAGAAAATTGGGAAGATAGGGATGAGGATCGTGATGGAGGAAACGGTGAAAGAGATGACAGATTGGTGGGCGATGGAGAAGATGGTAATACAGAAAATATAAATATGGATGAAGAAGAGGACAGAACTACAATAGTAAATAGTGAAAATGAAGCTGCAAGGGTATGATGTTATGACTAGTATATGTTTTTTTTTTTTAAACACGTATGTAAATTATATATTTAGTGTTGTGTATGTATTCTTGATTGACAGGATGGACAGAACGAGAGCTTAGATGACATGGTATACAACACAACTCTACTAAAGGAAGTAGTACAAATAGAAAAAGAAGCACTGAAAATGAAGGTTATTACATTTCTTAAATCATTTATGTATTAGTGATTTTATGAATTAAAACATAAACTGAAAATGAAGTTTATAATGTTTGTTGCAGACCAAGAAATTGGGGAAAAAGCATATTAATCAAAGAGGAGCTGTGAAAAATATAACAGTAAAGGTATGTATAAGAAAAATCAGTGAAATATATGACATACTATTATCTATATACCATGATATTTTTTAAATGATTAATTAGGAAAGAGAAAGAGAGATTTTTGCTTACAAGCAAGCAGTGAGGAGGAGCCTAAGGAGAGGAAATCATCCATAAAAAATATTTAGGTCACCGTTCACAACCAAATTTGGATCAGTTGAGCCAAAGAAAGAAAACTTAGAGATCACTAGTCAAGGGTTTGAAGGTCCAAGTTTCAAATTATTATCCCAATGACTTTAGTAATTTTAAGTTGAATAGGATAGAGTTAATGTTCAAGGTTATGTGATGAAGAGAAACTTCAATTTCTGAATTCATTTACTTGTAATTTTCGTTAAGATTAATTGGTGCACTGTTAGTATTATGCAATCATTGAGACGTTATAGGCATATATTCTTTATATGATGCAGTATATTGTTCATGACATATTGTTCGAATTAATATAAAATGTTCAATATGAATCTTAAAAGTATATTTGGAACAAGTTGTAATTCTTATAAGTTATGGTATGTTATTTATATTAAATCCAATGTTACAGCAATTTGATGCTGTTATATAAATTTTATTTGTATGGGAAAGTGTATGATTAGAGAGAACATAATAATTTATTTTTTATTAACACAAAGAATTTAGTAATTTTACGTTGAATATGATATAGTTAATGTTGAAGGTTATGTAATGAAGAAAAAAATCAATTTCTGTAATCATTTACATGTACACTAAGTTCTGCTTAATTGGTGCATTGTATGTATTATGTAATCACTAAGACGTTAAAGTCATATATTATTTATATGATGTAGTAAATTGTTATATGGTGTTCATTATTCATGAAATTATTGTTTGAATGAAGATAAAATGTTCAATATAAATCCTATAAGTATATTTGGAACAAGTTGTAATTCTTATATGTGATAGTATGCTATCTATATTTAATTAAATGTTATAACAGTGTTATAACAATGTTATTTGTATTTGTTATTCGATATATTTGTCATAATAGGAAGTATATTAATGATGTATATATATAATAAATGTACTTAGTAAAACGAATACATGGTATTGGTAGTGTATATTGATAATAATATAAAAAAATGGAAATAATTAAATTAAAATCTTAAATAAACGTAAAGTTAAAATCAATTGAATATTACACGTAAAAAAAGTTTTAAACAATAATATAAAATTATAATATAAAATACAATGAAAAACTAGCTAGATAAGAAAAACTTACATCGCTTTCTGTTATGCCTATAACGCCTACAACGGCCACATTTTATCCTTCTCTTGAACTCCATTTTAGAAGGGATTCTAATCTTCTTGGGTCTATCAACTGGACGTTTTACATTAGGTGGGAGGATGTCAATGGAAAAAACATCATCAGGTACTTGCCATTGTCGATGATCACCTAAAGGGTTTATTAATTCTCTATAGATTGAACTCAGTGTGCTGTTCAAATAATAATGTGAAACAAATAGTTTTATTGACAAATGCTTCATGGTAAGAACAGCACATGCATGGGCACAAGGTATTTGCAATATATCCCACATCCTACAAGTACAAATCTTCAGGCAAGTACACAACATATTGAGATGTGCCATGAATGACCTGGTATTTCATATTGTTGACTGAATTGACCTACATAAATAATTACATGTAGAAGATAATTAGGTATATATTAGATAATAAGATGTATATATTATCATTCAATTTAGATTATAAGTTAAATATACCTGCATAGATCGACTATTTTCAATTTGTTCCCTTATAATACCTTCAACCGTTTTTGTAAAATCTGTAACTTGATAGGCTGCTTCATTTTTACGTTAAAAAAACCACCTCTGCAACATCATTCTCAATACCTCAAGCATTGAACATATTGGCAACTCCCTAGCCTTGATAATTGCATTATTCAGACAATCAGATATGTTGGTAGTCATGACATTATATCTACTAAGGGATGAGTAGGCACGAGACCACCTTGAAAGTCCAATCGATTGTAACTCCTCACGTTTACCAGGTGCATTAGATTCCAACAAACGCATTTGTTGTTCAAAATCAACAACATTGTAAGCCTTGCCACATGCATGGAACACGGTATCAACTATTGATCTATACTTCAATTTCAAGTTCCTAAGTAAATGAACCATATATCGCTTTGCATATACTTTTATGTCGATCAGATACTATCACAATGTCATTCCTACAACCAATAATTCGCTTCAGTTGATTGCAAAACCACGTCCAAGAGGCATTATTTTCAGAATCGACAACACAAAATGCTAGTGGTAAAATTTGATCGTTGGCATCAGGACTTGAAGCAGTTAAAAGAGTACCCTCATACTTATTCTTCATGCTTGTTCCATCAATAGATATGACTGGACGACAATGTTGCCAAGCAGCAATAGAAGCATATAATGTCATAAAGAAATATAGAAATCTACCATCCGCATCAACTCGGTATTCAACAATAGAACCTATGAACATAACAAATATTGACATTAAAGAACAACAATCTGTTAATGACAAATATATTACATAGGCCATTAGGTATATTATTAATATACCTGGATTGTTAAGATTCAACATGTATGCAAATTTGGCGACCATTTTGTAGGAATCCTCCGAAGAACCTCTAATCTCATCCAACGCAGTCTCACGTGCACGCCATGCTTTTTGGTAAGATATGCTTAAGCAATGTTCAACACGAACATAATGAACTATATCTTTAGGAGTGGACAATTCTGAACCAACTAAACTTATTTTGTTCTTTATCAAGTCCTTAATAACCGTAAAGTAGCTTGTCTATGGTCTGTAAGTGGAACATCGACTGAACATGTATGTTCAGAATCGAACCTAGTAAGAATCCATAATGTCCTATCACCATGATAGCAACAAGAAGCATGCAATGACCATTGGCAATCTTCAATTACGCACTACAGAATCAAGATCTGCTTGTTTGATTTGACTGTAACGTATTGAAAGTTATCTCTAAGGACAATGGCTTGAACAGACTGTTTCAATAAAGATTTGGTTGAAAACATGTCTTGGTTTTTTAGTGAAAAGTTGGAAGCTATCTTAGACATATCTATGGTTTCAAAAAAACGACCCCCATCTGAATGGATTTCAGTTTGAAATGAACTTGAGGACGATGAACCCAAAGAAATAGCTAAAAGGCCAACACAATGAACAATAAGGGCAATATGTTGTTCAACGTTCGATGTTATTATATGGTAAACCCATTTAACATCGTTGTCATTCTTTATTCCCATGTCTTTCTTAAGACATTCTATAGAACCTAAGCAAATGTATATCTCAAAATTGTTCATATCAATAAAACTACCTAACTTGGATTTAAGGACATTGGAGAAGGACATTGGACAATTCAGTATATGACATATGTTCATCAACTACTATTTCAGACACACTATAACTAACGTAATTGTTAGTTTCGTTGAAAAAACCATCGAAATAGACTGCAATACTTGTAAATAATATTACAACTATAGGTTATTATAAAGTATAATTGTAAATAATATATGGTATATATTTTATAAAACATCAACTAAAAGTATTATATCTCACGGGTAATATATAAAACTAATATAATTGTAAATAAGATGTGGTACATATATAATAAATCACATATACAAAGTATTATATATTACGATAATATTATAAAATTAGTATAATTGTAAATAATATATGGTATATATTTTATAAAACATCAACTAAAAAGTATTATATCTTACGGGTAATTTATAAAACTAATATAAATGTAAACAAGATGTGGTATATATATAATAAATCACATATACAAACTATTATATATTGCGATAATATTATAAAACTACTATAATTATAAATAATATGTGGTATATATTTACTAAATCACATCAGAAAACCATTACAATGAGGGGTATATCGTTAAAATATACGATATATACGCATATGATATACTCTCAATGATCTAATCATGTAGTTTTGATGTTTAACTATTTAATTTTAAACTGGTAAAAGAATAAATGACTTACTGTGGAAATTATCTTAGCTTCAGGTGATGGAGAATTGTATATGCCGGCGACTTGTAAAGAAGATGCAGCTTACGGTTATTACAAAATTGAATACAAAATTGGCTGTCGAAAAATTGTGAAAACAATGTAATAAAAATTTAGAAATTTATGATTGAATTTTTAAAAGCTTCAAGTGATGGACAATAATAGTTGCCGACGATGGAGAATAATAGGTAAAAAGATAATCTTGGAAAGAATATGTAAATAGGTTATTACAAATTAGAATAAAATTACCCACATTATAATATATTTTGATTTATAGTTAATTAAAAAGATACTTAAAATTTATTACCATATTCATTAATAACATTAAATTAATGAAGTTACGGAATTCATATTAAATTCAAATTATTTTCAATAAGGAAATAATTCAAATAATATTATGAATAAAATATCTAATTAATAATTATTGAAAGATTAGAATTGTCCATAAAATATTATCTTTCCTATTTAAGAAAATAATTTTCAAATCAGGACATTGTGAAATTTCTTATTCAATTAATGTCTTTTGTTTAAATCTTTCAATATTTAATTAACACCCGTAGCGCTTTGTGGTGCTTTCATCGTCCATGGCAAAGCGAGACGAGTGGACAGTCTTATTTCGTTCAAACACTGGGCCCAGGACCCAATGTCGTTATGTGGTTCGCTTGGGCCCGGCTTATCAAAGGGGAGCCCATTTGGACAATGCTTCCCTTTTATTTATATAGAAAATAAAAGTAAAAATAGCGCAAAAAAAGAAAAAGCGTTGATATTGAGTTAGAAAAATTTTTAACATAATTTTCTGGAAGAAATATAAATGAATGAAAAAACATAATTTTAAAAAAAAATTAAATTGTAAATACTGGGCAAGGTTTAAAAGTAATAGAAAATATAAAATGAGGTAAAATAAAATTGTAAATATTTGTATATATAATTTAAAACTATCTCGTAAAAAAAATAGATAAACTGTGAAAGGCATAATAATAATAATAATAATAAAGAATTATAGGCCAAATCTATCTTGTTTAAGTTATTCATGCAGTCAACCTTTTTTTATTTGGTCTAGAAAATTCTCAACCTAACCTAGCTCTTATTGTAATGTAGAATAAAACTCAATACACACGAACCCAAACAACAATATTTTTAACACATATATACACAATATGTGAAAAGGAGTTGATACAAACTATGCTGTAATAAAGTAGGTTAGTTAATTTCTGACATGGGAGGATTTATTAAGGGGCCAGGGACACGTACCTCTCACATTTCCGATTTTTATATTTTAATATTAGTTTTGAAGTGTCAAATTACAATATATTTTAAATAATGCACTTTATTATTAGATTCTTTAGTGTCTATGTCATCTCTAAAATTCCAAGATCTTCGGTTCAAACCTCATATACTACAATTTTTTTTTTTTTTTTTTTTTGTTAATAGTACACTCCTATATATAATTTTTGGATATGCCACTGGTTCCTGATTCACTTTGATTAATAACACATCAAAACATATATTACAATATGGGGAATGATTTTTCTATAAAAATCAAACTTTACCTAAAAAGAAAAATAGAAGACGCCAGTGAATGAGTAATTGTATTTTAAAAAATCTAATTCATATATAAAATAAACAAATTTACATGAATTTATTTTTTCTTAATAGGTCTTCAAATGGAAAGTTTATTGTAAGGGAAATTGTAAGATAAATATGGTAATTATATTTACCAAAAGACATAGATGGATGAAATTCAAAGTTTAGTAAACGTTGATACATCTTTTTCAATTTTAATATAAACTTTGATAATTTCCCTCAGAAACATTAATTACCTCTAAAAAAAACATTATAATAAGATTAGAATTTTTAAACCATAAACTAAAATTCTCTTAATTCCTAACCATTTTGAGACAGGTTTAGACTTTTATATATATATTTTCTTGGGGGTGTTTTTTCAACACAAAATATCATCATGTGTTTAATTGTTTTTGAAAAGTTTTTCATTATTGAAATGATTGTTCATAATTATTTCCATTTTCTAAAAGATATGTTTGGTGTCACATATCCATCTCAAGATAATTATTTATTCTTTATTTCTTTTTCTTTTTCTTTTCTCTGAGAAAATTGCTTAAAAGACAATTGTTGGACAAGTTATTTGACACATTAATTATTGTATGGTCATATGCAACTTGGAAAAAGTATGGTATTATATGGACATCAAGTAATAACGGTATTTTCACTCATTGAATTAACAAAAATGTCTCTTTAAAAAACATATATTAGATCTCAATACCATATATCCACTTGTTATAACAAAATAATACTTAAAAAAAAATGAATGGATCAATCACCTTACAAATTATAATTATTGACTTATGAGTGTGAATTAAAATGATATACATGAATTATTAAATTAAATTTTAAAAAAACAAATATTTGTGCATGTGTGCACCATTAATTATGTGATATATTAAGTTTAAAGCTGTGTGTTTTCTTAAAAAAAAGAAGAAGAAAGAAAGAAAGAATGGCTTGAAATGGTCATTCTACACAGTTATTCTATCAAAATTTTTTTTTTGTGTATTTACAAACGTATGTTATTCGTTATCAATCGTATTCTTTCTTTGTTATTGTAGTTTTTTTATCGTCTTGTGAAGCACATTTTGAAACTTGTTACTCCACGCCATCCCTCAAATATCATATCAATTAGTTTGGGAAAAAATAGAGAGAATTGTATTCAATATCGTGTACTATTTACAAATGAGAATGAAATATACTTAAATAAAGAAAATACAAGACCCACATGAATACTAAACAATACATTTGATATCTAACAAAATCCACATAATATACCTTTGTTCTTTGTATATTTTTAATTAAAAGGAGAATTGTTTTTATTTTTGTTGGTTAAACCCTAACACAACTTTTCAAACAGCAGTATTATCTTATAATTTTTTTTTTAAAAAAAAGATAGATAATTATTTAACTAAAATGACCACATTTTAAGGGTATAAAACTACCATACAAGGATTATAAAATATACAATACATAAAATGATATATTTATTGCTTTCACTTGAAGTAGTAATAATTTTGAGATAAGGTATAGTAATTCAGTAACAACACACAAATACACTTCCACATAACTTAATCAGCATATACGTGTTTTAGCTATAAGATTAGGAGTTTGAATAATCTCTCCTATGCTACCATCAAAAACAATTTTATAAAAAAGAAATGAACGAGATTGAAGAATTGGACATTGATAAAGAGAATAAAGTTAATAATGATAAACAAACACAAATAGTGGTTTTGTTATTAATGAAAATAAATAGTAGGTGTTGTTAGGTAAAATGGAAAAAGTGATTTGATGAGCCAACTAATCCACTTTAACAGGGCCATAACTCCATGGAGCGCAAATTTCATATTATAAAATCCACTTTTATAAGAATTAAATTCTTGTGTTTATTTGGTTCTAAGAAACCTTTAAAATATCAATTTTTTTATTGATAGAAATTTTAAAAAATTGTTATTATTAGTTAAGTTAGAATATAATTGACATGTAATATTCATGTATATTAGATCACTAAACAATGTAAAAATTTAATTAAAAAAATATGTGATTTTTTAAAATAAAGATTTTGCATAGAAACAACTTTTATTGTACTTCTTTTGTAGTAGCATAGCTAGTTACTTGTCGTTAAAATAAATTAAAAAAATTTGTACCACTATCGAAATCTCAAAATTATGACGGAAATTGTTAAGTATGGCCCTAAGTTTTAACACTCATCTTACAAAATAAAAAAGAACTAAAGACATACAATAAACTGAAAGTTAATTTTCCAATGTATGAATAATTAATCAATAAAAAAGTTCCAAAAATTTCGCTAAGTTATCGGCTTAATTAATTGAGATTGTATTGTGTGATAACTTTCAGTGAAATTGAAGCAATATCCCAATTATAATTTGGGCCCCTCTCCTAATAATCTCCTTGTCTGTTACGACGATTACTATATTATTATTATCAATAATAAATTGGAATAGTAAGAATATAACAACGATTTTAGGGATTTGGAAAATGGTATAACTACACATTTTCTTTTGATCTTTTAGTAAATAACATTTTTTTTTCTCCTCAAAATACTCCCATTCTCTTATTATTTCATCTCTACAGTATAATTAATTTTTGTTGAGCATTTAATTATTTTCGAAAAAAGACAAAACTTTTTTTCTTAATATGTCATACTCAACTAATTGATTCAACATTTTAACAACTTTATTATTCAATCTTACTAATTTCAAAATAATCAATTTGAATTTGAATATCAAAATAACCCACTTGAATTTTAAAATCTCAAATTTTAGTTTTTTTTTGTAAATGTATTATAATAAATGCAAAGTGGGAATTTGAACCCCACAGGTACATAGAGATGCCAGTTGAGCTAAGCTCATGTTGGTAACTTGTTTGGTATTTTATCTCAAAATAACATTATTTTTTTAATATCAACGTAATCAAACTATTATTTCAAAATTAGGAGAATTTCAACCATTCATTTTATTTTAAAATAACTTTAATAGAATTTCAAAATAACCAAATTATTATTTTTTTCAAGATGGAGAATCATTGATTTTAAAACGCAATACCTTTAATCGGTAGAATTTCAAAATAACGAATTAAATATACATATAGTTGAGTACCATTCATTCATACCATAGTGGAAATGAATTAAAATTAAGAAAAAAGTATTCCATTAATTGTGTTCATTTGACTGGATAATTGGATGTTTATCTGATTGAAGAAATAACGTACAAACTAACATGATTTCAGGAGTGTCACACCTATCCACACTCGAGATATGTAATTATTTTAATATATGCATTTTTACTGACTAACATGATTTTGAGGGTGTAATTAATTTGTGATATGCACTTATGAGTCTGTAAATTAATAACATATATACAACATCTCTCTATGTCTTGGGATTTAACAATTTTGTTGAATATTTTAACAACTTTATCATTTTTTTATTTCACAATTTTGTTGAAGATTTTAACGAATTTAATCAAAATAATTTGTTTAGTTCGTTGAATATATATATTCTTAATTATTAAATAATGAAGACGTGTCTAATTCACATGATTTGTGATATGCAAATATGAATCTATATAATCTTAAGTATTGAATCTATTTATTCTTAATTATTAAATTATTAATCTTTAGAAATTAAAATTAGTTTTCGTATTAGATATTAATTTATTTTTTAAATTAAAATTAGTTTTCGTATTAAGATTTTAATTTTTTTTAAATTTAATTTTTTTCCAACAAAATAGGCTAACACGTGTTTTTAGATAAAATTTCTCAAATTCCATCCCCATTTTAATAATTAAATAATATAAATAGTTTTTAAAAAAAATTGCTAAAATTTATCCTAAAAGAAAAAAGATGCAACTTTTGTATCTCTCTTTTGCCGGCCAAAGGTTTTTGTTCCTCCATCCTAAACGTTTGAGATTGACTTGAAAATCAAAGATAGAAGTTGACAAATGAAGATACTGTCCGCGTGCTTTAAATTTTTATCACAAATGATTAACTTGCAAAATGGATAGTGGAAAGTTAATCATATTGGAGTTTGCCCGCTTCAAGGTGGAAAGATTAGGGTTTGCTCGCTTAAAGAAGATGAGATCGAAAAATAAAAATGGAAAATGAAGACGAAGGAAGATGGAGAATCATAAAATGTAAGATGGAGAATTGAAAAACAAAAAATGGAAAATAAAGTTCATTGCAACGAGTTTGAAAAATGAAGATGAAGTGTTATGATTTTGATTGGATAAAGTATGTAGCTGTAATTATATTACAACATTTATTAAAGTATATTTATTTTATTTTAACTTAAGAAGATAGGTTACACTCTGTGTATAAGAATATTTTGGGTTTTTTCAAATTCTTATTTTTTTTGTTCGTTTTGCCATTTTTGAAAAAAAAAATTGGTTTTGCTAATTTTCAAAATAGTAACTTTACCCTGGTTATTCTTCTAGTTGATCCTAAAAAATTATTATAGGTTTATGTATATTTTAGAGTAATTTTAACATGATTAAAACCCATTCCTATCAAATATTGAAATTGATTTTAAATATGGAGTATGCACCTATGTTTAAGAATTTTTTTTTTTTTGTATGTTTGAATAATTAATTTCTCAAACAAAAAATATGTTATTATTAGTAATGCGATAATTCTAAAAAAATACATGTATTTTCTTCTATTTTATTATAGTATTATAATTCTTTTTACACTTTATTTGTATAGAATTTCGACAATAACAATGAAAATGCATTGATATTTTTATTATAGAATTTTTCTAATTTCCCTATGATTGGTATTAATTATAGACTCGCTGCATGAACTTTTTTAGTAGAAATTGAACATAAAAAATGACAAGGAAGCTTATAACCATCTAATTAAGTACTTAAAAGACACACAAAATTGACTATTTTCTTTTTCTTTTTCTCTACACAATCACCAAAGCTTGAGAATAGTAACAACATTCATTCATTACCAACCTATGTCAAACCACAAGGACACATGCGTACTCAAAGTACAGGAAGAAATTAATATAAATATAGAGCAGTTTGCAAATATAACCATGCTAGTACAATGTAAAAGATTTTATATATCATCACTAGTATGGATCTATCATTATCAAATTTTGTTATATTTTTTTAAATTCTTTAAGAAAGATTGTTATACACTTATTTATTATCTCTACACTAGATGTTTGTTGACGATTCCGATATTAAAAATTGTAGTTTCACTATCTCACAATTTTAAAAGATAGAGAAGAACGCCAACAATATAACTTACCTCAATTGATATATAAGTGTAAGAGTAACCACAAAGTTTGTGGTTCAAATATCCCTACAAATAAAAATAATCAATAGAGTAATTAAAAAAAAGATAGACAAGAACCAACATAATTTATAAAAATGAGAATAACCAACCCACTGATATAAACTTGACTCAACCTTGACATATGTATAAACAAATCTAATCTACCATGATGAGAGTAGCAATTCTTTAACTTAAAAAAACAAATAGTTTCTTTTGTTGGAATTAAAAATCAATTAGCACCTTTTGGTTTCTCTCAATATAGAAATGTGCCTTTTTTTTCCTCCTCTTTTTAACGCTCCTACCCCTTAAAAAAAAACAAAAAGGTTCTACAAAAGTAGCTTCAAAGAAAAATTTAATAAAAAATGATATATAGATACTTTATATTTTAAAATTAGATAAAATTAATTATATTAAAAAGGTAGATTAATTAATTTAATTAATATTTGTTGTGTTTGTATTATGCTTTGGATCCTTCAAATCATTTTGGTGAGAAAAGGAACCTTCTTTCCCCCCTTTTTTTATCTCTCTATAAAAACTCCAATTAAGCAATCAATTATGATCCAAATACTATATCATAACTAACATAAACATTCCCTAAAATAATCACACTCACACACATTCCATTTTTATTTTACTTTTCTTCATGATGGATGAAAAGAGATCAGAAGATGGGAAAAAGTTAGAGAAATTTGAGATTTTACTATCCACTTTGGAGTTAAGGTTGCCGTTGCCGTTGCCAAGTTTTTGTTGTTTAGGTGACGAGGAAAAAGAGGTGGATCGGGGCGATGATTTGATGAAGACTCCGAGATCTTTGGAACCTACTTCGGTTGTTCTTGAGTGTCCGCCGCCGCCCAGAAAACCCAGGAGGTTCCCGTCGGCGGGAAAACGGAAGGCCGGTGGCGATGGCTGTGGTGGTGGTGGGCGGTCCATTTTGATATCGCATGATTATTTCTTCGGCGACGTGGAATTGGATTGGTTGTTTCCGTCGAATGTAGTCGGCGGTAAGATTGTTAAGAAAATTAAAGGAGCAGAATAATTGTTTAAAGGATGTAATGTAAGTTTAAATGTTAAAATGTATGAGTTTTCCCTATCGCTCTCTTTCTCCTTTAAAGTTTATAGATGAATCAATTTATGATTTCTTTCTTTTTTGGCACCTATTTATTGCTTCTTTTAAAATTTATGTTCAATGTAATTATGTGAACACTGGAAACATAATTTACCATATCAATTTTTTTTTATTAATTTAAGTTATTCTACAAAGAATTTGAATTTGGTAGCTTGTGATCACGCTATCATCCATCTTAAATTTAGGATGTCTAGTGTATGATTTGTTAAGTTTTCAAAATGAGTTGTTGAATTCAATAATAAATATTTGAATCTGAAACCTTTTGTTTTGCTGAGTTAAGTTTTTATTGGTTTTTCTCTCATGAATTAACCCTTCATTTATTTGATAAACTAAGGTGTTTATTTCAATTACTATTCCCTTTAACAATTCTTCGAATAGATAATTTAAAACAAAGATGAAACATATTGCCAAAAAAGAAAGAAAGGAAAAAATGGAGATAGTTCAAAATTCAAAATAATGGAATATAGGTGGGCTTCTACTCTTTTATCCATTGGACCTTGGCCTGATGCATTAGTTATATGGGCCATTGAAATCACGTGGAAGTCTACATGAACGGTCTAAATTAGATGATGACGAGACGACCCATTAACGAAAGAAATTAAATTTATGTAACTATTATCCAATTGAATATTACAACTTCGTTCTTTATTTAGAAAAATTGGAAAATAAGTTCAAGAAAAAAAAGTTGCAAATACAATAATAACTAATTCTAGATATATTCAAATTTAGATCTAGTCCATCCATATTTATTAGTGATAGATTATATTGAGTTTATGACATATGAACTATATTGATACTAAAGTTTAACAAATAAAGTTTTAGTTATATCTGTGTGTGTGTGTTTTTTTAAATATTGTTATGTTACATACTTAATTATTAGCCTAAATGTATCATCATAATAATTACACTAAAAAAAATATGTTGAATGATGCATTTCTTAAAGAGAAGTTTTTAATTCAAAATAATTATTTTTTCTTTTTAGTTGAATTTATAAAACATGTCTTTTAAACTTTGACGTCTAAGACACCATTTAACTCTAAAAAAAAAAAGTTAAAAAACATTTTTATTGTTAGCCCTTTCTTAATAAAAATTGTTAATAATGTTTAAAAAATACTGTTAGGTTCTCAAAAGTTAAAATACATTTTATTTTAATAATATAAAATAATTATTATCGTTAAAATCCAATCCTCATACATTTGTCGTGAGAAATTCGTGCCTCGATCCCACCAAAGAAATGGAGAAATTTCTTGGGGATGGAGATGGAGATGGAGAAGTCATCCTTGACCTCGTTTTATCTTATTGACACGTCCAAGTGTTAAAGGAAACTTTGAAAAGTTTTAGAAAATGTATGAAATGAGGTATAAGTGATTTATGTCATAGTCTAAAAAAAAAAGTATTTTTTATTTATTGTTATCAATTTTTATATTTTTTGTTTAAGAGTATTAGTGGAATTAAAGAAAGTAATAATGTTTTCCCTATGAAAAGATTGGTTTTTATTTATTTATTTATGAAGGTTAATGGTAATTTTGAGGCTAATAGAAAGTTAGGGTATTTTCTGTAAATTGTGTGTATATATATATATATATATATTTTTTTTTTTTTTTTTGTATTTTTTCTAATGCAATAATCTAATACTTTACCTGTTCTTCAAGCCAATTCTCCTTCTCCTTCACACTCGAACTTTCGATTTCTCTCTATCGTCTCTCAACTTTCTCTCCGTCTCCGATCGCCGAAGATCTCTCCTTCTCCGATTTCGTTGTTCCCTCTCACTCTCGCCTGTTCTTCAAGTGTGAGGTATGTACATTTCTAATTTTTTTTTCTTCCAGTTCAAGGGTTTGAGAGATGAAGAAGGAATTTTGGTTCTGTCATGATATGTGAGGTTAAAACGGTTTCTTGTTTTTCGATTTTCGGTTTCTCTTTTACTTTTCTGCTTCAGATTTTTGTTTGTTCTCTGCAATTTCTCTCCTGGGGTTACTTGTTTTTGTAGTTTCTTGTTTTGTGATCTAGGTTTTTAGTTTTCTGAATATGAAAACTTATGGTTCTTTTGTTTCTCCTCTCTATTGCTTGAGATTCTAGTTGGGTTTCTCTGAAATCGTTAGTTCTGAATTTTTTAATCTCATATTTTTATCCTTCTGGGTAGAATGAGACAGTGGAACCAAGATTTTGATATAGAAGGACTATGAAGCTTTGTGTTTCGGTTGCTTTCCAATGTTTTTCTCCACATTTGAATGAAATATTGATGTCTTAGCTGGGTTAGGAAGTGATAGTCTAATGCAGTACTTTGTAGTTATTTGACAAGGAGGAACTTTTGGGTGTTTTGTTTTTGCTGTCTAAATAAAATTTTCATGTCGTTCAGTGACTTACTTCTGTAGGTTTCAAATCTGTAACTATGTCGACATCTTACCTACCTGCCACTACTGAATCAATTTCTGAGGCATTAGAGGCTAAGAATTCCTCAGATTCTATCTCAATCCTTTACCGTGTTCTTGAAAACCCTTCGTCTTCCCCTGAGGCTCTACGGATAAAGGAACAGGCTATAACAAATCTTTCGGATCTTCTCACGCAGGAGAATCGTGCAGAGGATCTTCGGAACCTTTTGACTCAACTTAGGCCTTTCTTTAACTTGATTCCAAAAGCAAAAACAGCAAAAATTGTTAGAGGAATCATCGATGCTGTGGCTAAAATACCAAACACATCTGATCTGCAGATTTCCTTGTGTAAGGAAATGGTGCAGTGGACACGTGCAGAGAAGCGAACCTTTCTTCGGCAACGGGTTGAGGCCAGGCTTGCAGCTCTTTTGATGGAAAATAAGGAGTACCCTGAAGCCTTAAATCTCCTGACTGGATTAATCAAGGAAGTAAGAAGACTTGATGATAAGCTCCTCCTTGTAGACATAGATCTCTTGGAGAGCAAACTCCATTTTTCTCTGAGGAACCTCCCTAAAGCGAAGGCTGCACTTACTGCTGCAAGAACAGCTGCTAATGCCATATATGTTCCTCCAGCACAGCAGGGAACAATTGACTTGCAGAGTGGCATCCTTCACGCGGAAGAGAAAGATTACAAAACTGCTTACAGTTATTTCTTTGAAGCATTTGAAGCCTTCAATGCTCTTGAAGATCCCCGTGCTGTATTTAGCCTCAAATATATGTTACTATGCAAAATAATGGTTAACCAGGCTGACGACGTGGCAGGAACAGTATTATCAAAAGCAGGTCTACAATATCAAGGGAATGAGCTGGATGCCATGAAGGCTGTAGCTGATGCACATTCCAAGCGTTCGTTAAAGCTTTTTGAGACAGCACTTAGAGATTATAAGGCTCAACTTGAGGAAGACCCTATTGTCCACAGGCATCTCTCTTCTCTCTATGACACTTTGTTGGAGCAAAATCTTTGCAGGTTGATCGAACCATTCTCAAGAGTAGAGATTGCTCATATCGCGGAACTGATCGAATTGCCCTTGGATCACGTGGAAAAGAAGTTATCTCAGATGATTCTAGACAAAAAGTTTGCAGGGACTCTAGATCAAGGTGCTGGATGCCTAATCATTTTTGACGACCCAAAGACCGATGCCATATATCCAGCCACACTGGAAACCATTTCCAACATTGGCAAGGTTGTGGATAGCCTCTATGTTAGGTCAGCAAAGATAATGGCTTAAGGTTATCGGCATTGGACCAACCTGCTGTAGTTTTGGACTTCGCTTGCCTTGGTATGGGGCTGCGTTGTTTTTTATGGTTCATCTGCTTTACTCTTGAATGATTCCTTATGAACTTCTATTTTGTGTTTTAAAAAGTTTAGTTTGAAGTTTTAGCCGCAGGTCTTTATGGAGAAAGAATGTTTAGGCTATTTTACCATTCTTCGGATACAGGTACATATTGGATTTTCAGGTTACTTGTTGATCTGCAGTGATCTCTTCTGAGTTGAACTTGAAACTTGAAAGTACGGACTAATCATATTCCAGTTATTTGATGAAAAGGAAAGTGTCTTGTAACCATGATTCAACCACCTTTCGTATGACTTGGTGGCTATCACATATTCATTCTCTTCAAATTATCACCCTTGTCTTGGATTGACAAGGTGTGATCTAAGCTTTCAACTTTATTAAATTGCTCATAGAACTTATATAAGCCAATTTTTTAATGTTTGGATTTAAATCGTTGAAAACATAGGTATTTTGACGTGCGTTCAATGCTCTTTTCATAAAGAACATACTCTTCTTTTGTTAGGGGAACAGAAGGGAGAGTGGGTCAGGTTTTAAGCTCGGTAGCAAGCGACCGAGTCGAGAGAGGGCTTCAACTGCAAGATTTCATTTTCTTTGTCTTTCCTTTTCTAGTAAGATTTCAATACTATTCTTCCAAAATCTTTAATCCTCATGTTTGCACAAGACGAATATAGGTAGGCAAATCCTAAATAACATGTATGGTACCAATTTGATAAAATTCAAGAAAGAAAATGGGATTAATCTTCCATATTTATTGAATTTTTTGTGTTTCAGACAGTCATCTAACGGTTTTGTTTTTGTTTTTCTCATAACGTTCTTAATTTATGAATAATAGAAGCACTTTTGAAAAATTAAAAAAAAAAAAGTGAGTGAATGTGGTGTAGGAATTTGAACTTGTAGATTTTGAAAGAAGTTGTGGATGTCTAACCAGTCAAGCTTTAAATCAATATTTAACTTTTGCTATTTTAGTTTCGCAACATGAAGAAAGAGCTGCTGTGTCATTTCTTTACATAATTTTTGTTAATATGCTTAGAATTAGGGACCAATTAAAATTTAAAAAAGTAATAAAAACAAGATTAGTTATTAACTAAGGTTGTATTAGGTAACTATCTCTCTCTCTTTCTCTTAATTAAAACTATTTTTTTTTTCTTTCAGTTTGCATTTTCTTAAATTCGAATGTTTAAATTTGTCTTAAATTCAAGAGACAACTAATTTTAAAAATTATTTTTTCTAGTTTTTAAATTTTAGTATGATTTTTATAAATATAGGTATAAAAAAGTTGCCGGCAAGAAATTTAGAGGTAAAATAAATGTTTATATATTTAAAAGAAAAAAATAATTAAGGTTTTGTTTGGTAGATATTTTATTTTTAATTCTTGGTTTCTCGAAATTAACTCTATTTTCTCACAATATTTTATAATTATTTGCATCTTATTGATATATTAGTATTCTTAATTAAACTTCAAAAACAAAAACTAATTTTGAACACGTGCTTTTTAAATATAGAAAAAAAAAATATTTACACTATATAAAATAATTATGGAAAAAGAAAAAGTCCACCCAAAAAGTTCAAGTCTAATATGTGAAATACCTTCGGCCACCAAGCCACGCGAATTGTTTTCTTCGTCAATAATGTCTATATGAGATAGATGGTGATAGTTGTGCATTTTTTTGTGCTTATTTTTGTCTATAACTAGAGGTAGTTTGTGTCCATCACACATGTTTTTGTGCTTCTTTCAATTCTATTAAAGATTGATCATACCAATTTAAAAAAAATTATCAACTCAAGACCAAAATAAATCATAAAGTATCATTTATAAACTCTAATGTCAATCCATTTGTAGACATGTATTAGAATGTAAAAGGAATGATTATATCTTTTGATTATTTAGTTTAATTTTACAAGTTCTACTATTGTGATCTTTACTGTTATAATTAGAACATGTTGATGAACTTAAAAGGTGAAATTATTTGCTTCCTAGTCTTCACTAATATAATCTTCCCAAAGATATGGGTAAATAAAGGTAAAATCCACCATGAACAAGAAATCCAAAAAATTGGGCTTATTTGCAATTTTGCGTAGTCCTTAAGCCCAATATGAATCTTCACTCGAGCATTGAACACAAATATTCATTCAAATTCCTTAGTTGAAAAGCAGAGATCCTTCGTACTATAGTAACTACTTACTTAACAGTATTCCAAAACTTACGATATTTACTATTTAGTATAATTTTTATTATTTTATGTTTATCATTTCTTTTATTATTTGTTGGGTTGTATTTATTATTTCCTCCTTAAATAATAAATAAAAAAGTTATCTCTGACCTTGTTCTACTTCATGAACATTTATTTATATTCACAAAAAATCACGACCAAACATCTCTAACTCAATAGAAAATTTGGTGAAATTAGAAGAACCGTTTCAAAAGGTTTCTAAGTTGTAGCAACACAGTTCCAATCACAATGAAGAAGAACAAAGAAAGTTGAAGTAAAAGAGAGAATGAGATCCCAAATTTGTAAGACGTAAGTCATGGAGCTCCAAAGAAATGATTAATCATATGAATGAGGATGTAAGAATTTAGAGAAAATGGTAGAAACAACAACACCTTTGTAATTTCAAGTAGTACCCTTCCTTCCCTCTATGCTCGATCTCCCCGATCATCATGGGGTAAAGGTGAAACCCACTTTAACTCTATCTTTCCCATTCTACCCCTCTAAATTCTTCATCGTCTCAAGGGTAAAACCGACAATTCTTGGGAGACAGCTTCTGAAATTTGGGCTTTCCTTTTTTCAACAATATTATGCCTAAACCATAAACAAACGATTCCTCTATTAATTACTACATATATATATATATACACTTTTATTTGTATTTAATTATTTATCTACAGACTTTGAGTGTGGTGTAGATTCTCTATTTTTTTTTTATTTTTTTTTTATAATCTCAGCTTACCATTTTATCCTATTTTTATTTTTATTTTATTTTAATTTGATTGTTTACTAAATATGCAAAATTATGAAATCTAGACTCACAGTGTAAACTATATGGATTTGTTGTGCCTTTATTACTCTATTAGTTTCCAAAATTATATTGTAGTGAACAAATTTTCATTTATTTTAATGGTCTAAGAGGATGGGTGGAATCAAAGACAAAGAGGGACCAAAGTGAAATTAAAAAGAAAGCTAAGGAATCAAAAAAAGAAAGAAAGAAAGCTTCCAATTCCAAAATGATAATAATCCTAAACCCTTACACTCTTTTTTGACTGATTTGGAATATTTGGACCCCAAACTCCATGAAAGAAAACTCAAATGAATTAATACACAAGAAAAATGGTTTCTTCTTCTTTTTTTCCCCATTGCTTTCTTCCTCATTTGTTCATCCAAACCCCAGTTTGATTTCCTTTTCATTTACTAAAGAAAATGACAACTCCTCTGTCTCAAACCAAATCTGATTCTTGAGGTGACTTCCTTTACTCGAGTGGGGTTTTCAGAGTTTCTTCTAAGCATTTCATCAAGTACTTGGTGGGCAATCACACACATGGCTCAACAGGTATTTCATTTGTTTCCTTTTTCACTTTCATTTGGATTTTCCTTCCCCATTCATTCTAATGCCCATTTCTGATATGGGTCTTGTCTTGTCTTGTCTCTGTTTCCCCCCCATTATTTCTCTGATGTTTTCTTCATTTTTTGGTGGGTTGTTTCATTGTCTATGTTTTTTCCACTTTTCCTTTATCGGATTGCTGTTTGTATTTTTCTTTTTCATTTAATTTACTTTCTTGTTGATTTGATTGAAGGGTGATGGATGGCCTCTTGGTCTACAGCCTCTGAATGTAAGAGTTGGAGTACCTGGAAATCGTGACTATTTGGGATCAGTGTCTTTCAATACTTTGATGACTGCTTCTCCTATTTCTCTCTCTGATTCTTCATCCGACTTGGACACTGAGGTCTGTATTTGTTTTTTCTTCTTTTTGTTTAACTCAGATTTTGAATGAAAAATGTCTTCTCTTGGTGTGTTTTTTGGGAATGTGTTACCTCATGGTTTAGTTTTGTTCTTTGCGTTTGGTTCCTTTTAATCTACATAGTTTTGGGAGTAATGCAGATGGAGATTGGTCTTTCTTGTTTCTTGTTTGTTAATTAATCAATGTTTGAAAATAATGCAGATGGTGATTAGTCTTTTTTTTTTTTTTTTTGTGGCAACGGCAACCAAGTGATTGTTTTTTGTTAGCTAATTAATCCCAATGTTTGTGATATTTGCTGAGTACCTGCATACTATTATTATTATTGTCTTTTATATCCTTGACTATTCATAGGACAACAGTCTCATCTTAATAGTACTACTTTCAATCAAAATAACTTGTAGGATATAAAATTATAAGTGAGTGAACTCATTTACTCTTAACCCTTTATTATTTAGGTGGCCCAGTAAGTCCAATTCATGGTGGTTTAGTTTTGGGATATTATTTTAGTGTCGTAATGTTAAGATAAGAGATTTGAACTCATTTCTGGCCCGAATAAAAAAGTTTGTGGTGTGAGTTGTGCCACTTTTTGAAGTGAGAAAAACAAGAATAAGGTAGATGCAGATGTATCTCATTTCTCATGAAGTCTATGTCCTTTTAACTCGTCATTTCGTACCAAGAGTATTGGAAGAGGATAATTGAATGTATATGCTTTCATGTATTGCATTTTAAGTTTGGGATAAGCGTTTGATTGCACTAGTAGCAAGAGGAAACAAAGGGATCAACAAGAACTGCAAGACATGATCCCTTGTAATCTTTTGTACTTGGCTCAGGTGGTTTTTGCCATCCCATCTGATAGATATAAGTAATGCTTATGGAATTTTGATGCTGAAGAGTTAGTTCATATGCATATATGCATCTCAATAATTTAAAAGAAAACACAGCAATTTTTATAACTTTAAAATCAGAGAGACACAGACACGACTCATGACTATCGATCTTAACTTCGCCATGCGTTGCGTTAATATTGCAGTCAACAGGGTCTTTCTTCCATGACAAGAGCATCACCCTTGGGAGTCTTATAGGAGTTTCCAACATTTTAGAACTCTCAAGAAGGTCCATCAGGGGAAGAAGAACAGAGAGCACAAAGGACAAGAGAAGCAATACCAAGTCTAGAACATGGTTTTTCTCTTTGTGTTCTAGGGAGAGTACCGATGCAGATAGCATCGAAAGTGGCCCGTCGTTAGGCCATTTCTTGGCAGAAGAAAGAAGAGCAGCCGACGAGAATCGGAGAAATAATCAGAGTGAAATCATGTATGGAGCAGATGAATTAGAATTAGCTCAGTTTGGTCCAGAGCCAAACTCCCTATTCATCAATGGTTGTGTGGCACCTCCTCAACCTAGCATTGGTTCAGAAACTGAAAATGGTGGAACTGAGCCTACAAATGACAATAGAGTTGCACTGATTTGTTCTTGCATTTGTGGACACTAAACCTGAATGTTGAACTCTCTGTGTGTTCATGATATTGATTGAATTTCTTATCTTTCAGAAACAGATAAAGATATCAATTTACAGTGACCCTTTCTTTCTTTCTTCATTTATTAAGCGGAATTTGTGAAGTTTTCATCTGTTTTTGTGTCATTTTCTTCTTTAACTTGCTTTCATTTTATCAGTCTGATCATGTGAAGATAGAGATATTTCCACTTCCTTTGTGTACAAATTATTTTTCAAATTTAGTTTGAGTTTTGGTAAGTTTTAAAGATCATAGAATTGCTAGACTCAAAATTAAGAAGTTTAGAATTCATTAGACATAAATTCCTAAACTTATATCCTAGTATATTAGTTTTTGAAATATTTAAATTTTGTAGATTCATTAAATAAACACAAACTATTCTTGAACATTAACTAAAATTATGGGCTTATATGAGTGTCTCTTGTCACATAATTTTGAAAATTATTGAAACTATAATACGATTTCTTCTACAGTAGATTATCCAATCATCTAACAGCCTTTTTCATCCTTACAGAGTAGCATGTCTGTGTGTGTATATGGCAAACTATTGCAAAAAAATTGTGATATTTTATTATATTTTTAAATATTTTTTTTGTTATATTAAAGGGGTGTAATATTGATAAAATTTGTATCCTATATTTGGTATGAGTTGAATAACCATATATATATTTTTTAAATTAATTTATTAGTTTTTTTCAAAAATAAAGTTTTGTTGATGTACAGTACAGCTCATCTACTACTATGATATTTATTTAAAGATTCAAATTTGTAAAGAAAGATCTAAAATTTTATAATTTGATCTTATAATTTTGTTACACTATCAATCCAGGTGGGCAGTGACAGTGTCAGTGAAAGATGAAGTCATTTCCATTCCTGTTCATGCTAGCAATTTTCTTTTTTCTTTTTTTTTTTTAATCGTTTCACATTTATGAGAAATTATTGTTTCATTATCTATAATTATTTTTACACTTTAGTTTTATTGTTATTATTTTGTATACTTTGGAATTCTAAATATTCAAT
Organism: Cucumis hystrix; assembly: GCA_025688845.1. Classification (NCBI taxonomy): domain Eukaryota; kingdom Viridiplantae; phylum Streptophyta; class Magnoliopsida; order Cucurbitales; family Cucurbitaceae; genus Cucumis; species Cucumis hystrix. The sequence goes on from CM046893.1 coordinate 18,507,888, forward strand.
ATTGATTCTCTTTATTCTGATATGTCTTAATTATTTGAACTTTAACATGTTCTTTGAAAGTTAAAGGTCCATAAAATTGAGTGATGATGTTTGAGTTCTAACACTATTTCTAAACACTGTCTATTTAACTTAAAATACAAATCCATGATATCAATTACATAAGAATATTACTCAATTCAATACAAAAAATTATAATCAAAATATTTGAAAGAATAACTAAAGTTATCCATTGGATGAGATTAAGCAGTCTTACTCTTAATCTTTTTTTTTCTCCTTTTGTGATTTATAATAATTATATGTTTTAAAAAATATTAATTTTGCAAAGGTATTTTAAAATAGTTAGACATGTATGAATGATGTAGCCCTGTTGACTAAAACAACATTCAATCACGTTAATTTGTCCCATAATTTCATGGTAAAAAGAGAGATAAAATATTTATCATAATATAATATAATAATATAAACTTTTTTTCACTATAACTGTATATAGATTTTTCAAATATAGAAAAATTATGATCTATTTATTATGTCAAGTTGACCCTTCCAAAAATTCTAAGTATCCTTTTAGTTTTCGAACTTTGAAGACAAAAAATTTATAGTTTAAAAAATGATTATTTTTAGTCCATACGTTTATAAAAATAAATCTATTGGGTCATTCAGTTTCCAAAATTTATTTTTTTAATATTTAAAATAAAAAAATAGTTTTAATGAAGGTATGATTTTTAGAAATTATAAAATATTTATGAAATACACACAAACGTATTTATGGGAAAAATTAGGGATGAATTGAATCTATTCTAATAAACTTAGATATGTTCCAAATTTTAAGGAGTAGAACTGTAGAAGAGTAATTTTTCAAATACATATTATTGGCATATATCCATATTTATATTAGGCATATATTAAATGTATAGTTGGTATATCAACATAATCAATATCTTATTCAAGTGTCATTGATTTCTTTCAAAATGCCCAATTAAGTATATATCATTGCTATATCCACATCAATATCAATTATAGAAATCATGCATTTAGATTATAAAAGACAAACCTTAATTTCATTTTAAATATAACCATATAATTCAATAAATCATAGTAAATGTAAAATAAACAAAAATCCTACTTCGTATTAATCTTTTCAACTTTTCACCATTAGCCCTATAACAAATTTCCACACATATATATGTGTGAAAATACTTTGTATTTATAATCTTGAATAAAGAAAAGGACATTAGTTATTTTATTATTTGATTGATAGGTATAGCCATCGTTTAAAAAATAACATACAATTCAATAACTCCTATTTCTCTTCGAATTAGAACACATTTCTGTCAATTTTAAACTGAATTCAACCATTTGATTGTTGAAAAATGGAATTCGAATTGCAATTTGGATATTTTAGGTTGTGTAAGCAATTGTTTATTTAAGTAGTAGACGAAATAAACGTATTTTGTAACTAATTATTACTTAGTAAAGATGGTGAAAAGACCTCCTAATAACCACTCTAATTAAATTGGACTATTCATATCCCCACCAGAAAATTACATAATTAACTAATTATTTCTAACTAAACACTAACTAATCTAAATTAACTACTTAAATAAAATATTAAACTATCCTATAATTATTCTCATCATTCACCCCGAATTAAGGAAAGAAGAAAAAAAAAAACTCATGCTCGAGTTCGAGGTGATAAAGTGAAGCTTCTCTTCTACAACCAAATTCAAATTGTAATTAAACTAATGCTCCATAAAAATCTCTTTATTGATAAGAAAATTAATATGTGTTTGAGAGTGATTTTAATATAGTTAAAATAATCATGTTTGACAATAAAATAAAATTGATTTTTGAAAAATAAAAAATCACTTTAAATTGATTTTGAAGTATCACTGATCAAGTTATTCGTTTGGGATGATTGCAAGGAAATCTACGATGCTTTTAAAAATCATTAAAAATAAATTAATAAAATTAGATATTTATTAAAAAGTTTCCACAACCGTTGCATGACCAACTTTCTATTACATTTTTTTTTCTGTAACTGTTAGCAGCAAATTTTCGACGATTATTTTTCGACAGCCATCACCAGCAAACTTTTGTCAACCATTTTTTAATGGTTGTTGTTGACAAGCTTCTAATGATAGTTCTTTTAGGATGGTCACCAGTCAACCTCTAATCGTGCCTTTGTCTATTGTTTTTCGACAACTGCTGAAGACTACTTTTTTCGCAGCTGCAACCAACTAACCTCTTTTCGAAATCATTGTCGATCAATTTTCAACAACTATTTCTTTATGACAGCTGTCGAAAAACTTCATGCAACCAATGCCGCCAACCTCAGATCTTCAAACATCACTATCGATCAATTTTTGACAATCGCAATTCAGCAACTTACGTCGTACAACTTCCAATAAAATTAGATATTTAGTGTAAATAAAGTAATAAAATTAGATATTTATTAAAAATAAAGTAATAAAATTAGATCTTTATTAGAACTTCGAGTAACCAGATTCTCAACAACGGATTTCATTCAACTGTCGACGACCATATTTAAGTGACTATCATTAACCAACTTCAGCAACCAACCTCTAAGATCATTATTTCACTGACCACCACTGACCACTATTTCCAACCAGAGTCTTTGAGCAAATGGTCAACTTTTTAATAAAAAGAAAATTTAAAAATAAATTAATAAAAAAAATTATTTGATTAAATAATTTTAAAATATAAAACATAAATTTGTAATTTGAAAATTACTTTTAAAACCCAACATAATTCAAAATTACTTTTAACTATTTAAAAATTTGGAACGTTATAAAATAATTTTTACAGAATCAATTTATATATAAATCTATTATTCCGAAATCACACTTTCAAGTATGAGACTATTCTTGGTCTTGGAAGGATATATTGAAAGGTCCCGATAACATGATTTTGTTTTTTAATCAATAAGCCAATAATGTAATGATCATAACTTCTATTTGGCTTTCTGAACTCACCAAAATAGAAAATTAAAAAAAAAAAAATAATGATTTGGCTCTTTTTAATATGTATGTATTTATTAGTAAAGGAAAAGGTTACGTAATTAGTGTAACTAAAATAATTAGAAAGAGAATTGTACGTCTCTTAACTCTTTCCTCCACGTCACTCCAGGTGTCTACATCTTCTAACAATTAAATTGTGGCGTCATAATAATGATATACTAATTTAATCCCAATAATTGATTTATTACAAAGAAAGACACACCATCACCTGAGACACCTCTCCTCTCCTCTCCCTACACCCACACCCACCCCCACCTCCATCTCCCTCCTTCATTTTTTCTTTTATTCATTTATATCATTTCTATTTTTTTTTTATCATATATATATTTACATACACCTTTTACTTTTTAGTAGACTACAATAGTTACGCGCTGTTTACAAACAAAAAAAAAAAAAACTATGATAATAGAGTATATATCATTAGATATATCTAATTATTTGTCATATTTGTATATTTACAATATGTAAAAAAAGATCAATTAAATGAATTATTTTTTTCGATTTTTTTTTGTGATATGATGCAATTTTTCGTAGGTACTTATAGAAGATTCAACAACTCATACTGATACAGCACCACTTGGAGTTAATAGCTTCATGGTCATCAACTTCCATCAAAACTTACCTTATCTCACTTTTTTATGTAATAACGGGATAGAAAGTATCTCGAGTTCAAATTCAATCTTACTTATACGTTACATTTTTTTAATTCCTACGAAAGAAGAATAAAATAGTTAGAATGATTTTTGTAAAATACAAGTACTAATATTGGGTTAAATTTTAAATTCATTTTAAGGAAATTGTTGACAGAATATTTCTACTTCCTAAAAAATTGAACATAATGGGTTTTTTTCCTATAAAATGTAAAAAGTTCATTTTATTATTATTATTTTAGAAAAAAATACCCTTCATTTAAATTATATTTTGAATTAAAAAAAATATGAAAAAATTGTTTTAAGAGGCTTGTTGAAAATACTTATAAAAATTTCTTTTTTATGTGTAATAGAGTATTGAGTTTGGTTTGGTATATTTATAAATATTTTGAAACAGTTTTTTGGTTTTTCTTTTTGAGTCTCACTCACCACCAACTTGTTCAACTCGGTCCCAATAACCCCATCAATTCAAGAATTTAGATATTTATCATTCTTTTTTAATAAATAATCTCACTTTTTTTTTCTTTGACTTCTTCAATATCAATTTAAACAAATCATATTACAACTAAACATGACCCCACAAATATGAAAAGTCACCAACCCAACCCATTTCTTTTCTTAATATCTCTCTCTTATTTCCCAATTCTACAAGCAACTTTCTTCTTCTTTTTTTTTTTTCCTTTTTGGTTTTCTTTTCCCAATCTATATTATATTACGTATTGATAGAGGCCCGGCCGACAATTAAAGTTTAATTGAAACCTTTTGATTTGTTTGCAAATGCGGGAAAAAAGGATCTTGGTTGGTAAAAAAGATGGTATGATTTGCCATTTCCACACCCATTAACCAAGCTTATCAACTGACTGATTCTCTTCCGCAGCTATCCGCCCAGAGTTCCGGCCACCGCCGATCTTCCCGAAAGAGGTCATTGACGACAACCCCTTGAAGCTGCTACTGCCACCTTCACTGAAGTTGTGGGACCTTCTTCCCTTTCTCTGCTTGGAGTTAATAGCTTCATGGTCATCAACTTCTTCCCTTTTGGTCTTCGCGACAACCAAATGAAGAATGTTGCTTCGACAGAACGGGCAAACCGGTGGCGTCAGGCATGCCGTGGTTGGGTTCGGTTTGCTGTGGCAACAAAGGGAAAGAGTGCATTGAGCACACATGACATGGCCACAGTTTTGGACTTCAATTGTGGAAGCTTGTTCAAAGCAAATGGAGCATAATTCTGTATCTTCATCACTAATCTGCAAAGAAGCCAAGTTTCCCAATACATAAAAAGGATCTCAAAAGCACTTGAAAATTCTCAACTAATCAATGGGATGACAGACCCATACCAAAAACCTCAAGCAGAAAAGCTAATAATTTTTCAAAAATCTGAGAAAAGTGAAGAGAATTGATAATTGAAATTGCAGATATTGGGACCATTCATCACGTGTCTTCTAAGAGCCTAAGTTGAAAAAAAGCTCTCTAAGAAACAAATGACAAGTCTACATTACATCAGAGATGCTTTCAGACGTAAAGTGAATACCTCCAAATTGGGAAAGCAATGCCACTAACAGTGTGGAAGGACAAAACCTTCAAAACCATCAATATCTTATCAATCCCCATAACTTTGTTTCTTTACCTATGATTCTTAACTCGAATTTTTTTTGGATTTAAACGCAAAACTTTATAACGTCGAGTCAAAGAGAGTCATGAGTCATGACTTTTCAAATACCGAATGGCTGCCGTGTTTGAAATCCACTTTAAAAGTTAAAGACATTCTTTAATGACAAAGGAAATTCTTGATTACCTCAGACAAATTGTCATCCACTGCATCGGAATGCGATGGAGAGGGTAGTCCAGGAGAATTTGTCTTCAAGATGTTCTTCTCTCTCTCCCTGTTGGCTTCCATTAGAGCCTGTTCTAATAAAGCTTTTGCTTCTTGATTAAGCTCATTGATAAATTTCAAGGGTGATGGCCAAACAAGTGGCTCTGTGGATGAAGGATTCAGCAAGGCTGCACAAGTTCCATGTCTGTGCTTCATAGCAATTACATAGGGAATTCTCCTGTACACAGAAAAAGTGATAATCCTGGCCTTAATTACCTGATTCATATGCAATTAGAACTAGTTTATGATGTAAATTAGTATGTTCTAATACCCGGTGGAATCTCTCTGAAGACGATCCGCCCCCCAAGCTAACAATTCCCTGATGCAATCCAAGGAACCCCCACGAGCTGCCAAATGAAGAGGTGTACTTCCTTGGCATCTGTTCATAGAAATTTGTCAAATCCAACTCAAAACAAAAGAAAGTTGAAGAATACTTGATATAGAAAAATACCCATATCCACCAGTTGAAGCACTAACAAGAGCTCCATTATCCAACAGAATATGAATACATTCAGGTCTTCTTTGACGGGCTGCTAAGTGTAAAGGGGTTGCTCCTTTACCATCTCTAATATTCACAAATCGTACAAATCCCCTATTGACCAATAAGTTAATCAATGATTCTAGAATGAAAAGTTAATGAGTATTTGTTAAAAGGGAGCGATCAGCAACAAATACCAGGAAGCAGCAACGGGGCTTGATTGAGCTGCAGAAAGAATGACTTCTAAACAATCAAAATGGCCATAATAAGCAGCATAATGCAAGCAAGTTCTCCCGTGAAGAGAATCAAACTTCAAAATCTGAAAAGATTTATACCCAGATTAGTATATTTCAAATCATTGCTTATGAAAAGTAAAAGGAATAGAATCAAGAGGTGGGATTCGATCGATTCTATACATTTGCTCCAACTTCAAGGAGTTTCTTCAAACAAGAGATCTTCCCATGCATTGCTGCCAACATAAGTGGAGTCTAAAACAAACATTCACATTAAACAATCAAAACCCAGTAAGAAGAAACAATTCCGAAATAAACTGATGAAATTAAAATTAAAAGAAGAATCCCTCACCTGTTTGTGACGATTCAACAAATCCGGATTAACAGATCGTTCCAAAAGTAAAGAGAGGATCTAATAATGAAAAAAAAAAAAAAAAAAAACCCAAAACTCAAAATCCCCAATCAATAAACCAAAACAGGTAAACGAAATAAAACGAAACCCAAATCAAAGAACAAACAAAAACACAACAACAAACCTCGATCTGCCCATTAGCAGCAGCAAAATGAAGCGGAGATTGACGATCATAGAGAGTGGTATTATGCAACAAAGATGGTTGGTTATTCAACAAAAGTTGAACCATCTCCAAATCCCCACACTGTACAGCACTAAACAATCCATTCTCATGAGTCGCACTGCAACTCAGCCCCTGTCCCATCTTTCCTCCTCTGCTTAAAACGGTGAAAACAGAGGGAGAAGAAAGAAATTCAAGAGAGGGGTTGGACGCAGGCTCGGAGCTCCATTAAAGGATCAGAAATGGAGGGGAGTGGCATGGAATACGAAGAAGAGGTCCATTAGGACCATTACTAAATACTATCGGTAATGGAGTCGGAGGAGAATGAAATTGGGAAAAGAGAGAGAGAAGGGTGACCGTAGAAGCAAGAGAGGGAGTTGAAATGGTGACTGCGGGCAGGGTTCAGATATTTCTCGGGCAGTTAGATTCCTAATGTTGCGCAATTGGGCAACAAAGTCAGATACTAATATTCATTAAAAAAAGGTATTTTTCTTTTTAATCTTATACTCATTTTTATTTTTTCATTAAATATGTAATGTTTCTTAGCAAATCAAAGATGAGCATTCAGCACCCTTTGCTTTTTTTTCTCTATTTATTTTGCTTTTTTATATTCGAAGCGAATATTAGAGGTTATGTCTATAATGCAACATTCATGGACTAAGTTTATAGAATTCAATTTTTTTATCTTTAAATTAGGAACCAATTTAAAATAAAGCTCAAATTTTCAACTTTATTTTTAAATTAAGGAAATAAAGTGAATTTAAATTTAAATTTTAAAAATTAAAAGTTGGGGGAAATGAAAAATAGATCCAAATTTTAAACTGAAATATTTTCTTTCCTCTCTCCGTAATAGTAATAATAATAATAATGAATGAATGAATGAATGAAAATTTTGAAATGAAAACAAAGAATTTGATCAAACTTGATTAATCTCTGTCCCTCCATTTTATTATTATTGCTATTTTGTCAGATTTCATTATCAAAGATGTTTATTTTAAAGTTCTCAACATTTTAAAAATAAATAGTGGTCTTTTTTTTTTCCTACGGTCAAAATTTGGCACCTTAATTTCCCAAAATTCAAATAAACAAATTAATAAAATGCTAACTTAGTCTTGTAATTTGACACATCTTACTTTTAATCTATGCACCCTTCAAAACTTCAATTTTGGTTATATGATTTTAATAAATCTTAAATCAAAATAGTTATCAAACAAGACCTAAATTTTATAATTTACTAAATTTATCTCATGTTGTAAGCTAGATTATCCATTTGGTTAATATTGATAAACCAAAATTATATACATACAAAAGTTTGTGAACTTAATAATCAAATTACCTAAAATTAAAATTAAGGTTATATATATTGAAAAGAATATTGTATATATAAACATAGCATTTTGTATAGCATGACTAAACAACTTAGTTGCGTAAAAAGGAAGATGATAAGCAAGTTACAGCCCTACGTTACATATTCTTTTTGTGCTTTCTTTTGAAATTTAATACATTATTTTACTTCAATTATTTCATATTATATGGTTTTAATTTGTGAAGGTTACCAACTTTGAGAGAGACATTACATTTCAGTTTATTGAAAATAAGAGAATATGAAAACGAAATTAATAGGCATTTCTATATGCCATCACTCAACCAAATTCTTTTTGTAGCATGTGGTTACAATTTGTCTATGTTATCAAATTGGGGGGGGTGGGGTGGTCTAATTAGTACTGCCTTTAACTTAAATATTCTCTCCAAAGAAATAAACATTTTCAATTTTAACTCTTTAAATTTTGGTCTTTATCTCAATCTTAATTGTAATATATTCTCTATTTTATATCCACCAAAAGTAAAAATAGAGAAAAAGAAATTGTAATTAGATATATCGTTATTTTTTATAATAATAAATATTCTTTTAATTGAGTTGTACTTTAAAATCAATTGATATAATTAAAAGAAAATATTAAAATAAAGTACTTAGTGCTAGTTTGATGTTAATTTTTATCAAAATTTGAGAAATAAGAATAATAGTTGTTTCCACCTAAGATAAGATATGATGCAACTTTCTTCTCAAAATTTAAGCAAAAATTAAATATAAATAAATAAAAGTTCAATCTGTTCTAAAAAAATTATTCATAAAAATAATATGCATTACTTTTAATATTTATTGAGGAATAATTTTTCTATGAAGTGTTAAACAAAATTAATAATAAACTTACTGTAAGTCTTATTTTCAATGCATCACCTCACATTAAAAAAAAAACAAAAACAAAAAAAGTATTGTCAAACTAATACTTTTAGAGGAGAGAACTTTACAACACAAAATGCTAAAAAATGAGTGCATCAAGATGCACCAAAATATTCCTCATTTCATATTTTTTATGTATCCTTAGTTAGATTTTATTCTCTTTTCATCTTTATACATTTCTTATTAGAAGTATAAATTTTATTTAATCTATATACTTTTGGAATATTGATTTTTGGTCTCTTTGTTTATTTTCTTTTTCTCTTTCAAAATATCCCATTTTGAACACAAGTGGAGAATGAAAATTGGTTATTTAAAAATATCAAACTGTATGTGTACATCAAAAATCAATTAATACAAACTTATGATAACATACTATTGGAAAGTAGGAAGATCGGAATAGACAAAAGTAGGTGACGAAAATAGAATTTAATGAATTTACTTTTGCCTTATACAACATTAAATTTTAGATTCATCAATACTTTGAGAGTGGTTTTAAATTATTTTTTTAATCCTTCAAAATCAACCTTTAATAATATGAATATTGTGTTTAAAAGTGTTTTTCAGGATGGTTTTGAACTATTTGAAAGCATGCAATGCACTTAATATTCATCTAAATCTCTTCTGTCATTAATTTCTTAAAAGAGATTAAAGTCTAGCAGAGTAGCAATATTAGCCTAGAGCCTATAAATTTTGCTTTTACTCTTAATTTAAGTCTTTAATGATGGCATTTAATTTTTTGCATCCATTTCCTATTTCCTATTTCCAGCATCCAAAATTTATCTCCCCTCCAACTATAAATTAGAGAAGATTATAGGGTGTGATAATGAGGTCTGAGTAAAGCAAAAATTGATTAAGAAAGATAATAACATTTGATAATGTGGTCTAAGTAAAGTAAACACAAATTATCTTTAACTTTTTAACTCTCTTAAGAGAATCGAACAGTTTGCTGTTTAAATAAGAAATATCATTTTGTTATCATCATTATTGTCCCCCCCTTCAGATCTTTTTCTTTTCTTGGTCTTACTATTTGCATACTTACCCTAATTACTTTGTTAATCTCAGGCCTCAACTCCAATGCACTAAAGCTCACTCCCCATTCTAATTGCCACTGCCACTGCCACTTCCATTTACTAATTCATAAGGTTTATTTGTACAACAAATCTTCCATTTGTTCCACACATCAACTAATTAACCTAAATAGAGAATATATAACCCTAATTCTCTTTCAACAGGGCATCTCGATATCATCGGTATTGTGATCGACATAAATTCGAAACAATAGGAACAAAGTTAAGAAAATAACAAGTTTTAGTCCAAAAATAAAACCCTAGAATCACAATTGGCTTAAGAAAGAGGATTGGCTTGGGGACTCGAACTTGGCCTTAATTGAGGTTGAACTCAACAGAATGAGATATGCTTGCACCTACTCCAACTCAAGAACGTTGTCCCGAGATCAAAGGGGTCAGGAGGAGAAGTCCATCTTAACCTAGTAAAATAGTCGATGAGCATCTTTCTTGCATGCTTTGTCTAATGAAAAAAAAGACTTAACCTAACGTGGCTCCTAAAGAAGAACCAACTAGTAATGCATCATTATATCTTCAAAGAAGAAATTAATTCTCACTAAAATTTTCAAGCTTTCACACTCTTTCACTCTCTAACTATGCATCTAACTGTTTAGAACAATCATCACATCAGTATGCAAATTTTTCTATCTAGATTTTGACATTAGCTATTGGTAAAAGGAATAAACACAATGAGAGAATAAGTAAGACGAGAGATGAACTTATATCGTTGCTTCAATCAATTGGGTTCTCTTTGTCAGGGATACAGTAAGTTGCTCCTTCGAGTTCGAAACTTGACCTGTACTAATCAAATTACCTGTGGACACACGACTTGGAGTTAATAGAGTGGAAAGGGGCAAGTAGAAACCAAAAAGCAGTAGCTGGTAGGGATTATGATCGATCTTGCTACGTTTCCTATATTTTCTTTAAGAATATACAAGTTAATGGGCACAGAAAATTGTAGAAACCAACAAAAATTCGTTCCCAGAGAATGATTCCACGTAAACACAAGTCTCATTGTTTTGAAACCATGAACTCCTTTACATTCTGTAAAATTCCTTTGTCATATGGGTTTCTGAACTTCATTTCACTGGACCTTTGGCCTGTAAACCACCGAGTTACATAATAGTTATACAAAGATATATATGATATATATTCCCATAACTGAAGTCATAGTTCTCTGCAAGGTATTCTTACCCTGCTCAGATTGAACAACAATTCGAAATTCTGGATACCTCTTCCAATGAATCTGAAACGGAGATCGATCCGTGTGGTGAAAAGAAAAAAACACTAAAAGGAAAAGCTTTTCAAAAAGTAGATGAGTCCTATTTAGTCAAATGGTGAGTTTTTGCAATTTGCAAAGCAAACAGTCCACTCACAGTTTTGGTACCTGAAGAACTATTGCACATTGGTTTGTTTTGGTTGACTTCCAAATTCAAAAATAAGGCCCATCGGTGGCCACTTGATTCTTTTAATTTTTTATAATTAAATTTACATAAAATATTTTCTCATATAAATTTATTAGTTTTATTATCCACTTTTTTTTATTGATGATTTGAAAAAATAACTTCAGATCAAATTTAAAGCTAAAAAAGAGTCTAAAGAGTTTAAAACATTATTTTTAGAATTTGACAATGGAAATAATATGAAGTTTAAGAGAAAACAAATCTAAATTTAAAAACAGAAAATTAAAAACAAAATTGTTATCAAATAAAAATTTTAGTTTACAATTTTTGTATTTTTAAAAATTAAACTAATAAATACATGTATTGTTAACTTTCATGTTTTATTATCCACTTTCTATTTTGGAAAAAATAAAGTCAATTTTTTCGAATTATTATTAGTTTTTACTCGGCTAAACTATAAAAAAATATCCTTCAATTTTATGATTTGTGTAAAAATATTCTAAAAATTTTAAAAGTATTTTTGAAACAAATCACAGAATTGGAGCATTTATATAATTTAGTCTTTTTTTATTTTTAGAATTTGACTAAAAAAAGTTTTGTGAAAACCATAATTGAAAATTTGAGAGGAAATAAAAGATAAATTTAAAAAAATGAAATTGAAATCCAATACAACCTAAGCTTTCAAAGTTGTATTAAAGTTGTGTTGTGCTAATAGGTCTCCAAATTTAAGAAGCGTAATCATTTCTAGAACTTTATAAATGTATTGGTGGACAAAATTTCAATTTCAATTTGGTATCTAGATTATTCAACATTTTAAAAATTCATGACCCTCCTAACTAAAAATTTTAGAACCATGATATTTCTACTTGTATCTAATAACTCCACGGTTTATCTTTATAAATGAATATTTAGTAGGTTCACAATTACCCACATGAAGACTAATTGGGAGAAAGAGTATTTGCACTAGACAGTGCTAGCAGTTAGGAACTTACCCATTCGTCTGTTCTAATATTGAAGCAGATACAATATATATGCCACGAGAAGAACGCCACCTAAAAACAGTAAAAGATCCATCACCATTTCTACGAAAACAATCTCTTAATGACTAGTGTCAACTAAAAGGAACTGCTTCCTAGACAAAATAAAAATGACAGAAATACACCTGCCATACTAACTGTAGAATGGAGAATAGCATCGTGCTCCTGGCCACTTTCCTTGAGAAATTGACCTGAACAGTTGATGAATACACCGAGTTAGTAACAAAGGCAAGGGTTCTTGACAATCCATAAGCATGATAATACAAGTAGCTGTTAGCAAACAACGCAAAGAATCCAGAAACAAACCTCTAACCTAGCTCCATCACCATCAAGAAGTTCAGACTCAGCCGAATCTGAAAAATCAGCTTACCAGTAAATACACTGCAATAAAGCTGAAAATGTGGGTATAGATAGCGAAACACTTACATTGAGATGAGCACGTTATGTAAGTAGCTTCAGTCCAGATAAATCCAAATAGTAAAACCATGAAGAGGACATAATTTTTATGCCCTGCACTACAAGCGTATGCAACATACCCCATATTAACTCAAGTGATGTAATCGCATTTGACTTTAAATTATTAAAATGAGGCGATGCTAACCTAAGTAGAGAAATTAAATTACAGATTTTTACAGGAGTGACGAGAAATAAGCTTTAACTAAGATCTTCTTTGATGCCATCATCTACTATTTTACCAATACAGTTTCCGAATGCGGGGCAATGGTGGTCAAAGCCTTTCACATATGTCTTGCATATTGGACAGCATCTCAACCTATCACCCAATCCAATATCCTTTGGAAGAAGAACATTAGCCAAAAGTTAGAGACCAGTCGATTACTCAAAGAAAAGAGCAAGAACTGTTATGGTAACATAAACACCTACAAACTAAGCAATGCCCGCAATAGTAATATTATATTTCACATGGAAGAATAGTATTACATTCAAGTTACATATTAAGAAATAAGAACATTATAGATTTTGCAAAATCTAAATTCAGAATCATTCGAACCAAACACAAAAACAAAAGCAATATCGGCACAAAATTTGAAATTTTGTATGATGGCATACATAATGATTTTGTTATTTTCTTAAAAACTAGAAAGAGGCAGAGAGAAATACAAATAACTATTTCAGTTGAACGTCTGAGATAAGGATTACTCGTTAAGAGTTCCATTTTCTGCAGGAAAAAGAGCTAGATGGCTTAGGTTTCAAGATATTATAAACTTAATAAGCTCAATTAAATTTTCAACCTGATGGTGAGTGTCAATTTCTAAAACTGAACTTTGGGGAATTGCATCCGAAGGCGAGGGACTATGTGACACCAAACCAGGATCACTGGATAAAATCCTGCCATTATAAACCTGTATGTTAGAATAATAAATAGAACCGCCATCCAAGCAGGCTTTAGTAGGTACTAGCATAGCGTAAAGACATTTTGAAATATATTGGGTTATGGAGTAAAGGAGTCGTGAGAAATGAACAGGAAAGTTGGGAAACAGACCTGCAAAGGCCAAAGATGAGCAAGATTATCTGCCCATTAAACAGAAGATTCATCAAAAGCGAAGCATCTGCAAGGCATATAAGATATTGTCACTCTAAGCTTGCATGGAGTAGATAGCTCTGTTATATTTCTTTTTTAAATTTTGGTGAGAATCTACTTTAAAAAAAAAAAAACAAGCTAACCTCATTGGATAGACTACATCTCTTATTGCTAATTAGTTTTTAAAAGAAAACTCATCTTATCTGACATGATATCATAATCCATAAAGCCCGACCACAAATGAGCATTTATTCCAAAAACGAAAATTTGGACCAGATTCAAAATAGTAAACCCAAAGTGGCTCCATCTTATGGATAGAAAAATAAGGATCCTTACAATTTTAACAAGACATATAAGTTTTTTTTTTCCATAGTCAATTGGCCTTGATATATGTTATTCAATGAATTCAAATAAATCAGTGAGAAAGGTAGAATACTCATTTAATTGGTCTATGATGAACTAAAGGAACTTTCGTCCTTCAAATCGAATAGAAAGAAATCGTCAGTTAGAATTTGGGGGAAGCCAAGTACAAACCCGCCAGTCCTATTGAAATGAATTGCGAAGTGTTCAGTTGATAGAAGATTCAATACTCGTAATTCTCAAGACTCTAGAGAGCAACTTCTACTCCTAGAATGACATTTCAGCTCAAAATTATTAGTTCAGTATCACGTTAGGCCCGAATTTCACCTTCTCGATCATTCAGCAATCTGTTCTTAAGTAGAAAATTGAGAAACAAAAATAACATTGAGAAAAGGACCTTGTCGAACAACAGCTATGTAAACCAGCCAGACGAAAAGTACACTGAAGAAAACGAACGCTGGAGCAGACGAGCGGACTCGAATAAGCCGCCTGCACCATCCAGCAGCGCTTGCAACTGTTAGAAGCATCATAGCTGGAAAAAAATAACAAACAAAATAACCTCACAGTTAATGGCAACCATCAATGAAGCTCCGAAAAAAACAGGAGAGAGATAGATAGAGAGACCTGAAAGTAGGAGTTGAATGAAGAAGGACAAATCGGAGAAGAAGTGAGGAACAAGAAATTGGGTGCTTTGAGTAAGCAAAACAAGTAATAAAGAGACTATGCAACGGCCGATCAGATCCGGCCATTTCACCGGTTTCTTCCGGTCATGTAATTCCACCATTTCTTTTCAAACAAAAAATCTGATTCGTGGAAGAGACGATCGATGATTGGTCACTGTGCCTGAAAAAGCAGGCTACTATTGGGCCTTAACGTATAATTTAAGCCCATTACAATCGGCCCATGAGTCGCCCACAAACTTGGAAATTCGCGGAGGGTGAAATTGTCAAATGATTTTATTTTAGATTCTTCAACCACGGTAACTTTTACTCAAAAATAGCAAATTTATTTTTAAATTGTTAAAATAGCAAAACTGAAAAATTTAAAAAATAAACAAATGGAATAATATCTCAAATGATCCTAGCCAATTCAAAAACAGTTATAAATACAATTATTCACATAAAACTCAAATACTCTGTAATTAAATAACACATCATTGTTGAAATTGTGCATATTTAGATGTTTAAAGCCGAAAAGAATCCAGCTTCACTATCTTCCACTTTTCTAGATTCCACCAAATCTTCAAAGTCTTCGATCAGTTGCAGAAAAGATTGGAGCTTCAAGTTTCGCCCTCCTCAAAACCTTCAAAGTCTTCATACGTTCAGTGCAAATCAAAGGATTTTCTTCTTGTCGACCATCTTTTCATCAAACCGATTACAACCATCTTCTTCATCAAACCGATTATAGATTCTTTTTTGTTTGGCACAAAGGTGAGCTTCTTCAAGGGATTTTCTTCTTCACTCGTTTGAGCTCTGCTTCTCAGGAAATTTTATTCTCAACACGATTATACTTCTCAATTGTTGCACGCACATTCAGACGATCTCTGAAATTTTGTCAAGGTCAGAAAGAAAAAATGTAAAGTGTAATATCTTTTTACTTTTTAATTATAGTTTATATATAGATACAGTTGTGAATATCTTTTTACTTTTTAATTACAGTTTATATATAGATACAGTTGTGAATATAATTTTTTATTATTTAATTATTCTTTTAAATTATAGCAACAATATATCCACTTGATTTTTATGACAGATACGATGTAATTACATCCAAATACATTGTATTCGATATCAAACATCAACCACATACCTTATATTATTCCTTTCCGTCTTCTATCCTCTTTGGTCTCTTCCAAAAGATCTAAAAAATAATATTATTTTAACTTCAAGGGGTGATTAAGAAAAAGTACAACAAACCCCCAACAATCACAAAGTCACTAAAATTCAACGACTTGACGGTGGCTGAAAATTTTGGCATAACCGGTGAAAGAATGGTGATGAAGGAGACTGGCGCGACTTGGGCATGCGATGCATGAAGGAACAAGGGTCGCAAAGGCGCTCGACTCCGGATGAGGTAAAAAAGCGACTAGCGGCATGCAACAGAGGAGACGTTTCCTTACGGCTTAGATCTCAATCAACATAATGGAGGGGATGGCTACAAAGGTGAATATCTCGACTGGACAGAGAACACTCGAACGGATATGGAGGTGTTGTCAGCGGCTAGGGTTTGGTGAGAGTGAAGAAGATGATGAATAATAATAATAATATTATCAATAATAATAAATATTATTATATTATTCTTTTCCCTTAAATATCTTCCTTTTCCTTTTTTCTTTTCCAATTTAAATAAAACAAATATTTTCTTCTCAATTAATTCCTTCCAAAAATAAAATATTCAATTTTTTTTTTAAAAAAATTGACATATAAATAGTTCGAAAATATAAATCATTCAAAAATATTAAATTTATGTTTGCCATTATTTAGATATGAAGCAAATAACACGATTTTATTTTAATAACATAAGTGGATAATCTTAGCACGATTTTAGGGATGATAAAATTTTAAATTCAAATTATTATTAACAATACCTATTTTTATAAATTTTTAAAGCAATTTTAATATTTTGGTGGTTTCAAACCAAAATTTAAAATCTATTTTTAAAAAACAATTATGGAAAGTAGATAGGGATATTAACAAGATAATCCTAAAATTTTGAAATTATGTTTGACATCGTTTTAGGAAAATCAATCAAGTAGCACGATTATAGGGGAGATCAAAATTTTCTTAGAATAATCCTATTAAATGTATCGTAATTATAGGGGTAAGATGCAATTTTAATTTCAATTTATTATTATGCTAAATAAATTGTTATTAGAAACTTGAAAAGTTTAGGGAAATCAATCAAGTACCATGATTACAGGGGAAAGATCAAAATTTTCTTAGAATAACCGTATATACATTTACACAATTGAATTATTTGCGAACACATTGTATTTGTGATTTGGATTATATTCCATCATTTTAACTTACACAAATACACTGTACCTATCGGATAAGAATTTTTCTCTGTACATATAAAATCGACTGAAAATATAAAAAAGTGAATTTCTTGTATTTTTTAGGTATTTAAATTCAAATTTTTATAAATATTTTGGAATATAAATAATCCGAATATATTGAATTTATGTTTGTCATTATTTTAGGGATATCAACCAAACTAAATAGCACGACTTTAGAAAGAGTGAATTTGATTTAATAAAATAAGTGGATAATCGTAATTAGCACAATTTTAGGAAATGATAAATTTTTAAATTCAAATTGTTATTAAGCAAATGTATTTTGGAGGTATTTAAATTTTAAAAAAATTATAAATATTTTGAAATATAAATAATTAAAAAATGTTGAATTTATGTTTGTCATTATTTTAGGGATAGTTTAAAAGAATTCAAATTGACGATTTTATTGGATGTTATAAAATCTAACTTCAAATTATTATTAGAAATATGAAAAATATGTATTATGTATTATATAATAAAATATTAAAAGGAACTTTATGAAGTGGAAAAGGATGAAATCATATTAACCATTATTTTAGATGTGACAAAAAAATTTGAATTCAAATAGTTATAACTATATATATTATGAATTATAGAAATAAATTGTTAATTAATTGATTGGAAACCTAAAGATTCGAAAATCTTTGTATAAATTGCAGGCATAAATGTAGGGGATGTTGGTGTAATGTTATATAGTCCGAAAATAATTAATTATTTAATATTTTTCAAAATTGATGATTTTTACAAATACGCTGTATCTATGAATATGTGATATCTTGTATCATTTTTTACCTATACAAATACATTGTATCTGATGGAAAAGAATTTTCATATACAAAAGGGTATAATCGGTTTTAAAAAAAAAAGTAAAAAAGAATTATACAATTTCAATTTTGCTATAAATCTTAATATTTTTTAAATTTACTATCAATTTGTTATTATTATTTTTTTTTTTTTGCCATTCTGAAGTTTATCTCTTTATTTTATTTTTCAAATTTTAGTTCACCAAAATAAAGTAAATTTTTTACGTTAAAAAATAAAATAAATAAATATGGATTTTTTTTTAATATATATATATATATATATATATAACTATTGCATCTTCTAAAAGTTCAACCAAGCAGCGAAAGGTTATTTTAATTTAGCTATAGGAATTAAAAATCCATTCATCATTAAATGCAAAGCTTTCACACTTTAATGATCTAACTTAAGTGTCAAAATAGTGCATGTGGCAACATCATTAATTATGTGGATCACTTTTTTTCTCTCTCTCTACATGAATCTGTGGTTGATGTCAAAAGAAGTAGGTCTTTCTTTAATATTTGTACCACCAAAAGGATGAAAAACACAAAATAATAAATATGGTAATACTAATAATCCTTTTAATACGGTAAACTATGTATTTAGTTTATTATATCAAAGCTTTAACTAACAAATGTGTTATTTCATGTTTCTTCAGTCAAAACTGATGCCTTTTTTATATTTAATCAAACCTGAAAATAAGACCCGCTCAAATGGAATCTAGCAGTCTAATATGTACAACTTAAAAACCTAATAAATAAAAGTTAAAAACAACAAGGCATACCACACTTTATAGATCATGATTAGTGGAGGGTAATTTGAAGGGCATAGTTAGAGGTGTAAGAATAATCCAACTAATCCGACAATGACTATTCAATCCATATTATATAGGTTTAGTTGAATTAATTTAAAATTTAAGTTGGATTGGATTAAAACTTTTTATTTTTTAGATTGGGTTAAATCTCATATCAGAGGGTTGAAAATTTTGGATCAACCCAACCAAACCTAATCCAAATCAATATAATATATATATATATATATATATATATATTTTATGGGTTATTTGAGTTGATGTTTGAAAATGTAAATTAGTTTGAAATACAGCACCCTGTATAAGTTAAAGGTGGCATCCTGGGTTTTCTGTAGAGACATTCCTGATTGGGTAAATTGATTGATATAGATTCGGCTCGACGAAGGCTCACCCTCACTTAGCTGAGTTCAGCCTTTAACCAACTAAATCCCGCCACGTCAACATTTTCCAACTACTAAAACTGCATGTGACCCACTTGTACATAAAAGTCCATTTTTTTCCAGAGCTTTAATATATCCACATGACAAGTGTAGAATCTGGATCTATTCAAAGGTTGGGAACGGTCTTAGCCGTCCGATTAATTTGGCCCCTGAGTTTTGGACCGGTTTGATTTGTTTGTGACTCCAATTACGTTTCTGACCCAATCCAATCAACGTTTCTCTTTTTTTTTTTATTCTACTTTTCTATTTCCCGTCTCTAATCCTTTTATATTTCAATACATTTGGAATAATCATTTCATTTTTCTTTCCAAATCAATTTGGATTGTTTTGTGCCAATTAAACTCTCCATTTTCATAATTTAATTACTAAATACTTCAAATCACAATAATTTTGGTGAAATTTATGTGTATATATGTATTCAAAACTTGACCTAATTTTATTGAATACGTTTCAAAAAAAAAAAAAGAAGAAGAAGAAGAAGAAGAAACAAATAAATATAAATGGCGTTTGTAAGGTTGCGCTCTAAAGTTGATTGAGACAAATTGTTCATTTTTTTTATTTTATATGA
This sequence comes from Cucumis hystrix, assembly GCA_025688845.1. Lineage (NCBI taxonomy): Eukaryota > Viridiplantae > Streptophyta > Magnoliopsida > Cucurbitales > Cucurbitaceae > Cucumis > Cucumis hystrix. The sequence goes on from CM046893.1 coordinate 18,528,050, forward strand.
AATAAAGAAGGAAACGTTTGTCTTTAGTTATGAATTTTTTTATATAATTTATTTATTAAATATATTTGGTCATTCTTCCATACCATGTATCTTTTTTAATACCTTAGTACCAAGGTTGTGTTATTTTAGCATTAAGTGGACTTCTGTATTATATTATTCTTGTTGAAACATTTTTATAAAGTAAGATATTAGGTTTAGTTTATAGGATTTGTCTTTTTTCAATTTAACATTTAATAAAGTTATTTACATCAATATTGTGCCATTTATTTTTAACATTGAAAATAGTTGTAAAAAAAATAAAATTACACGAACTTAAAATATATGGTGTATTTTATAAATATTTTGATTTATATTTTGTTATTTATTTTACATTTGAAAACTCAAGTGTGTATGTTGCATACAGTTAGTATTGTTTCAATTTATCTCTAGTTTAATAATTTATAAGCATAATAACAAATTACGTCAACTATTGAATTGTCTTCTCACGTTTATTCAATTGTATTTGTGAACAAATTTGGTAAAATCATTTTATTTTCATTTTCACACATTAAATGTGTCATCTACTAACTTTTAAAATAGTAGAATTATCATGAATAGAAAATTATTAAACGTAATAAATCAAAAGCAATAAAATTTGTTTATGTATATATAATAAATAGGAGAACTGTTATGTATAAAATAATATTAAAACTATTTACAAATAAAACTAACTTTAATCAATTTTATTATATTTTATAAATAGTTTCAATATTTTACTATTTTTTTTAAATATCCGATTTAATTTATAATATATTCTTCCAATAACCAAACTTCGTATCCTAAATTCATTCAAAGGAATAAAAATCATAACATGCAACCACGTTAAAAAAACAATCATATCATTTTGAAAAAAAAAATATCATCTTATAATATCTTCATTTGATTTTTAGATTTCGAAATGTTACACATTTGGTTCTTTAATTTTGAATTTGATTCCAATTTAATTTATGAATTTTAAACTGTTACAATTTTACCATTGACATATGAATTCTATTTCAATTTAGTCGATTAGATTTTAATATTTATATTTGTAACGTAAAAAATTAACTAAATACTAATTTTTTGTATTTCACTAAGAGATTTAAAACAATTAAACAAACTATATAATTAATTAAAATTTAGATATCTTGTTTCCTAATTATAATTGGTCTAGGAGATGTTTATTTATTTAATTAGTTTCCTTTTCCGTTGTATGGTCTTAGATAGGGGCACTTTAACAAATGACAAAATAAATTATAATAATTAAGTTCATAACACATACTTTATTATTTGCAAAATGGCAAAAACGAAGTCCAGCCCACACATCAAAAGGTAAAATGTCACAAATGCCCTCGTTACTGATATACATTTGATACACCTTATACACATCTAATACACCTAATACCTCTTGATACACTTAACTTCTTGGTGATACACCTAATACATTTGATAGATACACTTGATGTACCTAATACTATTTGATACACTCGATACTTTTTTATACACACCTGAAACATCTTGATACACATAATACTTCTCGTTACACTTGATTCTTCATGATACACTTGATACCCCTTAGGTCTTGATACACTTGATTAGTTTGATATACTTAAAAGCTTCACTTATAAGTTTGATACACCACTAATAAATTTTTTATGCTTCATTGGTGCACTCAATAAATTTGATACGTTTGATGTACATGATATGTTTGATACACCCGATGCACTCTGCAAATACACTTTCACTTATACATTTGATTGATTAAATACACTTATACAATTGATATACTATTGATATACACTTGTAAACTTGATTCGTATATAACTTGATAACGATTCACTTTACTGATATGTTTTAATAATATATTGTTGATAGACTCGATAATGCTACACTAAGTTATATCTTTCATATACTTAATAATACTATAATGAACTGCATAAAATTTGAAAAAATGAAAACCACGTAGTAAGTACATCAACCAACTAATACATATAATATAAGTATATCACAACACTGGCATACAAAACTGAGACAAATTAAAACCAAAACAAAATTAATGTAAAAATATAAAAATAAATGAAGTTAAATTACTCTGATCAATAACACCGTTATATTTCATATTGTAATTATTGTACTATTGATATTCTAAAATAAAGATTAAGACAGAAATAACAAATAATTTTTCTCGTATAAAAATAAATAAATAATTATGGCCTTAAAAAAAATGAGAGAATAAATAAATAATGAGTAGGACATTAAGAAGAATAAGGGAAATAAGTTATTGAATGGTAGTTTAGGAATAATAACAAATATAAGATGACGAGTTTTTTATAAGTAAAAATTTTGCCATATTTGCAAAATTCTAAAACAATATACCATATTTGCTTCATATTCTTAAAATGCTATCCTATGCAATTTCTCTTTTAGATAAGTATGATATACGAGCATTCATGATGTAAATATTGTAACATTATCTCGAATAAATCAAGTAAATTTGTGTATTGGTATTCTCTATTATTTTGCAATATTTTGTATTATTTACATGTCGATTTCATAACAATTACTTTACTAACTAATAAAAATTGACGTCAATATTATATTTAATAATAATTTGAGATTAAAAATGTAAAATCTTAAAATCTATGAACTAAATTGAAACAAAATTCAAATATTAAAGGTAAAGCATGAACCTAGACTAAAATGAAACTAAAACCAAAACAAATGTTAATATTTGGAAACTTAAAATATAAATTTATTTTTTTAATAAAAAAACTCAACAATAAATTTCAAACGAAAGTATATATGATATACAATTTATATAGTTATTTAAAAATACAAAATTATTACCGTAATTATGCCACAATCTTGTATTTATGTGATTGATACTTTCCTTATGTTGCATTTGTATTGTCTATAATTATATTTGTAACTCAAAAGATTAATAACAAGAAATATCAATATTCTATGAAAAACCACATGGTATCAGAGCCTCTAACCTAGGGTTACTGTATAGCCGTCGCCGCCGTCGATCTCTGTCGTGAAGCCAACGATCTCCGCTGACGAAACACCTCACATCATTCTCCTGTCGTTCGCCATCGATCTGTCTGCAAGTCTCTTGTTCAGATCTGAAGAATAGATCTCACAGCCGCCAAGTTTGGAGACGAACCCAGATCCGCGAAGTTTGGAGACGAACCCAGTTCCGACGGCGACGAACCCAGATCTGACGAAGACAAATAGATCTCTTGCAAATCAAATCAGATCCGACAAACCCAGATCTGTCGAACCAAGATCGCACGACCGTTCGCAGCCCCGCGACCGTTTCGCAGCTCCGCCACCGTTCGACGCTCCGCGACCGCGACCGTTTCCCAGCTCCGCCACCG
>CM046893.1:18531457-18589324 GCA_025688845.1 Cucumis hystrix
TTCGACGCTCCGCGACCGCGACCGTTTCCCAGCTCCGCCACCGTTCGTAGCTCCGCGACCGCGACCGTTTCGCAGCTCCGCCACCGTTCGAAGCTCCGCGACCGTTCGCAACTCTGTGACCGTTAGCAGCTCCGATTCAACCCAGATCTGTCGAACCAAATCGCGAGATCGTTCGCCGCTCTGCGACCGTTCACAGCTCCGATTTTCGTCTGTCCGTTCGCAGCTCCGATTCCCATGGAGAAACATGATATTGCTCGTCCTATTAGCACAATACTTGATGGCTCCAACTATATTACTTGGGCTCACCAAATGAGAAGCTTTCTGATTGGTCGAAAGCTATGGCGTATAGTTACAGGGGATATCACCAAACCCACTCCTCCTAAGAAAACAATTCGTACAGACACTGATGATGATAATAAAACAGACCTTTCTGATGTTATTCTTGAAGAAACTTCGACAGAGGACGACAAGTACATTGAAAAACTTGAGGACTGGGATAGTAAAAATCATCAAATCATCACTTGGTTGGGTAACACGTCTATCCCGGCAATTCATACTCAATTTGATGCATTTGATACTGCCAAAAATCTTTGGGATTTTCTGTCCACACGTTTTCAGTCTATTGGACTTGCTCATTATTATCAATTACACTCTCGTCTTGTTAGTCTAAACCAGGAGGGAGGACAATCTGTGAATGAGTATCTTGCCACCCTTCAGCCAATTTGGACTCAGCTAGACCAGGCAAAAATCAGTCCAGATCATATTCGCCTCATTAAAGTCCTCATGGGCCTGCGCTCAGAGTATGAACCAGTTCGGGCTGCTATCTTACATCGCAACCCTCTGCCATCCCTCGACGCCGCCATTCAAGAAATTTTATTTGAAGAAAAACGCCTTGGCATTGTCTCTCCCCTACCCTCTGATGTCGCTCTTGCAACCACCCATCCACGCCTCGCTAATGAGACCATTTTTTGCAAAAATTGTAAACTTCATGGACATAAGTTTGCTAATTGTCCTACTATTGAGTGCAGGTATTGTCACAAGCGAGGTCACATCCTGGAAAATTGTCCCACTCGCCCACCCCGCCCTTCTGGTCACTCCTATAAATCCAAGTCTGCTTCTAAAACTGGTTCTCACCCTGTGGTTGCAGCTGCTACCCCATCTGATATCCCTACACCTCAGTTAAATGATCTACATGACTTACTGAAACAGGTGATCTCTTCCAACTCTACTGCTCTTGCTGTCACTCCAGGTACCTCTTGGCTTCTTGATTCGGCTTGTTGTAATCATATGACTTCTGACATTTCCTTATTGGCTTCCCCTATTCCTGTTCAATCCCTTCCCCCCATTCATTCAGCTGATGGTAATCATATGTCTATTTCTCACATTGGCTCTGTTAATACAACCACCATAAATCTGCCAAACACATATCATGTTCCAAATCTCACATTTAACCTAGCTTCTGTTGGCCAACTATGTGATCTCGGACTAACCATTATCTTTTCTTCTCATGGGTGTCAGGTCCAGGATTCTCAGACGGGACAAGTGATTGGTACGGGACGGAAGGTGGGACGATTATTTGAGCTCACATCTCTTCAGCATTCCCCTATGTTCCCACCCATCTCAGCACCAGTCACTGATAACACTATATATCAGTGGCATCTCCGTCTAGGTCATGCTTCCTCTGACAAAATTCGTACTTTAGTTTCTACTGGCACTTTAAACAATATTTCAAAGTTTAGTCCTTTTGACTGTTTAAATTGCAAACTTGCGAAACAACCTGCTTTATCATTTTCTAATTCCGCATCTTTATGTGATACTCCTTTTGGTCTTATTCATTCTGACATTTGGGGTCCTGCTCCTTGTTCTACTGTTAATGGTTATCGATATTTTGTCTTATTTATTGATGACTATTCTCGTTTCACTTGGATTTACTTTCTTAAACATCGTTCCTCGTTATATCAAATTTATGTTGATTTTGCAAATATGGTTCACACACAATTTTCTAGCAAAATTAAAATCCTTCGCACTGACAATGCGATGGAATATAAAGACTCCCGCCTTCTGTCATTTTGTGCCCATCAAGGCACTTTGATTCAACGCTCATGTCCTCATACCTCCCAGCAGAATGGAAGAGCTGAACGCAAACACCGTCACATTCTAGACTCTGTTCGCGCTCAACTTCTCTCTGCTTCCTGTCCTGAAAAATTTTGGGGAGAGGCTGCTCTCACCTCAGTCTATGTCATCAACCGCATTCCTTCTCATGTCATTCATAATGTTTCCCCTTTTGAGCGACTATACCATACTTCCCCCTCTTACTCTAATCTCAAGGTCTTTGGTTGTGCATGTTTTGTATTATTACATCCTCATGAACATACCAAACTTGAACCCAGGGCTCGTCTTTGTTGTTTCTTGGGTTACGGTACTGAACACAAAGGATTTCGCTGTTGGGATCCCATCTCTCAAAGACTACGAATATCTCGTCATGTCACCTTTTGGGAACATCGAATGTTTTCTAGTCTTTCTTCATTTCATGCATCTTTATCTGGTCCTCACTTATTTTTCACTGATCCATCTACTGACCTATTCCCTATTTCTGACTCATCATCCAACACTACACCTTGTTCTCTACCCATATCTGAACTCACTCAATCCGATCCTATCTCTGCGCTCCCGGATCTCTCATCTGCCTCTTGTGAGGAACCTGAATCTGCACCGGTCCGACGATCTACCCGGGTAAGGGAATCTCCTTCTCATCTTAAAGATTATCATTGTTTTTCCACTATCATGTCTTTGGTTGAACCGTCCTCGTATAAGGAGGCCATTACTAACCCATTGTGGCAGCAAGCGATGAATGAAGAACTCCAAGCCTTAGAAAAGACTCATACTTGGGACTATGTTGACTTACCTCCTGGCAAGAAACCTATCGGTTGCAAATGGATTTTTAAAATAAAAACGCACTCTGATGGCTCTATTGAACGATACAAAGCACGACTTGTGGCCAAAGGTTATTCTCAGGAATATGGCATTGACTATGAAGAAACATTTGCTCCTGTAGCTCGAATGACGTCTGTTCGCAGTCTTCTGGCCATTGCAGCTGCAAAACAATGGCCCCTCCTTCAGATGGATGTTAAAAATGCGTTCCTCAATGGAACACTATCTGAAGAAGTCTATATGAAACCACCACCTGGTACTACTCCGCCACCTCAGAAAGTGTGTTTGCTCCGTCGTGCTCTTTACGGCCTCAAACAGGCTCCTCGAGCTTGGTTTGCAACATTCAGTTCCACCATTACCCAACTTGGGTTCACCTCTAGCTCTCATGATTCAGCCTTATTTACTCGTCAGACACCTCGTGGTCTTGTTCTTCTCCTCTTATATGTTGATGACATGATTATTACAGGTGATGACCCTCAAGCCATAACTGAATTACAATATTATCTGGGTAAGCACTTTGAGATGAAGGACTTAGGAACTCTCAACTATTTTTTGGGACTTGAGATCTCATCCTCAACTAATGGCTACTACTTATCTCAAGCCAAATATGCCTCTGATCTCCTCAGTCGATCTGGTATTAGTGATTCTACCACATCATCAACGCCTCTAGATCCAAATGTACGACTCACTCCTTTTGATGGTGTTCCTCTTACCGATCCCACTTTGTATCGACAACTTGTTGGTAGCCTGATTTACTTAACTGTGACTCGTCCAGATATTGCATATGCAGTTCACATTGTTAGTCAATTCATGGCTGCTCCTCGCACTATTCACTTCACTGCTGTTCTTCGCATTCTTCGCTATATTAAAGGCACTTTGGGTCATGGTCTACAATTTGCCTCCAAGTCCTCTTTGGTTCTCTCTGGATTCTCTGATGCTGATTGGGCAGGTGACCCTACTGATAGACGATCCACAACTGGTTATTGCTTCTATTTAGGAGATGCCCTTATCTCCTGGCGAAGCAAGAAACAATCTGTTGTCTCCCGTTCCAGCACAGAATCTGAATATCGTGCTCTAGCTGATGCTACTTCTGAACTATTATGGCTTCGTTGGCTTCTTACTGATATGGGAGTCCCACAGACATCACCCACTATTCTTCATTGTGATAACCGCAGTGCTATTCAGATTGCACACAATGATGTCTTTCATGAACGAACAAAGCATATTGAGAACGATTGTCACTTTGTTCGCCACCATCTTCAGAACAACACTCTCCATCTCCAATCCATCTCCACCACTGATCAACCTGCAGATATTTTCACCAAAGCTCTCCATTCTCCTCGTTTCACTCAGCTACTTGGCAAACTCAAGGTGGTGTCGACTCTACCATCTTGACTTTGAGGGAGGATATTACCGTAATTATGCCACAATCTTGTATTTATGTGATTGATACTTTCCTTATGTTGCATTTGTATTGTCTATAATTATATTTGTAACTCAAAAGATTAATAACAAGAAATATCAATATTCTATGAAAAACCACAATAATATGCAAAAATTGAAAATGCGTTCGTTTTAGTTATTATCGTCAATCACAATAATTTGATTTAGTATTATTTACCGAATATCGTAACCTGTTTTTCATGTTTAAAACTCCACCTTCCTAAATACTAATTTACATAATTTTGCTAAAAAAATTTAAATACAATTTTCAGAAAAATAATTACTTTAAAAGTTACAACCTAAATGGGAAGGGTGTAAATTGATTTTGTTAGTGTTTAAAAAAGTGTATAAGTAAAAAATATATATATTTGTAAACACATACAAATTCAATTCAAATAGAGTCTAAATGTTAATATTGTCTAATTGTTTTAATAACAAAACAAAAATGAAGGATAGATGATGATGATAATAATAATTATTCACAATAGCAAGTACTAAGTATTATAGACTAAAAGGACATCTACGTAAATTTAACATTATATAAATATGAATTTTCAAATATAGCAGTAAATTAACATTTGCTTTACCGAGATAGAAGGATCAATTAGAAAAGTAATGTAGTTTTGAAAAATAATCAAGAAAAATAGGTTAATTTGAAACAAATTAGGTACCCTAAAATTAGGGTAATTTGTTTGTTTGTTAAGTAGAGTGCCTCTCTTTTCTTCTCCATCTTCTTCAATTTTCATAAATATAAAGTTAAAATATTTACGAATCCTCTTACAAAATAAAAAACAAATATTTCAAATTTCTCATTTTTTTTATCCTATTTCTTCTCTTTCTAGTCTAAACTATCGTAAAAATATAGCCTAAAAATAGACAAATCTAAACGAAAGATAGTCAAATTTAACATTTTTTAAATATATTGTCCAAATGACCGTTTTTTTGTTTTCAAATTTGTTCTCCCTAAATATTTTTAATCTCATTCTAAATGGTACTTCTTCTTTTTGTTTAATATTTTCTTTATATTATTTATATTTTTCAACTAAATTTATTTCAATTAAAATAAAACTAAACTTATAATTAATGTTCAGGAAGAAATTTTGGTGTTTTGTTCTTTGTATAAAATTTCTTATTTTTTCATTTATTATTATTTGGGCAATTCCCATAATTTGTTTATCAAATACAATTATTTTATTTTATTATTTTGAGTTTTTCTAATTTTAATACATTTTTTCGAATAATTATAGATATAGTCAACCAATTCAATTTATTTTTTACTTCATCTAAGCTATTATGTATAAAAACAATTTAGTGTTAGTTCAAAATTATAAAAGTGTGTATTTTATATTTGAATGAATTATAATTAATTAATTAATTTAGCCATTAAATAAAATAAAAAAATAAATAATTAAACTAATATAAACTAAATAAACTCAAATATTAATAAATATGTAATTTTATTATTTTTGTCAAATTGGTTCAACTTTATTAATGTATAATTAAAAGTCCTTCGACACATCAATTATAATTGATTACATTTAAATTATTTTGATAAAAACAATTTAAAATACAGTCCAAACTATTTTGAGTGATTAAAAAATGACTTATTTTTTAAATTAAAATTTTAGTTTATTTTTATTATTTAAGTTTGAAATAAAATTTGGTTGCAAATATAAATAATATAATAAAAGCATTAAAAGGAAAAAGGAGCGAGAAGAAGTAAGATTTGTTTGGAAATAAGGAAGAGAATTAAAAGAAATAATGGATTAAAACAAAAGAAAAGAAAAAGAAGAAGAGAGAACTTGTTTCTCTTTTTAAAAACCACAAAACAAATAAATAAAGAAAAGAAAGGAGAGCGACTAAAATAAATTACTCCGTTTATCTGATTTGTTTTGAAATAGCTTTTTTTTCTTCTTAATTTTTTTAAAAACTACGTTATTTTTTCAATTGATTCGAATTAGAAAGAACAAGACTCAATTGAAATCAAAATATATTTTAAAAAATATAAATATTAATTAATAACGTGAATTATTATTTAAAAGAATACAAATAAAAAGACAAATTTACCAAATTATTTAAATGGGCGAAAGGTAGATCTAAATTTTAAGCAACAGATGTAGTATATAAATAAAATGGAGTGGTGACAGGGAGAGAAAAGGGAAATAAAACAAAAGTTAGGACTAAAAAATGTCAATTAATTACCATTTAATTATCGTTGCCGTCGCTAATTGCCCTTCTGCTTTTCCATACAAATAATGATTAGGTATTTAGAGTTAAATGCACTGCAAAATGGACCAAACCCAAGCCGACTTTTACCAGTTCTTCAGCCGCGCCGCCCAAATCGCAGGACTCCCATTATTTACGCCCTGACCTTGACTCACGCCTCCCGTGTTGGCTAATTCACCCAGCCGCCTCCTAGGAGCACATTGCAAACAGAAATAAAAATACTTCTTTAATCTTTTATTTTCCTAAATTAAATTAATAAGTGTCAAATTAGTTTATAATTTTTTTAAATCAGTTGTTTGTTTATTTTAACTCTTAGCCAGTCTTTAGTTATAAAACACAAGTCTCCTTACGTTTTAAGTAATTTAAGTTGGATTTAATTTAAGTTTCATTCTTTTACTTCTAATATATATATATTTTTTTTAAAACCAAGTAGTTTGAAAATGTATTAAATTTTTTTCGAAAGCCTTTCCTTGTTACGTTTAAAAAAAATGTAAATTTCGTTACCCAATTAGGTCTACGCAATTGAAAGTTTAATTACAAATTAAAAAAAGAATTAAAATCGGATTAGGAGTGTAATTTAACAAGAAAAAAAAAAGAAGAAAAATCTTGCTATCTTCCGGCATCTCTTCCTTTCTCTTTCTTGAGTCTTCGTTTTTCCTGATGGAAGTATTCTCTCTCAGGGAGGCGATTATGGAAAGATATTTTCAACATCACGGCGGGACTTGGCTGGCGAACACGCAAAGATTTTGGGGAATTTGATGCCGTTTTTTCCCCCCTTTGTTTGTTTCTGTTTGTTGTGGGCGGTTATTTTTAGAGATTTTTTGTTTGGATTGAGAGATTATGGAGGGAGGTAACAATGGCGGCTCCTTTCGGAGTTTGATCGACTTGGTGAACGATGTTGCTTCAATCTCTGACTTCAGGTACGCGGTCAGAAAGCAGTATTGTAATTTAGCTAGGCGGCTGAAGCTGTTGATCCCAATGTTTGAAGAGATGAGGGATATGAAGCAACCGCTGCCGGATGATACCGTTCAAGCTCTTGCTTCGTTGAAAGAAGCTCTGGAATCGACTAAGGAGTTGCTTAGACATGGGAGCGAGGGGAGCAAGATTTATCTGGTGCGTTTACTTCACTCTTTGTGTGTTATTTGTTTGATCAGCGTGGCTTTTTCTGCTCTACGATGTTGCGAATTGGTGAATTTCATTTGGAATTAGTGTTTCTCTTTTCTTGTTTTGGATGTCTGTTTGGCTAAGTGGAGAATGATAGAAATCGACGCGGATTATTGGCTATTGTGATTTCAGAAGCTACTTACCTTCGCTTATTCGGAACATAACATTTTGATTGAGTTGATAACTGGGATTGTACACTTCTGGAAATAATGTTTTGATCGTCGCCTTCCATTAAAAGAGAATCGCGGTTCAGCCACACCTGTGCTAATGCTTTAAATTTAATTCGATCAGGCGACATTTATGTCTGCGATTGTTGCACTATGGAACGATGATTTGGGGAAACTCGAGTTCAAACATTGGTCTAAGTTAGCAGGCGACATTTAATTTACAAATAATGCCGGTTACATTGTGATTTTCGATTTCTTTAGGTTTTACTCTACGTGATCTAGACTTGATTTTAACTTTGCGTGAATATATGATTTAGGTTGCGCCTAAATTTTAAATTTATTCTTAATCATGAGTCGTAGTTTCTGAATATTGGGAAAATCGATATGAGATGAATGTCAGCAGTAAATCAAGATAATTTCTCCTTCCATGCTTTATCAACGCATTATATTATTTTTGTTCTACTGCCCTTGATCTAATATGTTTCTCAACTTAAACTGCAGGCCTTGGAGAGAGAGCAAATTTTGAATCAATTTCACAAGGTGACAGCAAGACTGGAGCAAGCTCTGAATGAAATTTCACATGAAGCTCTTGACATATCTGATGAAGTCAAGGAGCAGGTAGACAATTTATCATCTCTCTTTTTCTTTTTATTCTTAATATCTTTGAAATGATGTCCTAGAAAGGAGACTAAAAAGTTAAGAATATTGTGTTTCTTCACTCATGGAACTTGTTTACTACCACTTTTGCTGTTGAAAGATTAACTTAAAATCTTTACCGATTGAATCGTGTGCCATGGAAGTAGATGCTTAACAACTAGGTATTACCTCAGTGTTTTCATCAGCTTGTTTTCTTCCATTTGTTTTTTTCACTAATGGGTTTGTAATGGATTCTAATCCTAGGTCTGTATTTGGTTTGAGGGCTCTGGGGTCGGTTTGTAATCCCTATAACATTCTTTTCCTAAAATTTTCAACTCGGTTTCTTTCCACTATTTTTAAGTTTCACAATCCTATTCCAAAATTTTAACGTTTCTTTGTAATCCCTAGTACATTTCAACCATCCAAACAAACTCTAAAAATATTATGAGATTTGAATGCCCTATAAAAGTTTTATACCGATATATGCATATCTAACTCTTTCTGCATCCAGGTTGACCTTGTTCTCTCTCAATTCAAAAGGGCTAGAGAAAGGAAGGATACACAAGATGCTGAGCTGTATGTTAACCTGAACTCTCTCTATAACAACAGAGATGTTGCTACTGATCCTTTTGTCTTGAAAGGATTGGCTGAGAAGTTGCAATTGATGGATATAGCTGATCTTACTCAAGAATCTCTTGCTTTACATGAAATGGTTTCGGCTAGTGATGGAGATCCAGGAGGGAGATTTGAGAAAATGTCAATACTATTGAAGAGAATAAAAGATTTTATGCTAACTGAAAACCCTGAATTTGGTGTTTCTTCAAAAGAACAGAGTCATCCTCGCACTGGTGGACAAGCGTCTGCTGGTAAGAAAGATATATCGTCCCTTCACATACCTGAGGACTTTCGATGCCCCATATCCCTGGATTTGATGAAAGATCCCGTCATTGTCTCTACAGGACAGGTATTTACATATTCTGTTGCCTAATTTTTACCTCTAGTTGAACGTAATTGTCTTTTCCAGACGAGAAGTAGGTTGCTACCATAAACCTCCTTCCCAGTTGTGTGGGAGATCAAGTCTTTAACCTTAGGGGAGGTAGTAGGTATCTTGCTTAGATTGACTCAATTATGTAGTGTGTCTACTAGATGATACTCGATGAAAATTAGAACATCTATGACATTTTATTCAATGGTTAGATGTTGAGCTGTTATTTCTTGGGACTCTTAATTTAGTTCCTGAATACATCAAATAATTTTCCTGGAGAATTGAGAGGCCAAGATATGATGCTGCATCGAGGATTGGTTTTTATCTCATAGTCCTATTTAGACTTCACTTACAAGTCGATACTCTATGTATAACTCTCAATCTAGTCTTCTATTGAATTTTCGCATCCATCACTAGGAATAAAACTGAACACGTTGATCTTGCTCCAAATTATTCCTAATGCAGTTTCGTTTTTCTTTTTGGTAGACCTATGAACGTGGTTTCATTGAGAAGTGGCTGGCAGATGGACACATGACATGCCCAAAAACTCAACAAGTTCTCACTAGCAAAATTCTTACACCAAATTATGTTTTACGTAGTCTCATAGCTCAATGGTGCGAGGCCAATGGGATCAAACCACCACAACGTGCCAGCAGTTCTCAGCCGAGTGAGTTGACTCCGGCTGAACGCTCTAAGTATGAAGCTCTACTCCACAAACTCACATCAGGTAACATTGAAGACAAGCGATCTGCTGCTGGTGAGATTCGCCTTCTAGCCAAACGCAATGCAAATAATCGTGTAGCCATTGCTGAAGCTGGTGCAATTCCTCTTCTTGTTGATCTCCTTTCAACAACAGACCCCCTCATTCAAGAACATGCTGTGACAGCATTACTTAACCTATCAATTTGTGACAATAACAAGAGAAGCATCATGTCCTGTAGGGCTGCGCCTGGCATAGTCCATGTGCTGAAGTGGGGGAGTATGGAAGCACGTGAAAATGCTGCTGCCACTCTTTTCAGTCTCTCTGTTGTAGACGAATATAAAATAATGATTGGCGCATCGGGAGCCATTCTGCCACTTATTGCATTACTTAATGAAGGTACTCAAAGGGGGAAGAAGGATGCTGCAACCGCTCTATTCAACTTGTGTTTCTTCCAAGGGAACAAGATAAAGGCAGTCAGGGGTGGTGTTGTTTCCATACTAATGCAGCTGTTGACAGAATCTAGAATAGGGATGGTAGATGAGGCCCTTGCAATATTAGCCATACTGGCCAGCAATTCCGAAGGACGAGCCGCTATTGGAGCAGCCGAATCTGTCCCCATTTTAGTAAATCTCATTGGAACAGGATCCCCTAGGAATAGGGAAAATGCAGCTGCAGTTTTGGTGCATCTTTGCCTGGGAGACAAACGACATCTTGTTGAAGCAAAGGAGCTTGGAGCGATTGGTTTGCTTGTGGATATGGCAGAAAATGGAACAGACCGAGGTAAGCGAAAAGCAACACAATTGCTTGACCAAATAAACAGGTTTACAGAGCTGCAGAAAGAGGCTGAGGTTCAATCTCAGTCTCAATCCCAGCCGTTACTACCACCACCTTCCGCAATCGGCAACGTTGAAAGCTGACTAGGTTTTTTCTTCCCATTGTCTTTCTCATTGTTGGGTTTCTTTCTTTATTTCATCATACACATCGAAGGAATGCAGCTCTTGTTCATGGAGGTGGAAATCACCAGCTTAACTTAATCTGTAAATTATAGATTTCTTTTTTTAATTTGAGCGAGAGGAACTCAACTTCCGTGGATGGTCATGAGTCTAAATTACTAGGAAGTAGAACAATGTTCATCCTCAAAATCTGAATGAAGAGAGAGTTTGTAAATTGATGTGATGATTATAAATCGAATATAAACTGCTCTAACTGCAGTGTATGTGGACAAAATTAGCCGACAATTTTGGATCACTTTTCTAAATATTTTACTACTGCTTCATAGAATTGGGTTTGCCGATGAAGGAAAAAGGCAGCCGCCGGTCAAGAGCCCCGCCTTCCGACACGTCGTTTCAGCATTGCCTTGAAGATGATTGATGAAAATTGTGGTGTGCGTAAGTAACGTATGATTTGTGGCAGTTTAGTGGACAAGTCAATATACGACGCATCGCATGGTACGTTGACTTGAATCTGAATTCCACTTTTTCCCCTCTTTTGTTGGCACATTTTCCCCCATTAATTAGTAACTTATTTACGCATATAATAAACAAATTAAATTTAGGTTTAAATACCTTCACCTTCTTTGAAGTTTTAATAAAAATGAGAAGGAATAGATGAAAGCCATCATTTTTTTAAGCATTGGAACCAAACTATTAAAATTCGAATAACAGAGACCAAAATGAGCATTTTCATTTTATTTACAACATTCTAAAACAAAGTATAGATATCAAAATCTATTTTGAAATGTTAATCAGTAGTTCATGGAATAGTAATTAATTTAATTACTTAATTGAAAACAAAAAGCGGAAATTTGGGCTTTTTAATAAACTTTTGCCCTTTCTTTTTCTTTTTCCTTTCTAAATGGTTTGTTCTTTATTTTCCAAAACATCTTCATTATTTGTTTGACCAGAAGACCAATATACCCATCTCAACACGATTGGAATGCCATTTGAACTTCTACCCTTATTATTATTTATATAGAAAAGAAAAAGTCATTAATTGAATAGATGATAGAATTTTGAAAAAAAAAAAAAGTAATTTTACAGAACACACTTTACTTACATGATGTGTACCCTATCTTTAGATATGTCTTATAGACCTTTTTTTTTTCTTTCTTTCTATTCTTTTTATAATTCCACATTACACATATGAACTATGAGTGAAGATTTGAAACTTTCGCCAGTGAAAAGGTATTTATTGATATTATTAAGTCTGTCTCATATTGTTGGTTAACCTTAAAGAACAAAATAAAATACCTTTTATGAAAACATGCACACATTTTTTCTTTTGGGTATAAAATGAACCAAAATTTTATTGGAAAACATCTTCAGCTTGTGGTTGTGGCTTTGTAGGAAAGATGAATCATTTGAGAGGCTAAAATAATTTGTTTGGGATGGCTAATACATTAAATAATGTTAATTTTGGCAGTAGGAAAATTTGGCAGCCCAAATTCGAGAGATGTTGAACCATGCATGAGTGGTCAGTCTTTTGACCACTAGAAAAGTGGAGAGAACAAACTTTTTACATTGTAAAGAAGAAAAAGAATTAGATATGAATATTTGTCGTAGCCATGTATTGGTACATACTAGGGCCTAAACATGTTCGAAGAAAGTACTAGCTCATAGACAAACAAAATAACAAAATAAAGGAGGCCAAATTAACATTCACATTGGAGGACTTGCATAGAGCCACCAAGAGAATTAGCGAGCATTTATATGAATGAAAATTATGATAACCCAAAACACAATATGAATATGAATGATGAAAAGGGATTTGAAATATAAGTATTTAAATAAGAAAAATGGAGGAAGAGACAGAGAGATAGAGTGGGAAATTGGCTTTTAAAACCAAAAGGCAAAGCAAGAACAGAACAATATAGGATTAGGTATAAAAGAAAAAGAAAAAGAAAAAGAAAAAGAAACGAAAAGAAAAGAAAAGAAAAGAAAAGAAGGAGAGAGCGTAAGCGTGTGGGTCAGTCCATAAAAAAGCCATCAATTTCTGTGCCCATAATTTCCTTTGATTGCTCTTTATCCCTCACTCCCACTGCTCTTCCCCTTTGCTTTTTTATTATCTCTCTTTCATTTCCTTTCTTTTCTCTGTCACCCATTTCCATTCACATCTTTACAATCACTAAAGCTATGTTTGGGAAGGGATCGAGGCTTTAGGATGATTGACGAATCGATGATAAAATAGAAATGAGATGTTGAAGTGTTTTGTGTGTAAAATAGTTGAAACAAGAATTTGGCATTACAAATTAAATCTAAAATGTTAGATTATATTATATATACTTATTCTATTATATATATACTTATTCCATTAAGAGGATGTTCATGGGTTTGAAATAAAATTTATAAACTTCTTTTTAAAGTGCCTCTAGTCCATCGACTTCCTTAAGACTTTTTAGTATCGAATAACTATTTATCTAATATCTTGTTAAAACCCCTCACTGGCCACATACTCTTTTTTCATATATACTTGTGACATGTATTAGTTAGATTTACATCAATAACCCTTTTCCCCCTATCATTTATATATATAACATGTATGAGCTGTTCCAACAATATTCAACATTACTTTTCTCTCTTATTAGCTCATGTAACATTGTTAGCATTTATCACGTCATTAGATTATATATTGTTAAAAATTATAAAAACGTAAAGATATACATGTCGCAAGTATTATATACGTGCAGGTTCATTAACAGTATATAAGCTCCATTCACAAACAAAGAGAGAAAAATTTATTAGAGAAAATTATTCAAAATATAAATAAATTTAAAGCATAACAATGTGTTAACTATACGTTGACAAAACTAAATTTTTGGTAACATCATATAACAAATTCAAGATATTCCAAAACATAAAATGCTCTTTTTAAGACACATAATGAATTGAGAAGTTATATGCTCTAACAAACCACACTGTCACAATTTTTTTTTCTTTGTTTGCCACTTTATTCCCTTCCCCTTCCATTGTGTTGGCAGCTTTTGTTTTTCCTCTTTTGAAATAAAGAAATAAATAAAAATAAAGCACTTTCAAATTCCCACCCAAAAGACCAAATCCTCCTCAATCAAACCCCTTACTCTTATTATTTTTATCATTCATTTATATTATCATTCTTATATATATATATTTGAAATAAAGTTGGCAGAATCTTCTCTCTCTCTCTCTCTCTCTATATATATATATATATATTGTTTTTTCCTTTTATTTTACGTCCTCTCATCATCTCATCATACCATGCATTCAATTAATATATTTTTATGTGCACTTTTTTTTTTTATTTGGATAAATTAAAAAAGTATAATAATGGAAGAACCAAACAATTAATACATCATCATTTTCATATTAGACAGAGACAGACACACATTTTTTCTTCTAGAATTTACTCATTCATATATTCACTAACTACTTTCTTTTTCTTTCTTTTTTCCCCTTTTTTGAATATATGTGATAGGAAATATTATTAATGTTGCATAATTTATGAAACTATATACTATGTCCTTAATTTCTTCCTACATTTTTCAAAATTTTATTAATTTTATAGTGTTTGGTCTTTGAGTCAAACTAGTCGACTTCAATGATAAACAATATTGAAGTTTGCACGTTTATTGAAAAACTTAATCTAGTGTTTTAGCAGCATGAAGAATTTTCTATACCACCTTCCTATCTTTATTCATTGCTTGTTGACATGTATTTTTATTTCTCTCTACATTCTAAAAACAATTTTTTAACTCTAAACTTTATAATTTAACTATCCGTAACATCCTCTCTTAAGAAGACATTTTTTCATTCACATATTTTTAAATAAAAGATTAAACTTTTAATAATTCATAAATTTTAAACATTAGCTAAATGGACCCTTTTTAACCTTTTTTTCTTCTCTTTTTTTACCCAAATAGAAAAAAGAATATGAACTTCATCTCATTCCTTGTGTATTTTATCATGCGAAACCAAAAACAAAATACTACAATCATTACTTGACAAAAAAAAAAAGTAATTAAAGTTCAAAATTTAGTAATGAAGAAAAGGGAGGTAAAAAAGTAAAAGATGAAAAGAATAAGAGTGAATTTTCTTTACCGAGGGAATAGAAATGGGGAACCACCATTAAAGAGTTGTGTGCTGTTTAAAGCTTTTGACAGACAACTTTTTCGTAGTAGTAGAATCCAACCCTGGGGACGACAGCGGCGACCACCCCTTTCCCCCAACTTTACACTACTCTACTTACGCTCAAACTATATCTAATTTAAACTTCCATCAAATTATTTGCCCAACCTAAACCCTACTTCAATCTGTATACAAAGTATATATACATGTTTTTCCATTATGAAATCAAATGTTCGAATCTCTCACTATATTACTTACAAAAGTTAAGGTTTAAATATCAATCTGTTTGATGGTATACTTTATAATAACACTGTTTTATTATTTTAAAAATTGGATAAAATGAAAATTAACTTTCAAGGATTGAATTTAATATATAAACTAAAATGGGAGAATAGGTTAAAATAATACGAAAGCCAAAATATAGAGATCATTAAAATACCAATCATTAGAATTATTTCCTAATATAGACTCCAAGACTTCCTAATTCCATTTTATGGTTAATATCTTCATACTTCATATCATTTTAAATTACTACTAAATTCAAAGATTTTTAATTGGTTTCAGGTGTACGAGATCAAAGCTCTTCTCGAGCCATAGCCCTATCCAGATTTCCTTAAAACTCAATGCTTTCATGTAACCTCCCTTTTCCCTCCCTAGTTTCTCCCTCTTTTATATTTGATTTCATATGAACAGACTTGAATCTAGATCGCTCAATTAGTTAAGAATTGAAAGATATATATATGTATATGTTATAATAACATCAACTAAAACATCAAATTTGGTTCAAGTATGAAAAACCCTAGATTCAACTACTTCCACAATGTTAAAATGTAAACCCAATAAAGAGGATAATTTGACAATGGCACATTTGAATCTAAACAATGTCATTTACTTTCCGAATAAATAGTTATAGTCATTATTTGTCCCTTACTTTCAAACCCCCAAGTCCTAGGGAGAGTCATAACCATATGTAGGGAAAGAAAAGAAAATGAATTAAATTAGCAACAAAATAATTATATTTTAAAAAGAGATCCATTCAATTCTACTGAGATTAAATCTACCTATTTTTATTTCCTGATTATTATTATTAAAAAAAGTTGAATATATAATAGAAATTTTGGGAGGTTAACATATGCACCCATAGCTAGCAATGGAAATTAAAACGCAATATTTTATGAATTAGAGATTGTCCAAACCCCACTGAAAATTAACATAATTCCCATGTTTAGTGCAGGCCAGATCATACCATAATAACTAATAATTAAAATGTAACACTATATATTAAAAATATGTGTGACATTAAACAAATAATTCGATTATTAAAAAAAAACATGACAAAAGCCAATACACAACACAATAATATTGAAATTCTCTCTACATTTATTTAGTTATGTTTTTTTTTTCATAAATAAAAAAAGTTACGTTATTTTAAATTAAAAAGGAAAAAAAAAATCTTACAAAAGATGGCTGCTTGAAGAAGAACTTAGAGCTGACAAATGATCTGTCCATGAATTTTGATGCTCACTTCCCCAAAACTGGCTGTTGTTTTGATCATTTGGTCGTAAGAAATTTGATAGCATTGTTCCTTGTTCTCGGTTTTGTTCTTCATTTTTCAAAGGAATTCTAGAAAACTGTGTCAGATTCTGCAGATGTTGTTGATGACAATTATTACTGTTGTTGTATTGTACTAAACCACTGGCTTGTTGTAATGAGTTAGCACCAAAGTTGTTGTTGTTGTTGACATCAATTTCTGGATATTCAGGTGCAGTTGTGGTGGTGGTCGGAGATTCTAGTCCCGCGACGAGGAATGGTTGTTGTTGTTGTTGTTGAAAACAGTGCCATTGATCGAATTCTCTGGCGGTGGTGGCAGAGGAACTATTGATATGAATTCCAACAAAGTTGTCTCCAAAATTACGAGAAAATTGTTGTTGAAGAGATGGAATAATGTTTATCGAAGGTAATTGTAACGAAGGATGTGATGAAAAATCTCTCGTTGTATTGCTACTCTCAATGTTGTTGCAATTTCTTGACATTATTGTTCTTGAATTACCTGAAGATAAAAAAAAAACACAACAATATTAAATTTTTAATTATTAAAAATATGACCTTTGTAATTTATTCTCCTTTTATTTGTCTAAATTTTTGGATTTTTATTTGTTCAAATATTGGAGTAGTAAGAAATTATAATAAATTCAAACATATAGTTAATTAATAAGATATTTGTAACATAATCTAAACATTACATTTGGGTCTTTTATCAAATATCTCTAGGTATAAACTCAAAAAATAATCAAAAATAATATTCTAATAAAATTATAATTATTTTCGTTAATTCGAAAGCTAAGCATTAACTTAATTATGAGCTTAAACTTTTAGCTAAATAAATAAATACTCCTTTTTAACACTATAAAGAATGGGTTGAATTTTGTGTTCGAAATAACTTATCGCTTAAACTTTTGGACGGAGTTATCCGAGTAAAATAATAATTTAAATAAAAGAATTGAGAAATAAAAAGGTTTGAAGAGTTACCCAATTGAGATTGAGAGGGAGTGGGGGACTTAGATCGGTTATTAGATTTTTTCTTCTTCTTGTTCTTACGAAAGCCACCACCGACAGGGACGTTTCTAAGAGCGCCGCCGCGGGTCCAGTACCGGCGGCAGGCTTTACAGAAATGGCGCGGCTGAGAAAGGCTGTAGTTATTGAAATAACAGAATTTTGTATTTGTTGAATCACAACGAGGGCATTTTAATGCTGCCTCCGGCTGCGGTATCATCGCTAGCCGCGCTCTATACGCCATAGAATTTGGCCGGATTCCACCTCCTCCATGACCCGTCGTAGGCGGCGGCGGTGGTAAAAATGCTGCCGAAACCTGACGTGGATCTTGATGATCATCATTTGTTGTTGTTGCGGCTGCCTGATTCGACTAATATATATACAAAATTAAATTAATTAGCATTTTGAAATTGGGTATATTCAAGAATAGAATTTCAAGCCCAAAACAAACCCATTTTTTTTTGTTCTTCTTCTTTCCATAACTTTGCAAATGAAATTGAATTGAACCTACAAAAAAAAGGGAAAAAAACTTACTTGATGCCAATTTGGAGGATCTAAAAAGATTGGAAGAGAAGAGTGAGCCATAAGGGGGAATAAAATTTCAATTCTTTTTTTGGGGGTCTCTTTAACTATACATAAATAGAGTGGAAGAAGAGACTCACAGTAAGAGAGAGGGAAATAAAAGCAAGAGAGAGTGTTTTAAATATCTCACCATGTTATTCTCTTTTGATATCTTTTTGTATTTATTGTGTGAAAAATTTAGGGTTCTTTTTTTTTTTTTAATTTGGCTGAGTGGAGGAAGTTTCTTGGGTGTTGCCTTAGCTCTTCACCTCCTCATTAACTTTTCTTTTGGGTTTGTGTGCTTTAAGTGCTCAAAAAAGAGAAGTGGATGTCCTCATGCAAAGGAAAAGTGATATATACATATTTATTGAATTAATAATCGTTGAATAAAAGCAAAAGAAAAAAAAAGAAAAAAAAAAGAGATTGTTTCTCTTTATGATATGGCCAATTGGTTTCTCTATTGAGGGCTTGAATAATATTGGTGGGATCACTTCAGATAATGAAAGATTTTTCACAATTAGATTGGTTTTGATGTTACTTCTTCCTCTCCCCATATGGAGTTTTTCAAATAATTTAAAACTCATCTTATTGAATGGGTCAAGGTTTTTAGAGATATATAATGAAAGAAAAACAATATTAAAGATTCCAAAAAGTTAGGTTGGTAATTAATCTAAACCCTATTTAATGTGTTTTTAGATTTACATCGAACTTAGTAGATAAATACGTGTTTGGGAAATCAATCTCGATTATGCTTCTAAAAATTATTTTCAGGTTATATGGTAAAATAGGTACAAATTCAAAAACAACATCGTTATGTTTTTAATGTATCTAGATTTCGAGTTTTAAAATTTAAAATGTAGAAATATATTAATAGAGATAAAAAAATGTTTTAAAATACATTATAATGGTGTTATGAACTCAATCAAATAGATTCAAATAAACGAGTCAACTCTAATTTGAAATGTGTGTTAACAACGTTCAAACAGATAATATAACTATATTATATGCTTTTAGATTTTTTATATATGATACATTAAGAATCTACCACTTACTACGTTTATACATAATTAATATATGTATGTATGTGTATATATATATATATTATATGTTGACTAAATATATATTATGTTAGTAATTAAGTTTATGAGATACGTACTCACACGACTCTTAATAGTGATGTGTCTTAGTGCATAAATAATAGAAGAGAAATGGTAAGTGGCGTTGTTGGTGTATTATTCCCTTATATGCAATATTAAATTTTACTACTTTGATAGGTAAACCATAATTATTATTTTAATCAAATAGGTTTAATTATGGATAAGGTCATAAGATTTTTTTTTAAAGGTTCCCTCTTCACTTTTTAACTCAAATTATTGAGCTTAAAGAAACATTAAAGCCTTTAATCTCTTTGTAAATAACACAAACTAACCTTTTTCTTAAGGAAACAAATATGCATATATTGATAGATTGAAATTAAGTTAAATTGAATTAGAAAAGTACAAGAATAGCAAAATTACACAAAGAAAAAAAAATAAGTCAATAACATACTTTTAAAAATCCCATGCTTAAAATATATAATCCAACTTATAAGTATGATTATTGATTTGAGGGTTTAGGGTTTGGTATATTGAAAGTAAGATATGTTTTGTAATGGCCGGTTGAGCTTGTTAGCTAATCATTTCATTTTTTAAACTAAAAATTTAAGTTTATTTTCTTTCTCTAGACCAGATTTAAAACATAAAAGTTATCCTTTTAGTTTTCAAATATTGATTTAAAATTTTAAATCACTAGTAAAATGGTAGATAACAAATCATTAAATTTAGAGATAGAACAAGTATATATACATACGATATCTTAAGCTTAACTTAAAAAAAAAAAAACTTTTTAATTAAATTGACTCTTAAACATGCTAAAATATTAAATAATATTTTGTTCTTCAAAATGTTCTTTTAGAAAGAAAACACAAAACACACCACATGTAAAAAGACATTTTTAAAAATAACAAAATAAATTAAAATATTTATAAACTATATCAAAATTTTGAATTTTATCAATGATAGTTATTGATAGACTTTTATCACTGTCTATCAACGTCATTGATCAATGCATATCAATGTCTATTATTGATAAAATCTGAAAATTTTATTATATATGTTGCAATCTTTTTTTTAAATTTACTATTTTCGATAATTTTTCATATATTAAAAGTAGAGAACAAAAATTAGTTAAACAAGATACAAAAAAGTAAATTGCATGGATAGCTCATACAAGCTAAGTAAAAGGATACATATATACATACATATATGTACATAAAAATGAAATATTATTATGATTTTATTTTTGCTTGAGAAGAACAAAGAAGGTGAAAAATGAAAAAGCTAAAATAAACATAACTTTTAAGAAATGAGGGGGAGGGGGAAGAATATTTATTGAATAAATGTGGGGTTTATTTGTCATGTAGCTGTCTTTAAGACCCATTACAAAATGAAACTTTAAAATTGTGGTAGGCAGATGCCTCTTGGTTGTGGTTCCCTACCTCTCTATTAATATCACTCATCAAACACAAAAAGTAAAGAATAATTGCACCCAAGATTATCCAATCTTTTTCACCTTTTTTTTAATTTATATAAAAAATATTAAAATTCCAGTTGCCTCTTAATTCTTTATTTTATTTATTTGTAAGACATCTCACCTTATTCCTCATATAATTTAATTAATTCTCAAACACACACACACACATATATTATTGTTTTGCTTAATAACTTTTTTTGTGGGTTGTTTAATACTTAAAAGTATATGATCAGACTACACCCAATTTGGGAAGGAGTTTACAAAAAGAAATTTGGCCTTTAAATGGAGGATGTACATTACATAATTTGTTTAATTAATTTCTCTAAGAAGTTTCTTAATTAAGAAGAAAAAAGAACACTTTTTTATTATTTTTTTTTATTTTCCTTTTTTTTTTTTATGAAAATTAATTTCTTCATTTAGTATATATGTGGGTGATTATATTAAAAAAAAAGAACAAAACTATTTCATCCCATAATTTTTTGTATGATAAAATAATAGTTCAAAAAAATTATACATGAACTTTGATAACCAAAATTTAAATTACAAATTACTATAATTTATACTATAATAATATGTACTCCAAACATAAAGTGAAATAATTAGTAAACAAACTAACATTGTACTCTAAATATAAACTATAGTAACTAATTAATTTATTACAATTCATAGATTACAATAACCGCATACTACAATAACATACGTTTACCTCAAATGTCTTTTAAGTATGACGGAAGAGGAGAGACATTTAGCCACCTCTACTTATTAAGACCTTGAGATTTTGGTCGGATTCAAAGGACCAAAAAGAGACCCATATCCATCCATCATTTATAATAACTTCAACTCTACAATATATATGTATTATATAAGTAGCATAAAGTTGATAGAAGTTTGAGCGCTTCCTATAGACCAATGCTAGATTTGTTAGTGTAGGTAAGAAAAGATGTTTAGTAAAATTAGATAAGTATGAAAATTGTATAAATGTCAATTATATTATATTACATCATACGTCAAAAACTCTATTTGTATTTCATACACCGTAACGACTCTTTCTATATTGTGTGCACAGTGAACAAAAAAAAAAAAAAGAAATTTCTTCTCGTTCTCCACCAAAAAGCACTACCGCCCTCGTAAAATTCAAGGTGGGCGACCCCTATAGGTAAAGGTGTATATATATATCTAATCCATCCATATATATATATAAAAAGTAAAGTGAGAGAGAGAGAGTGGATGTCAACATCTATATTTTGTTAAGTTTTGATACATCACGTAATGCATGGGAATGCATGGGATGATGCACCAAAAGATTAAAAAGAGTACTGCCAGTGCGGTCCTCATCTTTTGTGTTTTCTTTGACCAAACTCTCCACTTATCAAATTATTCTAACAACTCGTCGTATTGTGGTTGTCAATTTTTGTACTCTTAAATATGTATTAGTTAATAAAAGATGTATACAACTCATTCTATATTCCATTGCATCTAACAATTATTGCGAAATACAATTCATTTTTTCCTCACACAAACTTAGAGATTAATCTTGCAACCAATTCCTTAAGAATTTTCTTAAGGATGTTTTTATTGATGTGATTTTAAAATTTTTAATGGTTTAGTTTCCAACCTCTAGTTAGTTTTAAAAGAATTTAGTTAGTTAAATAGAAACTAAGTTTATAAAATTTTATTTTCTTCTAAATCTTTTAAATGTCCCCTTTTTAGAATTTATTTTTTTATAAACTTTACTTTACTCTTTAAACCTTTTTTTATATAAAAAAACTACCATTTTAGTCTTTGTTATATCGTTTTTCATCTAAAATCTACTTTTCAATGTTTTATTGAAGACAAAAGAGAAGAATGGCATGTCAACAAGTCTAATATGGTCATCTCTGTTAGGGAATGGCTTTGGGATTTTGGTCCATGACAAGGAAAAAGTAGTTTTTGAAGAAAAGAGGTAGAAATCGTTGCTCACGTTAGAAGATTTAGGCTTGACAAGTTGGTGTATATATATATATAATGTGGTTGTCTGGTGGTGGAAGTATAACCCTTTCACCATATGCATGTGTTGCTACCGTCGTCCATCAGATCGAACATGTAGATTCGGACAATCGCACTAGCGTGAAAAAAAAAACAACTTTTTACTTTCTATCTTTTAAATTTTTATGGAAAAGATTATCATTTTATTATCGTTGAACTTTTTATTTACTAAATAAATTTGTTAGATTTGATTTAATTCTAGCTAGATCAAAAAATATTATTTTTAAAATAAGTCTAAGTAGCTTCTTTGTCAACATTTTTTTAGCTAAAACCCTCAATCAATTCCAATCCCTTTTTTGACATGTGCATGTGATCCACCGAGGTCGGCAGTGTTCTTACTTTCAAAGTAGTGGGTATATATCTATGATAACACCAATCTTCATTTTGATTTGGAATAACAATGACGTGTACATCTCCAAATTCCAAAATGTTTAGTTGTCACAAGTCTTGATGGTTATTATTATTTGCCCATTAATTACATCATGCCATCTAAATTCGTTTTTCTATTATTGTTTATATTTTGCTCATCCCAAATTTGGGAATTTCCTTGCATAAATGTTGATGGATTTATCTCAATAGAAAAAATTACCAAGAATTCATTGAGAAATTTTCTTTTTATTTGTAATTATTTCCTAAATTTGGTCATCTCTAATTACCCTATGAAGCTTGAAATCACACTTCTTTTAATGTGATCTGGTGCATACTCAAAGTTACATAATTCGTTTGTTAACACAGTAAAGTAAAAGTAAGAACCATTTTTTTAAAAAAAATAATAGTAGTAGTAATAATAATAAAATTTAAAAGAATTAAAAATATATATATCGAAAACTAAAAATAGAGGTTGGAAATTTCTGTTGTAAAAGATGAAGCAAATCAGTTCATTCAATATCAATTACAAAAAAGAAGTAGGATTATGAAGAATAATAGCAAATTATGAGTTTTACTTTGGGAAAATAGCAAAAATAATTTTAAATTGTTACAATAGCAAAACATAAAAATTAGAAAAATAAAGAAATGAAATAATCCTTATGAAAAATACAATTGTTCACCTAAACCCAAAATACACTGTAATTAAAATAACATATGCTACATAAAAATTCCCCAAAAAATATAAAGATTAGAAAAGTTGCCATTAATCGGAAGCTTCACATGTTCATCTTCCTCTTCCTCTTCTCCTTATTGACAATTTCACAGGATTTTGATTCAATTTTCAAAAACACGAAAGAGAGTTATGGTTCAATCGGCACTACAAGAAATTTCGTTTTTAGTGGCGCAGCAAAAATGACACTAAAACTCAAAAACATGTCGCTAATACTTTTAGCGACGTAGAGCCATTCGTCGCTGGGAGTGTTGCTGTATCCGCGTAGCTAAAAGTCTTAGCGACGCAACAATTATGCGCCGCAAAAGATGTACTTTTAGTGACGTTTCTGCGTTACTAAACTTTTAGTAACATACGGTATTTCACTATTTATCTTTTATAGTGACGTATTACACTCGCCACTAAAGGTGATGTTTTAGCGACACTAAAACCAATGCTTTTGGGACATTATTGAAACGCTAGTAAAAGTATTTTATTAAATAAAAAAATAATATCTAATTTACTATATAAACCTAGTATAAAATATCAAATATAATAACACCAACTTTATCACTAGGAATATATGACAAGAAACTTTGATAATTTCATAAATAATTCGAGCAATTTCAACTTAAGTTATAAGTATGAAATTACATAAAGTAAATGGATGTACAAAGTTATAAGTTATGAAGTGAAGTTACATTTGTGCAAAAATAGTGTGCATAACAAAAATTTCTACAAGTCTTGAAAGCATGTAATAGTAAGAAACAGAGACATCACCCTCCTCCAACCATCACAATGTCACTCTTAGATATCTCCAAACTCAAAGTCTCATCGATTGTTATCCTCAAGTTCTTGAAATCTACAAGCAAAATGAGAATAACGTTAAAACTAAGAACTTTAACTTCTAAGTCTAAGAACTTTGATAATATAATTAAGTCCTTAAAATAGAAACAAAATAGAGAATCTATATGTCACTTGCATTTTTTAAGAAACAAAACATTCAAT
The DNA here is from genome assembly GCA_025688845.1 of Cucumis hystrix. Classification (NCBI taxonomy): domain Eukaryota; kingdom Viridiplantae; phylum Streptophyta; class Magnoliopsida; order Cucurbitales; family Cucurbitaceae; genus Cucumis; species Cucumis hystrix. Next base: position 18,556,608 of record CM046893.1, read on the forward strand.
TAATGAAAGGTTACAATAAGTAGTTACAACCTCTTTACAGGCCTATTTCAGTTAAGATTTAACAAGAATTATTTTAACAACATAAGTGATTAAATAAATAGGCTGAATGCCAAGAAGTAGTGTATCACTTAACCTATGTAATTGGTTTGAGAACAAAAGCATAATTACTATAGAACTTATAGTATCTATGATGAAAATTCACTATGCGTCTGTTTGACAAGATATATAAATCAATCACACAAGGTTAATTTTAATAGAGGTAAGACTTAAATGTGGGACACAACAAGTAATCATGTGTCTTGACTTAAAATCAAGAAATTAAAATGATGTGATCAAAACATCACAAGCAAAGAAGGCAATAGCTTACAGGTCTCTAACAGTTTGATGAAAGGCCTTCTTCATCTTAAAAAATCACAGCTTACAAGTTTCTAATAGTTAGACTTTTAAAAAAAAAAAATTCATAAGTAAACAAGTTCAATCCTATGTTAAAATTTAAAACCAACCAAACGCTTACTTTTGTTCACAGTTCTATTCTTTATCTTTGGCATTATTGAACCAAAAGAAGTGGATTGTATCGAAGCCTATTTTTCAGTTTTGAAAATAAGCAGCAGTCCATTGGAAGAATTGTTTATTGGAGTAAACAACCATTGCAGGAATTGTTTATTGAAGTTGGATGAGCATGAGGATAAAGGTAAGGCCATTTACATATTCATATTCATTTTTCTACATCATTTTTCTACGTCACTTTTCTACATTAAAGAGGAGTTGGTGGGATAGAAATTGAGGATAAAAAAAGTAGAGGAATGGGCTAGTCAACTTCAATGTTGGTGTCTTCATTTGGTCAAATGTTTTACTTCTAAAAGAAAATGTTTGAATCTCATTTGCTACAATAACCCAATTTTTTTAAAGGATTTGTGTGAAATGTGGGGTGGATTGTCAAATTACACTTCAACAGTGGAGTTGGGCTCATAAGAATCTTGAGTTACAATAAATCTTCAAGGAAGTTAATTGCAGAATCCAAATAAATAGTTCAAACACTTTGTAATCCAAAGAATGTCTTCTACTCCTTCTCAAAGACTCACAAACAAGGTACAAAATCATTGAAATTGCTGTATTTTATCTCATAGATTTGGTGGAAATCAGAACACTTGTATCAACATTTTATACTCCTTCTCAAAGACTCACAAACAAGGTACAAAGTTATTGAATGTCTTCTAATACTTCCCAAAAACTCACAAACAAGTAAATTTCTTTCTATCAATTAATAAATAAATCAATTTAGACCACTATTTTCACTTCATTTCATTTAACAATTAACTCAAAATCACTCATAAATAAAACAACTACTCTTCTCCAAAAATTTCATATAATTTATCTCTAACATACATTAAAAAAGGAATGGGAAAAATGCAAATGCTTAAAGGAGGAAACAATAAATAAGATCACATTCATTCAAGTCAGTATCGGTACCTTTCTCTTCGAGTCGCCGTCAGCCGTGGGTCACCGTCAATGAAAAGGTGTGAGGATGTCGATCGTGGGTCACCATATGCCAAAATGTTGTTGCTGAAATTCAAGCTTTGCCGAAAACCAAAACTTGAAATGTGGTCGCCGAAACGCCTAAATGGTCTTGCCGTGGGTTTCTGCCAGTTGCCATTGGTTTTCGTTGGTGGAAACGTCGTCAGTCGATGACAAGGAGTGTTGAGGTGCCATGGGTTGTGTAAGAATTTATGTCTTAAAACTCGTAGATTGTAAATATAATCCATTGACCGTTATTAATAAAGTGTTATTATTGTAATAATTGTTATTGATTAAATTATTAGTTTTGTCTTAATAACTCAAATCCAATAAACTAACATCCTAACCTGTTTATGTTGGGATTTATGTCCTAAAACTCGTAGATTGTAAATATAATTCATTGACCGTTATTAATAAAGTGTTATTAATGTAATAATTGTTATTGATTAAATTATTAGTTTTGTCTTAATAACCCAAATCCAATAAACTAACATCCTAAGCTGTTTAATGAGTCTTGAACAGTATGTAGAGACATACAGGGATCAATGTTCAAGATCAGCTTAAAGGGTCTATAGTATAGGGATAAGGCTGGGTACCTTATTCTGGTAACACTATTGATACGACTCACTTTGTATTTGATACAAACGCAATGATCCAACGCGTTCGTGTAGTTGACATGGGAGTGAGGGTGTTCTATGCAATGAGTTTGCATAAGATCGGACCGCGAAATAGTAACCACTAGATGTAACTCCGTTAACTAGTTAGGTTTCTATTTCACTAGGATGACCTAGGTAACTTAGTCTTAATCCTGAGTGTGTTATGAACTCCTGTTCACAAGGGATTGTCCTTTGATTTGTACGGGTGAGAGTGACCAGATCGCCGACTCAATAAGCTTATCATTTTGGGGACAAGACCAAGTGGGGAGCTGGGAACATAATTACACAAGATGGAATTCACTCCTTCTCTACTTTAGGGTAAGTAGATGAGTGTTCCCTTAAATGGTGTCTCCAGGTCTTGAACAAAGGGCCCTACCCTCTCTATGGCACGAGAGGGGTTTCTGTTTATTGGTAGGACCACAAACAGGTTGTTCATTGGAGGAGCACTGGTATTTAAGGAATAGAGGTAACCCAGGAGTAAAACGGTAAATTGACCCAGCTGGTGTTACGATCACTCGTGAAGGACTAACTTACTGTTATTGGTCTATATCTGTGGACACAGAAATATATCTACAGTGAGATGAGTTCAGTTGTGAGTCTTTAGTGGAGTGTACACACAGTTAACGAATATTGATTAATGTGGTTAATGAGTTTAGCCAATTACTCTCAGATCGTTGTAGCTTCTGATCTGTAGGTCCATTAGGTCCCCTTCCTAGCTCGTAAAGGGCAATGAGATTTATTTATATTGGTTGTAATTTGAAATGTTCAAATTTACTTTGGGAATTAGTTTAATGTATAATGATACATTATAATATAAAGTTTGTGAAACTTTATTATATAAATTTAATTTTGGATATGATTCAAAATTAATTTATGAAAGATAAAATATTTGAATGAGTTCAAATATTAATTTAATGTAAATTGGATTCATATTAAAATTATTAATTATGATAGAAGCTTATATTTGAATATGATTCAAATTTAATTTAAGTTAAATATAAGATATTTAACTTAACTATTAATTAATTGGAGAATTAATTAATAATATAGTTTTATTTAATTAAATTTGATTTAATTAAATGTATAAAATAATTTTCATTCAAATAAGATTTGAATGAAATATTAATTAAATATGATTTAATTAATTATATAAACCTATAAGATATTGGAGAGATATTTATTCGAATAAGATTTGAATGGAATATTAATTAAATATGATTTAATTAATTATTAACTAATTGATTAATTGTTAATTAATTAGTAGATTTGATAATAGAATCTCGTGATTCTCTCCTACTTTTTTTCCTGTTCCAAAAAGGAAAGAGAGCTATAAATATCTAGAAGAAAACAATTTTCTTTAAGCCAAGTTGATTAAGAAAAAAATAAGCTAAAACTTTTTTCTCTCTGCAAAAGAGTTTCTCTCAAATATCTCTAAATCTTTTCTCATCCCAATTGGTTCCCACAAACCAATCTCATCCCATAGGATAGGAAGGTATCCGACGGGTGGTGTCCCCAATTCGGTGATTTGTAGATTCAGAAACGTCATCAAAAGTAAGTTCTCGTATCTTATCTTTAAAAGCATGCTTAGAATTTATTTAGAATTTTGATTCTAAAATTTTGCCAATGTACCGGTATTTTAAGATTTCCAAATTAAATTGAGTAATGGTTATTAAAATTCTTTCGCTGCCATAGGGCTTTTATCCCTTCAGTTTAATGAGTCTTGAACAGTATGTAGAGACATACAGGGTTCAATGTTCAAGATCAACTTAAAGGGTCTATAGTATAGGGATAAGGTTGGGTACCTTATTCTGGTAACACTATTGATATGACTCACTTTGTATTTGATACAAACACAATGATCCAACGCGTTCGTGTAGTTGACATGCGAGTGAGGGTATCCTATGCAATGAGATTGCATAAGACCAGATTGCAAAATAGTAACCATTAGATGTAACTCTGTTAACTAGCTACGTTTCTGTTTCACTAGGATGACTTAGGTAACTTAGTCTTAATCCTGAGTGTATTATGAACTCCTGCTTGCGAGGGATTGTCCTTTGATTTGTACGGGTGAGAGTGGCCAGATGGTCTACTTAATAAGCTTATCATTTGGGGACAAGACCGAGTGGGGAGCTGGAAACATAATTACACAAGATGGAATTCACTCCTTCCTTACTATAGGGTAAGTAGATGAGTGTTCCCTTGAATGGTGTCTCCAGATCTTGAACAAATGACACTACCCTCTCTATGGCACGAGAGAGGTTTCTGTTTATTGGTAGGACCATAAACAAGTTGTTCATTGGAGGAGCACTGATATTTAAGAAGTAGAGGTAACCCAGGGGTAAAACGGTAAATTGACCCAACTGGTGTTATGAACACTCGTGAAGAACTAGCTTACTGTTATTGGTCTATATCCGTGAACACAGAAATATATCTACAGTGAGAAGAGTTCAGTTGTGAGTCTTTAGTGGAGTGTACACACAGTTAACGAATATTGATTAATGTGTGGTTGATGAGTTATCTCATATCGTTGTAGTTTCTGATCTGTAGGTCCATTAGGTCCCCTTCCTAGCTCGTAAAGGGTAATGAGATTTATTTATATTAATTGTAATTTCAAATGTTCAAAATTACTTTGGGAATTAGTTTAATGTATAGTGATACATTATAATATAAAGTTTGTGAAACTTTATTATATAAATTTAATTTTGGATATGATTCAAAATTAATTTATGAGAGACAAAACATTTGAATAAATTCAAATATTAATTTATTGTGAATTGGATTCATATTAAAATTATTGGTTATGAGAGAAACTTATATTTGAATATGATTCAAATTTAATTTAAGTTAAATATAAGATATTTAATTTAGATATTAATTAATTGAAGAATTAATTAATAATATAGTTTTATTTAATTAAATTAAATTAAATTAAATTTATAAGATAATATTGCAGAGATATTCATTCAAATAAGATTTGAATGAAATATTAATCAAATAAGATTTGAATGAAATATTAATTAAATATGATTTAATTAATTATATTAATATAAATCTGTAAGATATTGGAGAGATATTTATTCAAATAAGATTTGAATGAACAATTAATTAAATATGATTTAATTAATTATTAACTAATTGATTAATGGTTAATTAATTAATAGATTTGATAATAGAATCTCGTGATTCTCTCATACTCCTTTTCCTATTCCAAGAAGGAAAGAGAGTTATAAATATCTAGAAGAAAACCGTTTTCTTCAACAAAAAAAAAACCAAGGTTTTTTCTCTCTACAAAAAGAAAAGAGTTTCTCTAAAAAATCTGTAAACCTTTTCCCATCCCAATTGGTTCCCACAAACCAATCTCATCCCAGAGGATAGGAAGGTCTCCGACGGGTCGTGTCCCCAATTCGAGGGTTTGTATATTCAGAGACGTCATCGAAAGTAACTTCTCTATATCTTGTAAATTAAAAGCATGCTTGGTTTTTATTCAAAATTTTGATTCTAAAATTTTGCTAATGTACTGGTATTTTAAGATTTCCAAATTAATTTGAGAAATGGTTCTTTAAATTCTTCTGCTGTCATAGGGTTTTTATCCCTTTAGGTTGAGGACTCGTGGGTTGAAAAGAGGGTTAGGGATTTAGATTTCTTTTCTTTTGTCATGGAAGAGGAGAAGAAATTAGGGATAAAATTTTTTTTTTAATAAATGATTAAATGAAAAGTTGGAGGGAAATTAAAGGGAGAAATTTTTGGTGAAGTTTTAGCAACATTTTTTTTGTTGCTAAAACTATTTAACTTTCAGTGACATTATTTTTTGTGTTACTAATTCTTTTAGTGACGTGGATTAAAAAAATGTTGCTAATAATAATATTTTGTGATAATTGTTTTTGCGTTGCTAAAAATGATCATTTAGAGACAAAAATTACTTGTGTCACTAAAATTTTGTCCCTGAATAGTAAATTTCTTGTAGTGCAGCTCCGACAAGTAATCATGAAACACGATGGAATTTCTTTGGTCAAAACCACTTAAACTTTCTCAGATTGAACAATACAGTGATGACATTCGACAACAATCACCCACTTCTTTTTCAATACATCAAAGAATTCACCACAACATTTGACAAAAACAAATGGGGATACAATGGACTTCTTCTTCAATTCTTCTCTCAATGTGTTTGTCTCTTGTCGGCTGCCCCCTTCTCTCAATCTCCTTCTTTTCGTTTATCTAATAAAACCTAAAAGAAGAAGATTCAAATAATTGCAAAAATGACTGTGATGCATAATTAAATTCTAAAATTTAAATTCAAATTGTTTTTAAAAATATATATTAAAATTCAAATTCAAATTGTTATTAAAATATATATTAAAATTTAAATTCAAATTGTTATTAAAAATATATATTAAACTTTAAAATCAAATTGTCACTAAAAATATATGACCTAGAAAAAAACTACCCAACTTAGAGCAATGTCAAAGGTCTCGAAAGTTCACATCTAACTACTGGGTGGTCTCATTTCGAGCAAAATTAAAGTTTTTTGCCCACAAAAGCCGAACAGTGATGCCCCAAACTCAGTTTTTTAGTTCCGTTCCAAAACGTCGAAAAAAGGGCCAATACTATGGCTTAGAAAGAAACGACCCAACTTAGAACGTTGTCAAAGGTCTCGAAATTTTGCATCTAACAACTGGGTGGTCTCATTTCGAGTAATATTAAAGTTTTTTGCCCACAAAAGCCAAACAGTGATGCCCCAGACTTGGTTTTTTAGTTTCGTTCCAAAACGTCGAAAAAAGGATCAATGTTGTGGCCTAGAAAGAAACGACTCAACTTAGAACAGTGTCAAAGGTCTCAAAAGTTCGCATCTAACTACTGGGTGGTCTCATTTCGAGTAATATTAAAGTTTTTTGCCCACAAAAGCCAAACAGTGATGCCTCAAACTCGGTTTTTTAGTTCCGTCCCAAAACGTTGAAAAAAGGGCCAATGCTATGGCCAATAAAAAAATTACCCAACTTAGAACAATGTCAAAGATCTCGAATGTTCACATCTAACTACTGGGTGGTCTCATTTTGAGTAGTATTAAAGTTTTTTGTCCACAGAAGCCGAATAGTGATGCCCTAGACTCAACATTTTAGTTTCGCCCAAAACGTTGAAAAAAAGGGCCAATGCTATGACCTAGAAAGAAACTACCCATTTTAGAACAATGTCAAAGGTCTCGAAAGTTCACATTTAACTATTGAGTGGTCTCATTTGGAGTAATATTAAAGTTTTTTTGTCCATAAAAACCGAACAGTGATGCACCGACTCAGTTTTTTAGTTCCGGCCTAAAACGTTGAAAAAAGGGCAATATTATGGTCTACAAAGAAACTACCCAACTTGGAAAAATGTCAAAGGTCTCGAAAATTCACATCTAACTACTGAGTGGTCTCATTTCGAGTAATATTAAAGTTTTTTTCCACAAAAGCCGAATAGTGATGCCCAAAACTCAATTTTTTAGTTCCGTCCCAAAACAATGAAAAAGGGGCCAGTGCTATGGCCTAGAAATAAACTACCGAACTTGGAACAATGTCAAATGTCTCGAACGTTCACATCTAACTACTGGATGGTCTCATATCGAGTAATATTAAAGTTTTTTGCCCACAAAAGTCAAATAGTGATGCTCCAGACTCAAGTTTTTAGTTCCGTCCCAAAACATTGAAAAAGGGGTAAATGCTATGGCCTAGAAAGAAACTACCCAACTTAGAATAATGTCAAAGGTCTCGAAAGTTTACATCTAACTACTGGGTGGTCTCATTTCAAGTAATATTAAAGTTTTTTGCCCACAAAAGCCGAACAGTGGTGCTCTAGACTCAGCATTTTAATTCCGCCCAAAACGTTGAAAAATGGGTCAAAACTGTGGCCAAGAAAGAAACTATCCAACTTAGAACAATGTCAAAGATCTCGAAAGTTCACATCTAACTACTGGGTGGTCTCATTTCGAGTAATATTAAAGTTTTTTTCCCACAAAAGTTGAACAATGATACCCCAAACTCAGTTTTTTAGTTCCGTCCCAAAACGTGAAAAAAAGGGCCAATGCTATGGCCTAAAAAGAAACTACCCAATTTAGAACAATGTCAAATGTCTTGAAAGTTATATCTAACTACTGGGTGGTCTCATTTCGAGTAATATAAAAGTTTGTTGCCCACAAAGTCGAACAGTGATGCCACAAACTCAGTTTTTTAGTTTTGTCCCAAAACGTTGAAAATAGGTCCAATGCTATGACCTAGAAAGAAACTACCCAACTTAGAACAGTGCCAAAGGTTTTGAAAGTTCACATCCAACTACTGGGTGGTCTCATTTCGAGTAATATTAAAGTTTTTTGCCCACAAAAGCCGAACAGTGATGCTCTTGACTTAGTTTTTTAGTTTCGTCCCAAAACGTTGAAAAAAAGGTTAATACTATGGTTTAGAAAAAAACTACCCAACTTGGAACAATGACAGGGCGTGAATTGACATACACATGCAAGTTAAGCTAATTATCTGTGGAAAAGTTTGAAAATTTTTGAAAAAAAAAGGTACCTCATTTTCATACACATGCAAGTTAAGCTAATTATCAAGAAACATGCAATCCACCCCCTACTTAAAAATTTGCTTTGTCCTCAAAGCTTTTGAAAGCAAAGTAAAGGAAAAGAGAAAGGAAAATGGAACAGTGTACTTCCCTTGATGATTCTTGATGGTTGCTTGGTGGAAAGCTTGCATGGAGAAAGCATTTACTCCTCTTTATTGTAGGGTGTGCTTTGGGTAAGACTTATTCATGAAAAAAAAGGAAGAAAATTTTCTTAGTTTTATTGGAAAGCAAAAAGGCTAGAAACTAGAAAGTAAAAGCAGAAGAAAGACAGAAATATTAAAGAATGCAATAAAATTGACGTCTGACTGTCTCTAGGAAGCGCAAATTTTTCAAGTCGTTTGCTCGACCGTTTATTTCACCAATTCATCCTGGATCAATGATGAGTGGTTTGGTTCCTCCATTCATTTTTATTGTCCTTGTCTTTCCTTGCTTATGCATAAAGTGAGCATGGTTATTAGAAGCAAGAAGAAGACAAATAATCATATCTAGCAAAAAGTTAGAGATTAAGAGGAAAAGAGTTCAATGCAATCCTTATTTGATTAAAAAGATGTATTTGTTGATTCAAATGATGTTTTTTTGTAAAAACGTAATCAATGAGGGGATCGTGAAATTCAAAGGTTATGTAATTGAAAGTAAGATCATTAAATGGAGAATAAATTTGAATGTATTCATGGCTTTCTAAAAAGAACTTGTCATGGTCAAGTTGACAATTATCATCAATGATAGAAATGAATTCTTCTTTAAAAAAAAATTTCATTATTGTCATCAAATTTATTAACAAATTCTATGTGGGATTTTTTTGGAATCAAATCATGATAGACATCATTGTCAACAAATTCATTGATGGATTCACTGTAGATTTCATTAAAATCAAAATCAACTGAAGATGTATCAATCTTAACAAAATTATGATAAACATCATTGTTAACAAATTCATCAATGATCAAACCTTCATGTGATAAAGTCCTATGATCATGATTATCTAGAGAATTGTCAATCATGTCATCAAAGTTAACGAAATTCTCATGAGAGTTCAAATGAACAAAATCATCATTAAATCCTTCTAAAATCTCAAAATTTAAAATAGGTGCAAATTTAAAGTCAATATCCAAAGCTAGTTCATCAAATGTAACAATGTCTTTTTCAAGATGTTTCTCATCATCAAGTTTAGAAACTATTTCTATAAAGTTTGTGTCAAGATTACTTTCAATGTCAATGCCTATGGAAAAATGCTTATCACTAATGTTAATGTTTCTTCCTAGATCATGCTCATTACTAGATGCAAAATCATTGTCTAAAGCATGTTGTTCATGTGTTCCAACATTATCAACCAAAACATGCTCATCATTTATACCAGTAACAAAGTTAAGGACGATAGAGAGATCATCATCACTAGGGTCGTTCTTAGGAGCTTCGATTTCAACATGTTTTAAAGTTGCTTGATCAACAATCTCATTGAAATTACCATGCTTTTCTAGTGTCTCTAATGATTCTAAGGTATCAAATGCACTTAATGAAACATGATCACTAGAAGGGTTTACATCATCTTTATCATTGAAAATTTTTCTACTTTCTAAAGTAACATCGTTCTCATATGCATGGACGAAAAGTTCGTCATTTCCTTTCGTTTCAAGAATGTTTGTTGCTAGTTGATCAAGCTTATTTTCTATTTCAGATATGGATGCTTTCATGGTTTCTAAGTCATTATTCACGGCTCTAGTTGGACTAACGGTTTGTTCATTCAACTTAACTAAGTCATTTCTCATGCTTCCAGTTGAACTAACAGTGTATTCACTCAACTTAACTAAATTCTTCTCAAAATCAATTGTAAAACTATCTGAGCTATAAGCTAATCCTGAGATTAATTCTTCTAAGTATGTACCTTGTGATGGTGATGAGGGAGAAGAAGTGTATCCAGAGTTCTGGGTGTTGTAACCTCCCATGACACTTACCTCTTTATACATTAGACATTGATTATTTTGTTGGAAGCCACATATTCCACAAGAGACATCTTCAGGAACCTCCTGCACAAGAGAAGTAAATAGTTTAGCCAAAAAATTAACTTTAAAATTTAGGGAATCTTGTCCCATTCTAATGTTCAAATGATTCTCTAAGGTAGGTTCTTAAAGGTTCTCTAAGAATGGTACAAAAATTCTAGATGTGAGATTCTAAATTTAATTAGCTAACTTGCTTTTTCTTTTCTTTCCTTAATCTTCTTTCATGCAAGGTTATGTCTTTTTCATATTCTAGTCTAGATGCATTGGACAACCTAGTCATGCATTAAAGAAAGCAAAGAAAAAGAAAATAGCATGCATTTTTTTTTATATATATCTAAGAAAGAATACAAATCTAATATGCTTTTCTAAAAAGATTAATACCAAAGGAAAAATTGCAAGCTAATATTCAAGAAATTCTATGTCTTGCCACTCCCCGGCAACGGTGCCATTTTTTGACAGGGCGTGAACTGACATGCAAGAAGCAAAAAAATTATGCAAAGAGTAGGTAAGGTCGACGAAAAATTATTTATAGTTTACCCTTGATTTTATCGTAGATAGAAGCAAGCAAGGGTGTCGAACCCAAGGGAGTGATTGATTTTTCCTTGAATGAAATGCTTGGAAATATAGAGATCAGTAACAAAAGGAAGATAAAAGTATTGAAAACAAATTGGGGAAAATTGTAGGAGGGAATGAGAAGGGGAGTTTGGTATGCAAAACAACTCACAAAAGAGGGAGATATTAGATAATTAAAACCAAGATGGTAATTGAGGAATGGGCTTAGGCTAACATCAAATCTTATTATTGAATCAAAGAAGGTAAGGAAATTGAATTATGCATAGCTTTTAAAGAGATTTTGATTGAAGATTTCCTTGCAAGATCAAATTGCTTAATCTTGGAAGGAATTCTTGAATCAAAATTCAAAAACAAGTAAAGAATTCCAAAGGGTTTAGTTTGATCATTGCAATTCTAACTAAACCCATTATTCTTTTCTTTAAAAGAAAACACAAGATGAATCAACAACAACCTTATATTCAAGGAATCAAAGAGAAATTAATTTGTGCACAAAAAATGCAATTTGATTCCAAGAATTATCCAAAAAACAATTGAAATCCAAAAGAGACATTACACAATTCTAAAATTGGGGGGATAAAATGAAGAATCATGGAAATTTTGTATATAAGCAAGTAAAACAACTAATCTTGCATTAATTGAAATACTAGGGGTAAATTGCTTACAATATTGAACCAAAAATCCATAAAATCAAGAATCAAGATTACAAAATTCAATATAATTGAATTAAAGATCCAACTCTTGATGCAATTTATTGATGGTTCTATAAAAAATTACATGGAAATCAAAGACTAATCAAACCCTAATTATAAAGAAAAATCTAATTAATCAAATTATCAAAGATTGAAAATGCCTAAGCCCAATTTACCTCAAAAGATTAGCCTTCCATCTTCAATATTTCTGGAAAAATGGTTGAAGATCAAAAATTATAGAGTGAGGGTAGAAAAATTGGAAATTGGGAGGAATTGGGAGTAATTTTGGAGGGTATTGTGAATTTTCTTGAATTCAATTGAGTTTAGGGGTTTAATTGGGGTATTTATAGGGAGAAATAGAGGAAATGGGCCAAAGTGTATTTCTAAGCCCATATTCAAGAAGAAAAGATGAAAATTGGAGTAATTTCGAAAGTTTGGATGTTAATTACAAAAATGCCACGGTAAAAATGGAAAAAAATAAAATTGCGTTGGCTGGGATTCGAACTCGGGTGGCTAAGGGGTGAGCGGGCTGATTTCGCGCCACGTGGCGCAAGGAGAATAGTCGGATTGTTGAAGACACGGATTGAGGGAAATATGTAGTAAATATTATGCGTGAAGGGAGATTCGAACCCTTGATCTCGAGTATAGGCGTGCGCGGCTGAGGGGTTGACACGTGTCAACCCACTTCAATATTTACGAAAATGCTCCTTATGTTTAATTTGCCCGTTCTCCTTCGTTTGAACTTCGATTTAGGTGATTTTTGTGACGTTGGATTCGTATTGAAGTCTACTTTCATATTATGTATAAAAATATAAAAATAGTGAAAATATTCATGATAAGAATTGAGAATAGACTATCTTTAAACTGGTCAATATTTGTCCCAACAGTGGTCTCATTTCGAGTAATATAAAAATTTGTTGCCCACAAAGTCGAACAGTGATGCCACAAACTCAGTTTTTTAGTTTCGTCCCAAAACGTTGAAAATAGGTCCAATGCTATGGCCTAGAAAGAAACTACACAACTTAGAACAGTGCCAAAGGTCTTGAAAGTTCACATCCAACTACTGGGTGGTCTCATTTTGAGTAATATTAAAGTTTTTTGCTCACAAAAGCCGAACAGTGATGCTCTTGACTTAGTTTTTTAGTTCTATCCCAAAACGTTGAAAAAAAGGTTAATACTATGGCCTAGAAAGAAACTACCCAACTTGGAACAATGTCAAAGGTCTCGAAAGTCCGTATCTAACTACTGGACGGTCTCATTTTGAGTGATATTAAAGTTTTTTGCCCACAAAAACTGAACAGTTATATCCCAGACTCAGTTTTTTTGTTTTGTCCCAAAACTTTGAAAAAAAGGTCAATGCTATGGCCTAAAAAGAAACTAACTAGAAAGAAATTAGAAAGAAACTAACTAACTTAGAACAATGTCAAAGGTCTTGAAAATTCACATTGAATTACTGGTTGGTGTCCTTTTGAGTGATATTAAAGTTTTTTGCCCACAAAAACTGAACACTGATGCTTCAGACTAACTTTTTTAGTTCCGTCCAAAAACTTTGAAAAAAGGGCCAATGCTATGGCCTAAAAAGAAAATACTCAACTTAGAACAATGTCAAAGATCTCGAAAGTTCACATCTAACTATTGAGTGACCTCATTTTGAGTAATATTAAAGTTTAGTACCCACAGAAGTCGAATAGTGATGCCCCATACTAAGTTTTTTAGTTTCGTCCTAAAACGTTGAAAAAAGGGTCAATGTTATGGCCTAGAAAGAAACTACCCAACTTAGAACAATGTCAAAGGTCTCGAAAGTTCACATTGAACTACTGGTTGGTCTCATTTTGAGTAATATTAAAGTTTTTTGCCCACGAAAGCCGAACAGTGATGCCCTATACTCAAGTTTTTAGTTTCGTCCCAAAACGTTGAAAAAAGGGTCAATGCTATGACCTAGAAAGAAACTACCCAACTTAGAATAGTGTCAAAGGTCTTGAAAGTTCACATCTAACTACTAGGTGGTCTCATTTTGAGTAAGATTAAAGTTTTTTCCCCACAAAAGACGAATAGTGATGCCTCAGACTCAATTTTTTAGTTTTGTCCCAAAACGTTGAAAAAAGGGCCAATGTTATGACCTAGAAAGAAACTACCAAACTTAAAATAGTGTCAAAGGTCTCGAAAGTTCTCATCTAACTATTGGATGGTCTCATTTTGAGTAATATTAAAGTTTTTTACCCACAAAAGCTGAACAGTGATGTCCCAGGCTCAGTTTTTTAGGTTCGTCCCTAAACGTTGAAAAAATAGCCAATGTTATAGCCTAGAAAGAAACTACATAACTTAGAACAATGTTAAAGGTCTCGAAAGTTCACATCTAACTACTGGGTTGTATTATTTTGAGGAATATAAAAGTTTTTTGCCCACAGAAGCTGAATAGTGATTCCCCAAACTCAATTTTTTAGTTTCGTCCCAATGCGTTGAAAAAAGAGCCAATGCCATAGCCTAGAAAGAAACTACCCAACTTAGAACAATGTCAAATCTCTCAAAAATTCACTTATTTTATAACTGTGAATTTGGAGCTCGTGGTTGGAATTGATTCTTCCACACCTTTAACCTATGGTGAGCTTTTGATAAAGTCTTTAAGAATAATGTGCTTCAAATTTTTGTAGGGTTAGCCATGAAGAATAAGGTTCCTTGCTGTCGAGTAACGCAGTTAAAGCCTTGTCTTCCATTACAGGAGTTCACCTTGGTTAGATCGTAATGAGTTTGCCCAATTAAATGCCTCTTCTCGGTGCTCTTTATCGAACTCTTCTCAAGTCTACTCTTTACAAGAGATCTTTTTAAACTGGCTAACCTTCATCTCCTCCTTCTAAATGAAGATTCATTTTGCATATCTGGGCTGAGCTTGTATTCCTTTTCTTAGTATTTTTTATAATTTTTTTTTGCTTTAGTAAGGATTGTTTCTTTTGATCTGCTGTAGCAGTAATTATGATGTACATGCTTATATTAGCCTTTCTTACGGTACATATCCTTTTGTGTTCTTAGTACGTCTGAACATGAAGGCGTTAAGGGGGTGTCAACCTAGTTGAGATGCCCAAGTGTGCCTCTTGATCATTTGTTTTATTTATTCATTGTATAATCCTCTTGTACTATGAGCTTTTGTTTCATTGTTAATTAGTTAATAAAAGAGACTGTTTCCTTTTCCAAAAGAAAAAAAGAATGTTAGATTTGACCTTCAAGATCACCATTAACCCCAAGGCTCAATATCTAAACATTAGGACATTGACTCTTCATCATGGACATTTTTCTTTAGAAGACTCTTAAAAAGGAGGATGAAATAGTTGAATTTCAAATTCTTCTTGGTTTACTATCAAGTAAGAGGGCGGTGGACAGTCCATATAAAAGGTTTTGTTCATTGGATCGCGGGATCCTTCTTAGTAAGATCACTGGCAATCACCTCTTTTTGTCATTCTTAAATCACCAATTGGTCCAAAAGTTTAAGTTAGTGGGTGATGGTAAAATTAATTATATATCAAGAACAATCCCTTTTACTTGTAAGCTTGAAATACTCGAGAAGCTTAACAAGTAGAAACCAATTTTAATTAGGAAGGAAATTAAAATGCCAGAGCTTGAACACATAACCTCCTTGAACCACATGCTCTAAAACCATCTTAAATCACTGATCAACCTAAACGTTGAAACTAATAGATGAAGGTAAATTTAATTATATATTACTAACAATCATCACCATTAAAAAAAAGGTTTGGATAAGGCACTATGGAAATCTAAAAGTCCTCGTAAAGTCAACATTGAAGCATGAATAATGATTTTTAGATCTTTAAAGCTCCCATTCCACAATTTGTCTCCTACAATTTGTCCCCTTTGTATGGCAGGGAAACAAGATTATATTCAAAATTGTTTGCACTAGCTCGGGTTTTAGGAAAACATTCCAAGACAATATATTGAAGATTCTTGTGGGACCTTTCCTAAAATTAGGACCAAAAACTCTTTGGAATTACGCTGTTAAGGCATTGTTAGCTGATTTCTGGTTTGAGAGTGTTAAAGGAAAATCAGGGTTTAGCGATATAGTCATCGGTCTTCTAGAGATTTATGTTTAAATAATATTTAAATACTATAAATATGAATATGGATTTATACTAGGAAGCTCGAAATTGATGGAAATGGTCAAAGTTGTAACTTGAAAAGTCAAACTTTGACCTGTCTTATATTCAAATATGATTTGAATTTTGGAAAAATGAATGTGGATTCATGCTCGGGAGGTCGGAATTAGTCAAGATGGACAAAATGGTAAAAAGTCAAAATATTGACTTTTGACTTTTGACTTGAAGGGTCAAATGAGCATTTTACACTTGGACTAACACTTAGTGGGATATGTGGCTACATGAGATGTAGACACCTAGCCCACTAAGTTCCACTAATTGTTAGTGGAATATTAGGTGTTGAGATTTGGCAAATTAATTACATGCATTTTTTCATATAATTAGGTTATAAATATGGGTGTTTTCAAATGGTTAAAAAACTTTGGGCCATTTTCTAGTAATTTTAGAAATTACTATTTTATTACACTCCAAAATCTCAACCAAACCTTCTACCTTCCAATTTCCTTTTATCTCCTTTATTTTCTACACCAATAAATATGGATAGTAGGTGATTACTAGTGGTGGTCTCGGTTTGAATTGGTAAGGAGTTATCGAAGGTTTCCGAAAGCTTCAAAGGTAATATTCCCTAAAACCCTAAATTGTTTAGTTTAGGGTTACATGTTAATTAGGGACAATTAGGGTAGAATTTCGATTCTATTTCTGCCGTGCATGTCTTAGTTCTATCACCAACGACGGGCGTATGGGGAAAAAACCTTTTACTAACAATATTGGTGAAAGTTTCTAGTATGCAATAGGACAATCTGTGACAGCCTCCTCTCGCCTTGCCGGGTGAAACTTCTTTGCTTAACTTGGAGAGAGGAAACTTAAAAGACAAGAATTTAGAAATAAAACTTTGGAGAATACAATTTCATATAATAAAAACTTTCTTATTTTAAACAACCTATTAACAGCTCACTACACGGTAAACAAAAGAATAATTACATTAGCCTCTATTTATTGTTAACGTCTAGATATTCAACTTCCCCAACGGATGATTACAACGTCGTCATTAATATCTCTACGAATCCTCATTCAACTCGGGCTATTGACTTGAACACAGACCACACGATACATTCAAAAATCTTTCTACCAAGCGGACCACTCAACACATGGTAACCTCTACTATATATTACGTGCATACAAGCATAAAAACAATACAAAAATGGAAGAAGAAATTTAGAGGAAAAAAAAACACAAAAGAAAAATGTATAAAAACGAAAGAAGATAATGCAAAAAATAAAAAGCAAAAAAAATAATCGTTAAAGAAGATGAAGAAGAAAGGAAGAGGAAAACGAAAAAAGAATAGAGAATAGAAAGTATTTAACGTTAAAGTGATAATTTTACACGACAAAAGCAAAAGACCATTTTTTATTGATTTTAAAAAGGTATCCAATTTTTATTTGGATTTTTTATTTTAGAATTTTCTGACCATATTTCTATTCTTTTTCTTTCCCAACTTGTTTAAACACTTTTCCATCTCTAAACTTATGTAGAAATAAAAATTTGATCTACTTTGTCTATAATTATTTAGTCCATCTACTTTCGATTTTTAATTAATTTAGTTCCTCATATTTATTATTATTTTATGATGTAGACTTTGTATCGTGATATGTCATCATATCTAAAGTTAATTCGTTGTGCCATGAAAATTAACCACTACCTTGAAACCAAATTTAACATTACTTAGGTGTGAATCGTTATTTCTAGTTGATCCCCAAAGTTACACAATACCCACATTAGATGTGCACTCATTGAATGGATGTCGGTTAGAATCAAAACAAAAGAAAAGGTTTGTTCATAATCATCTGGTAGATCTCTGGTCTTTTAAAGAGGAAGAAGACCAAGAAGATGAATGGAGTTGTTAAACAAAAAGATAAATTAAAGTTATTTTTTTCTTTAGAGCGAGTATGGTTTCCCGTGCTCTCCCAAACAACAGGGCAAGGAAAGAGCCTTTACTTCCACTAACTACATTTTTGCAAGTCCCTAAGTATGCTCTCACACATTTATATTCGTCAATTACTTTTGAATTCTCCAATGTAAGACAATTGAAATATGAAAGCTCTCTATGTGACTAGATTATCTCGTGGGTCATGGCACTTAGAGAGATGTTCATTTAACCCGCGGGACGGAAAATCCCCGGATATACTAGGAATGGGGGAGGGAGTGGGGAAATTTTTTTCCCCATTGGTAACACAGGGTCGGGGATGGGGAATACATTCTCGGCCCCGTCCCCTTTTCCATCCCCACCCCGATTAAAAATATAATTAATTAAATGTATATATATATATATATATATACATAAATATTTATTTATTTAATAATATGTAAAAGATTTAAAAAAAAACATATTTTGTTATTCTTCATTTCCTTCTTTTCTCTATTCTATTTTTTTTTTCTAATTCTAATTTTTATGTTGTATATGTATATATTGTGCCTTTACTTATGATTTGTAAACTTTTCTTAAAAAAATATATTGTTGTGTCTAAAGATGTAAATGAAGGCTTGTTAGAATATTTATAGATTGATTATTATTATTTTTTGTGTGTGAATTTTTTAATTTTATGGATGGATTTTTAATTGTATCTTCTAATAATTAAATTTTTATTTTTGTAAACAAAGAGCTAGAATTTGACATTTTAATGGTTTTAAATAAGAAAATTGATAATATTCTATCGAAAATAAAACAACATTGAAAATATATATACATTTAAGTAAATGTGGATTGGAAAATGAGATTAAACTTTTAAAAAAATGGACCTCGCGGGAACCCGATCCCCACGTAATCTCTGCAGAAAATCCCCACCCTGTTCCCCATAGGAAAATTGGTGGAGATGGGGAATGAGATAGGGGAGCGGGGACGGGGAGTGGCATCCCCAACCCCGCCCCGCCCTGTGGACATCTCTAATGGCACTGTTGTATACATGTGTGGGGGCATTCCCAACAATAATCCCTCACAAATGACCTACTAGTATTGGAAAATGATAAAAAGGTAGTAGTGATTCTAAGTAATCGAATGATGGTAAACTTAAGCATCAACTCAAATTATAAGACACTGGTTACGTGATAAAATCATACGTCAAGTGCTATTTAGACCCGACACATAACGATGAGTGTAGAGTATGCTCTAGGATACATGTATCTTATAAGCTTCAATGTAAGTGAGAGATTGTTGAGATTTATGCCCTAAATCCTCTTAGCTAATTGATTATTTGGTATAATAATTGATTTTTTTTTATATATGCAATAATTAGTTATCTTTACTAAAAAATCAAAATGATTTTTATGAGACTTGAAACATTGATAAATTTCTACCAATAATTTTCTTTCATCATATTCCATCATCATTTTTTCCCAACATAAATTGTACTAATTTAATTCATACTTTATATGTAAAATGTTGGACTGATTAATTGATTTTTTAAATACAATTATTGATCACTATTGTATTTACAATTTCTTTTGGTATAGCTTGTCTCCCCAACAAATTATGGTAGTAGTAACAATTGTGGTGATCTAGATTTTCTTTTCTCGAGAGCATAGTTAAAATCTTAATAGAAATATTAAAATGAGTAAAAAAACTGATTACAAATTTAATTAATGCAACTTTCTATTATAAAAACCAAAATTAGCATAGTTTAAGTGACATTAAGTATGTATGATAACTAATTGTCTTAGAGATAACTTAAATTTAAAAATACCTAGTGCATAAACTTTAAGAAATATGCATATGATCAATAAAATAATATAACAAAACAAGAAAATAATTTAAAAGAATTACATGGGCAAGAAATCAAACCTCTTCATTTTGAACACTAAAAAACAATCGAAAAAACTTGGGTGTATCAATCTCAAGTTCTTTCAATCTTTCTGCCACCAAAAAATGGTGGAGAGATGGAGAGCACATGAGAAAATGCATTCTAAGACATTGCTCAAAACATCCCTCTAGCTCTAAATCAAACATCCATTTTGATTTATTTATCTGACTTCATTTTATTCTCATAAAAACAAATTGAAATTGAATGGAGTTCGAGCTTCCTTGACCCAATGATAAACTCACCCTAGGTCTAACCATCTAGCTAGCAATTTGATCCTGAGATTAGAGTTCAATTTTTTTCAGCACTAAAAAAGAAAATAACAAAATCTTCATCTGAGCATTTAATACAAATTACAACCCCATAAGATGACTAACAAGATGAGTTAATTTTTCTAGAAAATTTTTGCTTAGGAAATTAAGATATAAAACCGAAGTAAGCATAATTATTCCAGCCAATTATACTTTCATACGTTCATTCAAACACTTGGCTTTCAATTCCTGGCGTTTTGGAGCTGATAAAGGCATAAACAGTTCACTCTCTCTATATACTATAACTCATCAAAATACAAAGCGTTCTTCCTTGGAACGGTTTCTTTGTAAAATAAATGCAAAAACACTAACAAGATTTGTGTAACATTCATCAGCTCCCTATAAATTCATGCACAAATTTGGCAAAGATGAATACCAAAGAACCACAAGAGTTTTGAACAATACCTGCAATGGCACGAACTAATTACCTCATTGCTGCTCTATCAATTCACATAATTTGGCTGCTATTTCTTAGCAAACCATGCAGTGCTCTGGCACCTAAAACGTCTCGATCTTTTTTCCTCCGTTCTCATATTCGGTGATTCTACGGTTGATACTGGGAATAACAACTTCATCCCCACTATTTTCAAGGCTAATTACTGGCCATACGGAAAAGACTTCCCTGGTCATGTTGCTACTGGAAGGTTCAGTGATGGAAAACTCATTCCTGACATGGTGGCATCTAAGTTGGGGATAAAGGAGCTTGTTCCTCCATTTCTAGATCCTGAACTATCGGATGATGATGTGAAAACAGGGGTCAGTTTTGCATCCTCCAGGACGGGAGTCGATGATCTGACAGCTACTATATCTAAAGTCATTCCTGCGATGAAACAAATTGATATGTTCAAGGATTACATTCAAAGGCTTCAAAGAATTGTGGGTGTGGATGAAAGAAAGAGGATTATTGGTAGTGCTTTGGCTGTCATTAGTGTAGGAACCAATGACTTAACCTTCAATTTCTATGATATCCCAACCAGGCAATTGCAATACAATATTAGCGATTACCAAGATTTTCTGCAGAATAGGCTACAAAGCTTGAACAAGGTAAATGATATACAATATCCACTCATTAATCTTAACCAAAAAATTATACTTATAAAAAAATAACTGTTCTTGGTTTCAAAAATATGTTGCAGCATTATATTTGACCTTACATTAACATTTCAAAACTAGAAATTCTTTACAAATTGGACATCACTGGGTTTCAAAACGGTACAGCAATGACTTAAAACAAATTTTTTTATTTTCACAATTTTCATTGAATAGTTTTGAAATGTTCAAAGATAATATAGTAACTCTTGAAAGAGTAAAGGGGAGTGTTGTTTATAATTTAGCCTTAGACGCAATAATCAATCATGCTTCAATAATAAGTTCCACATCTTCATTTTGGTAAGCTTTTCAAGAATAGGATTATGCTATTCTTGAAAATATTGGCTTAATTCTATTCTTGAAAAGCTTTATAACCTTCAAAGTTGGATTATTTGTTCTAATAAAATTATCAACTACTTCGTACTTGAAATAAACACTTGTTTAACTATGTTATTACAATGAACAGGAAATTTACTAGCTTGGATGTCGCACTATAGTGGTTGCTGGCCTCCCTCCAATTGGTTGTCTTCCCATTCAAGAGACCATATCATCCCCGATTCCTCTAAATCGAAGATGTTTGGAATATCAAAACAAAGATGCCGAAGCCTACAATCAGAAACTTTCGAAGTTGTTAGGTAGTTTACAACCACAACTCCCAGGAAGTCAAATTTTGTATGCTGACATTTACACTCCTCTCATGGACATGATCAATAATCCTAAAAAATATGGTAAGCCAATAAAAAAATTTAAGGAACATCTCAAATTATAAAAAAGAAAAAATCAATTCAATTAAGCTAAAATTTGGTTGAACAGGTTTTGAGCAGACAAACATCGGTTGCTGTGGAACTGGATTGGTTGAAGCAGGACCTCTATGTAATAAAGTAACTCCAACGTGTGGAGACCCATCAAAGTTTATGTTTTGGGATAGCATACATTCGAGTGAAGCAACCTACAAGTTTGTCACAGAGTCGCTTCTCAATCAATTTTTCGATAGGTTGAATTGAATTGGATCAAGTGAAGGAATTTGAGCTCAGTTTTTGCCTCTGAAGGTTTAAAAGTTTTTATTTAACTTGTTCTTCATTGTATTCCCAATATTTCTTTTAAATTAGTCCTAATCTATAGAGTTCAAATTGAAGGGAAAAAGTTGCATGTATTTCTCTAATTACGTGAAATAAGATGGTGGACATTATCAAAATAGTTATTTTACTTTATTTTACAGAAATTGTAATTATGATCATTTTAGGAATAATAATTAAGGATGTAGCAACATTTTAAAAAAATTGTAAATATAGCAAAACTATCGTTGATAGACTTGTATCACCGATAGACTCGTATGATCTATCAGTGATAAACCAATATTTGCAACATGGTCTATCGGTGATAGATTTCTATCATTGATAGAATTTGACAAATTTTGCTATATTTGCAAATTTTTTAAAATGTTATTATATACTTAATTATTTTGAATTTAATTGCTAAATTTGCAACTATCCCTTTATTTTACCTAAACTTTAGTACAACTATTAGGTTATCAAACTAGAAATTTATATTGTTTTTTAAAAGATTGAGCTTTGGGACAAATGAGCTATATAAGCTACTTCTACACACATTTTAGGGATTTTTTAGTTAGTACTTTTGTATCTCGCACATATTATACAAATATCTTACAAGGTCCAAATTTGAAATACTCAACTCCAAATTAATTTTATACTTGGTTTAGGTGATTTGGGGTGGTTTTATACAACATGTTCAATAGAGTTTAGCTTTTTTTTTTTTCAATCTCACACAAATATCTCATTGACATCCTAACTTGAAATACTAACTCCAAATTAATTGTATACTTGTTTTAGGTGATTTAGAGTGATTTTAGAACATGTTTGATGGAGTTTTTTTAGCTATATTTTTAATCTTGCAAACATCTTTGCACATACATCTTGCAAATATCTGACAATGTCTAAACTTGAAAACCTAACATCAAATCAATTATATACTTGTTTTATGTGATTTAAGATGATTTTATAATATGTTTGAGGAGTTTTTTAAAGCTATATTTTTAATTTTGCAAATATCTTGCAATGTCCAAATTTGAAATACTAAACTCCAAATTAATTATATACTTGTTTTAGGTGATTTAATGTGTTTGATGAAGTTTGTTATAGCTGTGTTTTTAATATCTCACAAACATCTGGCACATATTTCGTAAATATCTCGCAGTGTTCAAATTTGGAATACTCCATAAAACATGTCACCCTAAATTACCTAAAAGAAGTCTATAACAGATTTGAAGAGTCTTGAAATTTTGAGATGTTTCCAAGATGCATGTGAGAAAGTTTGCGAAATAAAAAACCACCAACGTAACTACAAAATGTACTCTTTAAAAAATTTGTAAAATCACCCCTAAATTACCTAAAAAATAAGTATATAATTGGTTTGGAGTTGGGTATGTCAACATTTGAAGTTGCTAGATATTTGTAAGATAAAAAATAACTACAAAACTTCATAATAAACATGTGTAAAATCACCCCTAAATCACCTAAAATAAGTATAAAATTGATTTGGAGTTTGGTATTTCGTGTTTTAAAATCGTGAGATATTTGCGCGAGATGTAAAATAATACCTAAAAACTCCATAAAAAAGGTGTAAAATCAACCTGAATCACCTAAATCAAGTATATAATTGATTTAGAGTTGAGTATTTTGAGTTTTTTGTGAGATGCTTTGAGATAGAAAAACGCCAATTACAAAACTCCATAAAACATGTGAAAAATAATCCTAAATGATCACCTAAAACAACTATATATAGAATGGAATTGGTCTTGGGTATTTCAAGTTTGGAAGTTGCCAGATGTCTCCGATATGAAAGAAAAAATGCCAACAAATTTAAGACTAAACATGAGTAAAACCACCCAAGATCACTAAAACAATATAAAATTGATTTAGGGTTAGAAATTATTTTATATTTGGAAGTTGTGAGCTGGGTGTGAGATACAACACACTAAAGTAACAAACACCTTAAAACAAGTGTAAAACCACCGAAAGATCACCAAAAACATATGTAACGTTAATTTGAAATTAGACATTTCAAGTTTGACATGGATGCAAGATGAAAACATTATTTTAAAAACACCCTAAGTTCTACTCACCTTATCTTATATCCATCTTAAAACACTTAAAACATGTATATGAATGTCATAATGAGCTATAAGGGTTTGTTGACAATGTTTTCGTGATGGTTGCAAGTTGTTTTTTTTTTTTTTTGAAAGATGGATGCAAACTAAACAGAAAAAAAATCGGTCCACGTCGAAGGAATTATTTAGAGCAAGGCAGGGTTAACAAATAAAATTAAATTTAGTAGTGAAAAAAACAAAATCCAAATAAACATAATTTGCTTCAACAATAACCTATGATCAAACATTGGCTTTCATCGGCTTTAAAATCCCATAAATGGTTAGCAGTTATAGAATAACTCAGCCTTTTAGTAAAAGAATTATCATTCGTTTCAACAGTTTCTTTGTAAAAATCACAATGAGCTTAGTCTTATGTCCTTCAAACACTATAAATACATCAATCAGTGTGCAATGTGAATATATCAAACACAATAACTTGAAGAACACCAACAATGGCAAAAGCAACTTACCATATTGCTTCTCTATCAGTCCACATGATTTGGCTGCTATTTCTTAGCAAACCATGCACTGCTTTAGAGCCAAAAATTACTCGATCTTTTCTTTTCATTCTCATATTTGGTGATTCCATAGTAGATACTGGAAATAATAACTTCATTTCAATAATTTTTAAGGCCAATTACTCTCCATATGGCACAAATTTTCCTGGCCATGTTGCTACTGGAAGGTCCAGCGATGGAAAACTCATTCCTGATATGGTGGCCTCTAAGTTAGGGATAAAGGAGCTTGTTCCTCCATTTTTAGATCCTAAATTGTCGGACAACGATGTGAAAATCGGAATCAGTTTTGCATCTGCCAGCTCGGGATTCGATGAACTCATTGCTTCTGTATCCAATGTAGTTCCTGTGATGAAGCAAATTGACATGTTCAAGAATTACACTCGAAGGCTTCAAGGGATAGTAGGCGTGGGTGAAAGTAGGAAGATCCTTAATAGTGCTTTGGTTGTTATTAGTGCAGGAACCAATGACGAAAACATCAATTTCTATGACCTTCCCATAAGGCAGCTACAATATAATATTAGTAGTTATCAAGATTTTCTACAAAACAGACTACAAAGCTTGATCAAGGTAAGTTATACAATAGGCACTCTCCATAGTTCTAAATCAATATGCACAAACATGGACACTGACTCTTTTTATTGTTACTTTTTTAGCATGTATATAAATTTAGCATATAAAATACTAGATGCACTCCACTTAACAAATCATAAAATGTTCTAAATCAATATGCACAAACATGGACACTGACTCTTTTACTGTTACTTTTTTAGCATGTATATAAATTTAGCATATAAAATACTAAATGCACTCCACTTAACAATCATAAAATGCCAAGTTAATCAATAACTATAGGAGATGAAATGTTTAGGTTTCAAACTTACTTTTATTTTTTTGGTTAAAAGAAATGGGATTACCTTAAATTTAACATATTATTGATTTGAGCTTTAAACTTGAGTCTAACATGAAAAGTTGGCCTATCCTTAATATATCCCAAAATAAATAATAGGACACAAAAATTTGCTTGTCGGACATGTACCCGAAGACATGGACATATGTGTTTGAAAGAAAAGACTCAACTTAGAACAGTGTCAAAGGTCTCGAAAGTTTACATCTAACTACTGGGTTGTCTCATTTTGAGCAATATTTAAGTATTTTTATCACAAAAGCCGAACAATGATGCGTTAGACCAAGTTTTTTGGTTCCGTCCCAAAACGTCGAAAAAATACAACGCTATTTGCTAGAAAGAAACGACCCAACTTAGAACAGTGTCAAAGATCTCGAAAGTTTGCATCTAACTACTGGGTTGTCTCATTTTGAGCAATATTTAAGTTTTTTTATCACAAAAGCCGAACAGTGATGAGTTAGACCCAGTTTTTTGGTTCCGTCCTAAAACGTCAAAAAAAGGGTCAATGCTATGGCCTAGAAAGAAATGACCCAACTTAGAACGGTGTCAAAGGTCTCGGAAATTCGCGTCTAACTACTGGGTGGTCCTATTTTGAGCAATATCAAGTTTTTTGCCACCAAAAGCCGAAAAGTGATGCCCTAGACCCAGTTTTTTGGTATCGTCTCAAAAAGTCAAAAAAAGAGCCAACGCTATGGCCTAGAAAGAAACGACCCAACTTAGAACAATGTCAAAGGTCTTGAAAGTTCGCATCTAAGTACTGGGTGGTCCCATTTTGAGCAATATTAAAGTTTTTATCCTGCAAAACCCGAACAGTGATGCCTCAGAACCAGTATTTTGGTTCCGTCCCAAAACGTCGAAAAAATGGCCAACTCTATGGGCCTTTTTTGAAACGACCCAACTTAGAACAGTGTCAAAGGTCTTGAAGGTCTGCATCTAACTACTCGGTGGTCCCATTTTGAGCAATATTAAAGTTTTTTCCCACAAAAACCGAACAGTGATGCCCCAGATCCAGTTTTTTGGTTTCATCCCAAAACCTTGAAAAATGGGCCAATGTTGTGGCCTAGAAAGAAACGAACCAACTTAGAACGGTGTCAAAGGTCTCGAAAGTTCGCTTCTAACTACTGGGTGGTCTCATTTTGAGAAATATTAAAGTTTTTTGGGCATAAAAGCAAAACAGTAATGCCCATACCCAGTTTTTTGGTTTCGTCCCAAAACGTTGAAAAAATGGCCAATGTTATGGTCTTGAAAGAAACGGCCCAACTTAGAACAGTGTCAATGTCTCAAAAGTTCGCATCTAACTAATGCGTAGTCCCATTTTGAGCAATATTAAAGTTTTTTGTCCTAAAAAACCGAACAGTGATGCCCCAGACCAAGTTTTTTGTTTCCGTCACAAAACGTCAAAAAAAGGGGCAATGCTATGGCCTAGAATGAAAAGACCAAACTTAGAACAGTGTCAAAGGTCTCGAAAGATTGCATCTCACTACTGGGTGGTCCCATTTTGAGTAATATTAAAGTTTTTGGCTCACAAAAGCCAAACTGTGATGCCATAAACCCAATTTTTTGGTTTCGTCCCAAAACGTCGAAAAAAGGGTCAATGCTATGGCCTAGAAAGAAACGACCCAATTTAGAACGGTGTCAAAGGTCTCGAAAGTTTGCATCTAACTACTAGTGGTCCCATTTTGACAATATTAAAGTTTTTTGCCCACAAAAGCCGAACAATGATGCCCCAAACCCAGTTTTTTGGTTCCATCCCAAAACGTTAAAAAAAGGGCAAATGCTATGGCCTA
Source organism: Cucumis hystrix (assembly GCA_025688845.1). Classification (NCBI taxonomy): domain Eukaryota; kingdom Viridiplantae; phylum Streptophyta; class Magnoliopsida; order Cucurbitales; family Cucurbitaceae; genus Cucumis; species Cucumis hystrix. The sequence goes on from CM046893.1 coordinate 18,584,358, forward strand.
GAAAGAAACGACCCAACTTAGAACAATGTCAAAGGTCTCGAAAAATTGCATCTAATTACTAGGTGGTCCCATTTTAAGCAATATTAAAGTTTTTTGCTCACAAAAGCCAAACAGTGATACCCAGACCCAATTTTTTGGTTTCATCCCAAAACGTCGAAAAAATGGCCAATGTTATGGCCTAGAATGAAACGAACCAACTTAGAACAGTGTCAAAGGTCTCGAAAGATCGCATCTAACTACTGGGTGGTCCCATTTTCAGCAATATTAAAGTTTTTTGCCCACAAAAGATTAATAGTAATGCCTCAGACCCAGTTTTTTGGATTCGTCATAAAACGTCGAAAAAAGGGCCAATGTTATGGCTTAGAAAGAAACGACCTAACTTAGAACCGTGTCAAAAGTCTCGAAAGTTAGCATCTAACTACTGGGTGGTCTCATTTTGAGCAATATTAAAGTTTTTTGCCCACAAATACCGAATGGTGATGCCCCAGACCCAATTTTTTGGTTTCGTCCCAAAACGTCGAAAAAATGGCCACTACTATGGCCTAGAAAGAAACGACCCAACTTAGAACGGTGTCAAAGGTCTCGAAAGTTCGCATCTAAGTATTAGTGGTTCCATTTTGAGCAATATTAAAGTTTTTTGCCCACAAAAGCCGAAAAGTGATTCCTTAGACCCAATTTTTCTGTTCCGACCCAAAACGTCGAAAAAGGACCAATGCTATAGCCTAGAAATAAACGTCCCAACTTAGAACGGTGTCAAAGGTCTGAAAAGATCGCATCTAACTACTAGGTGGTCCCATTTTGAGCAATATTAAAGTTATTTGCCTTCAAAAGTCGAACAGTGATGCCCCAAACCCAGCTTTTTGGTTCCATCCCAAAACGAAGAAAAAAGGGTCAATGTTATGGTCTAGAAAGAAACGACCCACCTTAGAACGGTGTCAAAAGTCTCGAAAGCTCGCATCTAGTTACTGGTTGGTCCCATTTTGAGCAATATTAAACTTTTTTGCCCACAAAAGCCGAACAGTGATGCCCAGGCCCAATTTTTTTATTCCGTCCCAAAACCTCAAAAAAAGGGTCAATGTTATGGCCTAGAAAGAAACGACCCACCTTAGAACGGTGTCAAAGGTCTCAAAAGTTCACATCTAACTACTGGGTGGTCTCATTTTGAGTAATATTACAGTTCTTTGCCCACAAAAGCCTAACAGTGATGCCCCAGACTCAGCTTTTTTGTTCCGTCTGAAAACGTAGAAAAAAGGGTCAATGTTATGGCTTAGAAAGGAACGACCCAACTTATGACAGTGTCAAAGGTCTCGAAAGTTCACATCTAACTACAAGGTGGTCTCATTTTCAGTAATATTAAAGTTTTTTTACCACAAAAACTGAACGGTGATGCCCCATACTTAGTTTTTTGGTTTCGTCCGAAAACGTCGAAAAAAGGGCCAATGCTATGGCCTAGAAAGAAACGACCCAACTTATGACATTCTCAAAGGTCTCCAAAGTTCACATCTAACTACTGGGTGGTCTCATTTTGAGTAATATTAAAGTTTTTTGCCCACAAAAGCCAAACGGTGATGTCCAAGACTCAGGTTTTTGGTTCTGTCCGAAAACGTCGAAAAAAGGGCCAATGTTATGGCCTATAATGGAACGGCCCAACTTATGACAGTGTCAGAGGTTTCGGAAGTTCACATCTAACTACTAGTGGTCTCATTTTCAGTAATATTAAAATTTTTTGCCTACAAAAGCCGAACGGGGATGGCCCAGACTCAGTTTTTTTATTTCGTCCGAAAACGTCGAAAAAATGGCCAATGCTATGGCCTAGAATGGAACGTCCCAACTTATGACATGTCAGAGGTCTTGAAATTTCACATCTAACTACTGGGTGTTCTCATGGTGAGTAATATTAAAGTTATTTGCCCAGAAAAGCCGAACGGTGATGACCCGACTCAGTTTTTTGGTTCCGTTCAAAAATGTCAAAAAAATGGCAAATGTTATGGCCTAGATAGGAAAGGCCCAACTTATGATAGTGTCAGAGGTCTCGAAAGTTCACATCTAACTACTGGGTGGTCTCTTTTTTAGTAATATTAAATATTTTTGCCCACAAAAGCCGAACGCTAATGGCCCAAACTCAGTTTTTTGGTTCCGTCCGAAAACGTCGAAAAAATGGCCAATGTTGTGGCCTAGAAAGGAACTGTCCAACTTATGACAGTTTGAAAGGTCTCGAAAGTTCACATCTAACTACTGGGTGGTCTAATTTTGAGTAATATTAAAGTTTTTTTACTATAAAAATCGAACGGTGATGCCCCAGACTTAGTTTTTTGGTTGCGTCCAAAAACGTAGAAAAAATAACCAATGTTATGGCCTAGAAAGGAACGGCCCAACTTATGACAGTGTCAGAGGTCTCGAAAGTTCACATCTAACTACTGGGTGGTCTCATTTTGAGTAATATTAAAGTTTTTTGCCCATAAAAGCCAAACGGTGATGCCCGAGACTTAGGTTTTTGGTTCCGTCCGAAAACGTCGAAAAAAGGGTCAATGCTATGGCATAGAAAGGAATGGCCCAACTTATGACAGTGTCAAAGCTCTCGAAATTTCACATCTAACTACTGAGTGGTCTCATTTTGAGTAATATTAAAGTTTTTTGCCCACAAAAGCTAAACGGTGATGTCCGAGACTCAGTTTTTTGGTTCCTTCCGAAAACGTCGAAAAAAGTGTCAATGTTATGGCCTAGAAAGGAACGACCAAACTTATGACAATGTTAGAGGTCTCGAAAGTTCACATCTAACTACTGGGTGGTCTCATTTTGAGTAATCTTAAAGTTTTTTGCCCAAAAAAGCCGAACGGTGATGAAGGGCCAATGTTATGGCCTAGAATGAAACGGCCCAACTTATGATAGTGTCAGAGGTTTCGAAAGTTCACATCTAACTACTGGTGGTCTCATTTTCAGTAATATTAAAGTTTTTTGCCCACAAAAGCCGAACGAGGATGCCCCAGACTCACTTTTTTTATTTCATCCGAAAACGTCAAAAAAATGGCCAATGCTATGGCCTAGAAAGGAATGACTCAACTTATGACATGTCAGAGGTCTTGAAAGTTCACATCTAACTACTGAGTGTTCTCCTGTTGAGTAATATTAAAGTTATTTGCCCAGAAAAGCCGAACGGTAATGCCCAGACTCAGTTTTTTGGTTTTGTTCGAAAATGTCAAAAAAATGGCCAATGTTATGTCCTCGATAAGAACGACCCAACTTATGATAGTGTCAGAAGTCTTGAAAGTTCACATCTAACTGCCGGGTGGTCTCATTTTGAGTAATATTAAATATTTTTGCCCACAAAAGCCAAACGCTGATGGTCCAGACTCAGTTTTTTGGTTCTGTGGCCTAGAAAGGAACTATCCAACTTATGACAGTTTCAAAGGTCTCGAAAGTTCACATCTAACTATTGGGTGATCTCATTTTGAGTAATATTAAAGTTTTTTGCCTACAAAAGCCGAACGGTGATGCCCCTGACTCAGTTTTTTAGTTCCGTCTGAAAACGTCGAAAAAATGGTCAATGCTTTGGCCTAGTGGCCTAGAAAGAAACGGCCAAACTTATGACATTTTCAGAGATCTCGAAAGTTCACATCTAACTACTTGGTAGTCTCATTTTGAGTAATATTAAAGATTTTTGTCCACAAAAGTCGAACGGTGATGCCCCATACTCAGTTTTTTAGTTCCGTCCGAAAACGTCAAAAAAAGGTCCAATGCTATGGCTTAGAAAGAAACGGCCCAACTTATGACAGTTTCAGAGGTCTTGAAAGTTCACATCTAACTACTGGGTGGTCTCATTTTGAGTAATATTAAAGTTTTTTGCCCACAAAAGTCGAACGGTGATGCCCCAGACTCAGTTTTTTGGTTTCGTCCGAAAACGTCGAAAAAATGGCCAATGCTATGTCCTAAAAAGGAACGGCTCAACTTATGACAGTGTCAGAGGTCTCGGAAGTTCACATCTAACTACTGGGTGGTCTCATTTTAAGTAATATTAAAGTTATTTACCCTCAAAAGCCAAACAGTGATGCCCCAAACTCAGTTTTTTGGTTCCGTCCCAAAACTTCGAAAAAAGGGTCAATGCTATGGCCTAGAAAGAAACGACCCACCTTAGAACGATATCAAAGGTCTCGAAAGTTCGCATCTAACTACTGGATGGTCTCATTTTGAGTAATATTACATTTCTTTGCCACAAAAGCCAAACGATGATTCCCCAGACTCAGCTTTTTGGTTCCGTCCGAAAACGTCGAAAAAAGGGCCAATGTTATGGCTTAGAAAGGAACGGCCCAACTTATGACAGTGACAGAGGTCTTGAAAGTTCACATCTAACTACTGTGTGGTCTAATTTTGAGTAATATTAAAGTTTTTTTACCATAAAAACCGAACGGTGATGCCCAGACTTTGTTTTTTGGTTCCGTTCGAAAACGTAGAAAAAAGAACCAATGCTATGGCCTAGAAAGGAACAGCCCAACTTATGACAGTGTCAGAGGACTCGAAAGTTCACATCTAACTACTGGGTGGTCTCATTTTGAGTAATATTAAAGTTTTTTGCCCACAAAAGCCAAACGGTGATGCCCGAGACTCAGTTGTTTGGTTTCGTCCGAAAACGTCGAAAAAATGGCCAATGCTATGACATAGAAAGGAACGGCCCAACTTATGACAGTGTCAAAGATCTCGAAAGTTCACATCTAACTACTGCGTGGTCTCATTTTGAGTAATTTTAAAGTGTTTTGCCCACAAAAGCCAATCGGTGATGGCCAAGACTCAGTTTTTTGGTTCCATCCGAAAACGTCGAAAAAACTTATCTATGGTTAAGAAATTATCTATGGTTAAACTCTTCACAACTTATCAATGGATATAATCCTTTTGGTATGAATAGTTTATCAGTCTGGGCGTGGATGTTCTTATTTGGACATCTTGTTTGGGCTACTGGCTTTATGTTCTTAATT
>CM046893.1:18589334-18705267 GCA_025688845.1 Cucumis hystrix
AATGGAAGTCCTTCTCTTTCGGCTGTAATGTAATTTTGAATTCAATATTGAATGAATAGAGAGATTAAATCAAGAAAAACAATGAAGAATTCAAAGAATGCTTTAGCAAAAATAAAGAAATGGAAGAACAAAAGTCGTATGGATTCACAAAAACGACGTGGATGAATAGGAACTAAAAAAGAGAGATTGAAGTAGTTTGGACGATTCAATAATATTATTATTTTTAGTTGGATAAATATTATTGGTTCATTGTATCATTAACCATTTCTTTCTTTTATTTTAGTATGAGAAACTTATCATGAATCCACTGATTTTTGCTACTTTCGTTATTGTTGCTGGGTTGGCCGTCGGGCTTCCTTCTATTAGACCTGGGATTGGTCAAGGTACTGCTGTGGGCCAAGTTGTAGAAGGGATCGGGAGACAACCCGAGGCGGAGGGAAAAATCCGAGGTACTTTATTGCTTAGTCTGGCTTTTATGGAAGCTTTAACAATTTATGTACTGGTTGTAGCATTAGCACTTTATTTGCGAATCCTTTTGTTTAATCCTAAAAAAATTACGTATTTTTTTTCGTATTTTATTTACTTGGATTTGCTGCTCTTGCTGCTTTTTTGAATTATATGAAGCTTTCACTCCTACAATTACTTATTCATTGGGACAATAACTTATGGGAAGGATTGATTTAAGGATGAGGCATTAGCATACTGACTCTCCTTCTTCCTTCCCTTTCTTAGTCCAATCTCGAATGGAACTTTTTTTTTAGGATTCTTACAACATATTTTTTACTCTATTTCGAATAGAAATAGGAAATTAATAAAAAATAAAAAAATAGAAAGAAATAGATAATTAGTTTTATCTATAAAAGGAGATCATATGAAAAATGTAACCGATTCTTTCATTTCTTTGGGTTACTGGACATCCGCTGAGAGTTTCGGATTTAATACTGATATTTTAGCAACAAATCCAATAAATCTAAGCATAGTGCTTGGTGTATTGATTTTTTTTGGAAAGGGAGTGTGTGCGAGTTGTTTATTTCAAGAATAAGTTGGATACAACCAACTATACTTTTCTAGTTATAACTACGAAAAGGTGCATGATCTCGCGAATTACTTCTGACAAAATGAAGAAATCATATTGAAGAACCATAGCATTTGGCGATTCTTTGGTAAATCAACTTTGATTCTCTATATCCCATTCTTATTGAGACTCGAACTCATAGGGAAAAAAATTTATGGATGGAATCAAATATGCAGTATTTACACACAAAAGTATTCAGTTATTGGGGAAAAATCAATATACTTCTAATGTCGAATCAAGATCAACTAGGACAGAAATAAAGCATAGTCAAATGCTGATGCCCCAGACTCAGTTTTTTGGCTCCGTCCGAAATCGTCGAAAAAAGGGCCAATGCTATGGCCTAGAAAGGAACAGCCTAAAAAGGAACGGCCCAACTTATGACAGTGTCAGAGGTCTCGAAAGTTCACATCTAACTACTGGGTGGTCTCATTTTGAGTAATATTAAAGTTTTTTGCCCACAAAAGACGAACGGTAATGTCCCAGAATCATATTTTTGGTTCCGTCCGAAAATATCGAAAAAAGCGTCATTGTTATGGCCTAGAAAGGAACGGCCCAACTTATGACAGTGTCGGAGGTCTCGAAAGTTCACATCTAACTACTGGGTGGTCTCATTTTGAGTAATATTAAAGTTTTTTGCTCACAAAAGTCGAACGGTGATGCCCCAGACTCAGTTTCTTGGTTTCGTCCGAAAACGCCAAAAAAAGGGCCAATGTTATGGCCTAGAAAAGAACGGCCCAACTTATGACAGTGTCGGAAGTCTCGAAAGTTCAAATCTAACTACTGGTGGTCTAATTTTGAGTAATATTAAAGTTTTTTTTATCACAAAAGTTGAATGGTGATGCCCCAGACTTAGTTTCTTGGTTCCGTCCGAAAACGCCGAAAAAATGGCCAATGCTATGGCCTAAAAAGGAACGGCTCAACTTATGATAATGTCGGAGGTCTCGAAAGTTCACATCTAACTACTAGGTAGTCTCATTTTGAGTAATATTAAAGTTTTTTGCCCACAAAAGCCGAACGGTGATGCCCCAGACTCAGTTTCTTGGTTCCGTCCGAAAACGCCGAAAAAAGGGCCAATGCTATGGCCTAGAAAGAAGTGTCCCAACTTATGACAGTGTCGGAGGTCTCGAAAGTTCACATTTAACTAATGGGTGGTCTCATTTTGAGTAATACTAAAGTTTTTTTCCCACAAAAGCCGAACGGTGATGCCCCTGACTAAGTTTCTTGGTTCCGTCTGAAAACGCCAAAAAAAGGGGCCAATGTTATGGCCTAGAAAGGAACGGCCCAACTTATGACAGTGTCGCAGGTCTCGAAAGTTCACATCTAACTACTGGTGTTTTTTGGTTCCTTCAAAACGTCGAAAAAATGGCCAATGCTATGGCCTAGAAAGAAACGATCCAACTTAGAATAGTGTCAAAGGTCTCGAAAGTTCATATCTAACTACTGGATGGTCTCATTTCAAGCGATATTAAAGCTTCTTGCCAACAAAAGTCGAACTGTAATGCCCCAGACTCAGTTTTTTGGTTCTGTCCCAAAACGTCGAAAAAAGGGTCAATGTTGTGGCCGAGAAAGAAACGACCCAACTTAGAACAGTGTCAAAGGTCTCGAAAGTTCTCATCTAACTACTGGGTGGTCTCATTTCGAACGATATTAAAGTTTTTTGCCCACAAAAGCTGAACGGTGATGCCCCAGACTCAGTTTTTTCGTTCCGTCCCAAAACGTTGAAAAATGGGCCAATGTTGTGGCCTAGAAAAAAACGACCCAACTTAGAACAGTGTCAAAGGTCTCGAAAGTTCGCATCTAACAACTGGGTGGTCTCATTTCGAGCGATATTAAAGTTTTTTGCCCACAAAAGTCGAACAGTGATGCCCCATACTCAGTTTTTTTGTTTCGTCCCAAAACGTCGAAAAAATGACCAATACTGTGGCCTAGAAAGAAACGACCCAACTTAGAACAGTGTCAAAGGTCTCGAAAGTTCGCATCTAACTATTGGTTGGTCTCATTTCGAGCGATATTAAAGTTTTTTGCTCACAAAAGTCGAACAGTGATGTCCCAGACTCAAATTTTTGGTTCCGTACCAAAACGTCGAAAAATGGGCCAATGTTGTGGCCTAGAAAAAAACGACCCAACTTATAACAGTGTCAAAGGTCTCGTAAGTTCGCATTTAACTACTGGGTGGTCTCATTTCGAGTGATATTAAAGTTTTTTGCCCACAAAAGTCGAACAGTGATGCCCCAAACTTAGTTTTTGTTCCGTACCAAAACGTCAAAAAATGGGCCAATGTTGTGGCCTAGAAAGAAACGACCCAACTTAGAACAGTGCCAAAGGTCTTGAAAGTTCGCATCTAACTACTGGATGGTCTCATTTCCAGCGATATTAAAGTTTTTTGCCCACAAAAGCCGAACAGTCATGCCCCAGACTCAGTTTTTTGGTTTCATCCCAAAACGTTCAAAAAAGGGCCAATGTTGTGGCCTAGAAAGAAACAACCCAACTTAGAACAGTATCAAAGGTCTCAAGAGTTCGCATCTAACTACTGGGTGGTCTCACTTCGAGCGATATTAAAGTTTCTTGCCCACAAAAGCCAAACAGTGATGCCCCAGACTCAATTTTTCGGTTCCGTCCCAAAGCGTCAAAAAAATGGGCCAATGTTGTGGCCTAGAAAGAAACGACCCAACTTAGAAAAGTGTCAAAGGTCTCGAAAGTTCGCATCTAACTACTGGGTGGTCTCATTTCGAGCGATATTAAAGTTTCTTGCCCCCAAAAGCCGAACGGTGATGCCTCAGACTCAGTTTTTTGGTTCCGTCCGAAAACGTCGAAAAAATGACCAATACTGTGGCCTAGAAAGAAACGACCCAACTTAGAACAGTGTCAAAGGTCTCGAAAGTTCGCATTTAACTACTAGGTGGTCTCATTTCGAGCGATATTAAAGTTTTTTGCCCACAAACGCCGAACAGTGATGCCTCAGACTTATTTTTTTTGTTCCGTCCCAAAACGTTGAAAAAAAGGCCAATGCTATGCCCTAGAAAGAAACTACCTAACTTAGAACAGTGTCAAAGGTCTCAAAAGTTTGCATGCAACTATTGGGTGGTCTCATTTCGAGCGATATTAAAGTTTTTTTCCCCACAAAAGCTGAACGGTGATGCCTCAGACTCAGTTTTTTAGTTCTGTCCCAAAACGTTGAAAAGAGGGTCAATGTTATGGCCTAGAAAGAAACTACACAAATTAGAACAATGTCAACGATCTTGAAAGTTCACATTCAACTACTGGGTGGTCTCATATCAAGTAATATTAAAGTTTTTTTTCCACAATAGCTGAACGGTGATGCCCCAGACTCAGTTTTTTAGTTCCATCCCAAAACGTTGAGAAGAGGGCAAATGTTATAGCCTAGAAAGAAACTATCCAACTTAGAACATTATCAAAGATCTCGAAAGCTCACATCCAACTACTGAGTGGTCACATTTCAAGTAACATTAAAGTCTTTTGCCCACAAAATTCGAACGGTGATGCCCCAGACTCAGTTTTTTAGTTCCGTTCCAGGACGTTGAAAAAAGGGTCAATGTTATGGCCTAGAATGAAACTACCCAACTTAGAAGAGTGTCAAAGGTCTCGAAAGTTCACATCCAACTACTGGGTGGTCTCATTCCAAGTAAGATTAAAGTTTTTTGCCCACAAAAGCTGAACGGTGAAGCCCTAGACTCAGTTTTTTAATTTCGTCCCAAACATTGAAAAAAGGGTCAATGTTATGGCTTATAATGAAACTGCCCAACTTAGAACAGTGTCAAAGGTCTTGAAAGTTCACATCCAACGACTGGGTGGTCGCATTTCGAGTAATGTTAAAGTTTTTTGCCCACAAAAGCCCAACAGTGATACCCCAGACTCAGTTTTTTAGTTTCTTCCCAAAACGTTGAAAAAACGGTCAATGTTATGGCATAGAAAGAAACTACACAACTTAGAACAATGTCAAAGGTTTCGAAAGTTCACATGTAACGACTGGGCGGTCTCATTTCGAGTAATATTAAAGTTTTTTGCCCACAAAAGCCGAACAGTGTTGGCCCAGACTCAGTTTTTAGTTCCATCCCAAAACGTTGAAAATAGGGTCAATGCTATTATGTATTATTTAATAAATTTTTTAAAATATAACAAATTTTAAAATCTTGTATATATATTTGTCATTATTATAGGGGATGTTGTAATCTTGTTTAGCAACAAAACACCAAATTTAGTTAAGATTTACCAAATTTGAATGTTGTTTACAAAATACACTATTTTCGTGCTATTTTCAATATCATGTCTCATTTTTTGTGCTATTCAAATACACTATATTTGGAATATATAGATTATCATATACCCAGACGAATAATATTATACCTTGATTACCATGTTTTTTACCTTTTTATGTGTTCCTAATGTGTTGTTTATAACATCATTCATACTTTACATATAATATGTTTGGAAAATCTTATTTCTATTAGTTATTATAAAGTTTGGTTAGTTAAACAATTGTGATTATAATTCAATGATACTATTTAGGAAATCGTTATTTCCTTTTATGGAAGTAAAACTTCCCTCGTTAAATGCATCATAATTATAGGGGGAAATAACAAATAAAATCATTTTATGCAAGGATTCTAAAATGAACCATTCTAGGGAAGTTTTAATTTCAATTTATTATTATGTTAAAAGAACTATTTTATGAAAGGATGGTTAAATGCATAATTATAGGGAAAATGCAATCTTAATAAGAAGTTGTTATTATATCAAATGGCATTGATATAATATAGAAAATAATTGTTACATGCATAATTATAGGAAAGATACAATGTTAATATGAAGTTGTTGTTATATCAAATAATGTAGAATTTTAGGGAATTATACAATTTTAAATTCAAATTTTAGAGATCTTCCAACTAAACTTTTAAAATAAAATGATAAAATAAATATTTATTACTATATATATAATCTGAAAAAAATGAAAGATAAATATGAAAAATTGTGTATTTAATTTGTATGATATAATAAAATTTTACTAAGAATTAATCAAACCTTATAAAACATACAAGAAATGAATTATATTATCAATCATTTTATGAATAGCAAAAAAAAAAGTATGAATTAAATAGCTATTATTTTATATATATTAACAAAAAAATTGTTAATCATTTGATTTGAAGCCTACAAAACCGAAAATCTTGTATAAATTGAAGGCATAATTTTAGGAGGTGTTGGTTAAATGAGATCAATCCTGAAAATAAATATTTATTTAACATTTTTATAAAACTGAATGATATGCAAATACACTATTCGTAATTCTGTGTTATATTCTATCAGTTTACTCTGCACAAATACATTATATAAGAAAAGTGAGTTTCAGTCTATGAATGGGTAAAATCGGTTGAAAAATTGTTAAAAAATATACTTCAGGCGATTTTGCTAAAAATCAAAATATTTTTTAGATTTGCTATTTTCCAAATTGTTATCTATTATTTTGTCATTCTCACGATTATCTTAGTACGAAAATTATATTGTGATAAAACAAATACAACCTTTCTTTAAAATCAAAACCCAATAGTTACTAAATGGTCTAATAAAAAAAAAAAAAATTCAAAAATAGCACATTTTACAAAATATTTACAACCTATAGCAAATTCTATCACTGATAATAATTGATATGCTATAGTGATAGAAGACTATCATTGATAATCCAAAATTTTGCCATAGCCGGTAAATATTTTAATTTATTTTGCTATTTTTAAAAATGTCCCTAAAAAAATATGTATTTTACTTTTATTAAATTTACATTATTTTTTAATAATTACGTTAATCAGGCTATGAAGCATATTCACGTTCTTATGATATAGAACATGGGAAATAGACATGGGCCTGGTGTCTTCTCAGCCCATTTACTTTCGAACTTGATCACCCTGTTATACTGGGCTTTGACCCAAATATCTGAATCTACAGATTTGAGCCATTAGCCAAAAGCCCATAAAATGAAAAGGTTGATCATTCATGGACCTACAAGGCAAGCCCAATACTATGTCAACAACCTTTCATTCATCATACGGATGTTTTTATTGTTTACATAATTAGGTAAAGCTGTCGACTACGTTATAAAAAATTCCTATTCAAGCTTTCCTTTTTTTCCTTAATCAAATTGGGAATTTTAAAATTTTGTAACAATGAATGGATTTCAATTACCAAATTGATTAGTTAAAAAAGAGAAGAGAAAAAGAAAATGGGAACACATAATAAAAGGTTGTTGTAGTACCCTAATTCATCATCTTCTTTCCAACACTATAACCATATTGCACGTTCTTTTGTCCAAACCTAAAGTATTAATCTTGTCATTTTCTCTATCTTTCAATGCCTTTTTTCCTTCTTCTTTATGTTATTGTGTGAAGAATTTTGTGCTCTTCACACGTACAAATCTACAAATCTATTTAGACTCATCATAGTAAAAAAATTAACGAAGCCATAATTGCTTTAACAGAATCATGTGATTCTAACGCGTCCCTTCGATTCTTTTCTTTCTTTCTTTTTTAATTTCTTTTTTTTAATGTAAATTAAAATTGTATTGGTGTTTAAATTAGGTTAATAAATTAAAGATAATAATGATATGAAAATGTGAGGGAGATTTATGGATTATAAATTGATAAGAAGGGGATGTATGTATGTGAGAAGAGAAGAGAAGACAAAGGGTATGCAATAATAAAGGAAATGGGCCCTAAACACTAAAATTAATTGAGTCCTTAAGATTAGGACCACCCTTTTTGTTTTGTTAAGGGCTCCACCTTGTTATCACATGTAACCATGTTGGTCCTTATCTTTCCCTTTTACTATTTGGCCCTTTCATTTCATTCAAATGCAAACCACATATCCACCTAAACCCACACCCCCCCCTTGCCTTTCAATTTTAAAACATTTCCACTCTAACATTCCTTTTAAAATAAACACACATATATGTATTCATTCCCTTGCTTGTTATTATTACTTTGGGTCCAAATGTTTTATTTCTTTTCAAAAAAATTCAAATTGGAACATTAATCGTGGAAAGAATTTTGTGTGGGAAACAGAGACATTTATGGTCTTTTCTTCAATCTAATCCACTTATACCTTTACAAAAAAAAGGATAGCAAAGGAAAGTAAATTTCAATCCAATCTTAAAATGAATGGGTTGGAGTTTAATTGATTTCTTTTGAAATTAATGGGAATCATAATAGGTTAAATTTAAAATAAAAGTAGTAATATTATCCTTACATTTTATACATGTTTCAAAAGAAAATTGAAACTTCAATATCTATCCCTTCGCTTTAAGTCACTGTACATGTTTAATATTTTTCATTTATGTATAAATGTGATGTAATTAATTTAATTAACTATTTTAATATTAAAATGTATTATATGAGAATCGAGAATGACATATTTATTTCTTAAGAATTTTAAGAATTTTAGTAAAAACGCATTAATCGAAGGGGTATTTTTAAAAATAACATAATAAATTAAAATATTTACAAACTATAGCAAAATTTTGGATTTTATTACTATAGCAAGCATATCAATGACTATAGTGATAGAATTTGCTATAGATTGTAAATATTTCGTAAAATCTATTATTTTTATAATAATTGATTAAAATAAATATATTATTTAATAATAATCTATTTAATTGTTTAAATTAATGTATTTATGTTTTTTAGTTATTTATTTAGTTGATTGAATAATTTATTTATTTTTAGAAAAATATTATGAATATGCTTTTTTTATTTACACGCTTTTTAATTATTAATAATACATACAAATTATTTTTAAATATAAATTTTAACCCTTTTAGAAAATATCTCAGTGAAAATGAGCAATACAACAATACTTGGAATATTAATTTATGAATACTGAACAACTCGTGTGTATATCTATCTATATCTATAATATATATAAAAGGATACAACAATACTTGGAATATTAATTTATGAATACTGAACAACTCTTGTGTATATCTATCTATATCTATAGTACATATATCTATATCTATAATTTATAATCTATAAAATATATAAAATGATGGAACTGGATAAATTTTTTAGTCTCATTTTACACTTTTATTATAACTTGTTTTTTAGTTTTGCTTTAGTGGCAATATTGTCATTTTCATTAAACTTTTAATGATTGCTTTAATGGAAATGATTTTTTAAACTTTTCATTTCTTTATTATAACTTTTATCAAAATTAATTTAAAAATTTTCAATTCAATTAATTATGTTATTTAAATTTGTTCAAATTCATTCACATTCTTCTCTCCCTCTTAATCTTCTATCTCCCAACCCTTCACATTCCCTATCTCTTTCAACCTTTCAAATTCTTCATTTTCAAATCTTGGTTATAAATATTTCATAATTTTTTTCATTAAAGTTCACAAGTCACAACAAAATGCTAAGAGTGAAGAAGAAATCAAATCATGTTTTTTTATTTTCTTCTATTTTTCTTTTTTAATTTTGTTGTCTATTTTTTTATATAAAAGTATGCTTGTGTTTATTCCTTTATTTGTAGGTTTCTTTTTTAGTACATAACATAAGTTGGGAAAACTTAACCACCAACTCCGTGGTTGATATGTGCATATGTCTATGCTCTTTATGTTTAAATAATGTAATATTGAGAATCCTTTTTTAATATAACCATGAGAATCTTGCTCATATTTTTTCTTCATTTATTTTTTTATTAAATCTATTTTATTAATGAAATCTATTTTATTAATGAAATTGTTTAGTGGCTTATACTTTGATTTTGTTAAAACAATGTAAATATTGTTGAAATTTATTAGGTATAAATAAATGTAATAAAATGTGTAAAGCAAGAAATATTAAAGTCTTTCCTTAAATTTTTTAACAACAAAATCATTAAAAAAAATTATGATTTCATAATTTCAAAAAAATATGATTGTGGTGGATGTTTTACCATTTTATTATAATTTGTTTTAGTCTTGCTTTAGTGACAATTTTATCATTCACATAGATTTAATGTTTGTGGTCATTTTCAATTCAACAAGATAGAAATTACACTTTGTTAATTTTTCATCTCCTTATTTTTTTAAAAAAGTTTTGATCCCATAACTGATATTAGGTAATGCTCTATGCATGTTATTAGGGCCATAACGTAACTTTTCCATCTTCTGATATCACATAATACTATATGTTATTACACAACTAACAACATTTCTATCTTCCACTTTATTTGAATATATATAGATTAGCTTGTTAAGTTTGCAACGTGTAAGCTCAAGACTTTAAGAAATGGAATTGGAATTGTACAAACAAATAAAATTCAAAAATACATTTGAAAGTTGACAACATTGTCTCTTTACTAAACAAATTCATTTTCCACTCATTACGATGTAAATATAAAAATGTTATACAGTTGAAAATATTAAAATGATTGTTTCAATTTTATAAAGTTAAGTTAAAACTATAAACTTTTTCGTGTGTGATTTTCACGTGCATCGCACGTGTTGCTTACTAGTTATTATATATAAAAGTTTGGATGAGGATAAACTTTTTTCTTCAATTTTTTACCTTTTGTTAGAAGTACTTTTATAGTTAGATAGATGGCAATGTTGTCCTTTCCTATTTTTATGCTAATTGAAAAAAAAAAATATTATGAATTGAGTAGGTTAATTGTAACTTATGAATAATTAATAGCTTAATAAAATCAAAAGTCTTTCTAACTTCTAATAGCTCAAGAAAATTAAAAGTTGTAACTAATGAACACTTTCATAGTTAAGGAAGTCAAAATACATTTCACCCATTTAAATATTAATTCTTACACAAAATACAATGAATAAGGCTTTAGAAATTCTCAAAAGTTGTAACTAATAAACACTTTCATAGTTAAGGAAGTCAAAAAGTTCATCTTCTAAATGAAAATAATTAATAATTCATTTAATTATTAATTCTTACCCAAAATACAATGAATGAACCTTTAGAAATTCTTAAATATGGATGCTTATAAAACTTCTTTTTATACATCAATTTGCACACAATTTGGATAGCATTCTAAATAAGAAGGAATATCTCAGTTTCATTGTATGTTTAGTGAGTTGTTCATTTTTTTTCGGTTCTTTTTTCCTTTTTTTGGTTTTTTAATGTTTTTTTGGATGTGTTTATTTTAAAAATATATCTTTTGAAAATCTTTTACATTTGATCGATATTTCAATTTATACATAAAATATGCACTTTAGAACATCTCCATTAGTAGTCAACTGTTCAATCGATCTAACCACCTAGGGGCTAGGATAATCAAATCGAGAAGTTTGGCTTTGATCCAATAAATCCATAAAGATCGGTAAAAATGAAAGCATATCCGAATGCTAATACAAACAACAATAGAAATTAGAAAAATATATCTTTAATTGATAGTATGTGATTTATGAAGTTAATGTTTTTTATAAAAAAATATCTCATCAATTAACATCTTTAAGAATATCTAAATATATACGTATATAAGAAGAAGAAAAAAAAAACTTTGAGTTAGTCTGTCATATGCTCTTAATTTGTTCCTTTTATTCATTCATCAACTCTCTTCTCTAAAGGTTTATGTAATTTAGTATGGTTAATTTATTTTTCTAACAGTTGCAAAGTAGAATTGGCTAGCAATCATATAGCATTTTAAGAACTATTTATAAATTTAATTTTAAACTACAATTGGGAGGAAAATTAATCATGAAAATGAAAATACTTAACAAAAAAAAATTGTTGTGAAGAAAAAATCAAACTATGCAAAAATAAAATAAAAATGAAATATAAATATCATGGGCATCGCACGTGTTAAAAATTAGTAATCTAAAAAATATATATATATATATAATAAAATTAAATTTAAAAAAAAAAAGCTAAAATTGAAAGAAAAAAATTATAGACAACTTTATCTTTCAACATTTTAATTAATTACAATTATATCATATTCTTCTAGTTTGAAATTAAATACATTGAACTATTACTTATTATTATTGTAAACTGATTTGAAAAAAAAAAAAAAAAAACTAAGTTCCCTTCCACAAGAAGTAACATAAAATATGTGAATAATTAGGCAGTAATTGTGGCTATATTGTATTTAATTTACCTTATAAATTAAGTTTTAAATAAAAATACAAACGCTAGTAATTAATATTGCCCAAAATTAATATATAAATACAAAACTATTTTACACTTTGTGGATCAATCCTGTATTTTATTTAATTTTAAGATTTGTAGATTGAAGATGGAATTGAAGTTTGAAGATAAAAGATGAAGATTGCAATCCTTCCTAACAATTTTGTTTGCTAATTTTCACTATGTATATTGAGTATAGTTTCCAATTTTTTAGAATTTAATAGTTCAAAGTACTTTTGGTACATTCAAGATAAATGAATTTTACTTAAACTTTTAGTCATCCATGAAATAAGGTGAGTTATTATGATATAATGATCACATTCATTTTATATATACCGATAGAAATGATAATTAAAAGTTCGAAACATTTTTTAAGACTAGTCAGTAATATGTGCATTGCACGTGAAATTTGTCATTTTATTTTAGTATAATTTGTCATTTTTATTTTAGTATATAAAAAGAGTGAGATTTGTATAAATACCATAATATGAATTTTGTATAAATAAAAAAATTTACAAAGGAAAAAGGGAAAATGTGAGATGGTTAAGATTTTTGTATTTGAAGACTAAATATTCGAGTTTAATGAGTTATGTAAAACAAAATATTTAAAAAAAGAGAGGTGGTAATTAATATAAATTTTCTTAAATGTAGGAAAGAAAACTCATTTTATAGTAACAAAAATGATATTGCAAAACAAGTAAAATTCTAAAAGTTTTGAAAGCAGTGTAATTATAATTAAAGGTAAAGTCATAAATTCTAGAATTGTTTTTTTAGAAATAAATAAATAAAAACATTTCATATTCTACATTTTTACATTTAATGATAATTAATAATTATAAATTATTTTTATTAATTAACAATATTTCATTTGATGTAATAAATGATAAAACTATCAATTAAATTAATTTTAAAAATGGTTATAAAGAAAGAGTAAAACAAGAATAAAAAGTTTCTCTATATATGAACTTTTATATATGGTATAAATAGATCTTGAACATTACAAATTTATGTCACACAAAAACAACAATAAAAATAGAGAATCCTTTTGAGTTTGATATTCAAAATTTTATATTTATTGTAGAGGTAAACAAAAAAGTTGGAGTGTTTTACTTATTATAATGTATTTGAAATTCTTTTACAAATCTTTTTTCAAGAAAAATTTATTCAAATTGACACAAAAGTTAGATTAGTATATAAATTAATAACTTGTGAACTTTCAATTTTATAATAATATAAATGAAATCTATATAATATAGATGCTAGAAAAATAAATAGTTCATTTTTGGGAGAAAAATCCATTATAACATACATATTGGCTTATAATTGTATTGAATACATTCATAAAGAAATTATTTGTTAATTTAAGTAAATGATTGTATTATTTTTCTATTCAATTTGATGATTCAAGACTTGTCAACTTTTAACTTCTTTAATTAAATACTTTATATTCAACTGATCTCTTAATATTACTTTTGAATGATTTTAATTGACATGAGTGGATAAAATTGTATAAGTGATTAAATTGTCACAAAGTAATACTAAAAATCTTTATAATAAAATGACATAAATGAGACAAAAAGTTTTTCTACGTTGATGCTTTTATATATACTATATATTATATGTATAGGTATTCTTTAACAATAAAACTTTTTATTTTTGTATTTTATCTTGATAATAATAATATTTTTCATAATAAAAAGAAACTCGAATATATTTCAACATTAAGAAGAAATGTTAATATATTGTCAATATATATTGACAAGATTTAAAAAATAATGTTTTAAAAACTAAAGATGGAGCGAGTAAAAAAGAAGATGGTTTTTATGTTTTAATACGAACAAGATATGAAGATTAAAATTTTTTACTACAAAATGAAAATTATGTTATAAGTAGCATTGTGATTCACCAATCGAGTTTGATTGACCTCCTTGTTATTTATTTACTTTCAGGTCCAAAAGTTTTTCAAAATTTTTCAAATTATTAACATTGATTGCCAAAAGGGCCCTGTGTGGTAAAAAAAAAATGTTTTTTTTCCCTATTTTATATCCTGGTCTCTATTTTTTAAAATTTATTTGAAAGGTAATGTAATTAAGTCTGTTGTTTTCTTCAAATTCAACTTCATATGAGCCAAATGAGTAACACAACTCATTAAATTTTTGTCTTCAACTTCCAACTTCTTTTTTAGCCCTAATTTGAAAATGAAATGTGTTTTTTCTCCATAAATAAAACAAAAGTTATATATACATATATTAGCATTTTTTTTTTCTAATATTCATATGTATCCTTACATTTTTAAAAATGATTTTTAGCCATTTTATTTTTAGGGTGTGATCACTTTTTCACCATATATGTGTGTTTTATGGACAATAAAGAAGAAAAAAAATCAAATATTTTTATTGGTGATTTAATTTATATGAAATTCATATGTCTTCGATTTAGTAAAGTTTCAATCTTTTAAATTATTTGAACAATCATTAATGTGTTGTAAAATTTCCATCATGTATCACTTAACTTACATAAGTATTATCTACTTTTCCATTTTTGAACAATTATATTACTTCAATGCTTCTTTAAAAAAAAGCTTATTTGCAAAATAATGCACCATGTGCACAATCTGTTTTTATTTACTACAAATATTTGTTAAAACTTATCAAGACACTTTATCCTCCATGTACTTTTGTCCAAATGACAATTCAATCGGCACAACACGTGAATTCTCAAGTTTGTAATAATTTAATAATCTAAATGATTGGGTAATGTTGTTGATATTTGATAAATTTTTCAACTAAGTGGATTGATAAGGTGACAGAAGATCAAATGAGTCCACAAACTACATAAGGATTATACGTTTGATTTTCTTGACGTAAACTAAATTTTTACATACTAAAACATAGCAACAAAAGCTTTGCTTGGTAAAGTTTTCTACTTTTGTTTTTCGTTTTTCGTTTTTGAAATGTAAGTACAATAATTGAAATTTGGATGAAATATTAAAACAAAAAACATATTTTCAAAAGTTGCTTATTTATTTATTTATTTAATTAATTTTTCGTTTGATTGTTTAAAACTAGACAACAAATGAAGAAATTTGAAACCAAATGGTTAGTCTAAATTAACTAATTCAAGGTATTTTTTAACTTTTTTTTTTTATTTGAAGTATTTTTTTAATCTTTTTCAAGGATGTCTTTGTACTTTTAAAAAAAGGATAGCTCTTTTTTATTCAGTTTGAAAGAAATAGTGAAAAACAACTTTGCTTAACAAATAAGACACTTATTACTATTTCAAAGATCATCGCTCGATCACGTCCAGTAAAAAAAAGGTTTGAATGTGAAAGAAAGATTCTGATTTCACGTCAGTCCAACAGTGATGGGGAAAATTTGATGGAATAGAATTAATTGTCTGTGATAGTGAACATTTTTTTCTTAAAAAAAAGGTATAATTTAACAAATATGCAACTTTTCCCTCTCAACAAAATTTGAGGGTATTTAAATTAGTGTAGATTATAGATAATAGAACCAAGAGCTGAAATTACTAAAAAGGACAGTTTTTGAAGTTTCCATTCCAACCTCAACTTAAATTCCAGAACATCTCTGTGGGAAGAATAGTTAATTTAACAAATTGCATTCATAATCTGACAAAAACTTCAATGGTAAAATAACAAATCAATACATCTAACAAATGAATTTATTATTATCTTTGGCTGTTCATGAAGACAATGTAATAATTGGCTTTTGTCCACTAATGGAAGAGTGTCAGATTTCCAAATTTCATCCATGCTTGGACAACATTTCAATGGAATTTGAAAAGAAAAAGGAATTTAAAAAAAAAAAGTTAAATTAATTAACTCGTTGAATCAAACCCAAAGTGAGAAAGTTGTTTGCATTTTGGTACATAATGCAAATCAACTCAAAGCTGAAATATCAATTGAATCATAAACACCTATCTAATAAAAAAAAACATTATCAAATCTATATGTGCTCTGAAGATGGAGAAGAAGCTAAAGGAAGAACCTGTGAAGAACTTGAAGAATATGGTGAGACATGATGATCTTCTTCTTCTTGAACTGCTTCTTTAGGAATGGAAATGGCTCTAATTTCAGAACTTTGAACTGACCCAACATTTTTATTGGGCTTCTTCTGAGCTTCTTCCATTAATTTTCTGTACAGTTTCTCTTCTGCCTCTCTTAAGAACTTAAATTTTGGGGGAGGTGAAGATAAGAGCCTACTCAAATCCAAATCAGTTGATGATTCAAAGAGAGGATTTATATTGAATCCATGGTGTTTGAAAGAACTCAAAGGGTTTAATGGAGATGTTGTTGGCATCAATGGAGGAGAAGGCAAAGGAGTAAGAAAAGGAGTATCAACAGTTAATATAAGATCACTTAAACTTCTTGTTCTTGATCCTTTTCTGCTTCTATCTTCAGATTCTAAATCTTCTTTAGTTTCCTCTTTAATGGTGAAAAGAAACCTTGGTGGACCTGCAAGATTATGCAGTCTCATCAACTCTAACTCAACTCCTCCATCTTCTCCACCAGATGATTTCAACAACAAATCTTTACTACAACCAATTTCAATGTCAGATTCTTGATTCCTCAGTTCTAGATTCCTTTGATTTTCTCTAGAACTGTTGGGTTGTTGTAACGAAGAAGAAGAAGAAGAGGAACCCTTTTTCCAATTCCAACAAATGAGATGAAAAAACTCTTTAGCATAATTGGTGAATTCATCTTCAACATGTGAAGAAGTTATACTTCTTTTCTTCCACCATAGCAAATAGTAAAGCTCAGCAACAAGAGCAAATAGAAGACACCCAAAAACTAAACTCAACCCAATTCCTAATCCACTAAAAGAAGTCATTCCCCTTTGAATTGGGAACAATCTCAAATCCCTACCATTAATTAATTACCAAAACCACCCACTCCACAATCCAAATTCCAAAACTCCATGAACAGAAACCGTTGAAATTCCCCAAACCAGAACTCAAATCACTCAAGAGAATCTGTAGATTGTGGCCTGAAACAAACGCAATAGTGAATTTGCAGTAAGTTTGTTCGAAGAGAAGAATAAACTCGTTAGGGAGAAAAAAAAAAGGAGAAAATTACCTTTAGAAAGGAAAGAGAATGAAGGAGCAGCCACAATCAAGAGATGCGAACAAAAACCCAAATTGTAAAATTTTAAAATAAGAAAGAATCTAAAAAGATGAACAAGTGATTAAATTAAGAAAGGGAAGTTGAAGAATAAGGAAATTTAAAAATGAAATTTGGGGTTTGGGGATTGTATTTTGTGGGAGTTGCTTGGATGGCAGCTCACATGGGTGGGTTTGGCTAAAGCGTGTGTATATAAATTATATATATATATATATTGAATTATTTTGGTATTGGTTGTTTGGCTTTGAATGCAAAAGAGGAGAATCATCCTTCTATGGTGAATCACATTCCATAAATATTTCAAAGAATCAAAATAACACGCTTTCATTTCATTTTATTTTATACGTTTTACCTTTTTAGTTTCTTCATCTACTTTTTATTTTTTTCCAAGTTTTGTATTTCTATTTAACTTCAATTTCGGGTTTGGTTTTCCTTTTAATATTTTATACTCTTAAATTCGGTAAATTTTAAATTAAATTTAGTTACCAAATTAATTATCATTCTTACAAAATAAACATAAGATTACAACCAAAACGAGTTTGTAGTGGAGATTTAAGGATTTAATCATAAAAGATATCCAATATATTCTTAAACTTTAAAGTATTAAACTTTAAAGCTTGTGATTATTTTGTTTCTAAATTCCAAAATATGCTTTAATATATTTTTTAACTTTGGATTTAGCTCTTTAATGATTTAGTTTGGTGCCAAATAGAACTTACTCTAACACTTTTTAAACTTTATGGGTTTAGTGTTAATTAACCATAACAAGTACGTGGAGGACGTAAATGCAAATTAAACATAAAAATTAAAATTTGCCAAGTAAAATTTATATGGAATGTAAAAAGGGTTTTATGGAGCTGAATATATAATGAAGTGTCCCATGTGAATAATAATTATTGAGATTCTATACAATTGAATGCATGTACAAATACAATATCCAATATGGAAAGTGTGGAAATAAATAATCTGAACCAAAAAACCATTCTAATGCATAATAATTTATTATGGAAGTTTTTGTTTCCATAATATTCATTAATTTATTGCTTTATTTTCTTTCAGTGTGATATTCAGTTGATAATAAGAAAGCCCATGGTCCACAATTAACTAATAATAGCAATACAAAATATTAGATTTAAATATGTTTCGTTCAAAAAATCAACTAATTAAAATTTCCTTAGATATTAATTAAGTAATATATTCCTAAAAATATTTATTTGTAAATTTGATTGGAGGATAGATTTTATATTTAAGCAATATGGCTCTGGAGGTTTGGAAAAGTGTTTATGGGTTGATTATGAGATTGTTAATATGATATTGAACTTCCCTGAATATGTTTTTAATAATTTGTAATCAATTTAATGTTTAATTTTAGATTATAAAATTGTCCATGAACTATGGACTACCATGGTAATTGTGGAATTAATTACACTATACAACTTTTAATTGTAAAAATTAATTCATCTAATTTATATAACTAGGACAAAATACTTGAACTTACAATAATTATAGAATTTGGACCCAAAATGATAAAATTTGAACATTTAATTTAAACTTATACCGTTATTAAAATTATTATTGTTATTGTAAGATCGATGGTACATTTTAACACTTTTATAAGTTTGAATACAAATGTTTACCATTCAAATTTGATTTTGAACTTCAATTGTTTTTACAATTCATCCTATAGCATCAAAATTGATGTTGAATTCTAACTTTTCAATTTAACTCTTATATAAGTACATGCCTTTTTCCGCACGATGTGTATATAATATATGTAGACTCCTTAAACTAAAAGAGCGATTGTGCGTATAAAAAATCAAGTACGAAGTATTTATAGATACTATAGTGTAAAAGGTTTTGAATATAGAAAAATCTAGATCCAATAGAGTATAGGGTTTAGGGTTTACGTGAGTAATTAAGATGGGCCGTGAACTATGCGGGTCTGAGCCCAATAACATGGACCAATAAATTTCTAGCCAAAATCAGTAAATGGGCCAGAAAATTGCCTCATGGCCCATACATTTCATTACATTCATAACCTTGAAAAGGGCAGAGAAAAAGGAAAAATGAAAATACGCGCCGTCACCGCTAGCAGACGTCGTCAATGTTTTTAACCTACTCCATCAATAACTCCGTCGAAATTAAGCGGTCTGATTAACGGACACCGTTATCGTTGTTCTCCTCAAACTCTTTGTCACTTCTCTCCTTCTCGGCTCCGGTGGGCTTTGGATTGGATTTGGGGAAGGAGATGAGGGTTGTTTGTTTTTCCGCTGTGTAAAAGGAGGCTGTAATTTTGAGAATCTGAATACCTCTTCAAATTGAAATCCCTTTTCATTTCCCTACTTTCTCTAATTCCATACGTAATTGTAAGTTCTTTCCGTTTTTTGTCTATATTTCTTCGAATTAATTGGTTCATACAAATCTTGGACAGGTTCTCTTTTCCTTTTGTTGCTGGGATTCTTCTGTTTGCAAGTTTGTTGTTCATCTCCATCTGGGTTTTTTTTTCCCCTTTCCCTTATGGCTATTGTTCATCTTTAGTTGGGTTTCTGTTTTGGGATTTTTTCCCCCAATCTAGGGTCAAAGGAGATTTTCAATTTCTGTTGTGGAAGTGGACCATGATTCTGAATGTTGGAAGTGAAAAGTGTTGATTGTAGTTGGTTTTGATTTTATCTGAGAAACTGGATTTGTATGGATGTGCTATGAGTTCATACTGTTGAATAGAGGAGGCTGGAGATAGTTTCTTCTTATTGTAACTGTGGTTAACCAAGGATTCCTTCTGGGTTTCGGGCTGAGAGGACATGGGAGAAGATTTGCTAACAAGTTTAACCATGGAAAATCACCACCCATCTACCCTTTTGTCAATGGATTCAAGTTCCATGTCTCATGAAGAACTCGAGCGAGAGATGAATCGATCTATTGTTCTTTCCCGACCGCCCGATATCAATCTTCCTCTTTCAGCCGAGCGTAGTCCTCCTCCACAACCCTGGAATTCAGACACTTTCGATATGTTGGATGTTAGTTTGGGAACCCAAATTAGTGAAGCCGATGCTCTTCTTAATCTCCCCAAGGCTGGACGAAAGTTTTCCAAGAGACTAGACAGTGTTTGGGGTGCTTGGTTTTTCTTTAGTTATTATTTTAAGCCTGTGTTGAATGAGAAATCGAAGTGTAAAATCGTTCGTGACAGTAATGGGGTTTCTGGATTTGACAAATCAGATCTAGAGCTTGAGGTGTTCTTGGTTCAACACGATATGGAGAATATGTACATGTGGGTTTTTAAGGAAAGGCCAGAGAATGCATTGGGAAAAATGCAGCTCAGGAGTTATATGAATGGACACTCTCGTCAGGGTGAACGTCCTTTCCCTTACAGCGTTGACAGGGGATTTGTTCGGTCTCACAGGATGCAACGAAAGCATTACAGGGGCCTATCAAATCCCCAATGTGTGCACGGGATTGAGTATGTTTCATTGCCGAATCTTAAAGGTGTCGACGAGGAAGAGCAAAAAAGATGGATAGAACTTACAGGGAGAGATCTTAACTTCTCTATCCCACCAGAAGCAAGTGAGTTTTCTTCATGGAGGAACCTTCCCAGCACAGAATTTGAGCTGGAAAGACCACTTCCTCCCTTGAAAACCAGCTCCCATCCTCCACCGAGAAAATTGTTAAATGGAGCTAGTCTTAACCTGTCAACACGACCAACGAACCATGTAAATGGTGGAGGAATGGATCTGTCGCCGAAAGGCAAAAAGCGGAAGAAGGACTCATTTCTACATGGTAATGATGAAGACTATTGTTTGCTCATTAACCAACATAATGAGAGAGTTCAAGATACAGAAATTCATCCAATTGAGCCTCTATGGTTAAACGATTTCAGTGGGGTAATGAGGAACATTTATGGTCCGGTTACAGCCGCAAAAACTATCTACGAGGACGAGCAAGGATATTTGATAATTGTCAGTTTGCCTTTAGCTGATCTAGAAAGGGTTAAAGTAACTTGGTGGAACAACCTCACTCATGGGGTTGTAAAGATAACATCAGTGAGCACTGGCTGTATGCCCTTTGTGAAAAGAAACGACAGAACATTCAAGCTCACTGATCCATCGCCCGAGCACTGCCCTCCTGGAGAGTTCATAAGAGAGATTCCATTGCCAACCAGGATCCCAGATGATGCAAAGCTAGAAGCTTATGGAGACGAGACGGGTACTAGTCTAGAGATAATGGTGCCTAAACATCGGGTTGGTCTAGAAGAACATGAAGTTCGTGTTTGCCTTCGCCCTCATCTCGGTGCAAATGAGCTAGTGTTATCTTAAAGGAATGATGACATAAATTATATTGTTCATTGCCATTTTCCAGTTCTGTAGCCAAATGAAAAAAGAAAAAGAAAAAAAAAACAGATGAATTTTATGAAATTAAAAGGGAAAATATGTTTTAATCCATTTTTCCTTTGATCTTAAATACCATCTGATTCCAAAGTTACCTGATTGGAACATTATGTGTTCTTTCAGAATAGAAAAATAGCTGGCTGCTGATATATGTTTATGGTCTTCATATTGAATAGATAACATCAAGCTTTTAACTGCAAGATTTAATCTTATTTTGAATGCATTTGATTTGAATTGACTGCTAAATGTTAGTTGACTATTATGTATTCATTTCTATAGAAACCAAAGTTCTTATGAACCATTATTTTACATAATTTGGCTTTGGATCCTCTGGGAATAGTATTGTTTTGATGTTGTGTGTTCCCTTCATTTGAAAGTTCTTTAAAGATAGTTTACATATTGTAATTTTTCATTATTTGCGCTTTCTCTACATTTGATCAGAATTCGAAATGTTTTGCTTCTTTTAGGACTAAAATACGTTGGAATTATGTATAATTTGAACGGCGTATAACATAACTCGTGGAAGTTCGAGCACGTCTGAGACCTCTGACTAAGAATGTAATATGATAACCAAACCATTACCACAAACATTCTTTTTCATATTTATTTTTTAAATGAATTCCCTGCACTTTCTTTCACATGAAATTTAATTTTAATATCCCTACTACTCTGTTGGTTTTTGTAATTAGAAGAAAATTCTCCTCCTTTATAGATATAAATTTTCCAATTTGCAAATTGTTACAATAGTTTACATGGGACGACTTAATTCCAATATAGTTCAATTCAACCCTAAAAATCTCTTATTCAAACGTGCTCGATTACTCGAATCTCGAGCCACAGGGTTATGTTATGACCTTCATACTTTAGTTTATCAATTAATCTTTCTAGTATTTATATCCTCTTATCTCTTCTAAATTTTTTAACGTGAGACAAAAGTGATGTCTATGCTAGTGCGTTTTGAACTTTGCTTGTGGACCTAAGTCCACAAGTAATTTTCAACAATAATTTTCGTCTCAACTCATGATCAATGACTCGAGATTTCAACTTCCAATTTTCTTTCTTAACTCAGGACCAATAACTCGAGATTTCAACTTCCCTAACTTCTTCGTAGTGGCTTCATTCCATGAGTCATTTCATAGAAAACCTCAAAGTGGCTCAATTCTGATTTAATATCTATGTGGTGTCATCAAGATAAGATGTCATTTCTAGTCTATTTGTTTCTATTTCTCATTAAAATTTGAGTTAGTTTTGTTTTTCATCTTATTTTTGTCTATTTTTATCATTTTTATTTACTTCAACGTATTTTAATTTCAAGACAACATATATTTCAAAACACATATTTAAAATGTCAAAATATTTTATTCATGTCAAAATATTTTACTAATAAACCACTCATAATGTCAACGATAGATCTGTATCAGTTTCCATCAATAATAGATGTGTGTGAATCAGTTTTTACGACTATTAGTATAAAATAGATTGAGTATTTAACTCATATAGTCTAAATTGCTATATGATATTACATGAATGACCCAAATTACTAATAAATTTCACAAAAGTCCTAAATGGGCTAGTATATTACACAAATGTAGGGCTCAAATTACTTTAATACCAATTTCTATTATTTAATTGATTTATAACAAATATCTAAATGGAAAAAATAGTGGGATATAGTTTTGGAAAGAAGTAGGGCCCAAATTAATTTAATACTAATTTCTATTATTTAATTGATTTATAACAAATATCTAAATAGAAAAAATCATGGGATATGGTTTTGGAAAGAAGTGGAAAACCTTTCATGCTTTTCTTCTACGAAAATTGTCGTCTACTCCTTCCAACGTAGATTACGGTTTTTACTTCGAAAGTTTAGAGAGTTCGGAGGTGAAGAAGAAGACAATCGACAACCGACAAATACAAAACTTCTGGAACATAATCTAGTTAGAAATTTCGAGGTTAGTATTGTATATATTCAACAAATATGAAACATTAGATATATTTGAGATATTTGAGATATTCGATTAAATAGGCAATCAAGTGAAAATGTAGTTTTGAATGTGATACATTTTAGGATTTATTGAGATTTCGGCAGTGAAGAAGAAAACTTTCGAGGGCTGACAAATACAAAACTTATCTGACCGAATCTGGCTAGAAATTTCGAGCTTAGTATTGTATATATTCAAAACATATGAAACATTTGGTATATTAGGTATATTTTAGATACTCGATTAAATAGGCAAACAAATGAAAATCTAGTTTTGAATGTGATACATTCTATGGTTTATTGAGAATTCAACCGTGAAGAACTACATTTTGGCCATCCTATCAAAGAATAATAGAACTATATGTCAGTATATAGTATTATTGTATATAATATGAGGTATATATATAATAAAACACATAACAGAACTGTTATAGATTGCGGATATATTAAAGTATAATGTAATCAAATACATTTATAAAGAAAATATATGTATGTATGATCATGTCGTTTACTATTGTTTTAGTAATATTTACTATATAAACATATAATTTAAACACAAATTTTGTAGGAATTATGTATAGGTATTATTGTATATAATATGAGGTATATATACTAAATAACACATATAAATTCGGACTTCTTACTGTAATGGCTGCCGGCGACGGATGAAATTTTTCAAATTGTTCACGTGATGGAGATGAAAGATTGTTAATGGTTATAATTAATTAACATAAAATTCCATATAAGAAAAGATTTTGTGTTATACTTATTAAAACAATATTTTCAATTTTTTACCATAATAAAGATACAAAATTATATAAAAAAGTTACGAAAATAATAATGGCACTCAAATAGTTTTCTACAATGGTACTCAAATACTTCATTAAAACAATATTTTCAATTTATTACCATAATAAAGATACAAATTTATATAAGGAAGTTACGAAAATCATAATAAATTGAAAGTACTAGTACTGTGAACAAAAAAATAATTTAAATATAATTACGAATATAATATATAATTAATAATGATTAAAAGTTTAGTATTGTCCAAAAATTATACGAATTCCTAATTAAGAAATAAATTATATTTTAGGACATTTGTGAAAAATCATAATCAATTTAAGTCTTTTGTCTAAATTTTTCAAATAGATTTAGCCAACTTCTATCAACATCTATCAATGATACATGTCTAAATTCAGTGGCGGATTCATAAACTTTATATATTAGGAGCACCTGTCACTATATAATAAATACATTAAAAAAGTTTTAAAAATATCTCGATAATTCATTGATGTTTTAATAACATTCACTATATTTGTAGTAATAAGAAAAAACCGACAATTTCTACGTAATTTTTTGTAAGGAAAAAATTTAAAATTTGCATAAAAAAAGAAAAAAAAATACATATTTCATAGGAATCTCTTAATTCATGGAATATCGTTAAAAGAGTGAAAGTGTGAAAGTTTTGATCAGCGACTTGGTACTAAATAAGTTACGAATTTGGTACAAATACATTAATTTAAAATTTTAATTTATTCTTTTACTCTCGAATTAAATAATGGATTGAAATTACATCGCTTGATACGTATTTTCTTTTTCTCGTGTATTACAAAAACTAGAACGATTTAGTAAATTAAATATACAAAATCTGTATACAGATTTAGAATATGAATTTTAAAAAATTAACAATTAACAATTTAATCATTGTTAATCACATCACGATTACGTAAAAGAGGGTTGAAAATAGATGTATTTAAAAAAATTAATGCAAAATGCAAATTATTCTAAAAAACTACGATGATAAATGAATTTATGTATTAGTTTTAGAATCTGAATTTTTTTAAAAAAATAATAATTTAATCACATCTAAAAAGGTTGAAAATTAACGTCATATTTAAAAAATTATAATTTTTAAATATAATTTGTATATCGTTTGAATCCATTGTTAAATATATACTTCACATAATTTGTATATTGTTTGAATCCATTGTTAAATCAATCGTGAAATATATAATTTCGTGAAATATATAGAAATTATATTGCATTTAGAATATCGATTCATTAGAATATCAATTAAAAAACATGTCTATGATGATTTAGTAAACTAAATATAACTAACTTGCACCTTGAAGTTATAATATAAATTAAATATATATAATTTGTATATTGGAGTTATAATATGAATTTATTTCAGAAAATTAATGTAAAATATTTTCATAATTTGATAAATTAATTTATAATTTGGTAAATTAAATATAAAAATATTTGTATATTAAATTTATAATACAAACTCTTTTAAAAAATAATAATAAATAATTTTTCACGTAATTTCTCCAAACAAATATTATCATAAACATTAATATTCAAACACATGCTACATAACACTAGGGTAATTTCTCCAAACAAATATCATCAAATATTATCAAATATCATCAAATATTATCATAAACATTAATATTCAAACAAATATTATCATAAACATTAAAATACATGCTACCATAACACTAGAATTATCCTAGGACTCCATAACTCATTCCCTCCCTAAAAAATTATCATAACCTAAGATTCCACAACTCTTTCTCTCCCTAAAAAATTATCATAACCTAAAATTCCATAACTCTTTCCCTCCTTCATAGGCCTCCCCCAAATGTGACAGAAAAAGAAAAAAGGTAGGAAAGTTTTATGTATTTATAAATAATTTTGGTCCAATTTTTCTTTATTTAAAAAGTTACTACTAAAAAGAAATTTAAAAATGAGATTAGAGCAAAAAAAAAACTTAGTTATTTAATTAATTTTGAAGAATTCATGATTTTCTTTTTTTTTATTGAACCATACCAACATGCATTAATGTCAAACGTGTAAGTTCATCAAAAAGATTTATGGGGAGACTAAAATCAAACAATTCTTTTAAACCCAAATTGAATCATTCTCTCTTTCAACTTGATATCTAACATCATTAGTAGAGGACTTGGACTAGGGTGTTTTGGTGTGTTTAGAACTCATACATTCAACTACTTTAATCATATTGAACTTGAAATCCATCCATAAACTGAACTTGAAATCACAGATTCATTCATATTTGTTAAGGTTAATTCATCTTCACAAGGTCGAAGAAGAACACCACCACCCAGTGATTCAGCTCTGTTTTGGATGATTCACATGGCTACCCATCCGCACCACCATTCCATCAATATCCCGTACATAACCCACCTTCTGATTCCACTCTTTCCCCTCCGGCCGACTCACCTCCGCCGCACCATTCTCCACCGCCCGCTGTTTATTCAACCAAAATCTTCTCAGATCCCTATATTTCGATCTCAAATCACATACATGAATCCAAATGTGGCTTCTATTTTACCTGATACGCTGCATCCACATCCGAATAATCGATGCAGATCTCGATAGGGTTTCGTTCGCGATTTGAGGATGGGGTTTGAACTACGCCCGTCAGATCCTCTGTTTCGTGCTGGTGTATAGGTGTCAATGCGATTGTTGTTTCTCCGCTTACGAGCTCTCCCCACCTGTATCAAAAAGTTATTTGATCGATTGTTGCAAGCTTGAAGCCATTGAATTTTGGTTTAGGGTTTTTGTTTTTGATTTACCTGTTGGAATCGTCGAGGCGACGAACGGTGAAACCGAAGGCTTTGGAGTAGAAATCGACTGATTTAGCGACGTCTTTGACGTAGAGAATTATGTATGCGAGTGTTGGTTTGAGATTGGACGCCATTTTTTGTGGATTGAGGAAGCTCGGAGTGAGAGTTTGTGAGAGCTTGAGGATGAAGATGATGAATAATGCGAAGATGAGTCGTTATATGGATGTGCAAGTTTGAACAATATGAAAATCGCACACGTGGAGGTCGATCGATATGAAATGTGGAAATGTACACGTGGAACACTGGCATGTTGTTAGTCCATTAAGTGGCGCCACGACGCATAGTGCACCGTCTTGCTTGTCTGTTTTCTAAACTAACCATCTATCTAAACTAAACAACCAAACAAGCTAACTCTTAGCTTGCATAATTATCACAATAACAATGGTGGATTTTGTAAAATGTACAAATCACATTAGAACGTTGCTATATCATTCTTTGAATAACGTGGTTGCTATAGGTTTAGATGATATGTCTAAAATTTTAGAAATATTACAATATTGCCATGAGAAGAAACTTGTTGTCTCAAATATTGTTTTTGAAAACTATATAATAAACAGGGATATATACGTCCTTTATGCATCTCTTCTTTGTCACTCTCGAATCAACAAATAATTAAATTGTTTTTAAAAATTAGTCATACGACAAATTATGATTTGACTATTTAGCGAAATGTGTAAATGTTGTCTATGATTCATTTAAGTATTTTTCTTATAGACATACAAGTTAACCATTTAGATTTGATATAAAAAGTAAATAATGGTAGTAGTGCTAATGGAAAAGTGTCAAAGTAACATTTATTTAGGTACAACCAAGCATGCACATCAGTCAATACTTCTAAATTGTTTGACAACTTTTCAAAACAATAACAAAATAGGATAACTCTTCCAAAATGCAATGAAAACATGAGATTGAAAATAGTTGAACAAATACGGTCACAAATTATTTTAGAACTTGGTTTATTTTCGTGTCTTTTCTCAAATAAAGTAGAAAGTTGAATCCAATATTTTTTTTAGTAAATTGCAAAAACCACTTCTAAAACTAGTTACAATTATATTCTTAAGTTTTTTTTTTAATCAAGCCCTCAAACTTATATAAGTTTTAAAATTATACCTTCCAACTCACACAATTAATCACAATGATTCAATTTTTATCATTTGTGAGTTTAATTTTTATAATTATCGTAAGTTTGATGATCTAATTTGAACACTTATAGAAGTTTAAGGGCCTACTTGTATTTTTAGGAGCGACTTTTGTAATTTATCTCTTTTTTTTTTTATGTATAGCCTTGTACTAAAAAGTTTGACCAACAAACTAATGAATCTATTTAACTTTGGTTTGATTATTCAGTTTTTCGCTACAACTTTACTATAAAGTAATCAATGAGTAATCTAGTTAATTACTTTTATCTATTATTCAATTGCCAATGAAAAAATGCACATCTTCATGTTTCAGGATGAAATCCTATGGTTTATACGATATATTAACATATAAATTTGATATATGAAGCTAGAATTTATTCATATTACAATAAAATCTTCCATATTTATTTATTGATATCTGTACCATATTTAAAATTATATAAGTACTGAAACGAATATCCAAAAGTTACAACAATTGTAGCCGTGATAGAAATGATAGCAAAAATAACCATATAAATTTGAAGGTTTAAAATTTTATCATTCCAAGATCCAATTTAGTAACTAATTGTTAGTTTGATAATCAAGTTCTGAAGTTTAAAAAATGGATAGTTTAATTTCTACCATTAAAAATTTGAAGCCAATGAAAGTTAAGAGCAAAAAAGTAAAGGCAAAACGTGGAAAAGGTCACGTGAGCTCCAACATCATCTTCTTTGAGTCTACGGATTCGCATCTTCTCACGCAGATCTCCTTTTAGCCTCTTCTGTACCGACCGAACGGAAAATTAGGCGCCTAAAGGTCACGTGCATCCCTTTCCACCCTCCCGCCTCTTCCTCCCTTCACCCTCCAATTTTCCTCTCTCCGATTCTTCACTTTCCGACGTTAATGTCCTCCTCCGATTAGAAATTACGCCTCACTCTACTCCAAAGGTACTCCTCTTTCCCTTTTCCTTATTTCGCTTTATCTCATTAAATTCTGAATTTTCAACTTTCTCGATGCTTCCTCCGTGGATCAATTTCCGTTGAGAGATTGCATAATTCCTGTTATTTTCTGTGATCTTCATCGATATATTCTTTCATTGTTTACTAATTTGTCCTTGTAATGCATTTGATCGTCTCACGGATGGACATGTGGTAATTTCATTTCTGTTTTGTAGGTTGGGCTATATTCGGCAATGTCCATTTCTGAAGTCTGTACATTTATCGTCCGTTCATGGTTTTTCTACGGATGATACACGAGGATTCTTTTTTTTTTTTCTTTTTATTTAATGGCGGTTCTTCCTTTTTTGTCATCCTGTAAATGTGTTTTTCATAATACTTTGCTCTATATATATAGTTATTTTGCGTAGGATCCAGTAGCTTTGTAGTAATTTTAGGAAAAAGGATAGCCGATCATTTAGTCTCTACAACAGTGCTATTGGCTGAATAATAGTTTGGAAATTTATAATATTTTTCAATGGAAGGCACGTTACAGAGTTCAGGATCAGGCATGACATCTGAAATGGATGTTACTGGTGGAAAAAGAAAACTTCGAAGATGCTTTATTGGTGTTTCTCACTCAAAAGCATTGTCAAGGAATGCTATTCGTAGTGTAACTTCACTTAGACAGAGCAGAATTGCTAACGGTGCAGTTGGTCAGGCGACATTTTTCTTGCTCAAAATTATTGCGCTAGAAACAGTTCGAAGATTCTCAAAGTCTAGGTGTCCTTTTGCTTGGCGAGGTCTTCAAGCTCTACAGATATTTTGCTACCCACCATTTAAATGGATTCAGAGATGGGCACCTTTCAGAGGTTTAGTCAAAGGCATGCAGGTCCGTGCTGTTAACTTCTCCTTGATTTATTATGACCTTCATATTAGAATTTGATGGACAAACCTAGGTAGTATACCCATATGATCTTCAAGAACTTGATCAAATGTTTGCTGGCCTGTTATGTGTGAACAAAAAATAGAGCTTATGTCTTGAGGATTTACCCTAATTAAACATGTCTATATCTTCAAGCTTACACACGACTTTATTGATTGTAAGGTGTTGATTTGTGTTTACTATTATGTGCAACATGTGTATTAGGCATGTTCACTTTTATGCCTTGATATGTCATAACCTTCTCCTTGGGGAGTGTAGACCCTATTCTCCACTGGACATGATAATGAGGAGTTCTTACTAGTTACCACACTTGGCCTGTCTTCAAAATAATGGTTCAATCGTGGAACTAAAGGCTATGCTATATAAAATATGGACTAGAACCTAGTTGTTCCTTCCCAACTCAAAACTTCACTTCCTTTCCACTTTTACTTCTGCAAGCATGTTCAAGATCTACTTACCACAGTTGCTTTTGTCAAGATGGCAAGATGTGCAGTCACGGGGCACCTGAACTTTGGATTACTAACGAATGATTCTTGTTCTTCCCGTCT
The DNA here is from genome assembly GCA_025688845.1 of Cucumis hystrix. NCBI lineage: Eukaryota > Viridiplantae > Streptophyta > Magnoliopsida > Cucurbitales > Cucurbitaceae > Cucumis > Cucumis hystrix. The sequence goes on from CM046893.1 coordinate 18,620,248, forward strand.
TAAATTCTTAATATACACCTTTTCTTCCACAAATTATATATTACCTTTATTTTTCCAGATGTTGTCAAAGCCACTACTTGTACTATCAATAGCAACATCGCTCTCTGACCAGTCAGAGTCTGTGGGGGGAAGCTCAGATGGCATCAGTGATTCCCCTTCATATTCTGAAATGCACTCAGAACTATCCTCTGAAAACTCTTCTACAGATGCAAGGTACTGTAATGAGCTGGCACCAGGGTGCTTGACTTTTTCATTTTAGATTAATATTCTGAAAGGACCTTCATTGTTTTTACTATGGTCTACAAGTAGAATAAAAAATTATGGTTGGCTGATATGTCAGGCGTTCCAATATTTCAATGTGTGTGATATATCTATACAGAGAGAAAGTATTGCTTCCTCAATGTCGATGACATGTTGACATCCTCAAAATGTTAATGACATAAGACATGTCAAGCATTGTATCAATTCCTTGTCAACGGACAACTAAATTTTTTTTACTTGCATGTGCAGTTAAGCTGAAACCCCATAGCATATGCCCACTCAGCAGTCCTCAGTGACCAAAGAAATGTGAGGTTCAGGTATTATGAGATATGAGAAGCCTTTACCTCCAACATGGTTTTCGATAGGGGATAGAACCCGCACCTCGTCATTGTCCTGTTTACTTTTTCTACCTTGTCCATCTGCTTTCTCCGTCCTTTCCTCCCCTCTCATCCTGCCCTCTCCATCAGTTCTCTATTTTCTCCCTTCATTTTACTATCTCTCTTTTCACGATTAGATCTATGCCTGTATTCTTAACTCTTCTATTCTTTCACTGCCGTAATTACTCGCACGCTATTTTTTCTCATAATCTTTGGATATTCATTTGATTTTCATTGAATTGCCTCATTATTTTACATGAGATACTTGATACTATAATTTTACAATATATTTGTTAATATGTAATGTATATAATTTATTTGAAATTAACGTACTATCACTCCCCTTAAATTGAGTCTTATTCCATGTTATTCTCTATACTTTCAAGTTTCAGATCTACAAGTTAGTCATTTTACTTTCAAGAAATTTTAAAATTAGTCCTTATTGTTAGTTGGAGGATGATGGTTATCAAGCTTGGTGAAATAATGAGATAATTTTCATTCAAGGAAGATAAGGTCAATGTCCATCCAAAATGTATGGAGGGAGGACTAATTTGAATGTACAATGCCTTGAATATTTAAGTGTGTGGCTAAAATAGCACAAATCCCAACATAATGGACTAAAATGATATTAATCTTTATTTAAATATAAACGTTAACAATATTTCATCATGTATGTGAATTCCATTAGTCCATTTTGATTCTTATCTCTCTCTTTCTTCCCATCACTTCAACACATTTTTATTCCTTTTCAGGTATGTAATCATATCATAAAATATTTCAGTTTTTCTTTTTCAAATAGTGTATAAGTTTAAGGTTCTGACTTTCAAAATATTCAAAAGATTGAATTGTAGCCAGCTAACAAGGAAGTTCCATTATTAATTCCAGCAATTTTTATTTCTGTGGTTTCTCAAGATTTTTTAGAATACCTCCATTAGTTCTATTAATACTTCTTGTAAAATTAAACCTTGGGATGTTCCATATCGTCATCGATATTCTGTGTAACATTTTATTCTCCAATTTCCAACATTTCAGGAGTGCTATCTCTAATCAAAATTTGATGATCTCTTTAGAATCTTTTGTTTAACTTTTCCTCACGACTTTCCCATGTTCTATAATCTCTGCACTCTGTTAACTTTTAATAGTACACGTGGTTTGCAGTGCCTGTGACGAGGCTCCACAAAGTTGTGAATCTGAAAATTTGTTGGTTTGTCTCTCTAAAGAGCTGGAAAGTCAGGGCTTCACTTTGCCAGAAAGGTAATTTTTTATTTGATTTGTTGAAGGTTGTTGTACCTGCTGTTGACTGAAAAGGCTCAACTGAAGTTTTAGCCTTTAAATTTGTATGATTTAATGAGGAGAACTATGTTGATACTAACAACTTTATGCGTCTGACTTAGTTTAACTTGACTGTATGTTTGTGTGTATTTTGGTGGTTGTTATTTTATTAGTGGGATTCTGCATGTATTCATGGGCTTCTCTTAATGCGCTATGTACCACATTCTTCTTTCAAACAGACTTAATGAAGATGAGCTTCAAAGATTCTATACAGCTGCTAATGGTGATTTTACATTATTGTTATCTTCCATTAAGAAGACAATTCGTTGGAGAGAAAACTACAAAATTCTCTCATCTTCAGAGCTTGACATGTGGTCACACATGGTTTTTTGGCATGGATTTGATCTGAAGCACAGACCTTGTCTCATAGTACGGCTTGGGCTAGCTTGCACGAGCTTGTCATCTGAAGACAGACCCCGTTTTACACAGGCCATCAGTATGTCTCTTTATTTTATCAACAAACTTAGAACAGTTTCCATCCATGTAACTTCTATGTCTCCACCCTATTTCTTGGAAATCTCGTTCGTTCACAGAGGAGGAGCATTTTACTTGCTTGATTTTTTTAGGGTTAATTTTTTCATAATGTCTCTAAATTGCTGAAATTTCGAAGTTTTTAGCTGCAGATGGGTGTTCTTTTAACTATCTATTGAGTGTTAGAGAGCTAGTTCCGATTAAAACTTACTGTTGCTACAGGTTGATTATATTGATCTCATAATTTCTAACAAGAATCTTGATTATTTTTAAACTTTTGTTTGGCAATATCAACCAAATTACAGAAAAAACTGTTTCTGATTCGAGTATTTTGATTGTTTAGCATTCAGCATGGCTCTTACGTGTTACATCGTTAATTATGTGATTTACTTTCCGTGTTATGATTGTTGTTTAGCGTGTTGGCTGTACAATAGACTATTTTTAATCCGTTCTTTACCTTCCAAAGGAACACTGTTTCTTTTCTTCTAGTTCTCCTGCTTTATTCAGTTATCTTTAGGTAAAACTAAAATGCTGTAATTGCAGTATCTCAGGTAGAACATGGAGTCGTCGAGTTAGTCGATGCAGAAAATCCCCAAATAACAGTTTTAGTGGATTGTGAAGGATTAACTCCTTTTAAAGTTCCCATGCAAATGATGAGATATTGTTCCTCCCTTCTGCAAGATCACTTCCCTAATCGTCTCGGCTGTTTGTTCGTCATTCGGCTTCCTCCAGTCGTCCGTCTCCTTGCTCAAACTTTTATTCAAGTAAGATTATCCTCCAGCTTTTGCACTTTGTTTTTCCTTCCTGATAATTTGATTATGAATCAATTATTTGTAGTTGTGCTTAACAAATGGTGATTTCTCTTTCAGATTTTGAAACCTGTTACCCGGAAAAAGTTGAAAATTGAGGGAGAGACTACATATCAAAAAGTTCTTTCTGAGTACCTAGAAACGCTTCCTAGATATCTTGGGGGCAAATGTTCCTGCACGAATTGTTCACAAGTAGATTTCCATGATATACCCCGATTGGATACAACCGAGACGGTAAACAGAGAGTTAATAGCTGATGGAATTCATGGAAACAACACAATTTTACCGTCTCAAATGGTGTATGAATTTGATAATCACTTGCATGGAAACTTCGATCAAATGGTAAGAACTGGCGTGATAAGTGTCCTTATGTTATGGGCTTTTGTAGCCGTTATTGTCAGTGCGTATGATCCCGAAAACCGATTCTTTTTTCCTTTATGATGAAGAAGGAACGGCCAAGTGGAAGTTGAAGGAAAAAGAAAAGGAAAAGGAAGGGATTATTCTCATACGTGTTTAATAATGAATGATATTGTTGTATCGTTGATAGTTCATGAATTTGTTGCAGCAGATTAGGAATATTGGACTTCCAATGTGTATTTATTTATACGCTTCATAATTTCAAATAATTGAATTAAAATGGTGTCTAACTTGGTATTTTCGTTGGGCAAATTACATAAACTAAACCACCGTATTTAAGTAGATGAGTTACAATTATATCTTTAAATTTTTTATATTAAAAATTAAACCTATAAATTACATAAATATTAAAATTTGATCAAATTGATGATTCAAATTTACATAATTGTATAAATCGTAATATTTGTATAAGTTTACAAATTTAATTTTTATTATTTATGAGTTTAATACCTATGATTTTAGTAAGTTTGAAAGTCAAATTTTATCCTCAATTTTTTGTTTCTTAAATTGTTTTTAAAACCATTTTTGGAGGCTTTTGTTGTCAAATTTATAGAAGCATTTTGCATAAGATAATAGGCATTGCTTACTACGTTACATTTTTTTTTATCAGTCTTTTCATGTACTTGTGTACTACGTTTACAGAAGTAATACAGTACAAAGATCATGTCTATAAATTATATATATAAACCCTTCAAGTTTCAAAAACTCAAAAATAAAAAAGATAACTTTTAAAGTTATATGTAAGAAGAATTAATTGCAAATGAATAATAGACCCAAATATACGAAAGATTTTCAATTTGATTACAAACATATGTAAACAACAAGTGTCAACAAAAACAATAGAAACATATATTAATTAAGTTGGCATATAAATAAAATGAAAACGATCTATCACGATAAATGAAAATGTAAACGAACAAAATTGATGTGGCTGCTGGGATTCGAGCCCAGGTCTCCACGGCCACAACGTGGAATTCTCACCACTAAACTACAGCCACAATTTGTTGTCTAATTGTATAAGATAAAATATTTAAAATAAAACAAATGGTTATAATCCAAATGGATCAACATCAAATTTCTTTTCTTTTTTCTTTTTTAATTTTTAAAAACCCACAATAATAATTATAAAAAAAAAATTAGGTTGAAAAATAGAGTGGAAACAAAGCATACATCTCCAAAACATAAAATACTTACCGATCCAATCTATGTTGTCAAATTCAAATCTACTTGGTCATTTCATTTCATTATATAAGTGTCTAATGGATCTCTCTAATTCTTTCTTTTTTCTTTTTAGTTTTGTAATTTTATGAAAATATTTATATGTAAATTTATATAGTTTATTTTATAAGTATGTTGTACTTATCTTATTTCAGTTTATTTTACATTGTCACAAATTTTAACGTTAATATATAGTTATATTTTTTTTTTTATTACACTCAATTTTCTTATGATTTATTTCATGATTCTAGTTTGAAAAATAAATAAATAAAGAGTGGGGGAGTTGAGAGGGGATGTGATAGATTTTAGTTTTTAATAAATAAATTAAAAAAATAACAAAAATTATTTTTGGATTTATTTGATTCAAGTGTGTTGAATATATTTCTGACATAAAAAATTTACATAATAAATTAGCAAGATTTATTGATTATTTATCAATTTAATTAATATGATGAATATGTAGTCTAATTAGTTTTTTAAACAAGTTTTCAGAACTAAAACAAATGTTTTCAAAAGTCTATAGACCAAAATATGAAGATACAAAGTTTTGGGACCAAAATAGGATTTAAACCTAATATTCTTTATTCCTTTTTAAGCCATACTTACAACAATAATAATTGAGTTATGCCTCCCTCTTTTTCATGTGTTTAGGGGTTTTTGGAGGTAAATTTATATAAATATGGTTAGTTTACAAAATATTTAACAAAACATTGTAGTTTCAAAAATATTTATTGAAATATTGTAGATTTGTACTCTCTCTCCTATGTCTTGGGTTCAACCTAAGACCAACTTTCTTATTTTCTCTCTTCAAGGTTGGATTTTCAACCCAAGACGACATTGCCTTTTTTTTTTTTTTTGTATTTAAATATGTAAATTTAAATAATTACATAATGAGAAATTCTGTTTTTTAAATTAAACCATATTGAAATTTCAATTGTATTTTATCTTTCATTCATTTGTCACTAATTTTATAAAAAAAATTAATTGTATTTTTAATTATTAAAAATATGATTGTTGAACAGTTTTTTTAATAATCACATGTAATTAAAAAAATTAAATGTAAATTAAAATATCTTTTAATAACCAAATTACATTTATTTAAAAGATAAAATAAAATAAACGCGTTCCACACAACCTGGACATTATCGATTTTGAGCTAGTCGTCACTGTTGACTCTGAACTCTTGTGTTGTCTTAGCTCCTCTTGATTCTCTGGTTCTTGTTGGTACTCTTGTCGAGCTGAAACCCGTGCAGGTGCTTCATAGTACAAATATCCAAACCCCTGAATCATAATATCACTACAAGGATAGACAAACTTGTTGACCGACATCCATGTATGAAGACGATAGACGGACCCCTTAATCATAATATCACTACAAGGATAATGGGTATTGCCGATGCAGTAGTGTGTCAAAAAAATGAAAAAAAAAAACGTTGGCAAAAGTTCTCTCGACATCATAAATAACCCTCCGTCAGCCAGAACGTCAGAAGTAAATGTTGAGAGAACTTTGATCGACGCGCTAAAGGAACGATCGGGCGTGTATTATCCCCAACGTCGTTGATGCAGACTTAAAGATTACGTCGGCAATGGGGTAAGCCTGACATCACCTCCTCACGTCAAATAATGATGTCCCGATGCGACGTCGGAAAAAGGTTTCTCTGATGTCATGGAAAGGACTTTGAGGGAAAACCCTTATGCCGACATATTATATGCTTCGAGATAAATTTTTATATATTTTTTAAAACTATTTTATTATTTTTTGTTATCATGAGTAATAAGTTTTCGGTTTCGCTTCGAAATGCAACAATTAAAATTTATAACAAATTATTATAATAAAAAAATTACAATTACGAAATTGGATTGCGTGAGTTGATGATCCAGGTAGTAGACGATTGTTTGCATGTCTAAGTTGTGGAGCTGTTGTGGGAAATCGTTCCCAAAACCCATATTTGAAGAAGTATCAACGGATTAACAATTTTATGAACAACTTGCTTCGATGCTTTGCATAAAGATTTAATCTATCTTCAATTTTAAAAGTTTCTTCGTTAGTTTTTTTTATTTTTTTTTTTTATAATATATATCTAATTTTAAAACACGACTTAATATTAGGGTCTCCTCCTTCTAGCATTTATATGTTGTTTAATATACGGATCAAAAAAGTATGATAGATTTAATAATATAACTTTTATAACTTAATATCGTAACAATAAAATCATAGATCTACTAATAATATGCTTCTAATTAATAATTTTCTTATCATAACATTATAGATCGATATTAAATGAAAAGAAATTTACAAATTGAATAGCGATTATACTTTTTTTTCAAATTAACATGATTCTTTTCTTCTTCTTCTTCTTTATATTAATTCAACCCAATATAATTATTTAAAAAAAATATTTATTTATCATTTAGAATTATTTTTCTTAACATATTTATTATTTTATTCTTCATTTTTCACAAAGATAAATTAAAATATTAAAACAAATTTATTATTTTAATCTTTATCAAAAGAGAAAGTTTTCAAACCTATTTTGAAAATTTTAAAAACCTATTCATTATTTTATTCTTCATTTTCCATCTTAAATATGCAGGTAAAAGAAAAATAAATGATTTATTTAATTTATTTTCAGGTAAAATAAAAATTTTATTATTTTTTTATTCAGAAAGCAGAGAGAGAACAGAGGAAGAGGAGAAGAAGATATTATTATTTGTTGGGGCCTATGTCTCGTTTTGAATACCAGACATCTATTTTTTTTAATATTGGTTGGGTCTTCAACACCCGACCTATTTAAATATATACAATATTAAACTAAATATTTTTCCAACTACAATAAATCTCCAACTACAATATTTAAATAACTAAATATTTGTTTATCTCTTAAATTAATGTAATTTATTTATTAGAAAATATTTTAATTTACATTTAATTTTGTTATTACGTATCATTATTAATAAGTAAAAAAATACATCATATTTTTAATAATTAAAAAATACAATTGTAAATTTTCATACAATTATAAATTTACAAAACAATTAAATTGGAGAGAAAATACAATGTCTTGAGTTGAATCCAAGACAAAGGAGAGAGAAGACCACTCTTAGGTTCGACCCAAGATAAAGTAGAGAGAAAACAAAATACTTTTAAAATTATTAAATACTATAATATTATAATAAATATTTTTAAAAATACAATAAATCTCTAAATATTTTTTTAATTTACAATATTTAAATTAAACCTCCTTTTTTGGAAGACTTGAATGTGTGTTTTTTGGGATGATATCTCTGTCTCTTCCTCCCCCTCCATCTTTGAGGAAGCTCTACTGTCCGTAGAGTTGTGCAAAGAATCACAAAAGAGAACATGCGAGTCTTGCTTACCTAAAATGTGTTGCATTCATTACGATGGTAAGGTGGTAAACGCAAAGCTTAGGTATAAAATCTGCAAAAATTGTATTTAAATTTATTGAAACAAAAAATTTAAGGTCTAAATTGATACAATGTTACAATTTTAGTTGTTAAATCTGATTTCTTAAAAACGCTATTAATTTAATATAACCTATAAATATGGTGTTCGAGTCTGTTTGGTGTTTGTCAAAATTACAAATTTAGACATCTGTGTTTTTATTTTTTTTTAGTTCATGTATATTCTATCAATTTGAAATTTTTATTTAATAGAGTAATTGGGTTTTAGAAAGTTTGAATCCGTAAAAGACGAACATTGATAGGCACCTTGGTTGTTGTTTTGGAAAATTAAGTTCATAAATGGAGTTTTTATGTGTTACTCAATTTACTTGAGGTGTGTTCATGAATAATATCGATGAATCACAGATAGCCAAGTCATCACAACGAAAAGTACAAGTTCTTTGTCAAATTAAACTAGACGAGGTCAAGTAACTAATGTCGTTTGAATCCAAAATCCAACCAAATTCAAGTCCATAACAAAAACTTTGGCCAAAAAAAAGAGTCAAGACAAACTTTAGCCTCCAACCCATTATACAAAAGACCCAAAATCAAATTGCCCCAAACCCACGAACGACCCAAGAAAAGTCTTTACAAATAGAGGTCTTACCCCTTTATTTTGAGGAGGTTGGAAGAATTAAAAGCCAACGCTATAAGAAAGTTGAAGTTCTAAATATTGAAAATTTAAATATACGAATAATATAACTCATCTTAAGCTCTAAAACTCTCAATTTTCGGAGATTAGTGGTGTGTTTGGATTACATTTTCAAGTGCATAATTTAGAAAATAAGTTATTTTAAACAAAAAAAAAACTAAAATGTTTGAAAGCTCATAAAAATAGATTTTAAAATGTATTTTAAACTTTAAACAATTTTTAGGAAATATAGTTTAAACCAAAAAGAATTTCTTGAAAAACAATTTTTTCTTAATTTAATCCAAACGGACCTTAAAACTATAAATACTTGAAGAATATGAATCTTAAAGTCGATCCAAGATGATTGATAAGTCAGAGACCGATCCAAACTAATCAACAAAATCAATTAGTCTAAGAATCAATCATCCAAAAAGATCAATTACTTAATAAACTTTTCGAAAGAAAAAAAAGAATATATATTAGAGATTGTACTCACTATATCGTAACAATACAAATACAAATTGATTATACCAATTAAATTTCTTCATAAATTAGGTCAAAATATGATGTTTTTTAACTAGTAAAAATACTTGTTTTTTTTTTTAAATTTATTTCATAATTCGAATAATTAGTTAGTAAAATGAAAACTATACAATAAATAAGTTTTAATAAACAAGTGTAATTTAACCCCAAAAAAATATTACAAAAGAACTCCTCAATTTAGACTAAATATATAATTTAACTTAATTATAATAAATGTATAATTTTGACTACAAAACAATAAATAAATGAAATAATAAAATGTTGAAAATACTAAAGGGGAGTTTGGAAAAGGGCTGTTAAAAAAAATAGCAAATTATGACTTTTACTTTAGAAAAATAGTAAATTTATTTTTAAAAAGTTGAAAAGAATCCAGCTTCACTATCTTTCACTTTTCTAGATTTCACAAAATCTTCAAAGTCTTCGATTAGTTACAAAAAAGATTGGAGCTTCAAGTTTCGTCCTCTTCAAAACCATCAAAATTTTCATACATTCAGCTCAAATCAAAGGATTTTCTTCTTGCCGACCATCTTCTTCATCAAACCGATTACAACCATCTTCTTCATCAAATCGATTATAGATTCTTTTTTGTTTGGCGTAAAGGTGCTTCTTCAAGGGATTTTCTTCCACTTGTTTGAGCTCTGCTTCTCAGGGAATTTTATTCCCAACACGATTATACTTCTCAATTGTTGCATGCACATTCAAGTGATCTTTGAAATTTTTTCAAGGTCATAAATAAAAAAATGTAAAGTGTAATATCTTTTTAGTTTTTAATTATAGTTTATGTATATAGATACAGTTGTCAATATAATTTTTTTAATTATTTAATTATTCTTTTAAATTACAGCAACAATATATCCACTTGATTTTTAGGACAAATACAGTAAAATTACATCCAAATACATTGTATTCGACATCAAACATCAACCACATACCTTGTATTCTCCCTTTCTGTCTTCTATCTTCTTTGGTCTCTTCCAAAAGATCTAAAAATTAATATTATTTTAACTTCAAAGGGTAATTAAGAGAAAGTACAACAAAATCCCAACAATCACAAAGTCACTAAAATCCGACGACTTGACGGTGGCTGGAAATTTTGACAGAACCGGTGAACAAATGGTGATGAAGGAGACCGACGCGACTGGGCGTGCGATGCATGAAGGAACAAGCGACGCAAAGGCACTCGACTTCGGATGAAGTAAAAATGCGACTAGCGGTGTGCAACAGAGGAGACGTTTCTTTTCGGCTTAGTTCTCAGTCAACAGAATGGAGGGGATGGCTACAAAGGTGGAGATCTCGACTGGACGGATAACACTCGAACGAAGATGGAGGTGTCGTCGGCGGCTAGGGTTTGGTGAGAGTGAAGAAGATGATGAATAGTAATAATATTATTATATTATTCTTTTCCCTTAAATATCTTCCTTTTCCTTTTTGCTTTTCCAATTTAAATAAAACAAATATTTTATTCTCAGTCAATTCCTTCCAAAAATAAAATATTCAATTTTTTTATAAATTTTGAAATATAAATAATTCGAAAATGTTAAATTTATGTTTGCCATCATTTTGGAGATATGAAGCAAATAACACGGTTTTAGGGGATGATAGAAATTTTAATAACATAAGTCGATAATCTTAGCACGATTATAATGATGATAAAATTTTAAATTCAAATTATTATTAACAATACTTATTTTTATAAATTTTTAAAGCAGTTTTAATATTTTGACAGTTTCAAATCAAATTTTAAAATATATTTTTAAAAAAAAATTTATGGAAAATAGATAAGGGATATTGACAAGATAATCTTAAAATTTTGAAGGTGTGTTTGACATCATTTTATGAAAATCAATCAAGTAACACGATTATAGGGGAGATCAAAATTTTCTTAGAATAATCCTATTAAATGTATCATAATTATAGGGGTAAGATGCAATTTTAATTTCAATTTATTATTATGTTAAATAAATTGTTATTAGAAATATGAAAAATTTAGGAAAATCAATCAAGTACCATGATTACAGGGGAAAGATCAAAATTTTCTTAGAATAACCACATATACATTAAATGCATCATAATAATAGGGGTAAGACACAATTTTAATTTTAACAACCACAACTAAATAAATTGTTAATTACTTGATTTGAAACCTACAAACACGGAAATCTAGTATAAATTGCAGACATAAATCTAGAGGATGTTGATTCAATCAGATCCATCCCGAAAATAAATATTTATTTAATATTTTTACACAACTGAATTATTTGAAAATACACCGTATCTGTGATTCTGGGTTATATTCCATCATTTTAATCTACATAAATACATTGTACATATCGGATAAGAATTTATCTCTATACAGGTAAAATCAGCTAAAAATATAAAAAAGTGAAATTCTTGTATTTTTAATGTATTTAAATTCAAATTTTTATAAATATTTTGGAATATAAATAATCCGAAGATATTGAATTTATGTTTGTCATTATTTTAGGAATATCAACTAAACTAAATAACACGACTTTAGGAGTGAATTTGTTTTAATAAAATAAGTGGATAATCGTAATTAGCACAATTTTAGGGAATGATAAAATTTTAAATTCAAATTGTTATTAAGCATATGTATTTTAGAAGTATTTAAATTCAAATTTTTTTATAAATATTTTGAAATATAAATAATTAAAAAACGTTGAATTTATGCTTACCATTATTTTAGGGATATAATCGTTTAAAAGAATTCAAATTTACTATTTTATTGGATGTAATTGACTATTTTAGGGATGTTATTAGAAATATGAAAAATATGTATTATGTATTATATAATAAAATATTAATAAATATTAAAAGAAACTTTATGAAATAGAAAGTGATGAAATCATATTAACAATTATTTTAAAGGTGACAAAAAAAATTTGAATTCAAATAGTCATTACTATATATTTTATGAATTATAAAAATAAATTGTTAATTAATTTATTTGAAACCTAAAAATCTAAAAATATTGTATAAATTGCCGGCATAAACGTAGGAGATGTTGGTGTAATATTATATAGTCCGAAAATAAAAAATTATTTAATATTTTCCAAAATTGATGGTTTTTGCAAATGTATATGTGAATCTGTGATATCCTGTATCATTTTTTACCTATACAAGAATTTTTTTTTGTATACAAAAGGATATAATTAATAAAAAAAAAAGTCTACAACCTCAATTTTACTATAAATCTTAATATTTTTTAAATTTACTATTTTTTTTTTTTTTGTTATCCCATTTTTTTACCATTCTTGTAGTTCTCTTCAATTGCAAAACATACAAATGGAGACTTCTTTCAAAATTGGGCCTTCCCGCGGCCCGATATGGTAATTACATCTCTGCCCGCCAAAACAAAATTTCACTTTCATTCCAAAACCACAATCCGCAAACTTATCACGCGGATCGACATCCACAACCGTTGATTAATTTAAAATCCAACGGACGACGTGTTTCTCGAATGAAACATAAAGAAACAAAGCTTCAAATTTCCCTTTCTATAAATTTCCCAAATCCCCACCACTTGCCACCCACATCAAATTTTGAGATCCACCCTTTAGCGATTCGTTCCCCAATTTTCAGTTGAAGCAATGTCTGGACGAGGTAAGGGAGGCAAGGGATTGGGAAAAGGAGGAGCAAAGCGTCACAGAAAGGTTTTGCGAGATAACATTCAGGGCATTACCAAGCCTGCAATTCGTCGTTTGGCTCGTAGAGGTGGTGTGAAGCGTATCAGTGGATTGATCTATGAAGAAACCAGAGGGGTTTTGAAGATTTTCCTTGAGAACGTGATTCGTGATGCTGTTACCTACACAGAGCACGCTAGGAGAAAGACGGTGACTGCCATGGATGTGGTTTATGCTTTGAAAAGGCAGGGAAGGACCTTGTATGGTTTTGGAGGTTAAGTTGTAGGTTGATTTTACAAATGATTGTATATCTGGGTTTTGGATTTAACGTCATCGATGTTCGTGTTCTGTTAGAGAAATTTGGAAGTTATTTACTGTTCTTGCAATGAAATTTAGTTCATCATGTACTTACTGTCTTCAGTTTCTTTTTACTTTATATATGAATATATGCCGAGCATTGATCATTGGATAGAAAGTATATGACTATTTAAGACGGCTTGTTGTAAGGTTTTTATTCGTAGAAACAACGATAAAAAACAAATCAATAATTCACGCTAGAAGGATATCACATTTCTTTCGATTTCCTGATGCTATTTTGTTGGGTGACAATGTAATTTATATTACTATCTCAATTAATTTTGTTTTTATGTTTGAATCTTGATCATTAACTAAATATATTCTTCGAGACTAAGATGTAAATATTGAATAAACCTTATCCAACTTTGGCTCGAAGTTACCATGTTGCACCCAATTTCTTAAATGAAGTTTATATACATTTTAATATATGAACTAAATAAATTGATTGGTGGTCAATGTAGCTTCTCTTCAAGAAAAGCTAAATGATTACAACTCTGCTTCTGCTCGATAGCTATGAATAATCTGAGTCCTTAAAAGAGAGAATGTGAAGGTTGAGAAGATGTTGGACTTATTATCAAGAGGATGGTTGGTGGATGAACAGCTTCAAATGAATGTTATGGGAGAGATATCTTGTTTGCCCTTATTGTTTGGTTTATTATTTAATTTGTCAATGGAGGACTTGTTGGCGTGTTGTTTGTTCATTCCGTTTTCTAGTTTTATTCTTGTTCAAAGTTGATGGGGGTAGCGCAGTGTTGAAGGGATTGAAGTCTAGACGACCATTTTTAATTGGCAAGAAGCAGGTTCATTGTGTTGGAGCATAGATTCATATATGGACTCCCTCCCACAGTTTCAAAAGGTGTGCAGGTTGGTGCTGTTAACTTCTCATTTAACTTTCCAGTCCGTTTTTTATTCTTATCGTTATTTTGTCAAATAAGACCATCTAGCATTACTAATGTCACTCTTGTATACATCAGCTTTCATTTTTAATCTGGTCCTTTATGTTTTCTTTCGAAATTTGCTGGCCTTGCCACTCATCTTTACTTTGTTCTGTGTATATCTGGTATGCAAACTATGGCTTGTTAGTTACATCTCCTAACCTTTTCTGTTGGGAATTTGGGATGTTGTTCATGTACCCTGTTCTTAGTAATCGACGGGGAGAAACTTACTAATATTTCAAAGTAGTTCATCTTAAAACCCAATTCATACGTGGATGTAGGATGGACAGACTTTTTTTAGTTTTTGACTTATTTCCTGTCAAATTTCTGTAAAATGTGTATGATTCTGTAAGACTCGTATTTGCAAATATGTATTTGAGAAGGGGTAAGATAGGGTATTTCATGGGGAACCGTTAGTTTTTTTTGCAGCTGGTTGAGGATTATTTGTTATTAGGGATCATGAGGGGTTTAAGAACTTCGCTCAGGGAAGAAAGGTTTGGAAAATTTTGAAGTGTCACAGTAGATGGAGAAGATTCTGTTATCTATGAATAGTTGAGGATTTGTGCATTTCAGTTCCTTGTATTTGTATTTCTTCTTATGAGTTTCCTTGTAATTGTGGAGAACTTTTTGAACTCTTGGAATTTCTGCGAGTAGATATCGTACAGGGTGAGTACTGTACACTGTTCTTGGTATATATTTGTGTTGTTCTGCTTGGAGGGATTGTTAGATACCTAACAAATTCTCAATGTAATGACTGAAAACATGTACTCCCACAACAACCAAGTTGGCTTGTTTAAAAGAAGCTGCATGAAGATTCAATGTCTAGCGAAGTGGAGCATGTTGGGATTTGGTGTCGAGGCGCTTGCAGCTTTGGTGTGTCCTTCCCTTGATTGCGAACTACTTCAGTGAACCATTCATTTCACAAGTTTTTGAGCTTCTTGATTATAGGATTATAGGATGCAAGAATGAACTGGCACCAGCCAGTTTTGGATTATTCTTTGTTGTATTGGCAAGTGTAGTTTAGATTTTGTGACTTCTTGGAGATGATAGTTAACTAGATCACATCTTCTCATGTGGGCTGGATGAGGAGCAAGTTGTCTAAGCTCTATTTGCTGGATTTGATGAATCTCCCGTTCATTTTTTATTCAAATTCTTTTGGTAAGATCTTTCTTGAGTTGCTTTTAAATGATTTGCAACTTCTTGTGCTTGTTGGGCTTAGTTTTATGATTCATGTGCGTTTGGATTCACATTCTAAGTATTTATAAATAATTTTACTTATAAATAATTTTTTTAATCATTTGTTTAAAAAACTTAAAAAGTCAATCTAGACATGCATATGTGAACCATATCCAGAAATATGGAATTCCAAGAGCAGAGTTTAAATTCCAGGAGATTGCAAAATTTTTGGGGAGATTATTTATTTATTTTACTTTAAATACATAAATTTATTTACCATTCTTTTTAATAACTTAAATTTCACAAAACTCAAATTAAGCTCAAATATTAAATACCAAAATTCAACCTAACTATTACGAACTTAAAAAAATCTACATAATAATATGTATAAATTTATAAGGAAAAAAAAAACTTGAAAAAAACATAAAAAATTTAACCAAATACAACATTTATAATTTGGATCGCATAGTCTGTTCGAGTTTTAAACTAAAAAATTAACAAAATAGAAATGAGTAACTTACATCTACTTTGAGCATTAAGTTTATTCGGTTTTTAATTTTTTTAATTAAAAAACTACCAATTTAATCTATGGGCTTTTAAATTGACTTATCTATTGATACAATATTGAATGCTAGAACAACTAAGCTAGGAAATCAACAATTAAGTAATACAAAAAAAATATAAATATTGACATACAAATATATTTAGATTTCTAACATTGACTTGACAAATCCATAGATAGATGCTTCACAAATACAATATGGCACCACTGTCTCAAAGAGTTTATATATTGCACTTTTATAAACTATAGGATTAAAATAAAAAATAACTACACGTAATTCAAGATTTTCATACTTGGTAGTTTATGCTACATAACGAATTTAAGGCATTTCAACACTAACTATAATTGAAACATACATACCAGTCTCAAGTGATCACCTATATTAGTAGGGCATCGAGTAACTATTGCAAAAATATCACATGATGAGGGTATTGGGGGAATACTCATGATAAAGAAAACACAATCTATAGTCACATGAAAACTATATAAGGTAACTGTTTGATAAAAAAGGTTGAACAAATTCAAATTAATTAAGGCTGTAAGAGATTTAAAGATAAAATTGAACCACACAAACAATAGACTAACTGATTTTTAAATCTGTTGACATTATCAAATGGAGACTTTATTAGACATTTAAAATTTAATTTTAAGTCTATTACATATTTTCAAATTTCAAACACAAATTAAAGTTGCAACCTAACCAAATTACTACATTGAAATATCATCTTGATTTGTATATACTTCGAAGTTTCTTATTTATTATTATTTTTAAATTTAATTTCTATATATATATTTTATAAATCATAAATTTAGTTTTCAACCGTTTGTTATGAATCTTAATTAATAAAAAAATAATTTGTAGCCGCTAAATTTATTAGAATTAAAAAATACAAAGACTAAGATTTAACAAATCCAAATAAATTGTTTACTTAATATTGTAAATATATTATTAGAGTTTGAAGTTTTTATATTTTTCCCTCATCGAATTTTAATCTTTATCTTTGCACTTTTATAAATCTTAAATTTAATTTTTTAAAATTAATTTAAATCGAAATTGATTAAATAAGAATAGTAATAATATTTATGCTGTAAACAAGTTTTCAAATTTGTTAATAGGTAATAATTTTTCAAGTTGGTTAGGAATTATAGAAAAAAGGGGTTTTTAAAGAATAATAAAAAATATAAACTATATTTACTATTAAGGATAAAAACTCATTACATTTTATTTTGACATAAATGTAAATAATTTATCCAAAAGTCCATAAATGTCGATTATTTTCTCATAAATTTTATATATACCCTGGTTGGTTTTGAATATTGCGAGTTGTATATTTATTGTCCTTCTTCACAAAGCTCTTCTTTTCGATTTGTTCATTTGCGATTTAATTATTCATCTTCTTTTTTAAATTTTCTTTCTTCGGCGTTTTGATCCATCGTATTATATGAACCCGAAAACATTCCCACTTCACAATTTGAATTAGAGAACAAGACATTAGAAACAAATTAGAGAACAAGGAACTTAAAGTAAAATGTAAGAGTAAACGCCAAATAAGAATCCAGTTCATGAAGGTTTGGAACTGAAAATGACTAATTTTTCAAGCCAACCCATGAGAATCATCAACTGCAGAGTTCAGACATAACGATATACATAGCAAAGGAATCAAAACGTTTTTGCTTGGATTAAACAGGCATCGTGAATCTACTGAACATGCATAACAAAAAAAGGTATAAAAAACTGAAGAATTCTAGAAGGATACAGAGATGTATCGTGGTCAGTAAAAAAAGAGATAAATGTTATCAAATTTGAAAAAATGAAATTCAACTGCAACTCAATTTTCCTCTATATCCTTGTTTTTGAGATCAAAATCACAAATTAGTATTTGATAGGAGCAATAAGTTTAAGTTGGGGACCAAGCTTCTCCTCATCAACCTTCTTGGCCTTAATCCAAACAGACAATCCAAACACAAAGAGAAAGTGTTAAGATGGTATATTCGAACTACTAGAAGGTTATACAAGGCTTGTTTATGTGGAGTAAGTTTACATAAGAGAAGGTAACAATAATAAATAATAATTTCTCGTAACAAATCAGAACTAACGCTACTAACAAAGGAAGCAGTGTGAACGAGGTGAAAAGGCAGGCCAAGCCATGTGCATTATTCATATTTCCAAAAGTTTCCCACTTCGACATTTGCATGCTGTGATATATAATTCCATATACAAGTGCAAAAGTAGTCAAGGGAAAATATGAAAATAAATATGCAATTGAACAATTAACATAATAATTAACTTCAAACACATGATTGGAGATCACCATATACTATTTACATAAACAAAATGTTAAACATTCAAAAGAGTGAACAAATAAACACCCAACAAGCATTATGGGTGTGAACTGGACTTCATCATTAATTGAGTCAAAATATACCAATTGCAGTTATAAACCAAACACCAATACTTACGTATCAAATTCAAACAGCAACACTAAAAATTTAAATTACATTATCGGTAAATTTTTTTACAATAATTCAAAAGATAAATTAACGGTAATAAATAGGTCACCTAATCTAATCAAACTAATGCATAAATGGACATGACCTATCTTATGGTCTACAGATTCTTCAAATACCTGCAAATTTTTCGTACCTTCTTATTAGCTAGAACACAAATGAACTTTTTTTAAAAAATCAAGGTAAAATTAAAAAAAACAAATAAAGGATGCAAAATTGAAATAAAAAACCGACTACCTAAGCTGCATAGTATAAGTGTTGCATTGGTAAGTTTCAATTTTTACGAGAAATAAATATAATAAACTATTTCAATCATAACCATGAGTAAGAGAGAAAAATAAAAATTTTCAAAAAAGTGAAACTAATAAATATCTCATCTAAAAGAAATATGGCCAATTATTTGAATTGCATTTTGTATTATATATAAATAAAACTAAAATAATGTCACAAAAGTGAAATTGATAAAATATCACATCTAGAAGAAAGTGTAACAATTATTTGAACAATCCAATACTAAAGAATGTTAAAAAAGAGAGGAGGTTCAGTTACCTTAGCTTTGTATACAACAAATACGGAAAGCCAAAAGGAAAAAGGAAAAAGGAAATCTACACTCGTTCTAACAAGAAATAAATATAATAATGATTATTCAATGTCATAATCGAGTAAGTACCAAGATTGAAACTGGACTGAAAACGTAGACTGTGATAAGAAAATAAAAAGGAAAAACCCACCAAGAATGAAACTAGAAGACATCTGTCTAATTAAAGGTTGAAAATATAGAAAAATTGTTTTTCGAACAACCAATTTTTCTTAAATCACCTCAAACACTACAAGGAGCATAGGTTCTGCTGACGCAACTTTGAGTCACAAAAACGTCATTGGGTGTCGGTGGAAGCTACGCCAGCATAGGACACGTCGTAAGAGGTAATAGTGACGCCAGAACGAGACGACATTGACATAGGATTTTGACTGACGCATGATTTGCCGACAAGGTTAACATGTTGGATACTAATGCCAACGTTAGGTCAGAGCGTTGACAAAAGGGTTTTGTCGACGTCGGGTCAATGCATCAGCAATAAGGAAGTGTCGACGTTGTTGTGTACGTCGTTGAACGTAAGACAGACGCAACATCGACATCACTTGGAACGACGCAGCGTCGTTATAGGCGACCATTAGCGACACGACTTCTGCATCGGAAAAACCCTTTTACCATTTTTTTTGTTTTTTATTATTTAAGTTTTTGTTGTTACTATTAAGATCGAATTCGATTTAAATTGATTGAAATTCTAAAACAGGTATCGTAAAATTAATAAAATATCAAATCAAATATATATTAAAATTAATTCAAATATTTGTATACACACGTTTGTAGGTAGAAAAATTACATGAATAACCTAAATTAAAAACAGAAAAGACTAAAAACTAAAAAAACTAATCTAAGCGATACAGATACAGTTCCAAAATGACTTCGAACCTACAATGACACAAAATTAAAGTTTAAATATATATCACCCCAATAAGAAGTGAAGGAATGCAAAAGTTCAAAATTACGTACATTAAATGAAGAAATCAAGGTCTTCTCGCTCATCGAGTGCGTTCTTCAATCATCTTCCTCATTTCTTCCATCTTCTGACCACTTTCCCCGTGCGTCCTTTTACTTTCTTCTTCTACTTCCTAAAGGCGAGAGTTTTTAGCTCGTTGTCCTTGGTGTGAATCTCTCGCTCGTGGGATGTAGAGAATAAACTGCCAGCAGCGTGTCAGGACTTTGGCCTGGGGCTCCAACCAAGACCTTTTGAGTTGCCCAGTCGTTTACCCAAAACTATCTTGCATATCTCGTCCCCAGAGAGTGGTTGAGAATCCTCTGGGGTGGGCTGGGACTGGATGGCCAAGATTTGATTTTGCAATAAAATTTTTTATTGATTAAGTAAAACACGTATAAATGAAATGTATGTACAAAATAAGACTTACACAACAGAACTTACATGAGCATTTGCAATTGTTGGCAAAATGAATTGGCCATCCCGAACATGTGTTTCCTCGAATAACTCCACTCAGCCTATTGGATGACCCCATTTTCTCGTGGGCTCGTGCGCTCGGACTTGACGCTGCTACTGTGGTTGTAAGGTTGCTAGTAGCAGCCTTATTCATCGATGATTGCTCTTACATGCAAACAATATCAAAATGTTACATACAAGAAATAAACCATTTTTTCAGAACATTAAAAGTTCTAAATCAACTAAAATTGTCGAGTAAGATATTGGTCGCATAGGAAGTGGCAATCTTCCACATGATTCTTCAATTATGGGGGTGGGTTGACACGTGCTTGTTCAAGATCACTGAACTTATTGAAATGGCGATGATTCTGCCTTTGAACTCCTTCCATGGTTAAAGACCGAACATGAATATATGTAATTAGTCTTTCTCTCTCTCAAATGCTAAATTTCTTCCATGAATAAGTAACACCTCACAAGTATCCTATATCTCAAATTTCAACTAAAAAATCTATCTAACACTTTCAACTAACCAACTAACCAACGTTAATAGCAACCTAACACTTCGAACAAATTATCATAACTAAAGGCTAAGATAATTCTAAATAAATAACAGCTACCTTACTAGGTTACATAACTGCAGAATAGCCACAACAAACCAATAAATATTTTCAAGTATTTAAACAATTTCAAGAATTTAGAAATTTCATCAAATTCATCAATCTCTCGACAACAATCAAAATCATAATTTCACTAATAATCAATTTATACAATTTCAATTTACAATCTAATTTAACTTATTCATACAACAATTTTAATTTACAATTTATAATAAACAAAATACAATAACAATTTTAATTTAAAATTTATAATACAAGAAATTAGTAGACCTTGCCCGATGCAGCCACACGTTGGAAAAATCACGGTTTGCATCGGAAGACTCTGACAACTCCATTCTCAGTTTGCCTAGATGCCTTTAATGAAATGAAAAAGGAAGCTTTATCGAGTTCATGCTAAGATAAAGAGTCAAAAGTCACACTCTAATAGGAAAGAGATCGAAAGAAGATCTAGTTCCTATAAAAAGAATAATGGATTTCTAGTGAGGGCTCGACTAAAAGTAGAGGAGAAGACCAAATCAATGAAATTTGATGATGAATATTTGAAAAAGAAAGAAGAAAAAATCAAGGTGCAAAGATCTATGGACCATGCAGCGATCCGAAGGACTATCTATTAGGGAATTTGAGAAGGATGGACTCCATAAAATCAATCAAGAAGTCGATGCCCACGTAGCAGATGAAATACAATAAAGGGAAGACTCACTTCTCGAATAGGATGAAGAAATTCGTTAATTCAGAGTTATGGGACAAAAACTCCTAGTGTATAAAGGAAGGTTGGGGCCACCAGTCGTTGCAGGGGTCCCTCACTCGGGCAGTGGCAGATCTAGAAAATTTATTGACAGGGGGCTTCGAGTTGTAACTTAGAGAAAAAAAGAATTTGGAAAAAAATTACATAAAGAAGACTTGAACTTGGTTGGAAGGGGGGGCTAACGAGCAAAGTTACCACTAAACTATCTACAAATATTAAACATTAAATAGTTTTATCTATACATATTATATAAAGACAATAAAGTTGAGGGGGGCTCGAGCCCCCCGAGCCTATACTAAATCAGCCGGTGCACTCGGGTATCAGAACGAGAAAGGATATAAGGGTGCATTGAAATATCCAAGAGTCAGAAATGGGAGGGGGGTTCTAAAAAGGAAGAAAAAGAGAAATGAAAGCGAAAACTAGTACAACAAGGAAATATGTGCTCCTAACCTCTCCTATGCCTACTTTTTGGATAAGTCACTTGGACCCTTTGCTTATAGAATATGATCTCTTTCTGACTATAGAATAGAATAAGAGGGGTCTTCGAGAGTCGAGCTATTGTGGTAGTAAAGGAATCACACGAGGAGAGTGGCTCCAAAAGAACAAAGGACGAAATACAAAAGATGCCTCAAAGCCATATGACCACGAAAAGGATGAGGGTAGGATTTATAGATCTCCAAAAACAAAGGTCTAGGGATGACCTTGTGAAAACGAGGATCAAAGAGGTTTTTTAGTCTTTCTTCATATTGCATGATATAGAAAGGACCGTACCCGATATTAAATTTTCTAAAGGAGCATGGTGACCCCAAGGAGTACAACATTGAGGAAGGGAACTAAGTTCGAAGTACCTACTCATAGATTGGGTTGCCTGCCAACTTACTTTTTAGAGGCCCATCAAGACAAAGCTCTTATTCCAATATGGGGAATAATCAATCGGTAGATCTCACTTCCTAAGAACAATTTCACTATCTTTTTTCTAGCTTTCAAACCTTTATTCATTGTTCACTTTTCTATCTTTCATTCTCTCTTGTTTAAAGAATCCCACAAGCACTACGATATTGTGCTCTTTGTAGAGTTCCATGAACCAGACCTAATCGACTAGATTTGTGGAATCCAATCGAATTTGATCGTAGCTTCAAGTTCAGGTGCCGTACCACGACCGAAAAGGAAGGGGCTGCGAACCTTAAGAGGCCAAGGTTTCTTGCTAACTCTTAGCCACTTCTTAGAAGGAAGTGCAACTTGATTGTCAAACGGAATCAAGAGGAAGGTAAATCCACGTAGCGGTAGATTATGAAAATATGTCCTCGGATTAGCTTGTATAGGGGATGTGATTGGAATTCATCTTTTCTTTCTTTCTATCACCAAGACACCAAGTCTTATTTATTTATGTTTTCTCCCGGCCCCCATGTGAAGGGATAAAAGCTTTATGGTAGCGGAAGAATTTAAAGAATCGTTCCTCAAATTAATTTTGAAAATCTTAAAATACAAGTACATTGGCAAAAATTAGAATCAAAATTTTAAATAAAAACTAAGCATGCTTTTAATTTACAAGATACAAAGAACTTACTTTCAATGAAGTTTCTGAATCTACAAACCACCAAATTGGGAAGACCACCCGTCAAAGACCTTCCTATCCTCCCTAAAAAATAATAAATCTAAATTAAAAATGTCTCGTAAAAAGATATGACACAACAAAGGACAAAAAAAAAAAACTCAAAGATAAATTTAAGAACAATCATAAAGAAAAAATGCTAACCTAAAAGATAAATTTATATTAAAAATGTCTTTTTAAAAAGACATCTCACAAAAAAAAAATAAATCAAATTTTCATAAACAATCCATAATACATGCAAACAAGCAAAAATATAATAAATCTAAATTAAAAATCTCTCATACAAAGCAACAAGCTCTTACAACAAATAACCAAAAAAAAAAAAAAAAGAAGAAGAAACCCAAGATTTCAAAAATAATCCATAATTAGGGGCGATCATCGGACGGACAGGGTCGATTTTGTACAAAATCGGGATCGAAAACTGACCTAGATAATTGATTTATTCTAAGGAAAACGGACAACGATGTTCAGCGGTCGTTTTGGTAGGTTTGCCTCAATTTGGGTTGGTTTTTCGAAACCTTTTGATTAAATCGACCATCGACCATGTCTAATAAAAATCAACCATTGGGTGTCGGTTCGATCGACTTGGGTCTGTTCGTATCGGTTTTCGAGTGTCGATACTAACCCCCTATCCATAATACAAAATGTAAGAAAGCTAAAAAAATATTCAAAACTATAATTGAATAAAACAAGTTAAAAAAAAAAAAAAAGCTCACAATAACAGAAAAAAAAAAAAACTCAAAAGGAAAAGTTTCTCTTCTGAATTAAAAGAAAAACACAATATATGCGAGCAAACTAAGAAATAATAAAATTTAAATTAAAAATGTCTCAAAAAACAACATCACACAACAAAGAACAAAAAGAGAAAAATAAACTCAAAATTTCATAACAATCTATGCAAAAATGCAAATTAAAAGATAATAAATTTAAATTTCCTAAAAGGACATCGCACAACAAAAGAGAAAAAGAAAAAACTCAAAATTTAAGCTAAACCTAAATTAAAAATGTCTCTAAAGAAAAATCACACAATAAAGAACCAAAAAAAAGAAAAAAGAAAGAATTGAAACTCAAAATTATATAACAATCCATGATTCAAGCAATAAGATAAAATGTCTCATAAAAAGCACCCAACTAAAATGTCTCTAAAAAAACAAGAAACCCAAAATTTCAAAAAACAACCCATACTACAAAATGCAAACAAGCTAAAAAATAATAAATCTAAATTAAAAGGGCTTTCTAGCTTGAGTTTTTGCTGTTCAGGATGCCTCATCCTCAATCGCTCTTGAATGAAAGGCAAAAATCAGCCTCTGCCAACAACATCGATATGTTTCATTGATAAGGTCCATATTCACCTTTTCTTTGCCGCCTTGATTTTGCAATATTATTTCTCAATCTTCTTTGAACCTTATAATTGAACCACTTGAGTTTTAGTTCCATTAATCAGCATCTAGCCCTTTGTTTTTAGGGTAGAGTCCACTTTTCTTATCTCGTAAATAAAATAAAAAATAAAAAATAAACATAATACTTGCAAGCAAGCTAAAACATAATAAATCTAAATTAAAAATATCCCATAAAAAGACATCACACAACAAAGAACAAAAAAAAATATCAAAATTTCATAACAATCCATAATACAAATGCAAGCAAAAAAAAAAAAAATCTAAGTTAAAAATGTTGGCACAACAAAGGAAGAAAAAACTCAAAATTGAAGAAAAATCCATAATGAAAAATGTAAACTAAAAGATAATTTAAACTAAAAATGTCTTCTAAAAAGACATTGCACAATTGGACTTAAAAATAATAATCTATAGTCGTTCTAACAAGAAATAAATATAAAAATGATTATTCAATGTCACAACAAAATGAGCAAAATTTAAAATAAGAAATAAAAAAGAAAGACCCAACAATAATGAAACTAAAAGACCCATGTCTTCTCTATTACGATTGAGGTAATATAGAAAAATTGATTCTCGGACAACAAATTTTTCTTAAATCACCTAAAAAATCAAAGCAGTGCTCCATAATAAATGATAAAGGTTATAACATATCCAATAAATCAAACAATAAAACTTTCAAAATATTAAAAAGAAAAGAATAGAAAAACCTAAGAGGGAAAGCTGGTGAGATTGAATATGGGGCTGTGCGTATATCAAATCCAAGAGGACGATCAAATTGAAATTAGATAACCAAAATGCATTTAACTAGAATCATAATATTTTATTAATTAAACAAGGAAAAGGGTAGTTTGTTAAATTCACTTGCCAATTCACAATTAGAGGTTCCTTGCCTCGTGTTTTCTGAATTTGGTTCCAAATTCCAACCCTAATTAAATCAAAGAAGAAAAAAAATAAAAAATTAATTATTCAGTGAAAGAGTTGAAAAGGATGTTGATATTAACCACCGCGACAAAAATGATAAAATAACTAAAGCAGGGACGACAATATCTGATACATGTAATTAATTGAAGCAGAGGAGAAGAGTAACTAACCTAGTGATGTTGAATCCAAGAGGAAAAAAATAATGAAAACCCTACTAATATTTCCGATAAGCAAAGAATTGTCCCCTTTTGTGGCTTTTTATATCCAAATATTACCATTGCGATCAACTGCCGATCAACACTTCATCTCTATTTCAAATTTCAAATTAAATAGAGAAACAATTATTTTATTTTATTTATGTTATATACATATATTTGGAATAAAATATATTATATGACAAGTGTGAGGATTCTTTAACATTATTGACTTCCCTGATTCAAGGTCTTCACCACTATTACTGACTTCCCCAATTGGGACATGGTCGTGGAGCCCTTAACCAATAGAATGAAAATATTAAAAAAAAAATCCATAATTAAAAAACATTCAAAACTATGAATGAAATCAAACCGCGACAAATAGAATGAAAATGTAAAAAAAAAAAAAAAAAAAAAAAAACTCAAATTGAAAAGTTCCTCCTCTAAATTAAAAAAACAAAATCCTTAATACAAAATAAAGGAAGCTCAAAAAGTATCAAGTCTAAATTAAAAATGTCTCATAAAAAGACGTCGTACAACAACAAAAAAAATTCAAAATGTCATAACAATCAACAATGAAGAAATGCAATAAAATCACACAACAAAAGAAAAAAAGAAAACTCAATATTTAAGAACAATCCATAATACAAAATGCAAGCAAACTAAAAAATAATAAATCTAAATTAAAATATCTTAAAAAGACATCGTACAGCAAACAACAAGAAAAAACTCAAAATCTAATACAAAATGTAAGCAAGCAAAAAAAATAATAAATTTAAACTAAAAGTATTTTTTAAAGAGCCATCACACAACAACAAAGGACCAAAAAAGAAAAAGAAACTCAATTTCAGAAATCAATCCATAATATATCAAATATAAGCAAGTTAAAAGATAATAAAATCTAAATTAAAAATGTCTCGTAAATAGACATCGCACAACAAAGGACAAAAAAACTCAAAACTTTATAACAATCCATAATACAAATGCAAGCAAGCAAAAGAAATAATAAATCTAAATCACACAACAAAGAACAAATTTCATAACCATCATTGATTCAAGCAGCAAGCTAAAATGTCTCACAACAAAGGACAAAAAAAAAAAATCCAAAATTTCAAAAAACAATCTATAAAACAAAAGGAAAGCAAGCTATATTATAAATCTAAATTGAAAATGTCTCGCGTAGAAAGCATCACACAATAAAGCACAAAAAAAACTGAAAATTTCATATCAATTCATAATACAAAATGCAAGCAAAGCAAAATAATAATAAATCTAAATTAAAAATGTCTCATACAAGCAGCAACCTAAAAAGTTAAAAAAGGACTAGAAAAAGAAAAGAAGAAACTCCAAATTTCAAAAATAATACTCAATGCAACATGCTAATAATAAATATAAATTAAAAATGTCTTGTAAAAAGATATGACACAACAAGGAAAAAAAACCCAAAATTTCTTAACAATTCATAATACAAGCAAGCAAAAACATAATAAATCTAAATTAAAATTTTTCATATAAAATAATCACACAACAAAAGACAAAAAAATAAAAACAGAAACTCAAAATTTCACAACAATCTATAATGCAAAAATGCAAACAAAGAGATAATAAACCTAAATTAAAAATATCTTATTAAGAGATACCACACAACAAAGGATAAAAAAAAGAGTAACAATTATTCAAACAATCCAATAGTACAATTAGGAAGCAGCCAACAAAACTAAAAGAATGTTATATAAGATGGAAGGGATTATTGGACTTTTCGAACCCCGAAGGTGCAAATTAACAAAGGCCAAAAGAAAATAAAATCTACTCTCCAATAATCCATGTATAATACAAAATGCAACCAGGAAATAAAATAATAAACCGCACTAACAAAAGACCAAAAAAAGAAAAAATTCAAAATTTAAAAACAATTTATACCGGAAGCAAGCTAAAAAATAATAAACCTAAAATAAAAATGTCTCATAAGGAGAAATCGAAAGGACCAAAATGAAAAAAAATATACAGAAACTCAAAATTTCAGACAAATCCATTTTAGTGTCGGATCCCACTGCTATTTATAATGAAAATCAATAATTGCAGTGCAATTATTAATTTCACTATTGTCTTCACAGTAGTTCCAACAATAATTACATTTGAGAATTTCAGAATGGCCGACAGGACAGGACCCCTTGTTTGGCTTATTCTGAAAGTCTTTTCTTCTTTTGAAAATCTAAATATATGATAAAATTTGTGGGACAGACCCCACTATCTCTTATCAAAAGTAATAAAGAAAGCAATAAGAAAGCAATAAAGGATAGATGAGATATATCTGCTAATCATGGAATCTTCCTTCTGAAAACTTGTTAGGGAAAATAATGACGTCACCCGGTTGTCTTCTGATTGGCTTGGATTGTTAATTCCTCGTATATCGATCGTATAGGCATCTTTCATGCTCTTCGGATTAAACGGCTTCACCATTGGTCTTACTTCGACCTCCCGCCTGCTGCCATAGAAGCACCCATCCTCTAAACATGATTTCTGCCTCGTGAGATATAGGAATCTTCTCTTATAGAGTCAATCCATAACGCTAACCGCGCCGCCCGAGGGTGGTGAATCCTCTTCAGAAGTATGCCATCTTCGTCATGGAGTCTTCTCTTTCAAATGCTTCTTCATTGAAAATCCAGAACTTTAGCATACTGTTAAAGCGATGATAAGATCGGAATACAAAGATCTTATCTAAATAAATGCAAGAAATTTAAACAAATTAATTTACAGTAATTTACAATAATTAAAAACACTTGAATGAAATTAAACTCTTGAAATTTGTAGATTCACATAGGTTGTGAATCTAGAAATGGGTCATTAATGTCGTATCCATCATATGGATCGAGGTTGTCTTCATCCTCGTTGATATCGTTGACAGAGGAAGGAGAAGCCGCTTCGTCTTGAAAGTCGTCTGTATCCAAGAACTGTACTGCGACTGTGTTGACGACGGAGTTGAATTCTTCTTGAGATCCGGCTCCGGCCAATGATGACATGACTGCGTTCTTTGCAAGGAGAAATGTTTCGTCTTCTTGTCTTGTCATGTCTTGGAGATGAATGTTGGCTTTAAACCAATCTTTCATCTTGTTGACTTTGAGGTGAGAGAATTAAACTTTTCCCACCACTTGATCTTGAGGGATTTGCTCAGGGCTTTGAAATTACCAGATGGTCCTAGCTGGAAATTCCAGCAAAAGATCCATGGTATTTGAAAATACAAAGTGAATCTAAACGTCTTTGAAAGGGGAGACGAATAGATACTTTGTTGGAATAGATGGTATGAACGTTGGACTTCAACCGGAAAGATCTCCTCGGAGAGTCCAAAGTACATCCACCAATTTGGAAAGTGCATTTTGTAAGCTTGCTTACAAAATGTCACAAACCATGAGTGGTTGTAAGCTTGAAGCCAAAATACTAAATACCATGCCTTTGTGTAGTCACGGTAGTTGTATGATGGTAGTTTGAAAGGGTGAGAAAATTTCTTACCCACAAACATCCCCTGTTTCCAGTAGGATGGAGTGAGAACCCGGAATATTCTCAACTTTGAGTAAATAATCTTTGAAGGATCATTTTTGTCAGGAATATGAGTGATTTCAGCGGATTTGGAATCGACTAAAATATACTCATAAAAAGTCCTGGTTTTTTAAAGATCATCTGGCAGAAAGTTGAAGCCATGAGGAAAAACTTGATTATAGACTTCTTGGATAGAAGGTCCGTCGAATTCTGTTTCGATGGTTAAATCTACCATTGTTGTTTTGGTAAAATAACCCTGGATAGGAGGTCTAGGCTGGAATACCTTTGGCCTGACTATTTAAGAAAACGATGAAGGGTTCCTCAGAATTGGGGATTTTGAGGAGGAAGCGGCTGGAGAAGTAGCACGCTTGTTTGGAGTTGAAACACCAGAAGGGCCTAACAATGTAGTTGAAGGATATGGAGGAAGACCTGAAGGGTCTGTTTGAGTGGTCAAAGTCTGTGGAGAGGAACCTTGACGACGCCTGGATACTTGTTCAAATTGTAAATCCATGGCGTAATTTTCTGCACTCATCGGAGCGGGTGCAGATGATTGATTTAAGGGTTGATTTCCCTTAGAAGGAGGAGTAGTTCCTGAGGAGGAAGCTACTGATTGAAGTGAATAGTTTTGTGGACTATTCTTTTTGGGTGGAGGTCGTTGCGTTGGTAGCCGTTGCCGGCCGGGAGGAGGCTCCATTCTGTGATAAGAAATTCAAAGTTGATTGTGGGTTTCTCAAGATATGCTCTCTTGAGAGGTAATCGGCCGGCTCAATCTTGAAATCGAAGCAAGATAAGATCGCCTGCCACCTGGCGAAGATTTGCTTAGAGATAAGATTTTTGACATCCTTTTCAAAGATGAATTTGCTCACCTTTGAATCTGTTCGGATAAGGAAATCTTTGTTGATTAGATCTCGTTGGAATTTTTGAACACAAAGCACTATTGATAGTACTTCTTTTTTTTATGGTGGAATAGTTTTTCTGTGTGCTATTCCAGACTCCGGAATGATAACGGACAATGGAAATTTTTCCGTTAAGGTCCTGTTTCAAGATGCCGCCGTAACCGATATCAGAGGCATCTGTATCAATTATTAGTTTGGCCTGTTCATCTACAAGAGATAAGCATGGAATGCTTTTGGCCAAAGTCTTAATTGATTGGACTGCTCGAGTATGTTCGTCCGTCCATGGTTTTGGATTTTTCTTTAGTCTGTCATAAAGTGGCAGACAAATTGAGCGGAGATCTCGAATGAAATCGCCGATATAATTGATGCAACCCAGAAATCGCTGTAGCTGTGTTTTGTCTTGTATTACATCTAGAAATTTGTCCACAAATTCCAGAGATCGTTAAATTGGTTTGATAATTCCTTGATTAATATCATAACCAAGAAATCTTATCATTGTTTGAAATAGTTTGATCTTTGGTTGGGATACCACAAGACCGTTGGATTTGATTACATTTAGGAATACATGTAAGTGCTTGAAATGTTGATCCATTGAGCTTGAAAATACCAAGACATCATCAATATAGACGATTGTGAATTCTTGATATTGGTTGAAAATGTCGTTCATAATTTTCTGAAATTCGGATGGAGCATTCTTTAATCCGAATGGCATGACGTTCCATTCAAATTGTCCAAATTGGATGAATCTGGATTTGCCAAAATCCTGATTTCATGTCAAACTTTGAGAAGACTTTTGCTAGAGTAATTCGCTTTAGCAAGTCCTGACGATTAGGAATTGGATACCTAATCCATTTGAGAGCTTTGTTGAGGGGCTTTTAATTAATGACAAGTCTAGGGACACCACGCTCTTTTTCTGCCTGGTTGTTGACATAAAAGGCCGAACATGGCCATGGGCTTTTGGATGGGTTGATAAGTCCCTTTTTGAGAAGATCTGCTATTTCTTCTGTGCAAGTTTTGACCAGATCTTTATTCATTTGAATGGGCCGTGCCTTGGTAGGGACTTGGTCCTCCTTAATTCATTAACATATGGTAGAGTCATAATATGTTTCTTTCGATTCCAAAATTCATTTGGAAGACTCGAACAAACTTCATTTTCAAGCTTCTTTTGGAAGTTTTGTATTTTGAGTTGAACAGATGGCTTATTTATCTGAGAAGCCACCTTGCATGTTTTGACCTCGTCTTGAAGGAATTTGATTTGCTTTTCTTTCCTGACGATGCGATTGATGAATTGATGAATTGATGAATTTCTTCTTCAATGTTAGAAATGTACTAAGGAGTTATTGGGTGAATGAACTCGAAAGTAATTTCTTTGTCGAATTTCTTTGAGATTATATCCTTGTCAGTGACGTGAAAAGGATATAACTGAGTTAGGAATGAGGTTTCTAAAATGATTCCTTCATTAAGGTTTTT
Organism: Cucumis hystrix; assembly: GCA_025688845.1. Lineage (NCBI taxonomy): Eukaryota > Viridiplantae > Streptophyta > Magnoliopsida > Cucurbitales > Cucurbitaceae > Cucumis > Cucumis hystrix. Next base: position 18,652,331 of record CM046893.1, read on the forward strand.
AACCAAAATGAAAGTGTTGATGAAGCACACGTCTCCTTTGCAAATGTGCACCTTTGATAACTTGAATTGGATGTTGAGGGGATTGCCGTTGGCTCCACTCAAAGACTCCTTTATTTTTTCAAAATATTTAGAAGGAACGAGCCCTTCTTGGATGACATTTTGATCCGCCCCTGAATCAATAAGGGCAAGAGCTTCGAGTTGAAAGTCTTTTACCTTAAAGACTATCTTTGACATCCATTTTTTATTTTGAACTTTGCTGATGTAATTGATACTTCTGGTTTCACCGGGTTCTTCGATCAATAGTGCTTTTCCCGAAATTTTCCTTTCAGGATTGGTTGAGGAAGTTCTTGGGGTTTCCTTTAAGCTTTGAGCTTCTTGAAATGCCTGGAAGGCTTGTTCAAGAAGTGTGAGGCGTTGCTTGTTGTCTGCAACTTCTCTTTTGAGAACCTTTACTTCATAATTAAGGTCTTCTACTTGAATAGGCTTTTTTGACTCTCCTTTGATCCGATTCAGAATCTCTTGGTACGAATATATGATCGGACTTTGAACCGTCTTTTGAGAATTCTGTTCCTCAACGCTCTTTCTGAGTTTGAGAAGGCAAGTCCGCTTTGAATTCTCATCAGGTAATTGTTCGATAAGATCAAAAAGAGTTTCTTGATCTTTCGTGATGACATTGATATGACCGAAACATTTACCAGCACATTTTCCTGTGCAAGGAATTGCTCCTTCTTCATCGCTTGAGTCACTTTGAGAGTAGAAGGCATCTTCGCTAGAAGATCCTTCATCAATGAGGAGGTTGATACCTTCTTCTTCTGAAGAGGACTCGGTTTGAGAAGAGGTGTCATCCTCTGACCTTATGGCGTAAAGAAGAAATTGTCTAGTCTCTTCATCCATTGCCAGAGTATTGATCTTGTCCTTTAAAGGACAACGGTTGGCATAATGACCTTTGCGATTGCATTTAAAGCAAACGTTGTTGGTCTTTGAAGAATAATGCATTTTGCCTTTATTCCTGTTGTAGTATTTCCTCTTTCTTCGGGGAAATTCAGGGTCTTTAGCTTTACTTCGGCTAAAGAGTCGCTTGGAAGAAGATTTTTTTCTTTTTTTCTTTTCTTCCTTTGGTCCTTTGTTAAGGCCATATTGCTTGCAAAAGGTGCCTAATTCTTTTCGATAATCAGAATCCTTGATCACCTTTGTGGTATGCTTGTTCTCTGTACATAGATTAATGCATATTGCTTGAACTGTGGCTGAAATATCTCCGAAAGTTAATTTAGACCAGTCAATTTGCTTTGTGACTACATTTGTTGCCACTGTTTGATAGAATTTTTTAGCAATGTAATGCGAAAGTCCTTCGACAAATTTTTGCTTCCAGATGTCTGCTCCGCAAGTTGTCAGGGTATAAAGACTTGCCATGAAAGTATCTTTATACCATTTGTATCTGCTCATCTTATGACACCGTAATCCCAGGAGGGATTCCGTTGCAAGATTGAAATGGATTTGAGTGCTACCAATGAAATGTTTTGTCATTATGTAGACTAATTGGTTGACCATATCTGGTTCTTCAACTTGGATAGGGGTAGATTCATTCTCTGTTTTGACAACTGTTCTTGTAGCAGTTAAGATGCGGTATCTTTCTTGCTCAGTCAGTTGATTGTGCCTCCAGCTCCTTAGGTTTCCTGTAAAACTTGAAATGAGGATTTGGACCGTTTCAATTGTTGTTTTCCTGGCGCTATAGGCTGAGGCTGCCAGTAACATTTCTTGGAATGTATTAATCATTTGAGCCTCAGAATATCCATCAATATTCCAGGTGACTATAGACATTCCATCATAGGTATGTCTATCATGATGAAGATCATCCCATCCCAGATCAGGAGGTGAGGGTTGAGGGTAGTGGTTTTTCATATCTACCCATTGAGCTACTGGAAGAATCTTTGAAGTAGAAGCTTGGGATAAGGAATCTTTTTTAATCATGTTGATTCCTTTCAGATTCTCAACTTTGTTTGTTGAGATCTTATTACTTTCCATCGTCGCTGTAAAGACTTTTGCCTCTTTGTTGATTTCAGCCAGATAGTCTGAAGCATCATCTTTGAATCTACCGATATTAAAGCTGTTGGGCTGAAAAATCGGTTGATTAGGATCAGCTTGAGGAATCTCAGGGTTTTTGTTCTTGATTGGAAGGCCTGGATTCTCTATTCTTTCTACTACTTTGGATACTGTGGAAAGAAATTTGTTAGTATAATTGAGTTGTTGTTGGATATTCTTAATCTCTCGAACTCCAACTTTTTGTACTTTATCCTAATCGATGGTCTTATAGGGGGAAGAGACCATCTTGATGGCAGGGATTATAGGATGAGGAAAATAAGCTTCTTCTTCGGGAGGATAGTTAGAAGCTATTTCTTTGCCCTTGGCAGTGACCTAGACACTTGATCCTTTGATCATTGTAACTTGGCCATCTGCTTCGAGTTTTTTGACGAGAGCTTCATTTCTAGTCTGCTCCTTTTGCTTCATTCCAGCGATGAAGTTTGGCATGGGGAGAAAGGGTTTCCTTGTCTCTGCTGGAGCAGCAAGCCACATGTCTAGATATTTGTTGTAGTAATCTTGAAAGCGTGCATCGTCGCTATCGCTAGAGATGACATTAATTTGATTGTAGACTGGTTCAGTTCTCCTTTCCATGTCGGATTGGGTAGGAGAAAGCGATCCTTCTTCTCTTTTGTAATGAACAGAGGGGATTGCACGAGAGAAGTCTACAGATGCTCGTATTGACTCAGATCTTCTTAGATCATCAGGGAATGAGTTCTCTGTCCTAGCAATTGAAGGAGTGCTTGGTCGGCTGCTCATTATTTCGCTGGTTTTTGGATATGAAGATTCTGAATTGAATTGAACTTCAACATTTCCATCGGGAAATTCGGTGATTGATGCCTCTGTGCTGTTTCTGATGATAGGGGATGTTTCTCCTTGTAGTCTCCAAACAGGATCCTTTGTTAGATATGCCCACTTGAGTGTTTTTGGAATGGTCATGGAAGATTTTTCCATATTCACTTCCATAAGCATGGTGTATTCCTTGGGTGATATACCTAAGGCTTTAGGAGAAAGGTTTGTATACATCAATTTAAAATAGATGCGATATGAAACGGCAAAAGGAAGTGATCCATCTTTTAGTTCAAGTCCTTGCGAATGAACATCAAGGCTTAAAGAATCCATTATGTTTCTATTTTGAAGAGAGACAGTAAGACCAGGTTTGCAATTAAAATAAACTGGTCCTTGTTCCAAATTTGATTGAACAATCCCTAGAAGAGAGGGAGTGAATCTGAGGTGCCTTTTATCTCTTAGAGCAAGGTAGACTTGTACATCTAGTCCTTCTCTAAAGAGAGGTTTTAAGGCGACTTGAACGCATCCGATGTGGAGGTATTTGAATTTTTTTCTGACCCTGAAGAGGGTTTCTTCAAATAGAAGCTTGATTGCAGTGAATTCATCTTTCATTGCAACATTCTCTTCGTTGATGACAATAACATCTTGCTTAGAGAAATTGAAGGTATTGATTTTGTATACCTGACTTGGGTCTATCTTTGGAATAGACCAATTTTTGAGTCGATTTTTAACCTGAGCCAAATGGGCTTCGGCTGAATTGAGGTTAGCTATAGCTTTTGAGAGATCATCGTCTGATCTTGGGTTCTTTGAAGCAATAGAAGTAGAAGAGGAAGTGGTCGTGTCGATTATGGGGGAGTGAGGAGAGAGCTTGGTAAGAAGTTTAGAAATCATGGGGAGAGAGGGAATCCATCAGTTTCCAGATGATGAACACGGAATCTTTAAGACATTAGTTTCTTTTATGAAAACAGATTTTGTTCTAAATCATATTAAGATCTTTGATCAATCAATCCTCTGTAAACTTGAATATCTGCATGGTTATATCATAAAAATTAGAAGAGTTCGTTCAAATCTTGAAGGTTCACCACTCCTTTATCAAGATAAGAAGAACTAACTCTTATAAGATTCATGTTTCAAACTACTAAATAGACTAAGTCGAGGAGAGATACCCAATCTAATATTTTTTAGACAAGATCGAAAATCATAATAGAGACTAATAATCCAAGAAGAATTCTTAGAACACCATCTTTCCACCTCTGGATTCAGAGAGAGGATGGGTGGACTAATTAAAAATAACACGATTGAAGAAAAAGATGCAAGCAGGACAAGGAGGATTCTTTAGCATTATTGATTTCCCTGATTCAAGGTCTAGCAATATTAATGAGTTCCCCTATTGGGGCATGGTTGTGGAGCCCTTAACATGGAATAAAAATATTCTAAAAAAAAATCCATAACTAAAAAAAAAATCAAAACTATGAATGAAATCAAACCACATTAGAAAGAAAGTGCAAAAAAAAAAAAATGATTACACAAAAGAAATAAAAAAAAACTCAATAAAAGAGAAAAAAATCTCAAAATGTTCCTCCTCTTAATTAAAAAAAAACAATCCATAATACAAAATACAAACAAACTTAAAAAATAACAAGTCTAAATTAAAAATATTTCATAACAATACATCGCACAACACAGCACAAAAAAAACTCAAAATTTCATAACAAACCACAATGGAGAAATCCAAAGAAATCACAGAACAAAAGACTAAAATGAAAAAGAAAAAACTCACAATTTAAGAACAATCCATAATACAAAATGCAACAAGCTAAAAAATAATAAATCCAAATTAAGAACGTCTTATAAAAAACATCGCACTACCAAAAAAAGAAAGAAACTCAATTTCAAAAAACAATTCATGACAAGCTAAAAAATAATAAATCTAAATTAAAAATGTCTTGTAAAAAGACATCGCACAACAAAGCACAAGAAAAAAAAAACTCAAAATTTCATAACAATCCATAATACAAAATGCAAGCAAGCAAAAAATTAATAAATTTAAATTAAAAATATCTCTTAAATCACACAACAAACAACAAATGACCAAAAAAAAAAAAAGATGAGACTCAAAATTTCCAAAAAAAATCCATAATACATAATATAATCAAGCTAAAAAAATAATAAAATCTAAATTAAAAATGTCTTGTAGAAAGATATCACACAACAAAGGAAAAAAAACTCAAAATTTCATAACTATTCATAATACAAATGCAAGCAAGCAAGAGAAATAATAAATCTAAATTAAATACGTCTAAATTATATATATATATGCTATAATACACTTTGTAATATTTGTACACCCATTGACTAATAACTAGTGTGTTAAAAGGTAGTTTACATACAAAAAGAATAAACATTGACATCTTTAGCTTCCAACAAGCCTAAAATCAGTACATTGGAACCAAGATTTTGCTACCAATCATACAAAAAGTCTTATATCAATCAATTGCTCCAAGTTGGCTTCACTGCTTCAATGAATTCTTCCAAACCTAGTAAGAAAACAAAATCTTATTTTAGAGTATCACTACTACAAAACTGACTTTACTTAACGCTTAAAAACTGTCAAGTATCTGTTTACTTGACGCTTTTCAATACATCAAGTAATCCAGTGTCAAGAATAAGAGAGTTTTTGTTTAACAAGGCTTACGGGTCAAGTAAAATTATACTTGACAGTTTATAAACGTCAAGTATATAAGATTTGTTGACATTTTCTACATGTCAAGAATTTGTTTACTCTTAACACGTTTTGCATGTCAAGTTTTTTTTTTAAATATTTTAAAATATTCCCATAATTGATCTTGCACCTGTTTTGAAATTCAACAATGCTGAACGTATATAAGTAAAGCAAGAAAGTACACATTGATTGAACAATTGAATCAACTAAACTTTTTCCATCAAAGAACTAATAATATTTTAACATATTGCATATATATATATATATCAATGAACCATATACAAACACATTGTTAGCCTAAACTTCTAACAATAGCCTAAACTTTCCATATCTATGTGTAGCCTAACTATAGGTGTATCAACAAAATATCAACAAAACTAATTTACCTAGTTATATCAAGTATATCAACAAAATATCACACCAACATTCAGTATTAACAAAACTTGTCTAACCCAAAATATAATCACCATAATCAAATGTGGCCACCCAAAAATTCAGCAAGCTTCGTTCGCACTTCATCCAATTTGAATTGACTATATGAGCTCCTTGTATCAATATGATATGAAACCCAAAATATTAAAGTTAATACTTTGATTACTTGAATTGTAGAAAATAATTCAAATAATCATTTAAACACAACATATCGAATCTGTGACTACTATGCTTCCATTAGTGATTATACTCTCATCGTTGGCATTCTAAGACCCTGATAGTACAACCATTTTTGAACCACAAAGCTACATCACATTGTAAGATATATGCAATGGAATAAATCATAAAATTGTTGTTGATATAACAAATTAGATGAACATGCTTGTGTTTTATATTTAAAAATCATGTAAAAATGCTAATTCAATGCACTTAGCAAGACAAAATTCCAAATCTCAAAGCTCCTTAATCTTAAGCAAAATTAACTGTATGAAAGGGATGTACGTACTAAGAATTGGGAGTTACTGACGCTGCAAACTTTGAACCTTGTAGAGAAAATTTAGTGCTTTGTTAGAAGCTTATAAGATATATCAGATAGTTTTTCATCAATGGATATTAAACCTTTTCAAGTAGTCTTGTATGCCACCTCCTTTAAAACTTCAGATCCTAGTATAGTAATCAACAGTTTTAGCTAGGGAAGGGGGCGTACTAGTGGAAGAAACTATGCAATACAATAGATCTGTAAGATTTGAGCACATTTGCAATGATAAGATGGTTTAGAAGGAAAATATATCATACAAAATTCAATGAGACTAACAGCAACATCTCAACAGCAAAAATGTGCTTTTTTTCAAGAACACACATTGGTAAAGTAAGCTAAAGAAAAATATCAGTTGTTTTTTCCTTCAATTTAATGATCAAGTTGCCAGGATGAGTTTCTCTTCCGCAACTATTACCAGCTTCTGGTACACGAAGAATCAACCCCTAATGCACACCAAAAATTACAAACAAAATATATTAAAAAACAACTATAGGAAATAGAAATCATTGTGAAGTTTCATATATTCTTTTGAGTTAAAAGTTGTTCCAATAATTATACAACTGAAGATCACTGACGACAATTATTATGAACCATTCCAATAATTAACTTGGCTCCTAACTTTGACCATTTGTCGTTAATTTCTTTTTCCTTAACCCGAAATTGTGGGGGGTGGGGGGTGGGTGGTGGGTGGTGGAATCTAACTCATATATTCTATTACTACTTGATAATATTATCAAGCAATGGCACAACACAAAAATTCTTCCTCCAACTTAGTCAAAATAGATTGAGAAGGTTCTTGACTTTTATTTGGTTTAGGTTACAATAGCTTTTCATTAACTTATCGCCCTAGTGTTACTATAACTATTCTAGTTCCTATGAAAGTTTCCAATAATCCTAGAATCATCTTTTGGTTTCTCAATACACATACAAGCATTATTAGTTCAATCAAGTAGAAATTAATCAACTTTCACAATTAACAAATGAAAATAATTAAACACATCTTTCACAATTAGTTCAATCAAGTACATTTAGTCATCATTTGTTAACATGAACAGAGTATCAAGCTAAGGAAAAAAATTTGCTAGATTAGCGGTGCGAGGTTGTTACAACAGAGATGACAATCGCAGCCAAAGTACACTAAGATGACAGAGAAAAAATTAACAAAGTCAGCATATTCAATTAAAAAGTATATGATTGGTTTTAAAGAGACAAATAGAAGTGTTTGTGCTGCAAATAGAATTGGAATCTCAATTTTACTACAATATTTCCTATTACTGAAATATCACATTTTCATTTTTTTTTCCTTCATAGTGAACCCCAAAAAAAAAAATTTAAAAGACAAACCCTTGGTCTCTTCTAATGTTAGACAGTTGAAAGGTAAATGAGCAACTAAACAACAGAAAATACATACCTCTTCATTATGAATAACGGTGCAACTGCATATTGAGTGGGAATCACTTCTTAATTATAATCTCCTAAAAGTTGCAAAATGAATAAGGTGTAAATTTTGCTTATTTAAAAAAGACCAAAAAAAATCTTATCCTAAAATCTGAAACAAAAGTTAGTGTTTTTCTTTTTCTAAAATCCTGAAAATGGTCGTAATCCTCAACTCCTTCATTCCCTTTCTCTAGAAGTTAGTCAGGTTGAGTTTATATACCAAGTGTCAACCTTAAACTCTATGCCAATATAGATTCAAACATTTTGCTGGGATTTAAACAAAAGAAGGTACCCGTTGTTGCTATTTGACACTAATCAGCTAAGTTAGAAAGCAACATTGCAACCCGTTGTTGCTTTATCAATCACAGAGACAAAGTTCATTAACTTTCAAAAGTAATAAAGGAAACTTTATGGCTAAAAAGACTTCTAATTGACTTCGGAATCCAACAAACAACAGTGAAAATTTCTTGTGATAATCAAAGTATTATACATATCTCTAAAATCCTCTAAAATCCACAGTGTTACAATAAAACAAAACACGTTGACATAAATTTTCATTTTGTTTGATATTAGATTGAGAAATGAGATGTAAAAAAGTTTTAAATGTGCATACCTCATATAATGTAGCTGATATGTTTACAAAACCAATCACTAAACTCAAATTTATTGGTTGGTTTTAAGGTGGAGATTAGTAAAATGTAAACCCAAATGTTTTTATTCCCTTAACCAACTCTCTAGAATTGTGTAGAGAACTCTTCAAGCTACGAAAGAGAGATTTAATTAGATATTAGAGGAACATAGAATGATTTTTACAGAACTAGAAAAAAAAGAATGGTGTACTCATTTAAAATTTTTCAAGATTGAAGCTCCTTCTCATGGATGTAGCCTGTAGGCATCATGGAAAAGTTTTCTACGTTTATAGGAATGTTGAATTACTTTCTTTTCAGTATTTTCAGTCTCTCTTACTATAAAATTCAGTCTCTTACTACCATTTTTCATTTCCCTAAGGGATATTATAGTTTATGAAACTGCTAAGATGAGAGCTTTGAAAGGAACAAGAAACGGATGCCATGACTAAGTCACTTAAGTTGGTAATAACAACAGTAATAGTAATGAATTATTTATAAAAAATAATACTGAAAGCTAGTCATATATATAACTCCGAATACAAAATGCAAAAATTAAAAAAAAAAAGAAAAAGAATGATATAATGTTACCTTTATACAGAGTGTGAGACAAAGCAAAAACGTTGAAGAATGTATTAAAAAGTAGAGGACAATAGCAAAAGTCTCAAGCATTCAAAAGCAAATTAATCCAAAATTTCTGTCCTCGTTTTAGTTAAGTAGTCGAAGTCTTGCGAGGAAATACCTAAAAAAGCACTGAGAGAAAGCTCGTTTCGAAGTAATGCGAAATGGTGAACGAGCTTTGGCTCCGACGCTTAGAAAAATTGCAGCTTTGCTAGAGGAGGATCGAAAAATGGCTAACTTGTTTAAATAATTTTGAGTTTAGGGTTTAATGTTATATATATAGAAGAAGAGTCGAGTTTTAAAATTATTTTGATATGTATATTTAAAAAATCAAATATGTTGGGTCAGAGTGGAAGGGGAACCATTTTCGATTTAATAAAAAAATTATGATCCTTAAATCATGGATTGACCCAAAAATTTAAAAGACAAATTTATTATAATATCTCTTCGTAAAAGTGGACAGAGGTCAAAAGTTGGAGTGGATGAGTTAAAATAAATTTAATATAAAATCAAACCATAATATTAATTAAAGCAGGTACGTACAAAAAATAAAAACAATAGATATAATTAATTTAAGGTAATGAAGATGCTTTGCTGTAATAAAGAGAAATTTAGGATTGGAAAAGCAAAATGGGAAACCTATGTTCTCAAGAAAAGAATGGCACCGCCCTCTCTCTCTCTTCTTTATCTAACATTTACCAATTCTGTTATTATCACAACCCATTTTCTATTTTTCTCTCCCATTCCTAACATCAGACCGGCCCTTCCCATGGCTAATTCCGGCGGAACATCCCCCCCGTATTTCGCTCTTCTTCTCTTCTCTCTACTCTCCGCCACCCATTGTCTCCTCGATAACGATAAGGTAATCAACTCTTTTTTAGGGCAATTACAATCAATACAAATTTTAGGGTTAGTATTATTGCTGATATATTTCTACTGCTAGTGATATAGTTTAGGATCATTCATAGACTTCCAAAACTTTATCTTATAAGTTTTGCTAGTTATATAATTGATATAGTTATTAATGGTTTAATATTTTTTCTTTTGCTAAATTATAAAAAATTAACTTTGCACTTTATCTCACAAAAAATAGTCCTATTTTTCAAAAATATTTTTTTCTTTTTAATACTTTAAGGTAGAAATCATTTAGAAATTTGTACAACAATTGGGACCTAACATTTTATGGTAGTTAATTTCTTAGGTCTCAATGTTTTTATCCAAAATTGTGGAAGATTTTTACTCACAACGTAGCATTAAAATGTTTTTGAAATGTAAAAAATAATATTACAATATTTTTGGAAGAAATAGGTATTTTTGTAACAAACATTAAGGTCGTGGATATTTATTATAATATATTTCTTTTGGTTAAATTTTAAATTTAGTTTTTGTAATTTAGAGAAATTTAAGTATGAATTTAAGCCATACAATTAATGATTAAAATTAATCTTAGCAAAAATTACTTATGAACAAGAACAGAATGGTACAGGTAGAATTCAACCAATTTATAATTTTACATGCCTCTTAGATTATAGAGATTAAATTAATTAAGAAAAACCAAAATTATACAAATAAAAGTAAAACTCAAACATAAATTATTTCAACTAAATTAATTCATTTTCTCTCTGTTCTTATTTTTAAATTAATATTTCATTTCAATAATATAAAATTTTACTATATTTTATAAATATTTTCAAACATTTTATTATATTTAATTTTTTATTTAGTTTAAAATTTAATGTCCGGAGTATAGTAAAATAGAAATAAAATAGAAAATTAATCTAGAAAACAACCGAGTATAATCCTCTTAATTAAATAGCAGAAAAATTGTATGTACGCGGTGACTGTGGAAACAAGTTGCACGAAAGGAGCGGACACATCGAACCACGTCAGCCTTAGATTCGGGGACACGAATTCGAACGACATTGTGGTTAGGCGTTTGAATTCGAAGCACGTGAGAAGAGTGGATCCTTTAGAACCTCAAGTTCTAGACGACATTTCCAGAAAACCATTTCAAGTTTGTATGGTTGATCAGTTTCAAGTCACCGGAAAATGTGTCACCTCACCCATCTGTTACCTCTACCTAAAACTCTCCGGCGCCGACGACTGGCGGCCTGGATTTGTCCAAGTCCGGTCCTTGGAGGGCCCATATCTTAGCTCCAATTATTTCTATTTCCGACGTGTATTGCCTCGTCACGTTTGGCATGGATTTGACACGTGTCCGGGTGAAGTCACTCCTTTTGGCATCAAACGTAATAGAAAAGTTTAAATTTAGCCTTTGTTTGATTTCTTTACCATGTCAATTAAACAACCAAAATATGTTATGTCGCTTTTTTTTTTTTAACAAGTTTCCTTTTTAATTAATGTGAGATTTTGTTTGCGTTTAACAATTTTTTTTTAAAGAAAATGTATAACGACAAATTCTACAAACTCTTATCAAGTTTTAGTTCACACAACTATGTATAATCTCTTTTTGGTAGAATATCTCCTCCTATAAATCTACCTAATTTAATATATATATCTACTCCTCATCCAAATTTCGGTCCACAAAAGTCTACTTGCTTTCCACGTTCAGTCATTTTTTCTTTCACTTGGAGATTTACCCATAAACTTTACTACAGAAAAATTGTTGAAAATCTCATTCATAAAAAGAATTGATTTTGTTAGTGTCGATTATTATGTTAGTTTAGCTTATAAAGTTACCTAATCATTATATTGGAAATTAGAACTTTCAAATAAAATTTACTAATTAAAATCAATAAATTGAAATGAGAAGTTGGGAAATTATGAAATGTTGCATCACAATAAATAGAAAAAACAGATGAGAAGGAAATTAAATAATGTAATTTGATGGGCATTTATTATTCAACTTCAGTAATGATATGAAAAAGAAAAAAAGAAAGAAAAAAAAAAGGAAAATAGACAGATGATTACAGAGATTTGGTGAAACGGTGATGGAAAGTTGCATTCAGAATATTTACTACTTCTATTGTATACGTACCCTTAGACTTGACTAATCATTAATTCTCTTTGTCTCCCTATTTTTTTTTTCTTCGATTCTAAAATAAAAATTATACATTTTAAAACCTAAATAAACGTTTAATCACAAACGCCTAAGATATCAACTTATCTTAGTTAATTCAATCTCTTCTATCAGTAGGTTATTGGTTTGAGCTTTTCCAGTACTTCATGTATTGTAGATTGAATAAATTTTGAAGGGATGAGAGATTGCTGCCTTATTTAATAAATTTATAATGAAATTATAAATAATTGTCAAATTTGGGATTAAGTACAAAGGTAGGCAACACACATCATACCCTAAATTGGATTAAAGTTACAAAGCTGGATAATTTCGATAATATATATATAGCTACTTTATTTGTCTTCATTACAACTATTTGATTGCCAATCGAATCGTGAAATAATTAGGTTTGTGTTTAATTTTGAATTAGAGTTCTTGAAGTCTAATTCGGAAGACTTACTCTGAAGGCCCTCAACTTTTAAAGACCAAATCTTTGAATATCTTAAAAAACACAACTTTTTTTTAAAACTTAAAATTAGAAGATCAAAGCTCGAAAGATCAATTAATTAACTTCCAAACAAAAGAACTACAATTTTGAGAACAAGCTGCAAAACCCTAAAGACAAATTAACATCTAAAACAAGTTGCAAAATCCTAAAAACAAGTTTATTTGTTTTAGTTCATGTTACTAGAAGAATATATGTGTATAGATAGGGCTAAAAGATTTGATTACAAAATTTCAAGACGAGCATCAAATTTTGTTATAAAAAGAATGTAAATAACAACAAAAGTAATCAACTATGACACACTGTTTACATTATACTTTTCAACTAGTATAAATTGGTCTACAGTGGAAGCTAAATTCATCGAAATAAAATCAAGATTACCAACAATGTATTCTACTCACATTGCATTTTAGTTTCATCCAAGAATTTCACAAAGTTGCAAAGTAAAAGTTCATTAGATTAATTCTACTTAAAAATGTATATATATACACACTCCAACTTTTAAAATATAAAAAGGCAAGGAAATGACATACAGAGAACAAATAAATATATATTTATCACATTTTTAACTATTATGAGTATCTAGTAATAAATAGGAGGTTAGGATGATCTTTGCAAAAAGAACTAAGAGACCAACATGTTCAATTTATGGTAGATAACTATCTAAGATTTCATGTCTTACGAATTTTTTTTGATACGTAAGTATTATTTCATCAAACTTAAGTCATGTTAAAGGTTTTGGATTTAGAAAATTAAACTTCACGTTTCTCATCATCTCTAAAAAAAAATACATTGAACTACTACTCGGGTATTTTTAATGGATTATTGTAAAACTGAAATCTCATGTTCCTCTAATATGATACTAAAGCTCATATGAAACCTCGAAAGCGTTAGGGGAAATACTATATTTAAATAAATGTAGTTGGTTAATTGTTGCTCTTGTTCGTTAATAAAAAAAATAATTAATAAATAAATAAAACATATAAAAAATCGCAATAACATATATTTTATTCAAATAAAGATTGGTAAGTAATCATGAAAAAAAAAATAGGAAGAGTTCATAAAATAACATCATATATATAACCCCGGACATATGAATTCAACTTTTCTACTCCCCAAACATAGAGTCATAGGCATATGAACTAAGACAGAACAACTATGAACCCCGGCCAAACACATGAATGTAAACTAGACATGTTATATCAACTCAACACCTCAAATAACTCCTAACAATCACCTCTTGTAACAAATACTATTTTCTAGTCTATAATTAACTAGTCATAGCCAACACCTATTATTTTAAAACCCTCAATTTGCAACAATAGTTACTAGTTCATTCTCAAATGTAAATATTTTACAACTCAAACACATATTATTATAACCAAACCTAAAATAGTTTACACCTTAAATACAAACTATTAGAATTCAACTATAATATCATAGGATCATAACAACAAACTTTTTGTCTCAAATGCTTCCCCATATATATATATATATAGAAGAAGTGTTTTGTCACGTTGAAGAGTAACTTTAAAATCGTTAAAAAGTAAGTTTTGTCATTTGAAACCCACTTCTTCACAAAACCACCTAAAATGATCTAAAATTAACTTAATATTAAATATTATACCCTTAAAAAGTAGTTAAGAAAAGATGGAGACGACACAAAAATTTAAAGAATTTTTTTTGGGAAAGAGAGTAAAAGAAAGTAATTAAAATTAGGTATAGGAAATATTTAAAAAAAAAATGAATATATTTAGCTTATATATATGTATATTAGAAAATGGTGGTAATTAAAGTAGGTAGTGAGGGAATTAGGGTTTATAGTTCGTAGAAGGTTTAGGGTATAGGGAGCGGTAAGCATGGGTTTGGCATGACCGCAGTACGGCTCTGTGGTGATTGAGCTCAACTGACCAACTTCTTCTTTCCCCGTCCTGCCCAATCAATCACTCCATGCATGCCCACCTCAACTTTTTTTTCTTCCATTTCCCATTTTTCTTTCAAAAAAAACCCCTACTAATTAGTTTACTAGTACTATTATTGTTATTATTATTTTTCGATTTGAGATCATCAATTCTATCTGCTACGCTAGGAATATATAAAATATCACATTGACTTTTTAAACAGTAACAAATGTCTTATCAACTCACTTATATTTGGAAAATGTTTTTATCCCTTTATTTTTTTTAGACTACTCTACCTTACTTTACTTATTAACCTCTCTTCTTTACTTATTATTGGTTTTCTCCAACTTTTATAGATAAAATTATTGTAAATGATAGGATGGTTGAAAATATATATAAAATATAACAAAAAACATTTCTATCAACCATAGACACTCAAATACATTTTTAACAATTTCTATCAATATAGCGATGAAAACAATAAAACATATCAATCCATAATGGAATTGGTATTTACAAGTTTAGTTTCTAAATTAACAATAAAAAAACCATATTGTTATTGGATGAACTCTAACCTTTCGTAACAAATTTACGTTTAGTAGAGGATGTCGAAGTAAGTTCAATTATATGGTTAAATAAAATAAAAAGTATTTATAAATATATGAATAAGATCAACACTGTTTCTTATGATAACTATTAAAGGTGAAACTAGCTGTAAAATTTTGAGAAATAATTACTTACTTGCATCAAATTAGTTCATAATATTGTAATATCATTGTTTGTATGGTCGGTGTGTTATCCAAGCAGATGAACTTTACATAAAATTAAAGAATGTAACGATACACAAAAGTTGTCTATTTGTAAATATTTAAGCATTTTATGCCTTGTCCAAGAGAATTAAGAATCTTAACATTATGTCTTAAAACAAACAATAATAATAAAGAAAATGAGACATGCAAGTTCTTTTGTATTAATGATTTGAAGAATTGAATAATGCAACGAATTTTTTATAGGGTACAACTTAAGTCAAAATGTTAGATTAGATGTGTCTATTGTTTTTGTGAATCTAATATTGCATGGTCATAATTAACCCAACAGAGCTACACATTAACATGAAAGCTAAGACGTGACATATTACAGTAAATACATCGTACGATATATGTTGGATTTAATTAATTTCCCTCTTCCAATCTACTATTGCTATTCACTACGTTGGATAATTGATCAAAATCCACATTTTCAAACTCTTCTTCACCATTTTTTTAATTTAATAATTTAATAAATAAATTTATATATTTATATGCTATATCTTTTTTATTTATTTTAGTACAAAATAAATATTTTACTATTTTTAACAAATTTTTTAAGTAATATTATTTATTTTCAAAAGTTAACATCTAACCTTGCCTATTTTAAATAGAGAAGTACTTTTTTTTTACTCTAGGTTTTAGGTTTAATTAGTTTCCATTTGGTGATCACTAGATTTTAGAATGTTATATATATATTTGACTCTAAGGCTTTCTAGTTTGAATTTATTCTAGTCCAAAAATTCTAAAGTGTTACAATTTTACTCTTAGAAGTTGAGTTTATTCCAATTTTTTCTTTGGTTTTCGAAATTCACAATTTAACTTTAATTTTAAAATAGGTACTCATTTTGTATTTTTTGCAATAATATCTATTAATCAATTAAAATTAATTATGAAGCAAAATTATAAAATTAATTTAAAAAAGTGATTAAAAACAGTAAAACTTAATCGATATAATTCTTTTAAATTCATTAACAAAAAAAAAAAAAAATACAATACAAGATACTATGAGTGAGAATTTAGTAATAGAAATCAAGATTAAAAATGTAAGTTTGAAAAGTTAGCATCCAAATAGAGATAAAATGTAATATTTTAAAATTAAAAAAAGAAAAAAGAAAAAAGAATTTTTTTTTCTTTAGGGAATTATATATATAAATTGAAACTTAAAAGAGGATGTATAAATATGATTGGTATAATAATAATAATAGAAGATTATAATTAGGGAATGATGAGGGAGGGGGGGAATGGTAATGGTCAGAAAGAGATGACCATAGCCTGATTGACATAATGAACCGTCCAATCACCCAATTTAGTCTCATGCAAAACACACGACCCCCCCTCCATTTCTTGATTAGACCATACCTCTCCTCCCTCTTTTACTTCTTACCTTCTTTTTTAATAAAAATAAATTCTCTCATTTACCAATCCACTTTTTGAAAACCTTTCATTTGAAATTTGTTAAAAAGAAGTTTGTAATATATTAGAATCTAGCTCTTGTGGTATCGTAAAATTTTCTTAAACTATAAATTAAAATCTAATTATTAGTGAATTGTAGTTAGAAAGAGATTACCCAAATGACTTTGTAAAAAAAAAAAGCATGGGCAGGGAAATTCAAAAGAAATCTAAAAAAGAAAAACACACAATTAATCAAAATTGGGGAGAGAGACGAAAGGGTAGGTTTGGTGGGGGCCCACGGAATCGCATGAGCGGGCCCGGGCCCACGTAAGTCGACCAGGATCATTGTCTAGAGTTTGAGCAGAAGGAAATTACCGTTCTGTCCAATTGATTTGAATTTCTGTCCTTGTCGTTTTCCGAGAGCCAGCCCGACCAATCTCTGTTTGTTTTTTTAAAAAAGAAATATATAATATTAATCCACAGTAAAAAGGAAGAAAGAAAGAAAGAAGAGGAAAAGATAACGTAGTCTGCGATGTGGTTTGGGTTCTCCTTCTTTCTTCTTCTTTTTTGGCAGAGTCAATTTTTTTTTTTTACCGTCCTTTGTAAGGAGTGAAAAAAAGGGCCGGCAGCCCCACAGATTTTAATGTTGAGGATCGTCGTGAAGTGGCGACAAACGGACGATTGTGATTATTCGACAGACAGAGAAGCTCCACTGCTTAGTTGTGGACCCTCTCGCATTTAATGAATTTGGATGCACCGCTTTATCCAATGAGCGACGTTTTCCAATTTCCACTGGGGAAAGACAAAGCAAAACAAATAATTATTATGTTTGATGAGGTGGAATGTGAATTAAATGAGGAGTTGGCAAGACGATCTGAGTTGGCGTGTTTTTATTGGGTTCTAGAGGTGGAGTGATTGACAGTAGAAGGGAGGGACTGGCCGTCTTGTTCATTCCGTTGAGAAAGTAGTGGTCATATTACGAGGTGATGATGACATAATCATCTTCTAACACCTCTTTGTTTTTCCTTTTTTATTATTTTAAATAATTGAAATTCCACCTCCTTCAATTTACACCCTAATAATAAATCTGATTATAATATATAATCTATTATTATATTTGTTTGTATTTGAACATCAAATTAGTTTAACCTAAATGATAATAATTTGTGTTTGACAAACAATAAATTATTTTCGTTTCATACAAAATAAAAATGAATTAAAAGGAAATAGTAAATAGTAAACCCTAACAATGAGTAAAAAGTAAAAGACGGAGGATATGTAGAAAAATACAATTCATCCAATTTTCACGAGTAGATGAATTTAAAGTCTATTATTTGTGATAGTAATATTGTTACAAAATCTGTTCAAAAGTATGTATTTCAAAACCCACCAAAGTAGAACAACTATCAAATAACTTTTTTAAAAATAAGTAGAGAGAAATAAAGTACAAGCTTAATACACTATTTTTTTTGTTCCTCTCAAATCTCTATAATCTAGGTTAATTCTTTGTACTTACATAAATCTTATGCAAATGTAAAAACTATTCATTTAAAGGGGATTTTAATTGAGTGTTCAAATATATACTTATCTATAAAGCTTAAGGTTAAAATAGAGAAAGTTAGTATGACTCGATAGGTACAAGTTTTTAATATATAAATGTAGTATCACAAGGCACAAGTATAGCCTTTTCTCTCTATAGCTTTGTACTACTAATATTTTTTTGCTTTTTACCCTTGCCTCCCAATATGGGTATGTATATATACATACATACATAAGAAATCTTGTAGTTATATTTTTCAAAAAGTAATTTTGAACATATAATAAATAATATTATACATATTATCATATCTACCAAATTACTACTTTTATTTAATTAAATCCTCTATTTTTTTTAATTTTCTTTAAACTTTAGATCTCATAAAATTCTATTTTTAAGAAAGTTAATGCAAGTATTTCTTTTTTTATTTACACGTGCATGTTACATATACAATGGAAAAATCGATGCACCTATTGGCTATCCTATGTGTGTTGTGCAATTACCATCTCACTTCCAAACATATACATTCAAGTGGCATATATTGCATCATATCTTGAAAAGTCACATCTCGCCAACATCAACGGCACTTATTAAGTGACCTAAGACTTTATTTTTTAAATATATAAATTTATTTTTTAAACTAAAAATTGAAAAAGCCACCCCCACCATTTTCAAACGAATACCTACATTTGAAATTAAAAGTCAGCCACCCAACAAAAGGGCAATGTGGAAAAGTTAAAAACATTTCATATCCTTAATAAGATTGAAAAAGTCACCACCACCGTTTATTAGACATGAGATGAAACCTTATGTTTTAACTATGATGGGTAAAGAATTGAAATCCAATTAAAAAAAATGATAAACGTAACCCAACCAAAAAGAAACTTAGAGATAGACGAGTTGAGTTACCACTCCCACTACTAATTAGTTTTAAGCAAAATTCTTTTAAAGCAGGAAGAGGAAACATACACATTTGTTTTGGTCTTCATTATTGAGGTAAAGATGGTGATTATGGATTCATATTAAATCCATTGAACAATGGTTTGGTACTACTAAGAAATAAATAAATAAAAAAGTAAAAAAATTGAGAAAACTGACACAGAAATTTACGTATAGTTCACTAACAATGTGTTAGTTATGTTCATAAGCAAAAGAAGAACAATTTATTCTTAGTAGAGATGTCTCTAGAGTTAGAGAGTGTATATAGAACATTTTTTTCTACAATTCTAATGCAAAATAATATATATGTAATATAAATATGACAAATAGGAACTCATACAAGGTCATTCGAATGGTTGAATTGGGATGTAACATATTCAATGATGTTCCAATAGATACCATGTTAAATCATGATTGAGTCGAAAGAAAAACTTAAATCAGTAGACAAAAGTAAATTTAATATCATATCTATACTCAAACAAATACCTATAGTTGAATAAGTGTATTTAGTTTAGACAATGAAATATTTGATAATTTGTGTAAGTTTTCTGTTATTGTGTGTACTAAGTAGGGCCTGAAATCTAGAGATGAATGCCTCTCCAAAGGAAACATAGCATGACACTCCTTCATTATCACTCCCTTTTAATTTCCACTAAGTTTCATTATGACTTTTTAGCCCTTTTCCCACTTTATTTTTTATTTTTATCATCATTCTTCCTCCTTGTCCCTCTCTGATCCCCTTTTATCCACTGGATCATTTTTGACAACAAAGCTTTCTATATATACACACAAACACAAAACACAAACACAAAACACAAAACTCTCACCTCCAAATTCCAAAAACAAACAAACAAAAATTATGTCTCCATCAAGTATTACTCCTTCAAGATGGTGTCCAACACCAGAACAAGTGATGATTTTGGAAGAGATTTATAGAAATGGGCTTAAAACTCCTAACGCCACTCAAATTCAACATATTACTTCTCATCTTTCTTTCTATGGTAAAATTGAAGGCAAAAATGTTTTCTATTGGTTCCAAAATCACAAGGCTAGAGATCGCCAAAAGCTTAGGAGGAAACTCTATAAGCAGCTTCAACAACATCATTTCTTTATGAAACGACAACGTTTTGATGATCATCATCATGACCATCATCACTTCTTTCAATATTTCCTTCCTCACCATGTTCCCCAACTACTCCCACAGCTTCCTTCTCCCTCTTCTCTTCAGGTACTTACTCTTTTCTTTGTTGACTTTATTCATATTCAAATGTTTTGACTTTTTAGATGTACGTTCGAGAACAGATAATAATGGTGTAAGTTAAGTATATGTATATAAAAATTAATTTTCATTGTAATATATAAGTTTAATTATGATAAGGAAACAAAATTTTGGTATTATCAAAGCTGTGTACAACTCAAACAGTTGTTACATAAAAAAAAACTGTCAAGTGATAGATAATTTGATTTTTATTTGATTTTATTTTTTCAAATGAAGAATCTATGAGACTAGATGTAGCTTAACTAGATGCATCTAATTATCGTTTTTGTTGTAATTTAACATGGTTCTATAGATGAATTTTTTTTAAAAAAAAATTAGTGTTTTTTTTAGTGCATTCAATTTAGGTAGAAATTTGAACTAATTTTTTCAAAACTCAAGGGAAATAATACATATTGATGACATAAGAAATAATACTCAAAGTAAAAGTCCTAATTGCACTCACATTCATTGTATTCTGTTCTTCTATATATATAAATAGTTATTGAAAATTAAGCAAAGATAAGTGTAGTTGGAGGTATAGAAAGTCAAAAGTATTATTCTAATACTAATGTGTAAACGATTTTTTTTAATGGTATTTATTACATTAATGATGTTATATTTTGTAAAAATTAAAAAAAGAGAGAGAATTTATACACATTTTTTTTTCTATTTATATGAAGGCTTTTTTTTTTTTTTTTTTTTTAAAAAAAAATTTATGGCGTGTAATAATGATTAATAATGAGATTTTGTTAATGCAGAGGGAGGTGGGTGAAGAGGAGGCAGCGACGGAAGTGGAGGGTGGTGGAACGACGGAGGAGGATGAAGATGGAGAAACGACATGTGGTAATGGAACTTTAAGGACGTTGGAGTTGTTTCCGGTGAGAGCAAGTTGGGTGAAGGAGGAAGAAGGGACGAGTGGAAACGGTGGATGGGGAAATTAATGGAAAATTAATTAAAAAAAATAGAAAATATATTCAAGGAAAAAATAGGGTAGGGTCAGGCGTAGGGTAAGTAGTAATTAGGGTTTTAAAATTAGGTGTGTCATAATAATTATTATTGTAAAAATTTAGCAGAAGAAAAATCTGATTTCTCGTTTCACTTTTTCCATTATTTCAACAAATCTCTCTCTCCATTGTGTCTTTTTTATTTGTTTGTGTGTACTTCAATCATATTAAATTCTTATTGGCATGTTAATATTTTTATGGTTATCGAATATGAGCAGTGAATTGCTGTTTTTTTTATATTGAGACAAATCTACAAAACACAAAAGAATAATGATCAAAATCCCATTATTTAATATAAGTATAATTACAAATAATACGTATGTTTAAGAAGAGTCATTTATATTCTTTTAGTATCTAATAATCAAAGAAATATTTGGAGAAAGAAATTGATAAATGTGGCGGAAGAAACCCTAAAACCCTAACATTCTAGCAAATTTTTGCCCCTAATATATTTCCAGGTTAGATCAGCAATACTTTTCTTTTATGTTTTTCAAAATGTATTTTAACTATAAACAATGACCATATTAGAGAAGTGAGTGAGGTTGAAGTGCTATATTAAGTCTCATAATTATACCTTCATGTGTTAATTATTGTCTACTTTAACATTTCACTCAACTAGTAATTGTAATCTATATATTAAACTCGGTCTCTCGAGCAATCTCTTTAACCAAGTCAACGACTTTTCACTATGGACTATAGTTAGTCCTCTTGCTTGATAAGCTTAAGCACAATCAAAGACATATTGGGAGGATTATAATATCTAACAAAGTCTAAACCCAACAAAACACAATCACTCTAAATTAAATATACCTAAAACAAAATAGATGATCTGCAAGTTAAATTTTGATTAAAATAATGGAACTAGTCTTAATTAATAGCA
Organism: Cucumis hystrix; assembly: GCA_025688845.1. NCBI lineage: Eukaryota > Viridiplantae > Streptophyta > Magnoliopsida > Cucurbitales > Cucurbitaceae > Cucumis > Cucumis hystrix. The sequence goes on from CM046893.1 coordinate 18,674,816, forward strand.
CAAAAGAAACTTTGATTTTTTTTTGTTTTCGGTCTGAAAAAGAAAGATCCTAACATATATATGTGTGTGTGTGTGAAGTGAGTTGTGAATAAGAATTAAGAAGTGAGTGAATGACATTCGAGAAAAGTGATAAAATGAAGGGTGTAGAAACAAACAGCAGCAACAGAGTGCTTAGCTAATGGGAAGAAGGCTTTGGAATGACTTAGAATCTTTCAGAGAGAGCTGAGGTTAAAGTCAATATCTGCCTTTTTTAACAAATAGTAGTAATAATAATAATATCCCTTCCATTTCCATTTCTATTTTCTACAATTGCCCCCATCTGATTTGACACTTCTGACTCTCACACACACATATTTATTTTGTAAGGGTTGATTTATTGAGAGTTGTAATTTGTAAATTTACTTTTCGAAAAAGTTTTTCTAATCCATGTTGTTTATTTTCAAACACATGGTAAGGGGTTACTTACTCTTGAACATATTATTATAAGAGTGTTGTAACAGCTGTTTGATTATAATATGTGGAATTGATAAAGTTTGTTCTTCAACTCTAAAAAAAATGGTGTAAGATCAGTTGGAGTCTCTTATATCTGAATAGTGGAATTAGTAGAATTTCTATTTATATACTTGATAGGGGGGTTATGGGGGTTTAAGAAGTGAAGTAGATTGATTGTGTCGAAACCACTATAAAAATTTTAATATCATTTTTCTATCATTCTTATATGATTATTTTCTATTTTATTAAATTTATTTTTACAATAGTTATTACCCAAATTGTTTGCTCAAATTTGTTTATTTTAGTTGGTAGCTGTTCTTAAATTTCGATATTCATGTTAATATGGTTTAAAGTATTAATTATAATTAATTTCTTGTTTACTAAGTTCAATTTATTTGCATGAATTTTTTTGGTTTAATTTAAATCATCTTTTAACAAAAAGTTTGTTAATTTGTAATTGCTCTAAAATTAGAAGAAGAAAAAAAAAGAGTTGACATAATGATGTTGTAATTTGTAATTAATAAAAATTTATCATTCTAATACATATACACATGGAATTAGAAAATTCATTGGAAGTCAACTTAAGAAAGGAAGAACATATGATACTTTATTAGTATATTTTTATATATATAATACTTAAACAATACATACATATGGACACATTTTTTTTTTCTTTTATATTAAGAAAAAATCCATTTTTATTGAATAGTAATTTGTGTTTATGAAGGTTTGTAGTGAGAGAATTCAAAGTTGCTAAAAGTTTTCATGGTGGTACTCAAATTGTGTAGAATCATCGCTATGTTTTCTGCATTTAATAGCTACTTCGTTAAAACTGGGGTTTCCACACAAAAATACACCTACAAAATCCCAAACAAAACAAAAATGATGTTAATTCATTATTAATGATTAGTCTATAGAGAGATTGTTTTAAATAACAATATTGTTAGAAAATATTTATAAATATAGTAAAATTTAATTATTTTATATCAATAATAAACTCAAATCTTTGAAATGATCATTATTAATAGATATCTATTAGTATCTATATCGATTTCTAAGATTTTGCTATATTAATCGATAAGTTAGTTCGATATTTGAAAATGTGTTTAATTTAAATTAATTCTTACCTATCTTACCGACCCTGTGTTCCTCTTTCAACTTTAAGAAAACAGTTTCCCAATCCGGTCTTCCATGGCGAGCCCTTATCTGTCATAATTTACATTATACTATATATAATCAATTTAATTAATTCAAAAACTCATTCATCTTCATATAAATTTAATTATAAATTAAATCTATATATAAATTAAACATTACTTCTACCCTCAACTTTCTCCCTAATTTGTTATCAGAATATTACCCGACTTCGAGAGATGAAATCAATTTCATGAATTTCAGTTTGTATATTTTGCAAAATGGTGAGGAAGACGGATCGTGGATCTCCTTCCCTTTTGATGCTACTTAAATGGTTGTTCATTTCAATTACTCTCTCTTCCTGATAATGGTTTAAATACAAATGTTTATCAATATATAGGTTCAAATATATAATATGAAAATCGAGCACCATATTATTTTTTAATAATTGTTTTAAATGATAAAATTGTTGAAATTTTTTATAAATATATCAAAATATTATCGATTCTAAAATATTACTTTAAAAAATATTTTGCTTTTACATGCTATATTTGAAAAATATGTATAGCTCTCCATTTTTTTTATATAAAAAATATTGATAAATAAGTACTTTAAAAGCTATATTGATTTAAAATTTGTTGGTTAAGAGGCTTTTATGAAATGAATTATCGAAAAAATGGTTTGAAAGGCATAATTTTTATTAACCATTTCATTGACATAAAGTATAGAAGTTGAATTTTCATTTAGATTTTAAAAACAAAAATAAGTTTTTAAAAAATACTTATTTTTTAAAAAAATTGGTTTGATTTAAAAAAACAAAACTATAAGAAAGTAGAAAACTTGAAATGCATAAGTGTCTGTCTGCATAATTTTAAGAAGCAAAAAAAGCAAAAACAAAATAGTAACAACAATTTGTTTTTCTATTTATGCATGCATGTGTGTATATATATAATATAATTAAGCTAAGAAATGGGTTTGTTTATAAAGCCTTTCTTACTTTAAAGTTATTTCAAACAAACAAAAAATGGATGAATAATTTTCAACATACTCCATTATCATATTCTGCCACGTCATTCATGACCCCTTTAAACCATTCAAATGATTCTTGTGTTCGTGTTATCCAATAAAAATAAACCTTCTTCTTAATCTTTGATTCACCCTTCTCATGTTTTGACTTTTCTTCTGACTGCAATAATACGAATTTAATGATTATTGAGCTAGTTGTGATAAGTATGTCATTAAGAAAAGTAAACATATGGTAGTTCTACTCACATATGCTTTGATTTGGTTTAATACATCTTTCAAGACGCTAATCATTGGGGTGGCCCCTATTCCAAAGCCTATGAGCAAGAGAATGTCATACTTCTTATAATCTTGTGTTGGGGCTCCATATGGTCCTTTTATCAAAATCTTTGGATATTTCTCACTGCATATACAAAACATCAACTAATTAAATGTTTATCACACGTTAACATAATCATTTAGGTTTTAAGAATTAAGTGTATTTCATCTCAATCTCTTACTATGCTTTACATCTTTTAACTTTTTAGTCAATTTTCAAAACTAAAAACAAACTTTTTTAAAAATCATCTCTTTTTTTAATTTTTCAAATATTTGATTGGTGTAAACCGGGTAAAGAATGGATAACAAAATAAAAAATTACAATGCAAAAGAAGTATTTATAGAAGTTTTTTTTAATGTTACAATATATCATAATTATGATCTCCATAACATGACGTTTGTTCAATTTAATCTCTTATATTTTCAATTGTTTGATTTTAATACTTCTACTTCCAATTAATTTTAATAATAATAATTTTTCAAATAAGAAAATAAAATATGCAAATATATTTTCAAAATTTACAGTAAAAAAATGTAAATAACAATTTTTTTTTTAAAAAAAAACTATTTTTTCTAACTTATTTCTTACTCTTTTCATTTTTAAACCCTTAAAATATTTTTTTTCATTTTGTTTTTCAGAATTCTTACAACATTAAACTAATATTTGGGATAGATTTGTTGTTATTTTCAGAGAATTCTAATTCACATAATTAGCTTTAGCATTTATTTATTTCTTTTACAAATTCCAATTTGAATCTTCTTTCCCATTACACAAATATTGATTTAAACTTGTCAAAAACATGACAGAAAAACAAAATGGAAAAATGAATTGATGGTTTAAAAGTGAAGTTGGATTTGAAAAGTTGCATTAGAAAAGACAGTTAGATGAGAAACAAAACGATAATTTAAAGAATAATATATACATATTAGTTTTATATGATGAAAGAAATTGTAGGTTAAAAGTAACAATAATTCTCCCATAGAATTGGAGATAGGAATTTAGGATAATATATTAAAAATATATGGATTAAAATTGAATGAACCTCATGATATAAAGATAAAAATGATATTTAAAAAAAAATATTACCAAACGAGATGGAAGTGTTCTTGAATTTTATTTAACTCACTCACCCGGATTCCCACTTGGGATCATTTATATTTTCTTGTCTATGTATTCCACCGATTCTTGTAATTTTTCCTCCTTCAACTGCCTGCATTTAGTGTCTAAAAAAGGAAGGTAACCCAAAAAAGATGACACAACAAAAACAAAACCGAAATAATTTCATTTGGTTTAAGTTTTTTCTAGATGAGAATTGACACAGACATGTTAAATGTTTTTCAACAATTTTGTCTGATATTAAGCTATTTTCTTTAAAATTTTGTATTTTTTTCTTAGCATATTATGTTTCTATCTCATTTTTTATTTATGTAATATATTGTCTATTAAAATAATATAAGAATTGTTATCCATTAGAAGTAATTAATAATAAAAACTAATTACAATAAGAAATTACTCCAACTCGTTAAGGCATATCTCCTCTAAACACACACACACGCTTAGATTAGAACTTGGAATTGATTTGAAAAATAAGTTTTAATCAATTAGCAAAAAGTAAGGGTACAATATACCTTTCCAAATCTTTTTACTAACTTCTCTGTCCAATCTCCTGCATTACGTATATGAAGACTTAAATACTCATCGTTTGGTGCAGAAGTGATAGAAAATGGATGCCTGCATATTATATCATTCCAAGTGAAAAAAGAAAGAAGGAACCTTTTTGTTCGAATGATTTATTCTTAGTCTCTATATAATTAATCACTCTTTCTAAATAAATATATGAAATCTAATATTATACTTATGTTAGAACTCATTACCATTTTTTATACACTATCGTGTTAGGAATGACCATGTCTATTGTGTAACCCTAACGTAATGATCATGTCTATTGCGACTTTTATCTTTCTCACACTTTGTTGTGCGCTTCCATCTTGAATATCACACTTGAGTTGACAAAATAATTAAAGATCATGAAGACAAGACCATTAAGTAATTAGGATTATGATAAATAGATCATTTCTAACTTGATAGTGTATAAGAAGAGTACATAATGTTAGGTTTTCATACAGAGAAGAAGCAAGAATAAGTCCTAAGTACAAAAATCTAAAAAAAAAAAAAACCTTCCAATTATTGTTCAACTCAATCAAATTAAACTTGCAACTTATATCATTCCCATGGCTAAGTAATTAAAACATGAGAAGTATTTACCATTCACATCGTGCTATATCCTTGCAATTCACATACAGATAACTCCCACTTTCGTACTTGAATCTTTCAGGTTTTGTCAAGCGTAGTGCTACTAGATCATTTTTACTATATACCGCTGCCTGCAAAATCCAATAAAACATATACACCGCCACGACATAAACAGAGATCTCACAATTCTAACATGATAGTGTACGAGCTAATTCATTTAATGAACTTCTAGATAATAAAATTAACATTGTTTTTGTACCTTTAGTACTTTTACTTCATATATTTGTTTCTTGATTATTGTATAAATTCCCTCGCTTGTATATAGAAGCATCGGGATTGCAACGTACTTCCATGTCTGAATACAAAAAAAAATTATAAACACTTTTTATTGTTGAAAGACGACTAACTGTGAAAGTACATGAAACATAATTCAACTCGCATGATGTTGTAATATCAATCTCAAAATTCAAAGATTGATTCTCTACGTGATATTAATATTAAATAATGCATAAACGTGTAATTTAACATTAATTCTAAACAATTTAGGCGGTGAGTACAAATAGGATTAATATAAGATTTATATTATTTAGAACTTTGTCTCCCCTAACCAACCAAGCTAAAATAAGTTAAACACAACAGTAATCTGACATCTGACATATATTATTTCCCTTGAGATTGCTATACTAAAAAAACAGAATGAATGAATGAAGATAATAAATTCAGTCCAAGAGCGATAAAACTACGTACCGTTCTGTTCAACCAGTCGGAAGCTAGCGAGTCGAAGTAGCCATGAAGAATCAACAAGGCATAGACAAGAAAAAGCAAATGATGTGCATACCAGAAGGCATTGAAACCTATTATATGGCGAAAGGATTCCCTTGTAGCCCTACTACTTTTCCTAAGACAAGGAATTCCAAGCATGAAGGTGTAGGCCATTATAATGAACATGAGGATTCCAGTAACACCAGGAAGACTTAAAATCAAATCAAAATAACTTGGTTTCTTGGAGTGATCAAAACTTGGCTCAATAATTCCCTTGACCTTGTAGCTTAAAGATAATGTTGACAATAACGGAAACCCACATCCCAAATGCATAGCCATATGGATAAAAGTGGCTATTGAAATGGCTAAACCAACCATCATGTGAAAGAAAATATGATCATCAAATGGGAATATGGAGCTGAGAAATGTGGATTTAAGTGTTGTTAGTGAACGTCTACAAGCAAGAAACAGAATTAAACCCATATTGAATTTCAGAGTCTCAGCTGCTCCTTTTGCAACCCCAATGCAATAGTTTATTAGTTCATAATCAAATGGCTCCTTCTCCTTGTATTCATTGAATTTCCAAATAAACAGACTCACATTTATGGCTAACCACAGTGTTGAAAACCAGATTTGTTTTCTGTTCTGTTTGATCACTTCTAATGTTTCTCTTACAAGAGTGCAAACATCTGGCCAAAGTGATACTTCATCATCAACTTCCCCCTTCAACACGTTGGCCTCTTTAGATTTGCTTAGTTCTTTGACTAGAAGTTCCAAGTGCTTTTTCTGTTTGGAAACATCAATGCTTTTTCAGTGAGGGTTTAAATTAATTAAATTCCCCTTTTGTTTTTGTTTTAAAAAACATCACACTCAAGCCACATGAATCAAAACTGACAAGGATTCAGCGCTTGATGATCCTGACCTTCGACTCATTCATGAATCCTTGGTGAAGTCAAGCGTTACAGAAACAGATATATGTTAAAAATTAGAAACTAAAATGAAACAAATCTTAAAAAGGAACCAAAATGGAAGTTAAAAGTTTATTATTAATTATCATATTATAGTACCTCAATGGAACCATTGCCGTCTGGATCAAATTCTTTTATGATCAGATATGCGTAGTTTTCAATTTGGTTTTCAATACTTTTCAAATTGTTTGCAGAAGCAGTCCACTTCAGTATGGTCTCAATCTCTTCCTTTGAGATCTTATTGTCATCATTCAAGTCACACCTTAAAAGCAAATTTGTTTTCAAACCGAATAAATTATCTTAAATTCGTACATTTAATACTTCCTCACCTTTTTTACTCAATAACTTAACTATTAAGTTATTGTTAGAAGTCGACAGCTAATAACATAAAAACCTAAAAAAAGTACGATATTGATTCAATAACAATATGTTAGCTATACAAAAAAAGGAAGAACAATTTTATTAAAGAGAATGTTTTCATAATAAAAAACGGCACCACTAGAGTTAGCAAAACCTCCGTATTTGGTTGTTTGTGTTAGATAACAAATTCAAGTCATTCCAACAACTATCAATATTAATCGAATAAGAATGACATTTTAAAAAGAAATGTGGAGGATTGTTGTTCTAACAAGTAGAATTGATAACCAAAATCAAAACTCACGCAGACTTATACTAAAGTAGATAATATTAAATCGAAATTTGGGGAGAATGCATAAGAGAACTTACAAGTCAAAGAAAATGGCAAGCCTAGTTTCCAGATCATCCTTTTTCAATTCATCCCAAAACTCTTTCAATTGTTGCAGAGTAATCCCATCCTCAGACTTTACTTTTTTTCTCTTTGACAGTACATCAAACAGTTCATAGGCAAAATATTTAGAGCTCTCATCAAAGCCTAAAAACAGAAACAACAAACAAGAAATTCAACAATATTGAAAAATAAATGGAGATTAATCAAAGAGATAAAAGAAAGAAATTCAATTTTCACCAATGCAGGCTCCAAAATTTTCCTTGAAAAGTTTTCCATTGACCATTTGTAGGTGGAATTGTGTCTCAACATCATCCCATGATTTGACTTTGGAACCATCCAGAAAGTTCAAAAGGTTAGTTTTATTCCGATCAAATGGTGAAGAAGGCTGTTGGGTTGAATTTTCATTGGCCATTTGACCTTGGAAGATGATAATGATGATGATGATGATGATGAATTGAAGAGTACTTTTAAGTGTGAGCTTAAATAACAATTAGTTTTTATACCAAACTTGGATCGTTCTTTAGGAATATATTGCTTTGCTTGGTTCTTTGTTAAAGAAATCAATTATTGGAGAAGAAGGGCAGCAAAAATTTGAAGAGAATAATGTAAGTATGGGTAGCTGAAGCAATTAAGCAAAGCAACATTCCTTTTTCTATTTCATAAACAAGTTTCATCTCCTTTTCCATTTTGATCATGCCCATTTGAACTTTATGGTTTTTTCCTAACCACTGATTTCATGATTACAATCACATTTGTAAACATGGAATTCAAATGGTAATGGATGTTTTGTCAACTTAATTAAATTAGTTAAAATATACCATTTGGGCTTGCATATTTTTGTTGTTTTGGAATGTCCATTTTGATCATTTTTTAAGTTTTGAATCATGTATTCATGTATGGATCTTCTAAAACTCTTTATAATTTCAACCAAGTCTTTTAACACTGGGTGGTTTTTAACAAAATCTATCACCAAAATATAACTAAAGCTCGCCAAATTGTTGCATAGGTTAATCTTCTAATTCATATATCAAGTATGTTAATAACTACGAGGTTTGTAATTCAAATTTTCTATTCCTAAATTGTACTAAAAAATTAAATCGTCTTTTTTTGAAAAGTTGTTTCAAATGTTAAAATTGTTGAAAATATTTACAAATATAGCAAAATTTTATTTTCTATTAGTAATAGTCCATGATAGATTTATTTAGATATTTGTCAGTGTCTATTTTACTAAAGTTATAGATGTTTGTTTAGGTCTATCTCTCGTTATCACATCTAGAAAGTAGAATTTTGAAATTTTGAAAAAGTTTTGTATAAAATATGCGTATATAACTTCAATTACGATGGTAGGACATGTTTAGAACTCCATAAATTTTGTATAAAATATATTGCCATGTTGTTGTCAAATAATAATAATAACAATAATTTGCATTCTCCAAAAAAGATGATCCTACAACAAGACTAACCTAAAATGAAAATTTCAACACTTTTTTTGTCTTAAGATAAAATTTGAAATATTTAATTTAAATCTAAACTTCAACTTTATGGATCAGTTGAATATTTAGAATAAAAGTTGGTTTGTGAAGGAATATTTACTTTGTTTTCAAGAAAGACTCACAAAATACAATAAAATAATTTTAAATCAGGGAATAAGGATCTTAAATGTCATTCTTGAGTTGATATAAATCAAAATTCATTACTTTTTTTTTTCTTTTCTTTTAGCGACTCAAACTTTGTTATTACAATAATTAGAATAGAAAAACTCAAATAATTAGCTAAAACTTGTAATTATTTAAAAGAAAATTTATAATTTATATTTTAAGAAAATCAAAACAAAGTTGGAGATATGACTTCTTACCAACCACTAATGCCCCAAAAACCAAAAAAGAGATTTACTATAAACAAAAAACAAAAAAACAAATCAGAGGTAATTTTTTATTTTTTTTATAATTCTTTAAGTTTAATTTTTTTTAAAAGTTAGTTTGCAACATATATATATATAATTGAAGTGATTACTAACCATTAATTGTCCTTTTTACCACGAAAGAAAGAAGACCAAAAGAAAAGGAGTGAAATGACAATTTATTTTTTAAAAATTAAATAGTTAGTCAAATTTTAAAACTACTACTAACCAATCAACAAATGAATAATATATATATTTTTTAGCGAATATTATTTACGATAATTAATTGAACATTTTTAAATAGTATTTACTTTAGAAAGAGGTGGTTATTATAGTCCTAAATAATTTTTGCCTCAAACGGTCCATAAATGAAAAAGATTATGTACAATTATAAAAGTAGTCTACACATCAAACACAATACTATTATAATACATATTAAAATAATCTACAACTCATATACAAATTATTTTATTCAAACTATAATAATTCACTTATTGTCTCAAACACTCCCTTAATTTCAAAATGACACGACATCTTAAATAGTAAGTTAAATAAGAAAGGATAGTTAATTAGTTTGATGAAAGAGTTGGTGGTCTTGGTTGGGAGAAACATTTTCATCTTTTTATCATTATTCTTCACTCTCCAAATTTGAGTTGTGGACAGAAGTATTTGCTTTCTACAACGGTGGACTTAAAAGGGAGAGTTTTGCTTTTCTTTTCTTTCTTTTCTTGCTTTTTTTTTTTTTTTTTTTTTTTTTAAAACCCTCCACTATTATTTGCTAAAAGAGCTCCCTTTAAGGCCTAACCTCATTTCCATTTAGTCAAGTCATGAACCTTTTTTTTTTCTTTTCTCTAAATCCTCATGATAGACATAGCCATGAAAATTGTTTACTTTTTGTAGTTAGGTCTCTAGCATCTAAACGTTTGTGTTTAGAAGGTGTTCGAAACAAAGAATGTGGTTGTGAAGTTGTGTGATTTATAATGTTTAGAAGTTAATAAAACATAAATTTCATATTTTTATTATATTAATTAAGCCTCTAAGCTTTTAGAAATGAATAAACTTAAAACTCTTAGACAAAATTTAATTTGAAAATTGTTCATTCATTTAATCTAACCATCTAGTTTCTAAAAATTAACCAATTATATAAATTTAGTTGACTCAAATTATAAGTTGTACACGATATTGAATGAATGAAATTTGAAGATTGAAAATTGATACAATCACAAAAGCGATACAATTTTTAGTTTAATATTTTAATGGATGTAATTTTCGAAAAGTTTAGGAGTACAGAATTAAAATATATATATGAAAAGAAAGAAAAAAGTTAATTGAAACTTATGTCAAAGTGATGTTTTTAAAGAAGAGCATTGAAGAGCCTTCTCATTGGCCCCTGCTTGGAATAATATTCATACGTGTTCCTATTTACTTCCCAACCTTTTTAGAAAGAGAGAAAAAGAAGTATTTTTTATATAAAGTAAAATGACCCAAATATTTATAAAAGATATCAAAAATTTTAAATTTTATATATAGTAAATATGGATAGATTCGTGTCTATGGTTATAAATAAAAGATTTTATTATATTTTTCTATTAATAGTTTGGAATGTTTTTCATTGATATTTTATTTAGTCTTTCTTGAAAATTAGTTCTAATTTTAATTTATCACATTTGCATTTGAATATTCAATGCAAATGAGATGACATGGCATATTTGTTAATTTTATATTAATATTATAATATTACATTCTAGAAAACATATCAATTTATACTCAAAACGATAGGTTATATCGATTTAAATTTTAAACTAATAATTATTTCAATTTAAACATATGGTATAGCGTATAGGTTCAGAATTGCTTTTTCCTTATATTTTGAAATATAAGAATGGTGTCATTTTAGTTGCTTCATCATCAACCAACACTACCTAAATATACATATTTTATTTTGTATCATCTTCGTCTTTGTGGTTTTCTTCTTCTCTACTTTTCTTTCTCAATTGTGATCGCATGGTGTTCGTTGGCTTTGTGTTCACCGAACAGATTGTGGGGTTGTCAAAAAGGATTTGAGAGGCATTGAAGCATTAGATGCGAGAGTTGTTTGTGTGGTGAATGACTATCATTGCACTGTTTTCTAATTGATATTTCAATTGAAAATTGAAAATTATTATTATTTATTTTATTTTATAATTCTAATAATTATTATTATATATATATATATATATATATTTAAAGAAAATTTTAGAGTGTCCAGTTATTCTTCTTGCAAAATCCTATTATTTCCTCTGATTCTTGCAATGATGTTTTTTTTTATTCCATTCTTAACTCAAGCGAGTGCAATTGGAAAAGTTGTATTAATCTTGGGGAGTTGGAAAAGTTGTGTTAATCTTGAGGAGCTGGAAAAATTGTGTTAATCTAGGGGAGCAATCAGCATAAGTGATTTAGCACCGAGGTCGCGCCAAAATATGCTTTCAGGGGCAGTGTTTTGACACGACACAACTATGATCAACATTTGTTTTTCCAACAATCTGAAAGCAAATTTATCAAATGTTGATCAAATCTAGAAAATTAGTTTGTCAAAGAAAACCCTCATCCTCAATGTTTCAGCAACATTAGTTCCAGATCATCAGCCTGTTGGATTTGACGGATGAGAAAGTGAGATAAGCACTTAGGGAAGCTAGTGTGGAGCTAGCGTAGATATTCAACAACTCCGTTGGCATTACAAGTTTGCGAAATTAATTTCATTAGTGTGTAGGGTTTTAGGATATTGAAGTGGGATGTGAAATTGAGGGAAGAAAGCGATTCAGGAGTGGTGGAATTTGTTTTTTATGGGGTGGAAATTGCTGGAGATTTAAGGGAAAGAGTTCATTTGGTTTACGGACCTTATGAAGGGCTAAGAAAAATCTTGATTGATCTTTTATTCAATTCTGTGTGATTTTACAAAGGAACTCTCCAAGTAAAAATAAGCAAACGTGAGAACTCAATAACCAACTAACTAATCTTTAACCATTTTGAATTGGTCAATATATACTTAATAGCTTGGGTCACTAGCATTTGATTAGTGCGTCAAAGATTTCTACTCCATTGAAGCAAGGAGTGGTTTTCTTTAACCATACATGAGTGATTTTAACTATTGTATTGTTGAATGTATTTAAGGCTAAAATGGATATGCTCGAAGATTTCTTGTTTTTGACAATAATGCTCATTGGATTTTTTAAATTTTATTTTCTCCTTCAAAACCAATTGGAATCGTAGAATTGTATTTTGTGTGGAGAAACTAAGTTGGTTGGAGGATACCCTCTTGGATCAAGTTTATACCTTAGTGCTGAAATTTTACAACCACACACATATATACATCATGTATTTTATATATGTAAATCATCTAGAAGAAATAATGTTTCTTATCACCGTTGGACGATGTATTTGTATATTCCAGTGGCTGTATTGCTTTTATCATATGAGGTCAAGACTTTTGATAATACAATTGCCCATCAGTGGTATGTATGTTCTATATCCACTTCATTATAATTAACATACCAAGTGTGTTGGATAAAAGCTATTTACAGAAGTTTGGTGGTCATGTTTCTTGACTTGGAATTTTTTTTAATTTCGCGTGTTGTATTGTCATTAATACCACAAACCCAAGGGATGATCTACAATTAGAAAATACTTTCAAATTGGAGAGTAAATATTGGGTAGAATAAATTAAAGAATTGATTATCCAATTAAATTGTCATATAAGTGACAAAGGAATTGAATTTCTCTCGTGGTTTTGGTGATTTATTCCACAAATGCCTCCATTTTTCTCTCTATTTCAAATCACTGTAATTTATTTATTTTTTTTTATTTTTTTTTTGTAAAAAGAAAAACTTGTTGAATTTTCTTGAGCTGATTTTTACTATGGTTTGGCTTTCCTATGGTTTAAGACTCAACAATGTTTCAAGTTTATTTATATATGACATGAGAATTTGGCAATTTTATATCATAGCTATATTTGAGCATGATATTCAATATATGTTTGATAAGTTTATGTTAAATATTTATTGGCAAGCACATTGGTTCATAGTTATGTATTGCTATTAATAGTATAAATGGAATGCCATTGTGATAAATTTGAATTAGTAACAAAATGGCACTGTTGAACTTTGAATATGTTATGCACCTAAAATATTTGGAAGTGTGGGGGTGTCAAACTAAAGTATCATATTTTGTGTTCAAGAAATCTTTAGTATGATTAAAAACTTTTGACTCTGTTTATTTATTATGCTCACAGTAGTATTGCATATAGATTTATAAGTTTAAATGATAAATCAATTTGTGAATATTTAGACACTATTGTGATCTACTTGAACATGTTTAGTAGTATGTTAGTATGAGTAGAAATATTTATCATGTATGTTATATTTGACAAAGTTTATGTATGACTTGCGTCATGAATTGTTAAGTTTGGTAGTACAACATCATTTGCAAATTACTAAAGTTGGCTAGTAGATGAAAATATGCAAATTCATTGTCTATGAAGCTCATAAGATTTTATGGAAGTTTAAGATATTGTCTAAGCTATCAAATATGTGATATCTTACCAGGCACGAGGACTTAATTATACCTTAAGTTATCCCTAAAAGTGGTATCATAGTCACATCGTCCTTGGTTTAGCCTTGTTGATATAATCGTCATGTCGAACAAAGGTGTAGTGGAATCTTAAAAGTAGTAATGTTGTTATCCATGGTTGAGCTCTATTGAATAAACAATATGTTCTAGAGAGGAGGAGTTAACCTAGCTAGATAAGAGTTAAATGGATAAGTGTCTATTTTAGGGGAGGTTCAGTTGGAACTTTGTTCGAGGGGGAGGATCATTCGGAATGCGACCAAAGTTCCACATTAGAAGGAAACTGATCATAAGTACATAGGTGCAACTTTAGACTTATGAAAAATATTTTGAATCAAACATGGAATTTAGAATGTTTTGATTCTTGTTCTCGTATGAGTAAATTAGCCACTATAAAGCCTTAAAAGCTTTTATTGTAGTTGTATGTGGTCCTCTAAAAATGTATGTAAAAATGAAATTCTTGAATGGTAACTAGTCAAATTTCTTTATGGTCTTTAACTAGTTTTTTTTAAAGTTTTTGAAAGTTTAATGAGAAAAACTTTAACAAAAATTTAGTAAACTATGTCTTGATCAGAAGTGAATTGTTGATATATGTGTTTACTAAAAGTTGTTTGGAGTCAATTGTGTAATTATATATTTGTATGTTGGTGTAATTTATGTGATACAAACATAAATGTTAGTAACGCTATAAAGTTATCACATTTTGAAGTGAAAGATTTATATGAGACTAAATGTGATGCACTTAGTATTATTTGAGAATGTTTTGATTTATGTCAATCATACACTGAATGCTATTAAAGAGATTTGATATTTTAATGATGCTCTTGTTAGAACATCTTATGATGCTAGTATGAGCCTTAAGAAAAATAAATGAGATGGTATCTCTCAATCTAAATATGCAAGGATTGTAGAAAATACTATGCTTTGATAAACTGTACAAGGATATGTTATTGCATATATTGTAAGAAGATTGAGTACATGTATACACATAATTCTAATTAAGATTATTTTATTGCTCTTCGTCATTTATTAAGATATCTTAAGGTTACAATAGATTTTGGTTTGCATTTTAATTATTGTCTATCATACCTAGAGAATGTATGCAAACCAGGTAACTTAAAATGACGAAGTAAGCCTTACCAGTAGATACGTGTTCTTAATGAAAAATGTACTATTGTATGGGGACATGAGTATGAATGATATAGAAGCCTAATGAGAGATGTCTCATTGTTGGGGGCTCTATACCAGTATAATTTTATTGAGATTCATACCCTGTTATAGAGATTGCCAAGAATAAAATGTTATGGCAATAGAAGGCATATTCGCTGAATATGGAGTTGTGAAATGATAGTTGAATGAAAGAATTATCTTCTTGAAGTATGTTAAAGTCTGAGGAACTTTGTAAATTATCTCCAAAGGCCTAACAAGGAGAGTAATTCTAGGATTTTCAACAAGTATGAAATTCAAACATTTGATGGTCCATAGCCCTTTATTTGGATGATCTATTGCGATAAACTTGATGGTCTGTAGCCCTTTTCTGGGTGGTCTATTGCAGTAGGCTTGATGGTTCATAGCCACGTGTGGGCAATCCTTAAATGGATTTGATGGATGAAATTAAAACCTTTGAAAATTCCATAACCCTTCTTTGGGTGGTCCTGGTATGGACTTGATGGATAATTGAAAAATCTTCACAGCTCAGTTTTGAGTGGTCTATTGTGAGACTTGATGGTCTATTGAAGCAATAAATGTGATTGTAAAGTTGTGGCCGCCTTCTATGAAAAAGTTTAAGGATCTTTTTCTAGAGCTTTTACATTGACCCGAGGTTCTATGTGCATGGCCTTAAATAGCACAATTTTGAGTGGTCTATTGTGATAGACTTTATTGCGGAATCAATAGAAATTTAAGAAGTAAAACGTGTTGTGGGGGTCTCAACGGTTGTTATCAAAAGTTCAAAATGCAATTAACTTACTTTCGATGATTTGGATTGTTGCCCCACCTCACTACGCATCAATTCAAATCGAAAGATATTGATGTTTAAGTTTATATTACTTCTTTCTTTGCTCAGAGAAAATTCTTCCTTACTGTTTTAACTAGAATGCAATGATAGTCATTCGTGGGGATTGTTGGGAATGACCATCATTGTACTCTTTTTAAATTGATATTTCAATTGGAAATTGATAATTATTATTATTTATTTTATTTTATAATTCTAATAATTATTCTTTATATATATATATATTTCGTAAAGAAAATTTTAGGGTGTTCAGTTATTCTTCTTGCAAAACCCTATTCTTTCCTCTGATTCTCGCAATCATTTTCCTTTTGATTCCATTCTTAACTCAAGAGACTGCACGCATGAGTTGAAAAAGTTGTGTTAATCTTCGGGAGTAATCGGCATAAGCGATTTAGCACCGAGGTCGTGCTAAATTTGCTTTCAGGGGCAGTGTTTTGACACAGCACAACTATGATGAACATTTGTTTTTCCAACCGTTTTTCTTCATTTGCTATTGTGTATTCAATGGATAGATTGTCATGTTGGGTTTTTTGTAAAATATTAAAAGAGTCGATATGCTCCAAGCACATTAAAAAGAAGGTTAAATTATTAAAAAAAAATGTCACTCAATATAAAAAATATCCTTAAACTTTCAAAAGTTTAAAAAACATCATTAAACTTTAAATTTGATTTAAAAAAATATATTTATTGTTAACTTTAGATGGAAACCGTTAAAGCTTTGTTTAAAAAATACTCTTGAACATTTGAAAAGTTTCATAAAACCCTTAACCAAATAATGATTGTTTCGTAAAAATTCATTGTGTTCTCATTGATGGAGGAAGTTGTGCATGCAAATGTTCTTACTTTAAAAGCTTTCAACGAGATGAGATTAGGCAAATAATAGTTAAGAAGCTTTAAGGGAGAAAAGGTGAATCCACAATGAAGCATAGAAATCCCAGCAACTTAATTTTCGAGAATCAGATCCAAGATCGATAATAAGAATAGTGAATTTACTGATAGTAAATTGTTTTCCTCATCTTATAATGATGATGCTTGGAATAGCAATAACTTTGCATTGGCATCAAAGTATCATTAGATTATGAAATTTTCAGCAACACATGGATAGAAACATTAAAAGAAGAACAAAAGGCTCCAAAGAAATGCTATTTTATAGCATTATTGAACAAAATACAATCAACCTCTAGCACCATGGAAGTCTAGTTATAGTTAAGTCAAGTCATCAATAACAAAGAAGTAATAATTGAAAGACTTAGTTTTGTAGGTTGTTAGGTAGTATAGTTTTAGTCATTTTTTTTAATTTAAAGTGAGCCAAGGTTGGCCCATTCATATTAGAAAGCTAAGGCCAACCGTAGTTTAATTTCTTTAAATAAGATTGAGAAAGTTAAAGTTTCTTTTGAGGTGTGTATGTATGGTACTCAAGAAGAAATTTCTATTAAAAGCTATTTTCACTTGATTGGAGAATGTTATGGGATATAATAATAGAAAGGAAGAAAGTAGAGGCAATGTGAATTCGATAAAATGGAGACCAATGCCTAACTTAACAAAAGGTAAGTCTCCAAGGTTGACCCAAAAGAATTAACAAGGTCATTTAAGGTAGAGCCCAACAACAATAAGACCAGCATAGACATGAAAAAGAGAAAATATAAGGAAACTTCATCAATAAGAAACAACATGCTACAATAACACTAAAGGTAACAACATAAAGAAAAGAAGTGAACATCGATGTTGAGGAAACTTTTAGCCATCCTGGTTAGCGAAGTATACTAATTTTAGTTGGGTAAGTGGTATAGTATTTTGAGAGACCGCTCCTGTGATTAAAGTCGAAGACGATAATTATATGTGATTGCAGTAAATTTTTACATCATAACTTTTCTTATGATTTGAAGTTTTCTTCCATTTTAATGATTTTATTTAATTTCTTCGTTGTTTTTGCTTTCGGAACATTTTTACCAGTGAGACTATTGGTTTTTCATTAGAAATGAGTGTGTTTGGTTTAGATTATAAAGTGTTTAAGAGTGTGGAATGTGAGTTTGGGTGTCAATTTATGGTTGGAAAGGGGGCAAGAGTAAAAGAAGGGAGAGTGTGTGCAAGACATAATCTACTTTTGAAGTAATCTATTTTGGTATTTCCACCTTGATAGGATTATGATGTAAACAAAATGACAAAGAAATAAAGATAAAAAGTAAAGTGTATTTCATTTTCGATCCAAAATCTGGAGTCATACATTCAACCAACAACTACAAAGACTATTTCTTTCTTTATTTAACCATAATCACCACAATCTTATTTCAAGCTTCAAAGTGGAGGCCAACTCCACAAGAGGTAAAAGGATTAAAAGCAATGCATGATACCTTTGATAAATCCACACCTTTTTTTTTCCCTTTCCTCACAGAAATCGATATCAATTAGACAACAATTATTAGAGAGCAGCCAAAGTTGATGGGAGATTGCACAAATTGCTACGCTGGATAGTGGAATTTAAAGCATTTTTCTTCCTTTTTTTCCTTACTTTTTGAGACGAAAACAAGCGGCTTACAAGTGGAAAGATTCAACTAAAAGATGATACCTTTAGTTTTATAACTTCTTTTTAAAAGTTCTCCTTGTGGAAACGAAACCTTGTTGATCTTGAACTATCGCTGAAGTTCTTGCAGAGACGACGTAAGTCCTTTACAAGATTGTATGTTCCACAGTAAAATACACCTGCAAACAACAAGAGTTTGTTGAATTACCACTTCCATTACAAAAGTTCGAACACCTGTTAAATTATCACTCAACCTAAAAGTTTAAGCGTGATTGCAATGGGTAAAACTAATTAGACTAATAGTTAAGTCTATAGACTTACAAGAGCTCGATCTAAATTTTGTTATATTTATAATTATTTTGCATTGTGTTATATCTTAGATTGTTATATTTGCAACAATGATAAAGTTTAAATTGAGGTTTTGTTTGTTAATGTTGTTACTCACCTATTTCAGAACCTTTGTGCGCAAGTGCCAAGCGTTCGAAAACTTTCTCCCAGTTCGGTCTTCCAAAGTGAGTCCTTATCTGTCGATACAGATGTGTTAAAAATGCAACGTGATGATAGAAAGAGAACTTGCTTGGTAAATTTAGTTGTTTGTGAATTGAGTTCATGATTACCCGGCTTCCTGAGACAACGTCCACTTCTTCACCTCTAGATTTCTGAATTTGTTGCAGCATGGTGATGAGCACGGATCGCACGTCTCCTTCCTCATGCACGCAGCTTAAGTGGTTGTGCATTTCTATAATTTCCTGCAAGTGATTCAAAATGAGATAAAGTTGATTAAATGCTGGTAGATCGGATATAGAATTGAGTTGTTTTTTTTGTTTAAATAAACATCGTCGACATACATTGTGATCATACTCCGCAACGTCGTCCATGACACCTTTAAACCACTCAAAGGATGCCTGTTCCTTTGTCACCCAATAGAAATATGCTCTCTTTGGGACCTTTTGAGCATCAGTCTGCAATTATGCTTGGATTAGTTCCCATGGTAACATTTGCTTTTTTCAACTAAATTATCAAACGGTTTAATTTAATTTACTTACAGCGTGGGAGTCACTTTTTTTTATCTGGTTTAACAAATCTTTCAAAATGCTGATCATTGGAGTGGCCCCAATTCCAAGGCCTATTAGCAATAGAATGTCATAATTCTTGTAACTTTGAGCTGGGGCTCCATAGGGTCCTTTGATCAAAATCTGGGGATATTTCTTACTGCAGATACAAAACAAGCCTACTTAACTGATTCTGGAATGAAAATGCCTTGCAAACTAACTACGAACAGGACGGGTTTTCGCTCACCTTGATTTTGAAGGAACATAATCTAAAGATAATTTGGTTTCCTGTCTAACAATTCCCCTTTTCCTCCTTGTACTTTCAGGATCACATTCCTGCATTGCCACTGTATTTAGTGTGTAGAAATGGATAGAAAAAGAGTAAAATGTGATGAACTTCATACCACGTTCTTCAGGCAAAATTGACAGCATCAGAAAACACAAATAAACAAAGGTCACAAGAGCTTGACAGTTGAAGTAAATTTATACCTTTTGAAATCTGTTTCTGAGCTCTCTTGTCCAATCTCCTACTGCCTGTATATGGACACTCAAATAGTCGTCTCCTGGTGCAGAAGTGATAGAGAATGGATGCCTGAATTCAATGAAAAACATCCCAATTCAAATAATCACACTTCCAAACATCCTTAAATAATCAAGTGCTAAACAAAAATAGTTCAAATATAAGATATTACCATTCAAAATTTGATATATCCGGGCACTTAACAAACATATACATTCCACTTTTTTTATACTCAAATTCTGTGGGTTTCGTCAGGTATAGCGCTAGAACATTTCCTTCATACACTACTACCTGAAAAGAAAAACCAAGAAAACCAGAAGAATTCGTTTAGTTTGCTCGGCCAAACCTCCAAAAAAAGATAAATGACTTGCAGGTCTCTGTACCTTTTTCACATCGACTGGAAGGTAAAATTCACGGAATTTTATAAGAAGTCTCTCGATAAAATACAAAAGTACTGGAACTGCAACGTACATCCATGTCTGCAAATAGATAGAGATGACAAGCGTTAAAATTCACTGATTTGTTTAATTTAAACTATTGTTTTGCTCATTCATTGATTATCCTTCCTGAACTTGCCAATGTTAATCGGAATGAAGACATTAACATTAGATTAGCAGCAATAGAAGAGCAATAGACTAACCGTTTTCTTGTACCATGCCTCAACCAGGAATATGAAGTAGCCATGAACGATCAGTAGGGCATAGCAGAGAACAAGCAAATGATGTGCATACCAGAAGGCATTGAAGCCTGCCAAATGTTGAAGTAATGGAGGTAGCTTGTCTTTATGCCTCCTGAATAAAGGAGTTGCCAATGTAAAGCAAAAGGCCATTATAATGATCATGATGATTCCAGTAATACCAGGAACACTTGCAACCAAGTCAAAGTAACTTGGCTTCTTGTAATTAAAATCTGACCCAAGAATTGCCATGAATTTGTTGTTTGGACATGAGATCAATCTTGGAAAATCACAGGCCATATGCATTATAACATGAAGGAAAGTACCCACTGCAATGGCTACAGCAACCACCATATGGAAATGGATATGATCATCAAAAGGGAAAATGGAGTTGAGAAATGTGGATCGAAGTTTGGTTATTGTGCCTCTACAGACAAGAAACAGAATAAGAGCCATATTGAATTTAAGAGTCTCAGCTGCTCCTTTTGCAACACTAACACAATGACCCATCACTTCAAATACTCCCTTATCCCTATACTCCATGAATTTCCAAACAAATAAACCCAAATTTATTGCTAGCCACAGTATCAAAACCCAGATTCTTTTCCAATTGGCAATTATAGCTTCTTCTGCTTCCTTCAGAAATTTGCCGGCTGGAGTTTTGCATCTTCCTAGAATCAGGGAAGATGCCCGAAGTTTAGAATCTTGGCTCTGTAACCTTTTTTTTTCTTCAGAGGTCCACATTGCTTTCACTAGAGTTTCCATGTCCTCAATCTGTTTAAACAAGCCCACATAAAATCTTTTAGATGAGTTTCAAGAGAGAAGGATTTTCATCTTTCTTTTCTTCTTGAACAAGTACCTCAATAAATTCATTGCCATCAGGATCAAGCTCTTCCATGATCAGAGATGCGAACGTTTCAGCTTCTCTCTCAAGGTTTTTCAAATTGTTTGCAGAAGCGCTCCATTCTAGTACCGACTTCACCTCTTCCCTCGAGATCTTCCCGTCGCAATTTTTGTCGCAGCTGAAAAGACAAAGTTGCTTTAGAATCTCCATTTCAGAAGGAAAGAGATGTAAAGAGAGATTCATACAAGTCAAAGAATATCCGTAGCCGTGAATCTAAGTCTTCTTTCGTTAAGTCCTCCCAAAAATCTCTCAATTCTTGCAGCGTAATCCCTTTCGCTCCTATTATCCCTCTTCTCCTTGCCAATACATCAAACAATTCCCCACCAAAATCCGTTGAATCCGTTTTCATACCTAAATAACAAGCAACAAACCGAAGTTCCTACTAATTTAGCCAAAAACGAACGGAAAATGGAGATTAATCACAAAGAGAGAACTAGAACTTCACCAATGCATGCTCCAAATTTGTCTCTGGAAAGTTTTCCATCAGGAGCTTGTTGACGAAAACGCTTCTCGGTTGCTTTCCATGCTTCCTCTTCTTTTCCGTCTTTGAAACCATCCAGAAACCTCAACATGCTAAACGGCTTCCGTCGTCTTCTTATTCCGAAGACCGGCTGAGAAGTCTCAGCGACGGTCTTCTTCACAGCGTTACTGTAGTTGCTCTGCTTCGAGTTCCCTTGGTTTAAATCTCTCTGTTCGTCGGCTTTCTCATCGGTCGCCATGTGATCGATTTCAATGCTCTCCAATGGGCATTCTCCTGGATTTTCTTTCACCGGTTTTTTATCAGAGCACTCCATCGGCGTTTATCTTCAGAACTACAAAGAAAAAGAATGGAGAAAGGAGTTGCAGAGTTGAGATTGTAGTTTTATTCTGAGGTTATGGTGATTTGAACAATGGACAGAGTGTTCGAAGGAAGGTGGAAGATCATGGCCGGCATGAAAGTGCTGGTCGACTGTCCGGTGAGAGTCTAAAACTAAATAAATAATAAAATTAAGTGGTTTTTTCAAAAAAATAATTTAAAACAAAAAGAAACACAAAAGTCCATTACACATGAAAAAAATATATATAAATATTATGGATTTTGCTATTTTGGATCAATTTCTCTAATTCTTTTAAATATTCATCCTCTATTTTTTTATATTTGTTTTTTTTCTACAAATTAGATATGAATCTCCAACTTCAATAACAATAATACACACATTAGGTTAGTGGAGTTAAAATATTATTTGAAAAAATTTATTTATTTATTTATTTGAATAAATAAAAGTAAATAATTATTACATCATCGAATCAATTGAGTACATATCACTAAGTTATCACAAATTTACGGTTTATTTCTATTTATATTTTGGTTCTTTGTTTTATATATATTGTCATAATGATTTGATTAAATTTATCGATATATGAACTAAAGTAGCTTTTTTTCTTCCAAGTGCATTTCTCAAATTTTTAAAAAATACAGTTCACTTTTCAAAAGGTATAGTATGAAGATCTCACTGAATATCCTATGAGCCAAACTAGACAAAGTATTAAACAAAAATAAATTTTATTAAAGTATAGAGACTAAACCAAATTTTTTTAAAAAAAATTGTAGTTCTTGAATTTTAAAAAAATGCTTTTTTTCATGTCAAATGAGGTTTTAAATTAGAAATATAGTTCTGATTTTTTTTTTTTTATCTACTTGTCTCTCCCTATTTTCTTTCTCAATTTTCTTCTCTCTTTCATTCTATTCTCTCTCTTCTATGATTCTACCTTCTCCGATTAAGAAAGAAGGAAAAAATATCAACTATATATCAAAAACATTTTGTGGAGGACCTTCGCACATAAGTGATAATGGTCTTAAGTTCATAATAGACAATTTTTTACGAAATTGGTGGGTTGCGGAGTCAAATGAAGAGACATCCGTCAGTCTTTTGGTCATATTTTAATTGTCGAAAGAGTCATTTCATTTCATAAATAAAAGGGGACAATTATGAGTTGAATGAATTATTCATTACATAAAAACACAAATCCCTATCTATATGATTCCATTTTTTTTAAAGGTAGATGAAAACTCTCAACCACATTGTTGGAAAATAATTATTTTTCATTTAAATTCTTTTCTTCATGTATTTTAATTTTTGTCTCTTATATTATTTCGTATAAATTGGTTTTATTCTAAGCAAGAAAACAATTTTCTTAGGAAGATCGGAGAGCCAGTAACATTCAATTCCTTTTTGTTTCCATGACATACTTTGTCATTTTATTTAAAAGAAGAAAAAAAAATCACTAGTTTAATCATTTTCTCAATATCAACAAATCTAATTTCAAACTCAATTTGAAATATTGTTTGAATTAGAATATAGTGATTGAGTTTGCTATATGATTATCTTCTACTTTTTTCTTTCAATTTTAGTTAGTCTTATAAGATGATTACCTTCTACTCTTTTTTTTCAATTTTAGTTAATCTTTTGAGATAGTCGATTAATTAACTTCTTATTGACATCTTCTTCTTCTTCTTTCTTCTTCTTTTTTTCCTTTTTATAGTAACTTTTGATATTGTTTGGTTGTCTTCTGATTAGCTACTATGCTTTGACATGTCTAATTGCTATTTGATATTGTTTGTTATCTAATTGCTATCGTATTTATTTGTTATATGATTGTTGTTTGATTGATGTTTGATATAGACAGTATATTCATTTGTCATGTGATTGCTATCTAATTCTTATCTGATTGTGGTAGACTTTTATCGTCAATAGACTCTCATGGTTTATAAAAAATAAATCATATTTTTAACATGATCTATCAATGATAGACTTTTATCATTAATAGACGTTAACAAATTTGGCTATATTTGCAATATTTTTTGCATGTTGCTATATATCATGTAGTGATCAAATAGCAATCAAACAATTCCAAAATAAAAAGGAATTCATCGTACTTGATTTTTAGTATAATAGATAGTAGTTTCTAATAGTCATTTGATTTTCAACTAATTACCGTATAAAATCATTTTATTTTTATCATTTAGTTAGTCATTCGATTGATTTCTAATTGTCATATAATTACTTTTATATTCTTTTTCATATAACTTATAGTTTTTAATTAAAAAAACACAAAATAAAATATTAATCACATGACAATCAAATAGAAATCACAAAGTGCTTCCAAATTATACCTAATGAAAATCACAACATACTTTATATCATGCAATCAGATAGCAATCACATGACAATCATATAGGAATTAGATAACAATTACGTGACAATCTGTAATTTAACCATTCAATAAATAATGAACCACAATTATTCTCCCCTTTGACTAAGACCAATTGCTTGAGCAAACTTCATCAAATATGACTATACCATCAGCTAAACACCTAGGGTGTGTTTGGACCCCATGTTATCACTGTGGGTTTGGGTTGTTTGGGACCCAAGTTATGGAAACCTTAGTTTTAGGGTTTCCATAATCTGTCTAAATCCTTTTCACACTACACCCTCAATACCCCAATACCCCGTAATACCCCTGAAATCGTGTAATCCTTCCTGTTTTATGCATCCTTTCCTTCTCCGTTCAATATTGTCTCTTCCTCTTTCATTCTTGGTTTTTCCCTCCAAATCTTACCATTTTACTCTTCCATTCAATACCTTCTCCGACACTAAAGTCATTTTGTTTTCCTCTCTCAACCTCAGAAGAATATCTACTTCTAATAAATCTTTCCCTCTGTTGGAGTACCTTTTCTGTGACGGCACCATTGTCGCCGCTTAGGTTTTAAAAGGAACTCATAGGAACAAAAAAAAAATAGGGGGAAGAAGAAGAAAAAGAAGAAATGGGGTTTGAGAATCTGTAGAAGGAGAAGAGATTTATGAGATTGATGTATTTTTTGTTTTTTTTCTTTTTGATTTTTTGTTTTTGAGTTTGGAAAACTGAAATCACTCTTTAATTATACATGTGGAGTTTTAGGAAAGAGAGTGATTAAATTTGTGTCTAAACTCTGAATTTTGCCTCTTCTTCTTCATGTTCTAGAGACTTTTTTTTTCTTCTTCTTTTTTTTTTTTTGTGCCCTTAATATTTTGGGATATTAGATAAATAACGTTGAGATTTTACTTAATTTCATAAATTTTCTTGAATGGGTGTGTAGAATTAGTGGTTAATTTACACTAATCTACTTCAAAATGATCTTTCTTAACAATCTATTTATACCATAAGTAAGCTTTTATTCAATAAAATTACTAATGGCCATTTTCACCTGTTTTTTTTTTTTTTTTTGGTTCATTTTTTTACAAAATTATTTGAAAAGGCTGTATAAATATAATGAGATTATACATAAATATTTTCAAATGATATTGATAATTTAATGAAAATTTTAGATTAAAAATGTGAATAGGAGATTAAATTAAAATAAAATACAAACTTCAATTCAATAATGAGGTTATAACATTTTTGAAATTATGAATTAATATATACATTTCTCTCAAATCAAGAAAGCGACCGATTATACATTTCTCTCAAATTAATAGAGCTTACGTTAAATAAGATTATTTAATCCAATAAATTTATGAAATTTGTGTATTAGATCTTAGAAAAAAAAATCATAAAACTATTATCATAATCCTTACTTCAAACACATCTTATCATAACACTACCTACATAACCCTTCTCCCAAACACATTTTATCATAACACTACTTACCATAATTCTTCCCCCAAACACATACTATCATAACACTAGTCTTATTATAACACTAGTTTTATCATAACACTAACCCTTCCATAACCCAACCATTTCCCCAAACGCTCCCCTAATGCAGGGAGCACTACGTTCAAAATGAAGCCTTTGAAACCAAGACCCCAAACTTGTCCAAAAACCACAACCCCTTGAGGCCCCCCACCGAAAACCAAAATTGTCGTGAATTTGATGCTATGAAGGACCTAATCATTGGATAACCTTCACAATATATTGTATAATATTGTCCACTTTAAACATACACTCTTATTGTTTTGCTTTTTGTATCACATCATCTATATACTCTGATCACTTTTCTTTCTTAATCAACGTGGTAATTTGTCCACACTCCTAATAACATATATAATGAAATCTTAAACTTTCAATTCATGTTTATTTATAAAATTCAAGAGTTTGAAATCTAAATTAGTAATTTTAAAAGTTTAAAAACCAAAAAAACTTAGCCCTCAAAAGTTAAAAGAACTATCATCATAATTTAAAATATTGCTTTTATTTTAAAAAAGAAAAGAAAGTTATTTTATTTAAGTTTCAAGAAATCACGATTTAAATTAGGAGAATTGTCAAAAATAGCAACTTTGACAAAATATTTACAATATATAGAAAATTTTTAGATTTTATCAATAAAAAACATTGATGGACACTTATATACTTCTATCAATGGTATTGATATAGACAGTGATAGAAGTCTATTAGTTTCTATCATTGATAAAATCCAAAATTTTGGCATAGCTTGTAAATATTTTAATTTATTTTGTTATCTTTAAAAATGTCTTTTTGAATGGAGAAGCTTTCGTGATGACTCGACAACGAAAGTCTTTGACAAATTAAAATATTAACGGATCAATGCATCAAATTATTGCTCAAATTTCTCGGCCTTTAAAAAAGTTTTGAATGACACATCAATTTTGCACCTAATCAACCATACTTTGGAAACTACTATTCCTCTGACTTCTCTCAACAAATAAATATGCATTTTTTTCTTCAAAATCTAAGAACTAATACAAAAAAAAAAAAGCTTAATAAATAATGTAAACATTCATAAGTACAACGTGCTCCCCAGCTCACCCTTTAGAATGGCCGAACGTGCCAAAAGCAAATACTTGGTTATTTTCTATTATAAATAAAGTCTAAGGAATGTCAAATTTATAAGAACATATATAATGTGAATATCTCTTTCCTCACTAAATACAAAACAAGTTTGTAATAAAGAAATGTGTTTGGATAAACATGAGATGACGACTTATAATTACTACTATTTTTCAATTGGGGAGTTGAGTTGAGAGCTTCAATTATTAGGGCCTGGGGGAAAAGGGAAATATATTCTTAATGCTCATGCATTTCATGGTTTTCTTTTTCTTTTTGAAAATCTTTTTCTTTTTCTCCAAAAGTGATTGCCTTTTCTAGTTACGTACTTGGTTTAAGTTTGAATTATTATTTTCAAATAAAGTAAGTACAAACTAAAATATAAATCTCATTACAAATACATTATAGTTAAGTACGTGTAATGTGTCACAGTCATCATGTTTGTTAATTAGGATGTGTTATTCATAGACGCATGTTAGCTTACTTTCTTTATACTAATTTCTTTTGCAAGTGATCACTTGTCAATTTGAGATGGAAAAATGACATTCTTAAAAATGCTTATAATACATGTGGGAGAGTAATTAGACTAATCATCGTATATTATTTGTTATCACTATATATCATTGATATCATTCTCTCTCAAACGTACATAAGTAACTATAAGTATCTACAAGCAACCAAACATTATATAAAAAAAATTATAAACAAAAACAAACGTATAATGATAGAGAACAATACAAGAAAACTATAAACAAAAACATATACAAGATGAAGCGACAAAAATAGAAGAAGAAGAAGAAGAGAAGAGCAGTTGGGAAGAAGATAAATGAAGTGCATAATTTGATTTTTTTTCTTCGCACGGGTCATGATTAATCAAGGTTGTGGTCTTGGATGGTGTCGATTAATTGTACAGATTGTAGGTTTGGGTCTCGTGAACATGAACTTTTTTGGCATTTCACATTGGTAGTATAGTAAAAAATTTGTATATAAAAAAAAGGCTTAAAAGGAGGTCAAATTACATTATTGTCTTGTAAAATTGTTCCTATTACTCATTCTCTCCCCATTAATGTTTTTACATTTTCTCTCAAACATATTTTTTCAAATAATATTTTATTTTTCCAAAAAAGAAAACTTTCCTTTCATATTTCTCGTTTCCTTTCCTTTCCTCCATTCTTCCTTTCTTTCACCTCCAATTCTCTCATTTTTCCGGCCAACATCCAACAATATCAGTTGGCGATGCACCTCCAAATCAAGATGTGTTCTTATTGATTTCACATTTCCCTTTTTATGATATATACGTTTTATGTTGAACATTAACTCTATTTGATATATATAGTATGATTTATGTTGAAAATTAATTCGAATTCAATCTGTTAAAAACAATTCGGTTAAACATCATAACGTTGACAATGTTATATCAAAATTTTCAAGTTTAAGTATATTATAAATACAATTTTAGTATATTTCGTATATTGGTTAGAATGTTTGTAAACATATGTAATACAACGTTCTAAAGTTTATTTTGAAATAACCATGAATCTTCCAGAAAAACTAACAAGGTGTCAGTGAAACCAATTGTATTTGACTACATATCAAATATATATTATTTATGAGTATAGTTCATGTATTGATTAGAACATTTTCAATTAAATAATTAAATACATTAATATTCGGATAAATATAAAAAATCAACATAATATATAAAATTAAAAAAAATTAAAAATTCTATTTTGGTCCCTAAACTTTTAAGAGTATCCGCAACTTTTGAAAAAAAACTCACTTTGTTCTTTTTTCTCGATGTTAGTATTTCTTAACTATTTAACAAAATAATGATGTGGCTTCTATATTTGGATAAATAACAACAAAAAAAAACATGTTAATTTATTATAGAAATCTTTCGTGCCAACTCAGAAACATAATTAACACACTGAGTCAAATACATTAAAAACTATTTGTTCTTTTTTCTCTAAAACTTAAAATTCTCTCAACCCTTTATTTATTTATTTCAAATTGAAATATTGAAGCAAATTAGAATAACGACGTTGAGTAGATAAAAAAAAATAGAACTAGCATATCAGTACTAACAGCTATGATCACAAGGTAAAATAAACTAGAAAAATAAAGTAATTACAATACATTTTATAAAATAAACTTTAAGAAATTATAGATAAATCTACAATTTATCACAAAACCAAAAAAAAAGGAAAAAATGATTGGGAGAAAGAAAAAAAAACACCTCAATGAATAACAAAATATTCCAAATTTGGGACACTAAAAAATTTGTATGCATAGATGAATTAAATCTAACACATGAGTTGGAAAAGTGAAATTGAATGATAATTCACCAAATTGGTGACAATAAAAATCTTGAAGTGAAAGTGACTTTTTTAGCTTTTCGATAAAACATCAATATACCATCTAATTTTTAATTAAAAATTAAAACTCTCGATTATTAAAGATGATATCTTATTTGACAGTTTAGTCATTTAAATAAAGAACTACTTTATCATTCGTTAGAGAGTTAACAAAATCTTAACAACATTGAAAAAAATAGGTTCTAAAAGTTTAAAAATAATAATAACCGTTTTTAAAAGTTCAAAAAAGTTTAGGGAATGAAATAGAATTTAAACAAGAAAACAAAATGTATTAAACATCATTTTATTTTCTTTTTTTCTTTCTAAAGGAAAATGAAAATTTTATATTAAATTTATTTTTTTTTTTAAATTAATATATTATAATATATTATATAGTTAACAAAA
>CM046893.1:18710240-18762778 GCA_025688845.1 Cucumis hystrix
TTGTAGATTTAATATTTATGGTGATTTTTATTATAACTTTTAATGTTTGTTTTTAGTATAAATGACTTTTTTAACTTTTCATCTCTTTACTGTAACTTTTTTTTAAAATTTAAAATTTTTATCTCCAATTAATTATGTAATTTAAATTTATCTAAATACATCCACATCCCTCTAGCTCTCTCTCTTAATCTTTTATTTCCTAACTTTCACATTTCATTCTCTCATATTAACTATTTTATATCTCTTTAAACATTTTTAATTCTTCCTTTTCAAATCTTTGGGTATAAATATCTCATTCTTTTTTTATTCATGTTCATAAGTCACAACAAAATGCTAAGTGTGAAGGAAAAAAATCAAATCACACTATTCTATTCTCTTCTTATTTTTTCTTATTTTTTTTTATTTTGTTGTCTATTTTTTTATATAGAAGTATGTTTGTGTATATTGTTTCATTTATAGGTTTCTTTTTAGTACATAACAAAAGTTGGAAAATCTTAAACTACCAACTTTGTGATTGACATGTACATTTGTCTATGCTCATTGTGTTTAAATTATTAAGAATCTCTTTTTTAATGTAACCATGGGAAACTTACTCATGTTTTTTTCTTTATTTAATTTTTTTATTAAAGTTATTTTAAATGAAATGGTTGAGTGACTTATATAATAAGTATTAAGTTGTTCAAGTCCTAATTAATGATTTACCTAATATTATAATATAATTATGATATTTATTTTATTAAATCCTTTTGTTTTTATTGTAATAGTACATGCGTATAATGGTTGAAATATTCAATTTCACATATGCAGTCAGAAAAGTACAATTTTATTTAAAATTACAATTAAAATAAAAAATAAATTTTGAAATAGAAAAAAGATATAAATATAAAAATATTGAAATGTTGGTTTCAACTTTATAAAGTTTAGTTAAAACTATACTTTTCTAGTGTGTGATTTTCACGTCCATCACACAGGTTGTTTATTAATTTTTAATAAATATTTTTAACCAAGCTTTTGCTTTGGTTTTGCTTCTTTGTCTGGGGATAATAGGCTGTCTTTTTTTATAAAAAAAAAGTTATTGTTATTATTTTTATTATTTTCAATTGTGTTATAGCTACATCATTCTCAATTTCAACTAAATTTTTAGATTGTTCAAGACAAGATCTAAAATCTACCAACAAATAAAGTTTAAAAATTTGTACATCTAATATCAAAATTCCAGATCTTATTTCTATACCAATTGAATTCTTAAAGTTTCACCAACAAAAAGTATTATAAATAGCCAAAGGTTTTTTTTTTTCAACTTTAAAGGTCATGCCCATACTAATACTCTACTGTAATTAGAGTGGTCTAATTATTATTAACTTTCTTAAAATTTTGTCACATTCCCTAATGGATTACAAATCTCAATTTTATAATATTGTATTAATATACTTGTTCACGCCCTAATTACCTTACCTCCTGAACTTTTTATCCATTTAATTTTTTATAACAACTATTTTCTAAAACTCTTATCAAATAATTTAGATTATTGTATATAAGATTACTTTGAAATTATATCATATATGTTAAAATTCAAATATCCAGATAAGGGTGTAGCTATATAGTAAGTTTAGTATAATCCATAAAATTAAATCATACCAATTTACCAAATTTCCCAATTAGTTTCTTATAAATAAATAAAAAAAAATGAAATGAAACCTTATTACTCACAATTTTTCAACTAAACTTTTTAAAGTTACAACCATCAATTATTTTAAAAACTACCATAATATTCCAAACTACTATAGTTTATTAACATAATTATACATGTGCGCGCGCACATATACATATATTTAATTACTTAGCTATTGTGGATTAGGTTAGTTCCGTTGTGAATAGGATAAAGTGAAACTTTAGTGTAATCAATTTAAGCCCTATTAAAATGACTACTTATTATAACGACTACTTACCTAAAAATATATAAAAAAGACTTGCATAGTTATCAACAACTAAATTATTGTCTCATGAAATTATTCAACTTTCACGTTTTCGTGGACAGCATATATTCAATAATAACTAGTTTTAATTTTTTAAATAAAAAATAAATATCAATATGATTAAAGTCTCGAATTGGTAATGATTCTGTTTTTATAATAGAGAATTATACCTTTAATTAAATTTTAAAAACAAAATTTATAACTTTTATTTTTCAATGTAAACTTTAGTTTCACGATTATACAATAAAACTCTAACATTATACATAACACTATTATATTTGAACTAAATGATTTTACAAACTACACAGTGAAAAGACCAATCTCTAATGTTCTACTTATAGACACCACCGATCATGATATTTAATTAAGATATTATCTTTTTACCTAATGAATCTAATAAAATAATAGGTCCGAAAGAGATAAAACAATATATAATGCATATGGCCATAAATCTAACGTTCTAACGTTTTTGAATTATTTATAAACTTTTTCAAAAACTAAAAAAAAAAAGTTAAATATTACCAGAAAAGAAAAACGACAATTCATTTATTTCAACATCTAAGTAGTAATTTGTTTTATTCATAAATTCATGGATTTCTAGATTAGAGGAAATAAATACATAAAATGTTTCAAATGATTAATGTTAATGGGTCCTAAATAAATGGTCAAATACAAATAAATGGACAAAATATGATATTAGTTTTTTTTTTTTTTTTAATTTATATTTTTCCTAAGGATACAATAATTTAACCATGACAACACATACGGCTCAACTTGAAAGCAATCATTTGAATTGTTTTATTACGAGAACAGTAAACAAAAACTCATCAAACTATACTTGTAAAAATAAGGTTAGATAATTTAGTTTAGTTGGTTAACTTTTAAACTTTTATATTTAGAATCCCGAGTAATAGGTCTTTAATTACATGTCGTCTATTAAATATATTAACATACTTTCACATTTGTATTAATTATTATATTCTTCTACGTTAAACTCGATTGAGAGCAACTTTAAATTTTGTTTACACTAAATTCTTAGTAACTTTTTTAAAGGATGAATATCTAAAAGACTATGAGATAGGGAAGTGAAAACTTAAGGCTCTTATTAAAAAAAGGTTTAAATATCTAACTAAATATTTTATTTATTAATTTATAGATATACATTAAAAATAGAATCGAAAGTTTATAGATTTATTAAATATTTTTTAAAGTATAAAGATGAAGTGGATGGTTAATGAAACCAAACTTTAATGATTTTGTTCCAAGTAAAGATAACTTTTGATTAAATAAAAACAAAGTGGAAAATGGGGTAATACTTATGAATGTGGTTATGATGCTAAAAGTAAAAGTTTAAAAATAACCTGAAGTAGTGCATGATGCAAAGCGATGTGTTTCTTGTGGGAAAAAATTAGTGCTATTATAGTATGAATTTTTATTGAATAAAACAATATATCAATCACATAATCATACGTCAAATGATAATTAAATAGTGGGTTTATGTTCTCTTAAACAAAATTATCTTCTCATTCTACATCTTTTAGTAGAAATTTGATAGTTAGGTTATGTCAACAGTATCGGAGCATGTCACACATTTTATATTATTCTTTTCCAGTAAAGAAAATTATTTTGTGAGCTTGATTGGTAACTGGGCTCTTAAAAGCCCATGAGTCCGATTAGCCCACTTGGTTTTTTAGCCTATTATTAATTACTTTTACCCAAACTATAAAAGTTTAATATTTTAAAATTTAGCAACTAAAATCAAAATCCCAACACCAAATATTTTTTCTTTTTGTCCATGTAGATTATGCTGGTTTGGTCATAATACTTCAAGTTTTCCATATACTCTAACTTGTGTTTATTTTGAGAAAAATACATTTATTTATTTTGAAAACAATTTCATGCTTTGAAAAAGCTACATATTTTAATAATCTTTGTACTCTCGTGTTTTTTTTCTTTTTCTTTTCTCTCTTCGAAATTTCAACCCAAGCTTATGATTAATAAATTCTCCAAAAAATATATATATATATAAATATGGAAGTTGTGTACAAAATTGACAAGCGTGGAACCACTAAAAAAATGAAATTTCTTTTGTGGGAAACAATATAAACTTAAATGAAGGAATAAACATGGAAAAATTACAAGAGGAAGAATAAAAAGAAGGAAGGAATTAGGACCAAGGAGGTGGGCTAATAGTCCATTCCCCCTCACCTGCTTTTGGACCAGACCCAACTAGCCGACAAAGACATTAATGTTGAACTACTTCCAAGGGAATTTGGTATGCTTACCAATATTTAGAGTTTGGGTTTTTTTTAAAAAAGAAAAAAAGAAAGAAAAACACAAAAACTACCATCAAAATATAAATTTTTAATGTTGGTTGAAAAATTGAAGTATATGCTTGTTTGTGTTAAGTATAATCAATATATTCTACATCTTTATTGGTTCAACATTGAATTATAAATAATTCCCATTATATCGTAAAAGATTCATGAACCGTATTAAAATAAAAAAGAAAGTATCATTGTAAGTATAATGATGTAGATATCCATAACCTACAAGATGTTACCAATATTTCTATAACTATCCCTTTATTTCATGTTGTAACTTTCATCCTGTTGAATTTCACAGTGTAACCCATACCATGACATGTCCTATAAATAGAGGTATGTGGTGCATTTGTAAGACACACCACAATTGAGTTAAATTGTTCTTTACTTCCTCCATTTTCTATTTCTTCTCTTTGGTTGCTTCATTCTCCTTATTTAGCTTCTTTGTTCTTGTTTTATAACACATTATCAGCACGAGTTTCTACACTTATCATTTGCAAAAGGTAGGCTATGGAGTATTAGTTTGTTTTATTGTTTTGTATTTGTGAACATTGTATGAACTATTCCATGTATACATTATGCATAGTTTAAATGTTTGAAAATGTAATCTTTTGTACCTATTGCATGTTGTAATTTTACATATTATGTTTACAAAATTATTGTTTGTTAAAAAATGTTGTTAGTTCATAGTAAAATTGTGGTTTGGTTCATCTTAATTTATTTATGAGTTATGTGATTGTTTATGTTTGGTTTTTATTTCAATTATTTTAAGATAAGTGTATAGTTTATGGGTTCTTAATGGTTTATGTCTACTTTCTATATATTAGTATAAATTTTGTAATTGTTTTTATGATCTAAATGTTTTTATCAATTTACCTAAGCATGTTGTTTTAATATATTATGTATAAGTATGTTGTAAAATTAACATTTTTTGTGTATTGTTGTCACAATTTTTCATAAGATGATATTTATCTAAGTTGTTTTATAATGCATGTTTAACATGTTTATTAAATTTATAATATAAATAAATTTATTTGTTATAGTTTTTACCATGTCAAGTCTTACCAAATTAGAATTTCTAGCTCTTGATATCAATGGTGATAATTATTTATCATAGGTGCATGATGCTAAAATTCATTTGGATGCCATGAATTTTGGAGAAACAATTAAAAAAGGAAACACTACTTCAAGTTAAGAAAAGGCGAAAGCCTTGATTTTCCTTCAACATCATCTTCATGAGGGACTAAAAATTGAATATCTTACGTTAAAAAATCCCTATAAATTATGGCTAAGTTTAAAAGAAAGGTATGATCATAAAAAAAGTGTGATTCTTTCTAAAGTTTGATATGATTTGATGCATTTAAAGTTGCAATATTTTAAATCAGTGAGTGATTATAATTCCGCATTATTTAAAATTTATTCAAAATTATTGTTATGCGGAGGAAAAATTACTGATGAATATTTGTTAGAGAAAATGTTTCCACATTTCATGTCTCGAATATGCTCCTGCAGCAGCAATATCGGAATATGCTCCTGCAGCAGCAATATCGGAAAAAAAAATTAAAAAAATATTATGAACTCATATCATGCCTTATTGTGGGTGAACAAAATGACGAGTTATTAATGAAAAACCATAACTCTCGACCAACTGGAACAACACCATTCCCTGAAACGAATGCTGTATTTTCAAACAATAAAGGTAGAGGTCGTAGTCAAAATCGTGACCGTGGTAAAGGAAGAAGTAATTATATCTTTCGTGGTAATAATCATTCAAATTTGAAGAAAATCACAAATAATGATCATCAAGGAAAAACTCCACAAAATAAGAAATTAAAAAGTGGTGAAAATCAATGCTTTCGTTGTGGTATGAATGGTCATTGGACTTGTACTTGTCGTACATCCAAGCACTTAGTCGACCTCTATCAAGCCTAATTGAAGGAAAAAGGGAAGAATGTGGAAGTAAACTTTGCTTATCAAGATTATGTCTATGACCCTTCAAATATGACACATTTGGATGTTGCTGATTTTTTTTAGTCTCCTGAAGAGAAAACTGATGTTAATGAAGGAGTAGCAAATATTTCCTTTAGTTATGATAATGTCCAAAACTGATATTTACATTAAGTTTTGGTGTTTTCTCTATTTAACATTTTTCAATTTATTTAAATTATTTATATTTCAATGTTAGTTTTTTTTTTACCATGTGAGACTTATTGTAAATTTCTTTTTAATGAAGCATTATGGACATTTCTCATATTTTGGCTGACTCAAATGTGATTAATGAAGATTTATGTTTGGCAGATAGTGCAACTATGCACACAATACTTAAAAATAAAAGTATTTTTCTACATTGAGAATGCTTGAAGCAAATGTCAATACAATATCAGGTTCTACAAACTTGATTGAAGGTTTTGGTAAAACAAACCTTATTTTGCCTAGATGAACAAAATTCACAATTAATAATGCTTTGTTCTCTAGTAAGTAAAAAAGAAACTTATTGAGTTTCAAAGATATACGTCAAAATGGTTATCATGTTAAAACTAACAATAAAAAATAATATATAATATTTATATATTACATTTATTGTTTCACATGAAAAACCTATATTGGAAACACTGTCTGCTTTTTCTTATGGATTATATTATACTCATATACAAGTCATTGAAACATATGCAACCATAACTCGAATTTCATGAATTTAAATATGTTTACTGTTTGGCATGATCGATTGGATCATCCAGGGTCAACAATGATGAGAAGAATTATTGAAAATTCTCATGGACATCTACTGAAGAACCAGAAGATTCTTCAATCCAATGAATTATCATTTGTTGCTTGCTCTCAAGAAAAATTGATTGTTAGGCCATCACCAACCAAAATGGGAGTTGAGTCACCTACATTTTTAGAACGAATTTATGGTGACATATGTGGACCCATTAATCCACAAGTAGACCATTTAGATACTTCATGGTTTTAATTAACGCATCCAGTAGACTTTTATCCCATTGAATTCCATTGAAAATTTAGTGCATAACATTGGAATACGATAACTCAAAGAACTTAGTTTATATAATATGGATATCTAAGGGGGAGTATTCTTAAGGGGAGTAAAAATGTTGTCTTCAAGGAATATAAATATTACACTCTTTTTCCTTGACTACGATTTTTTTCATTGGGTTTTTCTAGCAAGGTTTTTAATGAGGCAGTTATTAGCTTATAAAATGATATATTCTTTTTCCTTCACTATAATTTTTTTCCATCGGATTTTTCCCTAATAAAGTTTTAACGAGACATTTATTTTATATAATATGGATATCTAAGGGGGCTGAGTATTGTAAATATAATTATGTAGATATCCATAACCTACAAGATGTTACCAATATTCCTATAACTCTTCCTTTATTTCATGTTGTAACTTTGGAATTCCATAGTGTAACTCATACCATGACATGTTCTATAAATAGAGGTATGTGGTGCATTTGTAAGACACATCACAATTGAGTTTAATTATTCTCTATTTCCTCCATTTTCTATTTATTCTCTTTGTTGCTTCATTCCCCTTATTTAGCTTCTTTGTTCTGATTATATAATATTTTTACGAATTTAATTTTTAAAAAAATATTTAAACAAATATCAACAAATTGAAAATTGAAATTAAGATATTTGGATGAAACGACGACGTAAAGAGGGAATGGGATGATTTTAGATCTAAGGGCTAAGGAAACGAGAAGAGTCCGAGGGATGGCCCGCCCATCTCTGGCAATGGCCATTACCGAGTTGACTCACTGGTCTCTCTCGCTTCGTCTCGTCTCTGTGTTGCTGAGCCCTATTTGCTTCTCCTTCTTTCTTCCTTCTTCTTTTCCAATTCCAATTCCCTTACGGTTTCTCCTTTTTCTGCCCCTTTTTCGTCTTTTCCACTCTTCTTCTTCTTCTTCTTCATCTTCTCAATCTGACGTTCCTTCTCCCACCACGTCATCATCGTCTTCTTCTTCAATCCCTTTCGGACCTGCTCTTCTTCTCTTTAACCACACTTATATTTAACCCTTTTTCTCGCTAGGGTTTCCTTTGCCTTTTCCCTTTTCATGTTTTCTTGCGATTTCTCTTCTGGGTTGTCCTTTGCGCCTTCCGATTTCCTCTACATGCTTCTTTGGGTTTCCTCTACGCCTTAATCTAATCACCAATGAGGTATTTTTTTTGTTTTTGTTTTGATGGTATTCAATTCGATATGTATATTTTGTGTGTTTTAATTGTTGGGTTTTTTTCGTTTTAGTTTGTCTGGGTGAATGTTGATAATAATTTTGGTGTTTTTTTGGGGTTTGTAGGGTCTAGGTTGACTTGGGTTATGTTCCATTTTGGAGTTCCTGGAATTTGGTAGTCGGAGGAGTTAATTGGGTTTCTGTTCTGAGTTGTGTTTTGGGATTGATTTGGGTTTTTTTTTCTTCATATTCCATGGCTATTGAGAAGAATAATTTTAAGGTTTCGAGGTTTGACTATGAGTTTTCACCTGGAAGTAAGAAGAGTATTTCCAGTGATGAGGATGAACTTCAAAGACGTACCTCTGCTCTGGAGTCTGATGATGATGATGAGTTTGACGAGGCAGATTCTGGGGCAGGGTCTGATGATTATGATTCACTGGAATGGGGAGATACTGGGGTGGAATTTTGTCATGTTGATAATCAGACTTGTAGCATTCCTCTTGAGCTGTATGATCTTCCAGGTTTGGAAGATATATTGTCGGTCGATGTGTGGAATGAATGCCTCAGTGATGAGGAGCGATTTAGCCTCTGCAAGTTTCTCCCAGATATGGACCAAGAGACTTTCATGCTCACGCTAAAAGAGCTTTTTACAGGCAGTAACTTCCATTTTGGAAGCCCTGTAAAGATGTTATTCAGCATGTTGAAAGGTGGATTATGTGAGCCTAGAGTTGCTCTTTACCGTAATGGTCTGAAATTTTTCCAGAAGCGGCAACACTATCATCTTCTGAGGAAGCATCAGAACAATATGGTTAGCAACCTTTGTCAGATGAGAGATGCATGGCTTAACTGTAGAGGATACAGCATGGACGAGAGACTCCGTGTCCTAAATCTTATGAGAAGTCAAAAGAGTTTCAATGATGAGAGGACTGAAGGGTTAGAAACTGACTCGTCGGATAGAATATCGGGTGAGGGGTTTCCTCGAAGGTTCAAGGACAAGATAATGGCTTCTAAAATGTCCAACTTTTCTTCATATAATGCAAGTTCCAATTTAGATTTTCCTTCAGGGGGTCGGCTGACTAACCTTGAGGCACTAGAATATGGAAAACAGAATTCCAAGGGTACATTTAAGATGGCTGGATCCAAGTTTCCTACTTTAATGGAACCCATGGTCCGCCTTCCTTCAGCTTATCATGATTTGGATATTAACTCAAGGCCCTATGGTTCAATGGGTGATCTCCCCCAGCTGAGAAAGGTAGGTGGATATGATTCAGGGCCAATGCGTAGGATAAGGGATGAGACAAGGATTGGTGATGCTAATGAAGAAACAACCTACAGAAAGGGTACCCAACGGGATCGAAAGACTCCATTTGGTGGTGGAATGGAGAAAGGGGCTCTAGAAGCTGGCAAGAGATATGAGGCTTTGAGTGGTAACATTTTTGACAATTTTGTTGGACTTCCTTTGTCATCAAAAGGTGATTTATATGGAAAGAACAAGAATGTAAACTTGTTTCCAAAGAGGGGTGTTGTGGCTGAAAAGCCTGCCAGCATGAGGACATCCTACAATCCTTCCAAGAAAACCAAGTTGTCTGAAAATGCGCAGCTAATTTGGGACCAGACCAAGTTTATGAAGGGCAGCATTTCTCAGGTCCCACGCAAAGGTACTAAAGTTGACTCTGAAGATCTTGCCAGTTCACTCCAACATAACAAGACTCAGGGGAAGGATCCACTGCTTAAAAATACTGACTGGAACGTTAAGGGAAAGAAATGGGATTCTGGTATGGAGCCTACTGATCTTAGTTATGGAACATATAGATCTCCCTCACCTCAGGTAAATGAGGGACACTTGCTCTCTGAATTAAGAGCGAAACCTTCAAAGAAGAAAACTAAAGGAAGATTTGTCCAGAAAGGGGGATCAGACCCTGCGTCCTCCAAAGGAAACAATAAGTTCGTTAGAGGTGAAGAAACAGAATCAGACTCATCTGAGCAGTTTGAAGATGATGAGGATAGCAATCCTTTATTGAGGAGTAAATTGGCTTATCCCAGTGTGATGGAAATTTCACAGTCTTCATTGTTGAATTCTGGCCTAGATGCTAAAAAGGTCAAGTATGCCAAAAAAGATATTAAGGAGCAGATTGGTAGTCTTGATCCACTATCATACTCCAAAAAGATTGCTAATAAATTTCCTCAGGATGGATATGCCTTTAGTGGAGTTAAGACTATGAAAACAAGGCAGGGGAAGATTCAAGACTCTGTTTCTTTCCAAGAGCTATCCTCCAAAATGTCAGAAAAGAGCTACCTCCCAGTTTTGGATACATTCAGTGATGATGATGAAGATGGGAAGAAAAATTCTAAGATGCTCAATAATGGCCAGTTGCAAAAAGAACCTAGCAAAAGGTCACGTAAATCCTCATCGAAAGCCTTCACTGCCGAGGGAAAACAGAAAGGCAGGGGCAACCTTGATCTTTCTATGCAGTCAAGAAATCTGCCCGACTATGCTATTAATGAAGAAGATGGTACCCTTGAAATTAGATTATTTGAAGATGATTATGGAGCTGATAGATTTCCCCAGGCAGTTCTGCAAAGTGAGTCATTTATGGACGTTCCGAGTGAAAGACCTGATGGTCCTTTGCTAGGATGTAACTCAGTAAAGAAGAAGAGGAAAGTGAAAGGAGATATCACAGAAATGGATAGAAAGGCTGACGGTGAATTGCAAAGTGACACCCTTCAACAAATTAAAGATTCCACTTCATCGAAGAAAAAGATGAAGAAGAGGCAGAAGGCTGACAGTTATAGTTCTGATGTGGGAACAACTGAACCTCCTGCTATAGAAACAGTGACAGTGGATATGGAGCAGGAAACTAAGTCTCAGAGAAATTCGTTCCCATTGATTACACCAACAGTACTCACTGGATTTTCATTCTCGATCATGCATCTTCTTTCTGCAGTTCGCTTAGCGATGATTACTCCACTCCCAGAAGATATGTTAGAACCCATAAAAGAGAAGAAGAAAAGGCATGAGGGCGATATCGCGGCAGAACTTTCTCATGATAATAAGGCAGATGTGAATAGCTTAGAGCAGGCTGAGGAAGTAAATGTTCCTTCGCTAACAGTTCAGGATATAGTAGATCGTGTGAAATCTAACCCTGGTGATCCTAGCATTCTTGAGACGCAAGAACCACTTCTGGATTTGGTGAGAGGGGCTCTGAAGATATTTTCATCAAAAACAGCTCCATTAGGAGCTAAAGGCTGGAAGATGCTAGCAGTTTATGAAAAATCAACGAAAACATGGTCCTGGATTGGCCCAGTTTCTCGAAGTTCAACAGATTATGAGGCCATTGAAGAGGCGACATCACCTGAAGCTTGGGGTCTTCACCACAAGATGCTTGTTAAGTTGGTCGACTCATTTGCTAATTGGCTCAAAAGTGGCCAAGAAACTCTTCAACTAATTGGAAGCCTTCCTGCTCCTCCTGCCTCGTTAATTCATTTCAATGTTGATGAGAAAGAAAGGTTTAGGGACTTGAGGGCTCAGAAGAGTCTTAATACTATTAGCTCCAGTACTGAAGAGGTGAGAGACTATTTCCGTCGAGAAGAAATTCTTAGGTACTCAATTCCTGATCGTGCTTTCTCTTACACGGCAGCTGATGGTAAAAAATCTATTGTTGCTCCCTTGAGAAGGTGTGGCGGCAAGCCTACTTCCAAGGCACGGGATCATTTCATGCTAAAGAAAGATCGCCCTCCACATGTCACAATTCTTTGTCTTGTGAGAGATGCTGCTGCACGATTGCCAGGTAGTATTGGGACCAGAGCAGATGTGTGTACGTTGATAAGAGATTCACAGTATGTCGTGGAAGATGTATCTGATACACAAGTTAATCAAGTTGTAAGTGGTGCATTGGACAGACTGCATTATGAACGTGATCCTTGTGTGCAATTTGATGGTGAAAGAAAGCTGTGGGTTTATTTGCATAGAGAACGTGAAGAAGAAGATTTTGAGGACGATGGTACTTCATCAACAAAGAAATGGAAGAGGCCTAAAAAAGATGTGATTGAGCAATCTGATCGTGGAATTGTGACAGTAGCTTTCCATGCATCTGGAGAACAATCTGGATATGACATTTGCTCTGATCTCAACACAGAACCCTCGTGTATCGATGATAAAGGAATGGAACAAATTTATGGTGACGTGAGGCAAAATCTGGAGCATGACATGGATAATAATCATCAATCTGATCATGATGAACTATGTCCAGATCCACAGATTATGAAGGCTTCTAATCCCATGGAAGAGACCAAATTGATATGCCAAGAAAATTCTACTAATGAAGATTTTGACGATGAAGCATTTGGGCGAGAACGGCCGATTGGCTTCCTAAGTGCAAGCATATCATAATGAGTACAGCAGGTAGTTGTCAGTCTGGTATTAACCTTTTGAATTTGGATGCCGTATTCCTGGATGAATTTGGGTGTCTTACTATTTAATGCTATGGATTGAACATTTGTCTTCTACTTGTTATACACTGTTCTATTAGTCTGTGTATCTGTTTTTAGTTCCCTAATTTAACTATTTAAGGTGAATTTTGTAAATAACAAAATAAAGAACAAAGTTCACATTGTGAAGTTGTACATAATTAAAATAATCTCTGCATGGATCCACTCATTTTCCGTGCATACTTCCCACAAGCATCTCAGTGCCAGCACTTTCATCTGTTATAACAAGTATATGTATTTAGCCGGAATTCGGTTTCTTAATTATAGTTAAATTTTAGTTTTGCTATTTCTTTTCAAATGAACCGTCAATCTCCTGCTTATAAGTGATTTTTCTGTTTTTGTTATTATTATAATAATCTTTATGGGCATACAATAATGTTGAAACGAGACTAGCTGTTGATCAATTTGTTGTTTGGGTAGTGTTAAAATGCCAGAGGACTTCTTTTCATAGGTCCTGCTTTGAATTTTGGACCTTTAATTAATGGCCGAGAACATGTTCTGGATTACCAGAAAAGATATGTTCTTAACCTGGTTCAAGCATGGAGCAACATTAAGCTTCTTATCTTCTTAAGTTTTCAGAAACAGTTTTATTATGGAAAAGGTTCTATTCTGATCAGAAAAAAGAGTAATTGCTAATTTGTTAGATGAATATAAAAAGTTGCAACTTGTACATTGGTGCACTGAATATGCTTTACAACACATTGTATGGGTCCAACTTCCAACTACTAACAAAGTTTCAACTTGTTTATCTTCTGCAGGTCTAATTTGCATTCTTTCGACGAGGCTTGACAGATTGAAGATGCGTTATTTTTGCTTTTCACTAGTGTATATTGTTTTGCCCTGGTGCATGATAGAATTAGAGCCAGGCATCTAAAGCTTTGAGGGCCTTGACAATGTCCTAGCACAGGTAGATATTTTGTTCACATGTAGATTAGTTACAAAATTTACTTCTTTTTCCCCCTGGAAGTGTAAATGAGAAAACGGACCAATTTCATAAATTTGGTTGGTCTTCTACATATTTATTAATTAGATAGATGTAGAAATTTTTTTCCCCTTTTGCTTCCATGGTAGGTTGAATCTGCAAAATGAAAGATCAGAAGCTATAGATTCTCATTGCCAACCATATACAAGTTAATTTGAAATGATAGATTGACATTCAGAAGTATGATCAAAGTCAAATTGAATGACTTTTTATTACGTGCTTTAAAAGTGTTTTTAAGCATTTAGAAAGTTATTCCAAATGTACGTTCAAACAGGTACGAAAAGCTCATTTCTTTTGACTTTTGGCCTATAGGTGCATGACTAAGTTCTTTGTTTTGATGAGATGGAAAGATTTTTGTAGGTTGAATTAGATCCGCGGTTGTATATTGTTCCTCTAGAGAATGATTATCTTCCTTCCACA
Source organism: Cucumis hystrix (assembly GCA_025688845.1). Taxonomy (NCBI): domain Eukaryota; kingdom Viridiplantae; phylum Streptophyta; class Magnoliopsida; order Cucurbitales; family Cucurbitaceae; genus Cucumis; species Cucumis hystrix. Next base: position 18,724,624 of record CM046893.1, read on the forward strand.
CTTTATATTTTCCTCTGTCCAAAGCACATCCAAGGCATCAAATGTGATGATAGATTTCTGGTTTTCCTCCAACTAGGCCAGGGAAGTTTGTGGCAATAACAAGTTTGTGATGCCTTTAGATGAACGTGTCTGTTTCTTCAATTGTTGGGCTTCAACAAAGAATTCCTAGTACAACAAGACTTCGTTCAAAGTTGGCAGATAATGCCCTAGCCTATATAATTTTAAGAATAAATCGTAGAAATACCCCTTAAACTATAATAATTGCTACAAATTTACCCCAAATCCTTGAAAAGCTCAATTATGGAGAAGAATGATGTTGTAGTTCTTAAACCATGTGAAAGGAAGAGATCCTTTGCTCAATATGGAACCTGTCATGAATGAAGGTCCTCCCATTCACAAGGGATAACGATGGTCTATCATGTATTTATCAGAGAGAACAAAGTGTAACGAGTCAAATTAACTATGGTATCGTCAAAGGGATCTATAAACTATTCAAACAATTCTTCAAGTTCGAATGAGTTTGCTTCGTAATTCTTTTCAATAACAAAATGAATGAACTTTTATTCTAAAAATTGGAAAGAGTTGTTCAAAACAGTAATGAATTCAATCTATCATTCCATATTCCTTGATGGCATACGATACATACTCAGAGTAACAATAAATTTAGAAAAGAAAGTCATGAATTCTCATCCAAAAAGTTGATTAACTTTGAAAAGCATTGAGTTCGTTCTTTCTTGTTCTTCTATTGATGAAAAAGACAGTTACAAATTATATGCTTTAACCTTATCTTTATGGGCTTCAATACTAATAAGAAAAAGGAAAATGATTCTTCAACTTGGCTCTTTCACCTTTTTTGAAAATTTGAACTCATAAAACTTTGTTCATTTTTGGAAATGACCCATTGATGTGGAAAACCCACAAGGTTTCTCAATATCAAAGTTTTCAATTAAACCATACCCATTTATAATAGCATCTTTATATATACCTCTTGTTAAATCATATTAAAATGACATTTAAAAAAAAAAAATTTCCATGAATTGTGATAATATGGGCATCTCTAAAATTGCCTTTCGAACATATTAGTTGGAGGAGTTTCGTAAAGCTTTTTTTTTTCTTTTTCCTTTTGAGGCCCCATGGAAGTGGTGTTTACTGTTTTGCAATGGTTTATGAATTGAATTCCATTTTCTATATAAAGGAAATTTATTTATTTTGTTTATATGGGTCCTCTATAAATTTCATCTTTTCTTTTATTTTGCCTATTCATTGAATGGAAAATTGAGTTATTAAGAGTAGTGAACTCTTGAGCCTTTTTTTTATCTTCTCTTTTCTGTAAAGAAAAATAGTAAGTACTTAAAACCAACCATTGAACGAAACGTAAATAGGAGATTTTCTAAATAAAAAAAAAAACAAGAAAACAGAAGAAAAAAAGAAAAAGAAAAAAAGAAGAAGAAGAAGAAGAAGAAAATGCTTCACTTTTTGAAGTGATATATAAATGGAGAAGTACAAGATTTGATGGACCCACCAGCAAGATCCTTCTTTAGAGACTTCCCTTTGACCAAAATATAAATACATCAATAATTGCCTACAAAATTATATATGAATTTGAGAAGCAAATAAAATTATAAAAACACACACACACACACACAAAAGAAAAACATACGTATGAATTTGATACATGATAAATAGTGGTTGAAAAATTGGGTGGCTTGCATCAATTAAGTACACCACAATATTTTTCAAAAATATTCATAAAAAAATAAAATTGCACGTGGTAAACCGTGATTTTATGATTGTACACATTGCACAAAATATGTATATTACATATGAGTATCTTTTAGTATTGATTTGTAATTTTTTTCATACATACACAGGTGCATTTGATTTTTCTTCCACTGCTCTCTTTGTAGTATTGTTTTGTTTATATACAGAGAATGAATTTTATGTTATAAAGTATTTGTTTATTGGCTTATCTATCGTGTTTAAACAAAACTTATTATTATTATTATGTAAAAAGAAGAATTAGAGCTTCCAATAACTAATCCTCGGTTTTTTGTTTAGTTCAAAAAGTAGGAGTAGAAGTGAATGAGAGAATTTAAATGTCTTACATCAAATACATAGCATAAAAGTTAAGTTATATGGTGAATTGTATAATTAAATGAACAAAAATATTAGAAAGTATAGCTAATTTTAGCATGATTTTGTGGTTAAAATATCGTCTAGCACAACGTAGTATGAGGGTTCAGGTATACTTCTACTCCGTTTAAGAAGTTGTAAGTTTGAACAGTTACCTACTTATTTGTGGATCTTTTTTTTTTTTTAGAAATAGTGATTAAAATATCTTTACTCTTGTTTTACTTTTTGTAAACTTAAAAATAAAAAAGAAAAAAAGTTAATGTAGTTTTCTCAATAATATAACTATCTCATAGTAAAAGTTAAAAAAATATATAACCTCCCTAATAATTCGAATGAAATCCATTTTGCTATAACCAATTGAGATTAATTTTCTTTACAAAAAAAAATTTTAGTAAAAAAAGTCAACGATTTTAAAAATTCGTTCTTTTTTTTTTTTCCAAAAAGAAATGAATTAATTTAGATTAAAAGGAAATAAATATATACGTGGCGTCATATTCCACGTCATCATCAGAACTCATTAGTATAAGTAGTCCTCAATGCCACATTTGTAATCCTCCAAACTCTCTCTCGAGCTTCCTCTTCTCTCTCTCTCTCTCACGCGTCTTCTGATCGGACCTCCTCCTTCGTATTTCTCACTCGCTGCTGTTCCTCTGATGGCCTTTTCCCCATTTCTCTCCGCCGCCTCACATTCCTCCGCCGACCTTGCAGGCGTTGATTTTGACTGGTTGCCTGATTCTTCCATTAAGCTTTGGAATTCTGATCAATTTTCCGACAGTTGTGGCGACGGTTCACCGCCTTCTCCTCCAGAACCCCTAAAAATCCGTCCATCAACTAACAACTTTTTATTACATCAATCAGCTTTTCCCCTCCTTGATCCTGATTCTCTTCAATCCAATAATACTGATTCATTTCTTCAACGCACTTTTTCTTCCTCGTCCCCACCGCCTTCTGCCGCCATCGATCCTCCTATCAACCGGCCGCTCTTCCCCGCCGGCGAATTTCAGGTGAGACGAATGAAATTAACTAATGCGACTAAAAAAAATATATCTCGTGAGACCAACACAATCTTTTTTAGAAAAAATTACACCATATACATTCAAAGATTTGGGAAAAAAAACGTCGTAATGTGATGATCATATGTATCGAATAAGTTTTGGCTGGATATTAGATTCAGGTTAAATGCATTCTGCAAAGGTTGATCATAACTGATGTGACGATGACATTCAATAATTTTTGTGGTAATTATTGTAATGAACAAAAATCAGATTTTATGAACAATCGTAAACATTAATAAAAGTCCATCTTGGTTAATTTTATAATTCTATGATTGATTAAAAAAAATTTGTTACTTTATTTGACTCTGTGGAATAATTTATGTCATTAATGGAAGCGGTCAACTTAATTCCATGCAAAAGGATCATTAAAAAAATGGCTTTTCATGAATCCAAAGAGTTTTGTTTTATTTTTTTATTTTTTTAAAAAAAGGGGTTTTGAGTATAATATTCAAATGAATGAGATCAAAAGTAACATATACTATATTATTAAGAGAGACACTGATTAATAAAGATATTCTTATAGTATAGTTTGTGGCTTGACAAGCATTGATCGAATAATATATATATATAACATATTAAATAGTATAAAGATAAGCTGCAGTGTAATCAAGTATTTTTGATAATGGATGGAAATTGGGTTTTGAATAATTATATTGAAAATGGTGCAGAAGAAGAATAATAATAATGAAAGAGGAGATGAGAGTCCAGTTTCATGTGAAAGTAGCATCACCATTATTGAAGGGATGAGCAGAGCTTGTAGGTACAGTCCTGAAGAGAAGAAGGAAAGGATTGAAAGATATAGAACCAAAAGACACCAAAGGAACTTCAACAAGAAGATTAAGGTTTCTTTTTTTCTTTCTTCTCATATTATTATATTCTTCTTTATCTATCTTAATAATTATATAAATGGATTAATTCTCTTATAGAAAGAATAAATAATAATTTCACCTCTTATTCTACTATCTACATATTATTTCATAGATTCTATATGCCAACAACTATGTATTTATATATATATATATATCAACTAATATAATTATAATATTTCAATTTCATTTAATCTAAAACTTAATAGATATATTTTGTTATTTCAATTTCATCTCGATCTTTTTGCTTTTGTCACATCTAACTTATATGAGAAACTCCAAAATACCCTTTTTTTTATTCAATCCTCTCTCTCTTTTTCATTTGAAAGGTTTGAAAGGTCATTTCATTATTTAGAAGAGGGTAACAATGGAAAAGACAGATTTTTTTTTTTTTTAAAACCATCCCAAAAATGGGTCCAAAAGCCAATTAAACAATTCACAAGTAAATGGATCTGTTTTTGTAGGTTATACTGACTAATATTATTTGGGTGTTGGTTAAAGTATGCTTGCAGGAAGTCGTTGGCGGATAGTCGACCACGGATTAGAGGACGATTTGCGAGGTACAACGACGAGGTAGTGAAGAATTATCCAGTGCAATGGAATCACGAACGAGAGGAAGAAGAAGAAGAAGAACAGCAACGGAAAGCAAATAGTTGCGGAGATAATTGGATCAAGTATTTCATTGATACATATTCCACGAACCTTATTCCATGAATCTCACACAACAACTAATAATAATCATAATCATAATAACAACAACAACAACGTAGTTGTAGTAGTCTCTAGTGTGTCATTCGGCCTCTTCCATTTTGACCTGCCTTTCAATTACCTGAGAATTTTATTTTATATCTATACTTATTTTAGCTTCTTTTCTCTATGTATGAAAAAATTATATGATAAGTATACAATATATATGTAATTATAATGACGTCATTCGAGGTGTGAATACAAGGATAATTGAGGGTTTTTTTTAAAAACTAATGATTAGGTACGCTAATTTGATATTTAAAATGGTATCAGACCAACGTGGTTAAGATGTCTTTGTGTTTGATCTCTTGGAACCTCCAATTAACCTTCATTTTCTATTGTTGGGTCTCTCACATATTTCAATCCCAAAAAACGAGTGGAGTGTTAGATTATATTAAATTTGTCTATATCCACTAACTTAATCGTTTAGGTCAATCTATTATTTGGAACTATACTTTTTTTTTTCTTTTTAACATATAATAAAAGATTAATGGAACTCTTTTCCATCTTTTAGTGAAAATGAATTGAGATGGATGTAGAGAGAGGGGCCATTGTTAGAATAGATTCGAGGTGTAATGTTAATGAGTTTGAGTGCTGGGGGATAAACGCCTAAGATAAGTCAAAAAGTTAAAAGAATTTGAGTCATTGTCATTTAGAAAGAGAACAACAAAATGGATTGCAACTTCGTTTGGTGACGGTCACAATCTTTAGAATCGTACCCTCATTCCATATTCCAATAAAAGTTATTGCCTTAGCTAGCTTATTCATCACACCATTCCATTCCACAAACTCATTAAGAATATAAACATACACCAAAGTCACTTTTATCCCCTCTCAAACTACTTTTAAAATACTTCAAACCACTTCCTAAAGAGGTTCTTAATTAGTGTTTTCATGAAAATAATGTACTTTAAGAGTACTACTTGTCCTTCTAACCATGTTATCTCATCATAACACAAGTGGAAATAACTACAAACATAATTTAACCTTAATTGATATCTACACCATAAACCATACTTAGTTTTTGGATAGAAAATATAATCTATTTTATCACAGATGAATTTTACTATATTTGCAATTCTTAGAAAATGTTGTACACTTAGCCCTCATCCCAACTACACAACAAAGTTGTTTTGCCATGTGACAAAATATAGATAAAAGATTGGTGCAAAAAAGTGGGAGTAGTGAGGAAGATTCATGAAATCCCAAGGCTACAATTGGATACTAGTGGACCAATTGGTTGCTAGTTCATTGGATTGATAATGAGCTCAAAAACCGCTCTTACTTCAGCTAAAAAAGCATTCTAAAATATTGCATTTTACTAAATCTAGTTCCTCCAGATTATGTTAATTAAGACAAGAATAGCATATACTAAAATAAATGTTAGACAAATCACTGTTGTTTGCTATAAATGTAAAAATAAAATCATCCCCTTTCTAGGGGAAAAAAATCTATAACTAGATTTTTCCTCCACAAAGATGAGTTTTATGTGTAATTCAAGACAAAATTATGCTTTTAACAAATGGAAAGTAATTTTCAAATTTATAGAACTACATAGTAAAATAATTATACTAGTTCCAAATTTACTAAAACTATAATTGAACTGTCTTCCTAAAATAAAAAAACATGCCAAAAAAAGGGATAAGATGTGCTTGTATCCTAAATGGAATAATTAAAGTAGATTAGAACCCTACGGCATTCCGTCTCATTCCTTTGTACTAACCGACCCATAATGGGAAGATAGGTGAATTTGAATGAAATTTACAACTTTAAATTCTTTGGTGATAATGGCAAAAACTATATCCTGAATAAATAGAGGCATGGCTACACAAAAACATAAATAATATAAATTTAAGTTCTCAAACATTCAAATTTTTATTTACTCATTTTCTGTAAAAAGCCACTCTTCAGTTGAGCAAAGTATTGAAAGAGTAGATGATAATTGGTACCTTGTCATCTGACCGATTGAACAAGTGTGTGGAAGAGCTCACTATATCATGTCAATTCGAGTTTACCATCCAATCAAAAGTCGATAGTTCAATCCCTCCCTCCCTCCCACTATTTTTGGATTGAAAAAATGGAATTCGACATCTAGAAAACTAGAAACAATGAAGTTCGTATTGTCTTGGCATCTTTACGCTGGGCACTTGCAGCGATATTAAAATGACTTCCATAGCATCATAGATACAATGTTTGGGGGGGGGGGGGGGGGGGGGGGGGAGGGGGAACAACCTTTCGATATTTGATATCAAAAAATAATACAATGAGATTAATTGGTGCGAAATGCATAACCAAGTACTATAAACAGGATGGAAGAATATAAACCAAGAAAAATTGACTGCTAGCATTTAGTTTTGCGGGCCTTCTTGAAGGCTAGGTGATTGATTGAGCGCTTGAATGGAAGCAATAGCCCCAGGTGATGCCTCCTTCGTTTTGATCTGCATTTTTCTGTATTTGTTTTGCAAGCTTTCTTGAAGGGCAGAGGGTTGATTAACCGTCGAAGAGGAAGCTTCGACGCTGGATGATGTCTTTCCAGTTTTGATTGACGTTTCCCTGCATTTGCTAGTTTCAAAAGAAGTAAAATAAAATAAAAAATCAAACAATTGTCAGGAGCTTCACTCGGGTTTCATAGTACAGAGAATCAAATAGGAAAATAAAACAGAGTTCAATCAACATGGAAGTTTCTGTTGGTGTATCCCAAACTAAAAATCGTCGGCACAAAAAGAGTTAATAAGGGAAAGAGTTATAATAATCTGTGGGGTTACGATGAAGAGGTAAGCTAGTTTGTTGCACTCTATGTCAATTGTTTGGTGATGCCTAATGAATATTAACGTTAACAACTTAATCTGTATACAATTCTCAAGAAAATAAACTCAAAGTATCCAAAAGGGAAGAATAAAGGCAGTGGTCAACAACAAACAAGTTTCCATGTCTTATATCTTGGTGGGAGTTAGGTACCTGTGGACATCACGCTAGTGTTAGGCTGATCTGAAGGCAGTTGTGTGATCTGCGGGTCAGCGTCTCCACTTTCTTGATCGTCCATGAACACCTCAGATGTTTGTTGATAATCATCTTTAGTGTCACTCATGCAAGAATCAAGGGGAGAAACCTGATCCTCGGCTACTACCAAATCCGCAGGCTCCCCAAGTCTTGCACTATGTAAACATTCTTCAGCTGTCAATGTACCGTCTACTACCATTGTCACATGCTTTTGATCTTCTGAAATCAAATTAGTTGAATTTGTTTCCCTACACACATTTTCTGAATCAGACAGTGTAACAAAATTTTCTAGACCATATTTATTCTGATGAGAATCAACATTCTCTATTTTTAAAGTTTTTGTTCTGTCATTCTCGAAAACAACAGTTGATACATCTTTGGTAGATGTAGGAGAATGCACAAGCTCATTTGTTGATACTACATTTAACTCGCTAGTCAGTGTCGGGTTTTTTGATTGCAGATTATCAACATCCATTTCAATAGGTTCTTCCTGCTTTAAGATCTCCGGCTGCACAATTTCATCAATGGTGCTTTTTTCTTCCTCAGAATTACTTGGAACTTCTTCTGCATTACCATGTGAATGTGAAATTTTAGAACTTTCAATTATAGAGGATAGACGATCAGATAAAGGACGGTGTTCTTCATCAAGAGTATGGGACTGTTGAATTACTCCATTTACTGCAATCTGTGGCTCAATGGCATCAGTAACAGGCAACAAATCTTGCTTATCATTCAACGAAAGTTTTGCCTCAGAGCATTCTATTACATTCTTGACTAGAAAACCTTGTGGTGGCAGGTTGTCAACTATTGAAGTGAAGTCAATGGATTTCACATTTTTTGATCTTTCATTAGAAGCAGCAAAAGATTTTGCTATATCATCCAATAGCAAATCACCTTCTCCACTTGACATAGGATCCCATTTGAACAAATCCACTGACCAAGGGTCATTCAGATCTAATTTGTCATCGGATGATATCCTTTCAACTCGAATGGTCTCCTTGTAAAACTGCTTTCTCTTTAGAGCATTAGCTATGAGATTCCTGAAATGCAGTAAATAGGAAGAGTAGCTAAATGGGTATTCTTTACGAATTACAAGGGGTTTCGTTTAGGTATTCTTTTAAAGCACCCATACCTACAATTTTTCGAAACAGCAGCTTTTGCATGTTCCATAGAGACACCAAGCAATGATGACAAGTTCGCAACATCGTAAGGTCCTCTGATTTCATTTACAGAGGGGGAAGCACTGGATAATATGAGATTTTTTCCATTTGTCCAATCCACCAAGATCTGAAAGTTCAACAGACTAAAAATCAGATGATGAAATAAGTTCGTTTATAATAAAAAGAAATGTCATATCTTAACATAAACAAGATAACAGAGCATAACACTTCTAGTAGACCATTGGTCTACTGCAACAAGCAACAGCGTGCAGACAAGGTTGGGGTGAAAGATGCAGACATCTCAAAGAACACGATAAACAAATTTTTTAGGGAGGTACAGTTAGTACTTTTATATTAAATATAGATGCTTTTACCTATTTTAAACTATTATATACATATAGCTTTTTAGAAGGAAACTTATAAACTGTCCATAAAAAAACCCAAAACAAAAGCATACTTTTTGGATATGAAAATTGGCATCGCTGAATAAGGAATGGCATAACAAGTCGAGAGATAAATCTTTTCCTATCTAACTTTCAGTACACCATCTCTATAAACGGAACTAGAACCGTGATGCATCTTTAACAAAAAGGATTAATCGTTATGGTCACAGAAAAAATGAAATTAGGCTCCCATGATGGTGTAATATTCCGTACAAACTTCCATCTCACCTTAGCAGTGGATATCATTTGCCTCCTTTCATGAACATCCGAAAGAAGATCAGAGTACATGATTTCAAAGTAAACTCCACGCTGCGTGAAAAAATAAAACAGCCAGAAGATAGACGTCAATCGACCCGGACTAAACTTGTAATTGATCTATCTATGACCATAATAATACAAGTAGATCAAAACATGAAAGATTAATGGTTGACAAACCTTATTTGCAGATATTATCGAACCTTGCTTCAACCTGAAAGGCAGTTTCTCCGCAAAATCAATGGCAATTATATCTATCTACGTGATGAAAAACACAACTAATATGAATATAATGTAAAAAATATATATCAAATATGATAAGTTCGAATTAGAAAACATGTTAAATATGCAAGCACTAATCTCTCTCAACGCAAAACAAGATCATTGAATAATCCAGAAAAAGATTTCTGTAATTTACAATTACAAAACATGATAAATCCGACAAACCTCCAATTTCTCGCAAGCCTGTTCGAAGGCATACTGGTTAAGAGGCTTAACAGCAATCAAATCGTAGGTCTTGAGAATAAGGTTGCCAGAATTGACGGCCAGAACCTCGTTGTTAGTGTTGATAGAAATAGTAAGACGCGTGTACTGACGGAAAGGAGAAGACCGTGGGATGTCTAGAAGATCGCGGTGGAACTCTACGGAAGCGGAGAAGGATGGAAGGATAGTGTGAAGCGATGAAACCTTGAGAAGGGGAATAGAACAGCGATCCCGGTCGGACATCACTCCTTTGATTGTACGGTTGTAGGCGATACCGGAGTAGCCGAGCTCCATGATTTTGGCAACAATCTTGATGCGATTAGCACTGCTTGAAGATGAACGGTCATCGTAGGGTATGTTGAGGTCGAAGAAACCCATGGCTATTAAGAAGAAGAAGCCTCAGGGTTTAAGGAGAAAGGCGTCTGAAACTTTGTAGAGCGCTTGAAACAAGTCGGCGATAGACGAAGGGTTTAATGATGAAAACGAACTCGCAAACCGGACCTAGGGCGGTTCGGCCTGAGAATATCAAATTTCGGCCTATTAGGCCCAAGTCTAAAGTTTTTGGGCTTGGGCTTAGAGAGAATGCTGGTTAGAAAAAGGCCGACCCTAAACTCAAGCTAATTATTAACGTATTTTTTCAAAAATTGCAAATATAACATAGAAAGATTTAGATAACGTCACAAATGTCCTAAATTAAAGTTTATTTATTTAAATAGGAATTCGTGTATTTTTTGGATAATTATAACCTTATTATTATTATTAGTTATATATAATATTTAAAAATAAATTTAAATTATTTTCTTATTCACGTTACATTTAATTTATTGTGATTTTGATAACTTCCTTATTTAGATATGTAACTTCATTAAATTATAAAAGTTTTTTAATCAAGTATAAAATAAAATCTTTTATAATATGAAATAATATAATAATTAATTATAATTGTATAATATATTATACACACCACGTTAACATTCTGAAAGCTTCCATCTGGCGTCGGCAACCCACTTCATCCTTCAGTTTTTTCAGTTTTTCCAGCAACGACTTCATATTTTCCACGTCGTTTATTTCATCTTTCAATTCCTTTCCTTTCTTCCATAAATTTGGGTATCTTCAATATCGTTCTTCATCGTTTTCTATTTGGTCGTTTCATTCTCATCAAACTTTCAGTTAGTTTTCTTCTTCAATTCGTTGCATTATTTGTCATTCCATTACATTGTACTTTACTTAGTACATGTTAACTTTTTATTCCATTGTATTGGTTTCACATATATACCACTGCATATATAATATACACAATAACACATATATAATATTATACAGTAAGTCATCCAAATTTTTTGCTTGGGTAATTTTTCATTATTTTTATACTGTATACTACATAATTCTTTTAGAAATTGACTTTAAAATATATGTTTATATAGTAAATACTATTAAAACAGTAGTAAACTATAAAAATATATTACCCTTATTATCACTTTATATATTTTTTAAATTAACAATATATAATTTAATATACTCATAAAATACAATAGTTTTCTTATGTGATTTATTATATATATATATACCCCATTATTTATAATAAATATACGGTAAATTACATAATTTCGACAGAATTTGGGTTTAAAATATATGTTTATAGAGTAAATATTACTAAAACAATAGTAAACTACACATTCACAATGTATATAATATACAGTGTGAATATCATACATACATATTATCACTTTATACACATATATACCACTTCATATACACATATACCACTTTATATACACAATAACACATATATAATGATATACAGTAAGACGTCCAAATTTTTTTCTTTAGTAATTTTTAAATGAACAATATATACTTTAATATTATTACTTTATACATATTTTAAATGAATAATATATATCGCGGTGTTCGAAGAAGGAAAGTTTGAATCGTGGTTAATTTCTTTCCTAAACCGTAATCCACATTTTTTTTCATTTATTTTTTTATTTATAATCAATTTAATATTAGGAATGGGTATATATGTAATTTATGCCCTACATTTATGTAACATATAGGTCCATTTAGGACATTTGTGAAATTTATTAGAAATTTAGGTCTATCATGTAATATCATGTAGCAATTTAGTTAAAGACCCTATAACATAATAAAACAATATTTTCATCATGACATATCAAATGTATTCACAATTTTTTTAAAATATTAGTATATATACAAATATTTTGAATCTATTTGCTCTATTTGCAACTATGTCATTCTTAAATTACAAATATGGCAAAATCTTCCAATGTTGATATTTGATAAACTATGTTAAAAATATTTTGATAAATTATATTGAAAATATTGGTATATCGCTGAGAGTCCATAAGCAATAGAAGTTTACCACTAATAACCTTTAACAAATTTTCCTATGTTTGCACGTTTTTAAAAATGTTATTATATACTTAATTATTATTCCTAAAATTTGTTGCTCGTTACAATTTTCTTAAAATAATTATAAATATATAAAGAAAAAACCATCAAATCTTTTTATTTGTTTTACTTTTGTTCCTATTGTGTATTTTCTTTTATGTGTTCAACGTCATGTGAATAATGAAGATTTGATCCTCTCGCCTTTTGGTTTAATTTTTTTTATTTTAAATGATTTTTCTTGTTGTTTTTGTTTATCTAATTTCTTATTCCCGATTAAAGTTGGAATTTCTTTTCTCAATTTTGTCATATTTTTTACTTTAATGTTCATAAGATGTTCTATTATTTTTAAATAATAGATGGCTTTGGTTGATTTTTCTCTTTCTTTATAAGTTCGTTTTTTTCAATCGCTGTTGTTTTCTTTAATTATTTCTTTAACACAATGATTGTGATATTCGAACTTTTGACATTTATAATTAAAAGCTTATTTCTCATGTTAGTTGAAGTATACTCCAAATTGATTTTATCACTAAATATTTTTAAAAAACAAATGCATTGAAGAAACTAACTAGAATCAAACATACAAGGCTTCTTCACAGGACAAGGGAAGTCAACCGGGCACAAGAGCATCCTTACACTCACCTCCAGAAAGGCGACAAGGAAGCAACAAAGATAATCCTATGACTACTAGAAGAAACTATAGCATGTGTAAGACGGTGAAAAACATCGTTCGCCAAACGCAAGCACAACCCAAGAGACATAATCCGAGAGAAGACAACAAGGGTCTTGATGTTCGAGAACAAACCATCTAACTCAAACAGATCAAACCCTACCTCATTAATAACATTAATCATTAGCTCGAAACAATAAGACTAAACGAAAAGAGGGAGAGGAGATCCACAACAAACCTGGAACAACATCATAAAGAGCATTGAGCATGAAAAGAGCTTCCAAGTTTTTTATACCTCATTCATTCTCAACTTTTCTTGATTTGTAAGAATAAGCAATCCCACCAAATTACGAACCACCCAGTTGATACGACCAAAATCAACATGATCAATCCAACCCAAGAGGCATCTGAGTTAATCTTTCAGCACCTAGGACGATGGGGAGACCGATTTCATTTACTACTTTTAATTAACTATCTAAATCTAGCGATGATCATGATTTCCTTCTCTCACTAATAGATTTGAAACAAATATTTATTTTTCTCTACTTTCTCACTTTCTTCTTTCAAATTTGTCTTCTTAATTCGTCCCATTCATTTCTAATGCAACAAAAATTTCAAAGTAATTTCATGCCACCTGTTAAACTATCTATGGTTAAAGCTTAAAAGTATTGTAGTGAAAATCTACAAGTGTCCTTCTAGTGATAGATTTCTATATCTGTCATTATCTATTATTGATAGATTTTAAGTAACATAAGTTATAAGCCATAAACTTTAATCAGTGGTACATCAGTTTATTGGTGATACCTCATACCATTGATAGAGTTTATCAGAAATACCTCGTACTACTATAGAGTCTACCCATTCTAGAGTTAATATACTCTATTGTTGATATCAGTCTATCAATTATATACTTTTTTTTGTTGATAAAGTATATGGTCGGTATAAATCTATCAGTGAGAAAAGTATAGTACTACAGATAGCAAAATTTACGACTGATAGAGTGTCATTAATAGCCTCTATCCTTATATGTTAATATCATGTGTCTAATTGCTATATTTGCAACTACCTCTTTATTATAAGTATTTGGTAAATGTCCATTGTGTTCTTCATTTTTTCTAATAATGCGGAAGAAAAAATTGCACGTTTGACCTCAAAGTTTATAGTACATGTTTGATTGCCTATTATATATGTCCAATTATTAGAATGGAATTTGAAATAATTATTAATATATTACTACGTAAAGATTGCTCCTTAATGCAACATTAGATTATCCCATAAGCAGCATTAGAAAATTAATGATAGTAATAATAATAATGAAAAAGGTTGGTTCCATTAGCAAATTTTACATTTCGAGAAATCATCATAAATCCTCCTTTTCCTCCAATCTATAAGAACCTTCATATTGACTTTTCTTTAAATAATATGAAGTTGAAGATGTTATCAATTTTATATTGCAAATTCATATGAATAACTCATTTGACTCTAAAACTTTTTAATCTCAATTCTTCGATAGTTCACAAAGATTTCTAAATAAAAAAAACATGACGAAACAGTGAATTATTCAATTTTGATTAAAGTCCAAAATTTTACTCAAACTTGACTTCATTTTTGAAAAGTGGTGTAACCTAAATTGATTTAGACATGAGGATTTCGTCTGAGAGAGTTAGAAATAATCTGACTATAGCTATTGCAAATTAAGAAAATCCGTTAGGTGTAATTTTCAAATTTCTTCCTTTCTTGGTTTTAAGAGAAAAAAGAAACCGAATAATATATTTTGGTAGGGGTTGATTGAGAGGTTTCATAGAAGCAAAGCAATGAAATAAAAATATATTATTAAAAGGTATATAATTTGAAAGTAAAATTGAAGAGAAGAGATGAAGCCTGAATGAGCAAACAACTGCCATCATTACACACCATTCTCATGCAATGAGTGTTCATAAATACCTTTGCTTAAAATGTTGGCAATGCTCAACTTCACTTTACCACCACAACTCATATATCAAAACCTTCTACTATATTTTTTTATTTATTGGGTGGATGTTTTAATGTTTAAGAAGTTCATTTTATAATTAAATTTTAATTTTCTTTTGATTATAGATATTGATAATGATAAGTTTGAATAATGAAACTCATTTGACTTTCACGTGTACCTTTTATAATAAATTTATAGTTTTAGAGAGAAAAGACGAATTACATGATAAGAAAAGAAAACGCTAGTGTGATGTTTCTACCACAAAATTCTCTCAAGTCAAGATTTAGCAAACGATTACCTCAAGCTAGAGATTGCGAAAAAAACTTACTTATAAATTTCTAGTCCGTCCTTATATTTGTGAATTGGGATCCCAAACCTAAAAAGGATTAGAAAAAGTAAAAAAAATTACAAAAAGTTAGATTCAAAGTTGGCTTCATGGCCAAAGATCATGACCATTAGAAGTGGGTCGGCCCCTCAAGGGCTAGGGATGCTCACCTCGACTCAACCTCAAACGAGTTAGATTTGTTTCATGTGCTTTTCTGATTTTTAATAGCAATTTTTTTTTCGTAATCACATCTTTTAGTATAAAATTGCACAAAACATATATTTAATGGTGAAAATATGTTAAAATTAAACTGTGGAATTAAGTGGATATTTCGACAAATTAAAAGAATTAGAAATTTAAATTGTCAACTTCCTTAAATATCATATTATGTCATGTCATGAGCTTTATCATAATATTAAATTTTAATGTTCTTTTAAACATGACGAGATTTAAGTTAGGTTTTTTTTTTTTTAAATGGTAATAAATTAAAATTTTCAAATAATATGAACTTTAAAATGAAAACCAACCAAAAACTCGAGATTAAGACACGTAACAATGGCAGGTATCATTAATCCTGTGAGGGGAAATCATTAATAAAGTCTCAAAAGTATTCTGAAATTATATATTCATTTATATATTTAAAATATACTTAGATAATTTTATTTATTATTTGAGTTGAAATCATTTGAGTTTCATCTTTCCATTTAATAATATAAATCTAATTATTACTTATTACCTTACCTTCCACGAGTATTTTGTATCCACACTTCATTGCTTCTATAAGAAGAATCTCCATATTTTATGTGTGGGAAAAACAAAATATTAAGAAAAAGTTCTATGAATTGCTTCATTGTTATTCAATTAATGAAGCTTTCATTTTGAGTTTCATACGTGTTACTATACTCTCCTAAATAACCATAAAATTTATCTCAATTGCATAAAAAGTTTCATTAAGTTCAAAGCTAATATTAAGATGTTTAGAGTTCTTTTACTCCTAACAGGGGAAAAACTACCCACTCATCACGTGAAGGTTATATAAGCTTCTCATTTGAACTGTTTTTTTTAAAAAATATTTATAGTAATAAAACTTTGGCTAAATTATAAGTTCATAAATCATACCGGAAAGAAAGAGACGTTTTCAAATATAACAAAGTGAATCAAAATATTTACAAAATATATTACTGTATCGATGTCTATTAGTAATATTGATAGACAATGATAAAAGTATATTATTGAATAGAATTTGAATTTTTCTATACTTTATAAATATATTCAATCATTCTGTCATTTACAATAATTCTCATTAAATAAAATTATAATAAATTTACTTCTTTAATTTATGTCATAATTAATTTGACAACTTTAACCCTTACCTAATAACATACTAGTCATATATTAATTATTTAAAATTATGTTAAGAAGCATCCAAATATATAATAATAATTTTTTTTAAACAATACAGAAAAACATTATAAAGATCGACACATATATATGTACTTCACTAACAATGTGCTAGCTTCGTCTAAAAAGCAGGGGCAAAACAATTTTATTAGAGAAATCTTTTCAGAATACACAATATAACGTTACTAGGTTTATTTGTGGAAGGAAGGATAAGAAAACAGAGGGAAAACACTTCCCGATAGGGAACGATGAACAAGACATTTATTCTTATTATTGTTATTAAATTAATAATAAGGACATTCGCAAAAATAGTAAAAAATTTATAATAATAAGATCCATATTACTATATTTTTTAAATTGTAAAAGTAGCAAATTTAAAATTAGATAGTCCTTTGATACACTTATATATATTTAATTACTTGTTATATTTGTCATATTTGCAATATGCAAAAAAATATGTGCTATGAACGAGTTTTTTTTTTTTTGTCATTTGGTATAAATTTTCTTATTAATAATATTGAATGTATATTATATGGAATTCAAGGTATTTCAATAAATATTAAATAAAATATATGATGACCATTAAACAAAATATTTTCAAAAAGAAATAAAAAGTATTATTTACATGTTATTAGTAATGAGAATCACCGATTGTAACTTGAATTCATAGATGTCATATATACTTTATAAAATCACTTTAAAGAAAGGTCAATGGAATAAGCTAATTTAGCCAGCCTTAAAAAAGAGGGGGAAAAGTAGTTTAGGATAAAACTTTTTTATTTTGTATTGAATATGAGTATAAAGTTTGAAGAATTTAATACGAAATTAAAACAAAAAAAATATAACTTTTTTTTTTAAATCCTTAGGCATAGGAAAAAATATACATTTACCTTTTGTAAAAAAAAAAATTACTAAAAAAACAAAATGTAAATAATTTGTCAATTTTTATAATTTTTACAAATTTACTTTTTAGTTCAAAAATATTTAAAATAGTTTTTAAAGTGTTGAATTTGGTTTCAATTTAGTATTAGTTTTAATTTGTTGTTTTTTATTTTTAAAATTTTAAGTTTGTTTAAATTTAATCTTTAAATTTTAAAATTTTACATTTTTAATCTTAATTATTATTTAAATACTCACTTTCACCCAATTGTCATCATATCTATTAATCAATTTAAATTATTTATTAAGTGAAATTTTAAATCTAATTTTAATGTAGTGAAAACTTATTAAACTTAATTAATTATAGATTAAAAGAACAATATTCATCCTTAAAATTTCATAATCTAACAATTTAGGTTTCATTTTTATAACAATGTCGTTTTTTGTTTTTGAAAGTTAACATATTTCATTCTCATTTTTTACGATAATTTATATTTCTTGATAGCAATCATGGAATTTTTAGGTAAATTCAAAATAAAGACAAGCTTTATAAATTAGTTACTTTTTTTAGTTTTCAAATTTTAATTTGTAAACTATGATAAAATTTTATAAAATAGACATATAAATTGTCTATAGACTTAATTTCAAAAAGAAAAATAAAAAATTCAAATGACTTAGAAACTGGTTTTCTGTGATTTGGTTCATGTATTTTCAATTTTGTAATAATTTGATTAGTGTAATTTTAAATGTATAACATTGTCCGTACAAATAATAAAATATTTTAGCATTAAAATTGATGAAATAAATTGTTATAACCTTAATTAAAATATAATTATTTAAAAATTAATTAACATTAATAAAATACATAAACATTTAAGTGACGAAGAAATCATGCCGAATTTATGCAAAAACGAAAAACCCATCCGTTTTTTTTCCCCTATAATATTCTCTTTCACATTCCTTTTATCTTTCTTCTACCTATAAATAAAAACCGTAACCATTTTCTCAAATCCCTAAAATCCGCCATGGCCTCCGTCTGCATTTCCAATTGCATCAACGACGCTCGTCTCCCCGTCCGTCCCACCTACATAAACCTCTACAAGTGGCCGGAATCCGACGCCGAGTTCATCCGATCCGTCAGTTCTAAGCTCAATCGAACTTCTCGAGTCGTCGACAGCATCTCTTGCCGTCAGATGTACCTCCGAAGCTACACTTTCTCTCGAGAAGAAGAGCGCGCGCCGGAGACCAAGACTAATAAGTGTTTCGCTAAAGTCGGAATGCGCCAAAAAATCTCTCGCCGGAAAAAGAAGAAGACCGCGGCGTCGGAATCCAGTGACGTCGATGAGAAGATTAGGAAATCTTCCAGGTTGAAGAAAGCGAAGGAGATTTCCTGCGCCGCTTTGACGTCTGTCTTCCGACGGTTGTTATCGTGCACCGCTAAAGTCGACGTCGCCGATACTATGCGAGAGGCTCATTAGTTTTTTTTCTCCTTTTCTTTTGGTTAAATTGCAAATTTCTCCCTTTGGAAAAAAAAGTGTAGGGACTAAATTCTAAAACTTAAAATTTTAGGGGTGAATTTGTAATTTAAATTTTCATTTTTCCTTTTTGGTTCATAGTCGTCGATGGAATTCAGCGAAGAAGGGGTGGGGATGGTGTACGGACATATTATGTAAATTAGATTTATTTTTTTAAAGTTTTTTTTAGAGAGATAATATTTTTTTATTTATAGTTTTCATGTGGAAAAAAGGAATTTATGTTGCAATAAATATAATGGGTATTTTTTTTAATTTGTTAAATTTGATAGTGCAAATCTCGCAAAATCTATAATGTATTTTTGTTAAATTTGTGGAAACATAATCTTTCTTGGAACTTTTGTACTATACGAAATTGTTATCTTTCTTCTATTTTGTTTTTTTTTGTTTTTTTATATAAAATGTATACTTAAAATTTAATTGGCATAATATTAGTGTTGCAATTGTATAGTTCTGTGATATTAGTATGAGACTAATATTCGTACTAAAAAGTTTTGTTTTGTAAATAATTCTTTAAAATTAGGGACTTTAATATTATTGTTAGAGGCGTAATTGTATGAATTTATAAATAATGATATGTTTGATTGATGAAAGAAAAAGTGAATGGACGCATTAATATTTAAAGAATATATTAAGTCGATAGAAAAGAAGGTGGATTATGAGTTTAAAAATTGAAGAATGGGAGATGGAAAGATTCGTGTAGAAGAGTTAAAGACAAATAGGTAGTTACATAGGAAAAAGGTAGTGTGTGTGGCAAAGGGCAATATGGCAAATATGGCGTGCTTGTTAACCATTGTAACTTACTACTTTTTTGTTTTTATTATTGTTCTTTCTTTACAGAAAAGACCAACAATTCAATGTTGAGAACCACCCATTAAAAAAATCAAGGCACCCCAGGGACCCCATAGACTTGATAAATTAAAAATATTACTTCACAAATTGTAAATGGATTATGGGATGGAACTTCATAGTATCAAATATGATATTAAAGCTCTTAAAGCATAAACATGTATTTGGAACCATTTTGAAGAACATATTGAGAATTGAGAAGAAATCTAGTACTATAAATTTATTTAGTCTTTATTAGGATTCTTTTTAAAAGTAAGTATCAACTTAATCATGTAACAATTCAATCATTATAATTTACCCAAAAATTGCTACTAATTAGAGTTTAAGGATTAATTTAGTTATATATTTGAATGTATAAGAATTAAACGTTGTCAACTAAAATTGTTGTTTTGATGAAAATTTAGATGTTGGAAGTAATTTTCGATAATGATTTTAAGAAAATTTAGTATAAATATATTTATCTATCTGTATATATATATACAGATGCAAACAATTTAAGAATTTGGCAAATAGTTGAGGTTTTGAAATTCAAATGTTATAAATTCCACAAGGGTTGTGCTAAAAAAGTTTTGTTCGAATCTTTCTTTGTTTTATTCTTTACTTTTTTTTACGTCCATTTTCAGGTTTAATCAAAATTTCAAATTTGAAAAGCAGTTAAAATCTTTTGTGTTTATTTTTAAATTTGAACTGTGAAAATGAACAAACTCTTTTTTCTTAGAAAACTAAACTAAATTGAATGTTAACATTAAAAATATAAACTAAATTGAATGTTAACATTCAAAATATATTTTTAAGTATTTAATTCAAGAAACTAAGTCGTTTTAAAATAAATTTGAACGTTTGACAACTGCTTAAACATCTTTTGAAGTATATTTAAAATGAAATTTTTATTAAAAGTGTTTAAATAAAAATGAGCTTTAAAAAAAAACATTTTCTTTCTAATTAATCCACATAAATCTTGAGTAAATTTGGTAGATGACAGAACATGACTACATGAGCATGCTTTTATAAAATAAAAATTAAAAAATGAAACTCTTATCAACTAATAATGCTTTGAACTTTTGAATTAATTTTGTACTTGAACTTGTTTTAGGATTTTTTTTTATAAAAAAATTATCAACTTTAGTCTTTTATTTTTAAATTTGTAACAATGTGGTGCTTGAATCTTAATGAATAATAATTTAATCAACTTATTTTATCTCGCATCTTTTAAAGTGCGATTGGGGAGGGAAAAAGTTACAGGAAAAACGATTATAATAATCCTTTGATTATAATAATTCTAGTGTTATGATAATATGTGTTTGGGGAAAAGATAATATGAATGGTAGTGTTATGATAATATGCGTTTGGAGGAATGATTATTGTTGTAGTATTATGATAATATGCGTTTGGAGGAAGAGTTATAATTATAGTGTTATTATAACATATGTTTGAGGGGAAGAGTTATGAGTGTAGTATTATGAGAAGATGAAGTATGAAAATAGAGTTATGAGAAGATGAAATAGGGAAATTTGTAGAATCTCTAAAAATGCCAACCCTTGGCTCAAACAATCTTTTTCCTAATCCCTCTAAATCTCCACTTTAGCCAATCAAAATTAAGCATAAATTTTTGTTAAGTAACGACTTTAGCCATCTTTGTGTATTAGAAAGCAATTTGTTCCCTAATTTGTTTATCAAACTACAAGTGTAAGAAAAGTGTTTGAAATTTTAATCAATAGAAACTAAATTGTAACTAAATTGTAAAATATAAATTACTAAATTGTTAGTTTTAAAATTTGTGTATCCAAAGCAAGAACGAATTTAGTCCAAGTTCGAGAGGTTCAAGTTCCGCCCCAATCCCATACTCTTTCTACAATATATGTACATAAAAAAATTGAAATAATAACAATATCATAATTTAGTCCAAGTATAATGGTAAAACTGTTTTTAAGCTCCTCTAAACTCATATTCAAGCTCCACCTTTTTTTTTATGAAATATAATAGTTAAATTTTTAGTTAAATTAAAAAAAAAAAACTAAAAACAACTTTTTGTTAGGTTTCAAATTTTGGTTTATTAAAGTTATTTGAAAGAAAGTTAAGGAAAAAGGGAATGTTTGCAACAAATGAGTTTGAGTTTGGAAGTTTGTCTGTGGGTTGTGGTTGTGTCATTGTGTGGTGGGACAAAGCTCCCCACTACCAAAGTAGCAAATACAGCATTCTAATTAAACTCTTCCCACCACGCAACCCCCCACGCTATCATTTCTACTAATTACTTTTAAAGCATCACATTACCTCTTTTCATAACTCCCATCATTCTCATTCATTCTATTCAAACAAAAATGTCTCACCCTTCACTACTTTCCTTTAACAGTCAAGCCAAAACCAAACTCTAATATATATATATATTTATGTAAATTTTTTTCAAAATTTTCAAGTGAAAATCCTAATAAATAACAACAACTTTTAACAATAAACAAACAACATTGAGTAAATTTAAGATCGCTAAAACTACAAGAACATTCAAATTGGACATTTGAAATTACATAGACTAAAATTAAACAAATTTTAAAGTAAAGATAAAAGGGTATTTTAACCTATAGCCTATGTTATATTACATCTCTTACCTTTTGCTTTTCTTTTTCTTTTCTGTTTATACATACCTACGTGTGTGTGTAAGTTTAAATCTTAGTTTAATAATATATACTTGTCATAGCTATTTTTAATTTTTGAAAGAAAAAAAAATGAAAAGGGAAATACAATAAGTAAACTTAGGGTACATAGCTTTTTATTAGATTTGAGACATGTAGGTTAGAGTATGTGGCAATATTATGACATTTAGAAGCTTTTATTTAAATGTAACAAGAGAAAACTTTAGGATAAAGTTGAAATAGATTTGGGTTAATACCAAACTAATAGTCTATAATTTTTTAGACACTTCTTAAACTTATCTATTTTATCCTCAATATATATTAAACACAATCAGTTAGGTACTTTCATAAAAAGAAATAATATAAAATTTGTTTCAAATAAAACTAACATCATTCAATTTATTTAATATCATATTTATGATATTTTCATATTTCACTTAGGCAATACCATGTGTCCATTTCTTTTATATTTTCCCCTAAACAAATTATTTTACACCAACTTTTTTTGTCAACAAATTCTTCAATGAAAATGTTAATTTTAAGTTTCGGGTTTAGTTTTCATTTGGTCATATAAATTTCCGTATTTTACGTTTTTAGTCCTCAAAATTTTGTATTTGATTACAAAACCGTTGCCTTTAAAATATAATTTTGCTATGAATTTTAGTTTGATTCTAACATAGTCTCTAAATTGAAAAAAAAAAATAAAGAAACTTAATTAATTATATCTTTTAAAAAAATTAATTGATTAATAGACAAAAAAAATTAAAGTTAAAAATGTAAATCTTGAAACTTAGAAAAGAAATTTAAATGGTAATATTTCAAAGTTTAAGTTTAAATTGAAACCAAACTTAAAACTTAACCATTTGAAACGTAGGATGAAATGAAAATTAGATCCAACATCTAAAATCTAACAACTAAATTGGTATTTTTCACTCTAGCAAATAAATCGGGTTAGGATATTAAATAGAAAATATTCATTAAATGGAAAATAGGTAAAATACTTCTTTGTTTGGTTGGCGTTATGTAGTGGTCTTGTTCTAGTGGCCAAAAGTTCTCTACTTAGGTTCACATTCCTTTTATTATTTTCATTTTTTATATATATATATTTTATTTTCTTAAAAAAAAAAGTAGAATTTGGTAATTAATTAATGGCCAAAGTGGGTGCCAAATATGTATTTATTTCCAAACCCTTCGAAGAAGTCAACATATTAAAGCATAAAACAGGGCACTACTGAATTATTAAATTATAAATATACAAAGTTTACAATGAATCAGTATAGAAATCTTGGGAATTTTGGTAATATTAGTGAGGATCACATAAAATAATGTTGTCACATTATCGGTAACACCTACTACAATATAATAAAATCAAATTGGAGCCTAATTTAAAGAATGCGAATACTTTAAGAATTGATTGTTAGGTTTATAATTCACACAAGTTCTCTACTTTAAACTCTTGTTTATAATTGTTAACTTACACGTAGTATCAAACTAAAACCTTGAATTTTTAGTGGTGTTTTCAGTATAAATGGATTCCATGAGAAAAAATCAAACATTTTAAAGTTTAAATTATATTAACAAAACCTTGAGACCAAACTCTCTCTTCAAATGACAGACATAAATGGTTTCAAACGAATTTATAGCATATGCTAAACTACTATATTGGAATGAAAAATCAAGAGACTTTGATCGTCCAATAACACCAAATTCAAGACATATTGAAACACGAAAGACAAGAATGCATGGATGTTCATTACATAGTTGAAATATTCATAGTTTCTCAAAGTAAACAATATCCAGATGAAAAATTGTCCTAAATTGCAGCAAATACATGCTCCAGCAAAAAGAGATTCAGAACTAAACACATACACAACAAAGCGCCTTGACACCGGATCTCATGAAAGAATAACATACCATCATCATTGACATGATGCTCAGTTAAATATAAGACTAGATGTCTCAACAATTCTAGACAAACATGAAAACAGTGGCGAAAAAAAAATGAATATGATCGATGAAGAGATGCAAATCAGAATCAATCGGTAACGGAGATGCAAACTACCTTGTTCCTTAAAGAAGTAACATGTTTGGTAGATATTGCAAAGACTCACCTGGACAAAACCCCTTCTGTACAAGAAAAGAACCCAATATGTTACATGTAGTTTGACACTGAAGAAATCTTTATAGTTTTGTTTGATTTGGTTCCTCCCTCTGCAAGGGAAAATGGCTATTTGATGTGAAAAGAAAACCAACTACAGACTGTCATGTTCATATTCAATGAAGCAAGGAACGTTGTTTAAACGCACATGCCTACATTGTTGCCTGAAGTTTACAGAACGCCTCATATTCAGCTGCGTCGGACCAATTCAACAGATCGGAAACATCACTTTTCACTACTATTTTTTATGGGTTGAGAGTAGTCTATGGGGAGCAGATTAAATCAAGTATAAGAATCAACAGGATGGTCTAACACAGAGCAACATCAGGTCATCTACCCTCAGATTTCACCAGCTGAGAGAACACCCTACTCATGGAGACTCCAGAAAGATCATCCACACCTGGAATGTCGAACCGTGTGGCAGAAACACCTGCCTCAACGTTGTTGAAATTGTTAATTTGTGGAGAGAGCTCGCCAATCATATTCGTACTGTTATCTTCAGGATCAGTTTCAATGACAGCTTCTTGTAGCTGAAGCGCATACTCCAAATTCCATAAAACGTCTCCCATTGATGGTCTGTCAACTCCATAGTCAGCCAAGCATTTTTCAGCAGTTTCTCCAAACTTTCTAAGAGAAGTTGATCTAATTTTTCCGACTAAAGAAGAATCAATTATTTGATCCAACTGCCCTTTCTTCTGCCATTTCATTGCCCATTCAGCTAAGTTTACCATTTCTCTAGGAAGGGTTGGATCTATGACAGGTCGTGCACAAAGGACTTCAAACAAAACAACCCCAAAAGAATAAACATCTGATTTCTCAGTCAGTTGTTGCCTCCGGAAATATTCAGGATCAAGGTACCCAAAACTTCCTTTCACAGCTGTACTGACATGGGTTTGATCAATTTCAGGTCCTGTCTTTGAAAGCCCAAAGTCAGCAACCTTTGCCATGAGAGTTTCATCGAGTAAAATATTAGCAGACTTCACATCACGATGAATAACGGGTTTAGCATAACCAGTGTGGAGGTAATGAAGTCCCCTAGCGGCTCCAATGCAGATCTCCAATCTCTCTTTCCAGCTCAAACTAGGGAAATCCGAACCATATAGATGACTCTTCAGTGTTCCCTGTTCCATGTACTCGTAAATCAGTATCATCTCATTCCTCTCATCACAGTATCCAATCAATGAAACAAGATGACGATGACGAAACTGTGATAGCATCTCGATTTCAGTTTGAAACTCTGCTAGTCCTTGTTGGGAACGTGGATTACCCCTCTTTACAGCAACTTTGGTGCCATCATTTAAAACTCCTTTGTATACTTTCCCAAACCCACCAATACCAATAACCCAACTCTCATCAAAGTTATTAGTAGCCTCTTGAACTGTTGCAAAAGGTATACGATATCCATAATTGGAAGCAGCACTTGTGATTGTACCATTTGAGTATTTACTTCCCATAGTGTGTGACATTTCTCCAGCAGTGGATATTGAAATCCACGTTTTCGATGTAGCTTGATGCATTCCCTTTCTTCTTCGTTTGTGCAGTATAAACAGAATGCCAACCAATAGAGCTGCAACAAATGCCCCAACGCACACACCCACAATGACACCAATGTGCTTACTTGAAGAATTCGAGTCTGGAAAACTAATTACAGAGTCTTTCCCACTAAGACTGCCAACTGAGTTATTCATTTTCATGATTTCCAGACCATTTAAAATGGCATTTGGATACACATTAGCTATATTCGCTGGGCCAATACTCACAAGAAGTACGTCATTATTGATCACTCCTGATACAGAGTCTATATAGTATGCAGTGCTCAAAGCATTGTTAAGAGGAAGACTGAGATCTAGACCCCCAACAACCAGCCATGAGTCAATGTAAACATTGAAATAAAGTTCATGTAGAGATTTGCTCACAATATCACAGAAGTGAAACCTAACAAGATACTGAAACTCAGGATCCACTTTAAACTTCCACGTCACATTGAAATTGCTGTTTGGATCATCCTTCGAGTTCATCTCAGAGAGGGTACCATAGACAACATTTGGAGCAATCTCTGGCGCTGCCCCTTCAGCACTATATTTAACAGCTGCAATGTTAGAGAAACTTGTAGCAAGATTCTTATTAGCTATAAAGCTGTCATCAGAAACCCAACTCCGAGTAAGAGGATCGTTATCAGGAGCAACTTTCGGCCCACCCATATTAACTCTAGCAACTGTCTCATACGCCTGATTAGACAACCCTTGAAATTTACCAGATGGTTCTAACAAAATGGCTTCATCACCAATGAGGATGTCAGGAACAGAAATAACTTCAATGGCATTCACATATGCAATAGAGCCATTAGCAGGAGCAAATATAACTTCAAGTGTATCTGATGCTAAGTTCACAGAAAATTCTTTGATTATAGGATTCTTCCCTCCAGCTAAATCTCTCAACAGAACAAAATCTTGGGTCGAAACACTAAAATTTGCAGCACTCATATTGTAGACAGAAAACACAAATGGAAAGAAATAGAGACGGATCCAGTGCCTTCCAGCCTTTATTGGAAACTTGTATTTTGATGTTCCAGTGAAAACTCTAGCCGTTTTGAATAACAAGGAATCGTTGGAAGAAGTAGCAAGTAATGAAGATGTATTCATATCGGCCATAATCACTTGTGGGGTTGAAAGAAACTTTGAAGCCAAATTATCATCAGCCATGAAAACACGATTACCCACAGAGACATTAGCAGCCGATCCACAATCAATAAGATAATTATCTACCGGATTAAACAAGCAAAAAATGGAAGGCAGCAAGGAAATAAACAAAACCCAGGACAGCAATCCAAATCTTCTTCCACAATCCATGGCTACAAGTTTCAAGAACCAATCAAGAAAGAGGACCAGAAGCAGAACCTGATTCGAAGCAACCTTTTTGAAAACTGGGGGTTTATGAAGAAAAAACGATCAATAGAATGTTGGTTCAATCAGAACCCACGAAAGTGATGGAGAAAACAGCCGCTGCTTTATCATCAGAGATCCAAACAGTGATAGACCCAGATGTAAATTGCTGAAGAGAAAGCAAATCTGAGGAAAATAGGGAAGGAAAGTACAATAAATCTCAAAAAGCCCCAAGTGGGTTCAAGTTGAAGAACAACTTTAATAAAAGGAAGCACATAGAAACAGTTCCATAATCCATTACAAGAACACAGTGAAATAATCTGAGAGTCAAAAGGGGAACTATAGAACGCGGAGTGAGACAGCTGACTTCGTTCTGGCAAAACTCAAAATATAATGAAGTTTATCTCTGGAAGTAAGTTGAAAAAACTTGGGGAAAACAAATGAAAGAAAGAAGACAGAAGAAAATGGAATAAAGAAGTGAATTAAGTAGGTGTGATAATCGGTCGGGCGGAATCCATTTTGAACAACAACAAAAAAAACCTCTGACCATAGACGACTCGGTTTTTATCGGTCGGTCTACTGGTTCATAGAGATGTTGAAATCGCCGGGCGGCCGATAATGTCAGTTTTTCTGACAAGAAAAACCATTAAAAGAGAGAGAGAGAGGAATAAATGAAAAAACAAAACAATGGAAATTGAGAAGAAAGAGTCGTAAATGGTTAATTGAAAAAATAGGTTCAAGTGAGAGAAAGGAAAGAAAGAGATGATGAAAAGTTGAGTTGGATTTTTTTGGAAGTTGAAAGAGGAATGGAGAAAAATAAAAATGAAATTAATTAATATATTTTATAAATTCAAAGTGCTTATTATTATTATTATTATTATTATTGGAGAAAACCACCATAGCGCATGCTTATATCATTCAATCTATGCAATTTTATTTCTATGTTTCTTTATTATTTTGCTTTTTTACTTTGTTTTAGTTTAGTCTCTATATTTTATATTATAATTTGTTGAATTTGGTGTATTTGATGGTTTTTTTAAAGAACCTATATAGTTTTCCTTTCATTTTCATTTCTATATCGTTTTCAAGAGATCGTTGGTGATAAAAACACAAAGTTGAATTAGTAATTTTTATAGAAAAGTTAATTGGGTGTTTATACAAATAGTGAGAAATATAGTTATTTTTCAAAATATATGAGTTGTCGCGAATAACAAAACAATAAACCTCTTTAATTATTGATAAACTAATCTATAAGTGAATTATTTTTACCTACCAACCAAACTCTCACAAATTATTCAAGTTGTGAGTGAATAAAAATGTAGAAGTGGAAGGAGTAAAGTAGTGTTTAGGTTTTATATTTTAAGAATGAAGGATGAGGAATAGGATCCTATTTTGTTTGTTAATTGTAGAGAGGAGGAATGTAATTCTTACATCTTACGAAATGGAAGAAAAAAAAAAGTGTAAACATATGCATTCATATTTGTGATTAATTTGATTTGAGTAGCTGTCCTCCTGTCCACGTTTATACCTAATGTGATTGTTACGTTTCTTCATCAATTTTTCTAAGTTCAACCAATAATAGAAAATTATTCAAATATTTTATTTTATTTTATTTTTCAACTAATTCACCACTCAATTTGATGTGTTTTTTTTATTAAAATACCCATTTTGATTCACTTTGGGAGTTTCAATAAAAATTTATACATAAAAAAACGTTTTTCACTTTTTAATTGTGATTTGGTCCATTATAAAAACGTTTGTTCACATTTAGGGATACTCCAACAATACTTAAATCAAATCAAAAGTTAGTTAGTTTAGTCAACAAAATTTATGCTATCTATCATTGTTTCTAATCTTTCCGATTACCTTTTGTTAGGGCTACTTTCACGTTGATAAGTACACATAAACATAACAAAAGTTTTCAACATTTACATTACTTATTCATAAAATTTATATTTGTTTTTATTAAATTTTAATTATTACGAGACCATTTTTAAGTTATTTTTCTTCCTTGCTATTTATTATTCTCTTCTACATATTACTAAATATTTTTCTTTTTTTCATATTTTCACTTATTTGTTTTCAATTTTTTTATTCTCTTTCAAAATTTCGTCATTCTTCTTCATCTCTAATTTTCTTTTTTTCTTCTTGGTATAAGATCTAAACAAACAATCATGCTAATATCTAAACATCATGACTTTTTGGGCTTTTAGTTAATATATATCAATCACCAATTAGATTATATTCATTGATTAACAATAACCTATATTTACAATCTTCCTCAAATTATATATAAATTATTTTTGGTTAATATTATGTTTAAAACGTGTAATTGGACATTTTCAAATATAGTAAAAAAAAGTTGAAACTATTTAAAAAATATAGCAAAATCTATTAAATTATTTTTTAGTTTTTTGGATTTAACTTTTTTTTTTTTTTTTTATTTTTTGTTTTGGGAGTTTTTAGATACTAACCTTAGTTATTAATATTTGAATTTAATTTATATTTGATTATTGAGATTTGAAAAGTCATATCAATAAAAAAAAAAAAAGAAGTAATATTTATAGACTTAGTTGTAAAAACCAAATAGCTCTCAAGCTGATATGAATACATTGCTGTATTTTAAAGCTTTTTCCAACAAATTTCATGATTTTATTTGGATTCTTAATAGATTAATTGTTCAATAAAACTAGAGTAAATTATCGTCTGTCACTATATGTCATGTAAACATTTTAAAACAAGAGATGATTAAATTATACCTAATGTCATGCACTCGTTACTTTTACTCACAACAAAAAGAAAAACTTTTTAGAAAGAAAAAAAATTGACAACTATTTGTAAGTACTTTCCACACTAGTTTTATTTTTTCAAATAGTTTCCAAATCAAACTATTTTAATATTTAATTCGAAAAAGGATTAAAGATTGGAGTTTGTTAGTTCATCTTAAAACTCAATCCACTATATGTGAGTTTTGCTAATCAAATTCAAAATATTAATAATTAATCAAATTAAGTCTATATTATACTATATATCAAAATCAACCAAAAAAAAAAGAAAAAAGAGAGAGAGAGAAGATAATTTAACTCACATATAAATTATCAGATTTGTAATTCGATTTGTCATGTGTGTGTTATACTAAATTAATGTATCAATCTCAAACATCTAAACAAAAAACAGGTAAATAGTCACTTCAAACATAGTTTATTAAAGCGTATAAAAATTACTTACGCAACAAGGATCCATTAGTTTGGAGAAAGAGATGTATTAGATAACAGATGTTATAGAGATATTGTAGCTATTTAATTGTAATTAAAAGATATTATCATACACGTCTAACCTAAAAAATAATAGTACAAAGTTTTATGCTGCTTGAACTATAATTATCTGGACCCAAATGGGGTGTTTGGCCCATAGATTTGAAATTAAGGAGGTTTGGAATAAAAATTGAGATAACGAGAATAGCAAAATTTAGTATAACAAACTGAAAAATAGCAAATCTGGAAAATATTAAGAATTTTGGAAAAACGAGTGGTTACAAAATTTTTTGGACTTTTTTTTTACCCGTTTATACCATATAGGTAGGATAATGAGTGTTTCAGATACAGTGTATTTGTTAAACATCACACAATCACATATATAGTGTATTTGCAAACTCCATCAGTTTTGAAAAATATTAACTAATTTGAATTGACAATATTTCCTCGATATCCTCTGAATATATGCCTATAATTTATAACAAATTTTTGGGTTTTTAATATTTAAATCAAATTAATTAATATTTATTTATTTAATACATGTTTAATAAATATTTTTCCTAAAAAAATTGATAAAAGATTTTGAACCTTTCCTCATTCATTAGATTTTATAATATTTTGAATTCAAATATTATGAAATCTAATCCCTAAAATAATGACAACCACTACTTCATTTTCATATGATTTATATTTCAAATTATTTTAAACAAAAATTATTAGATAATACATAGTACGTATGGTTAATAAAATAAAAAAATGGTTATGAGAATTTCAACCATTCCCAAATCATTATATTTCATAATATTTTGATTTCAAATATTACATCATATCCTTAATGGCAAACATAAATTGAGCATTTCGTATTATTTATATTTCAAGTTATTTAAAGAAAATTATCAGATAATACATAGTACGTATGGTTAATAATAATTTAAAAATAAAGTTTTACTAGGATAACTATTTTTCACGTTGTGTTTTTTAATTACGTTAATATTCATATTTATTTTAATTAGACATTTTATTTTGTATGTGACGTTTTATTTTCAATCATCCTCGTAATGCATGTCTAAATCAAGAAGTATAATACGTGTGTTATACCTCTTTATGTAGGATAATACGTGTTTTACTATGTATTTGCATGATACAAATAATGAGACCAAATATCATATAGTGTATTTGAAAACTTTTGAAAAATATTAACCAATTTAAGATATTTTCGAGATTGACAAAGATTTCCCCAATATCTCCTAAATATATGTCTGTAATTCATAACAAATTTTTGGATTTTTAATATTTAAATCAAATTAATTAACATTTATTTATTTAATTCATAAAACTTATGTTTAATAAATATTTCTCCTAAAATATTGTTAAAAGATTTTCAACTATTTCTCCTTCATTGGATATCATATTATTTTGAATTCAAATATTATGAAATCGAATCTCTAAAATAATGGCAATCACTAATCCACGATTTTTGTAGGATTTATATTTCAAATTATTTTTAAAAAATTTATTAGATAATATATAGTTATTTTAATTTATATTTCAAATTGTACACTTATTGATTTTTTATTAAAAAAAATAATTTATTGTGTCTCTTTTATTAAAAGAGTGTATTTTGCAAACAACAGTCAAATTTGGTAAATTTTAACTAAATTTGCTATTTTATTGCTAGATTTATGCTAATGGCAAATATATATACAATATTTTCAAATTTGTTATATTTTAAATAATTTATTAAATAATATATAATATATAAAATTTAATAAAAATTTGAATTTAATTTTTAATATATATTTTTAATAACAGTTTGAATTTAAATCTTAGAATTTAATTATGCCTCAATGACATTTTTGCAATTATTTGAATCTTCTTCTTTTAGGTTTTATTAGAGAAAAAAAAAGAAAAGAAAGAGATTGAGAGAGGGGCAACCGACAAGAGACAAACATAATGTGAGAGAGAAATTTTTTTATTGCAAACAAGAGAGAATAACTCAAATGTATGAAGAACTCACCGATTTGAGTGGATGAA
Source organism: Cucumis hystrix (assembly GCA_025688845.1). Lineage (NCBI taxonomy): Eukaryota > Viridiplantae > Streptophyta > Magnoliopsida > Cucurbitales > Cucurbitaceae > Cucumis > Cucumis hystrix. The sequence continues at coordinate 18,757,755 of CM046893.1, forward strand.
CTCACTGATGCGTATCTTGCTAAGATGTATATAAGTTTTGAATTCTATGGTATAATTTCATGATTTCATCTCTATTATAATATCAACAATGCTCCTTTTTTCAACTTGAAGCTTTCGGCTATGGCTGTTCGACAGGTGTAGAGCCAAACTCTTGGATTGAATGTGTTTCAATTTTGCAATTACCCATTTCAAATGAATTGCATCTTTTGGACGTTGAAATAGATTTTAAATTTTGCAGGCATGAGGTGGAGCTTCCCATTAATGGCAACTTTTCTACTTTTTTAATTTTTTGCGGAAATTTTTTTATGTAGCATATGTTATTTCAATTACAATGTATTTGAGGTTTAGGTGAATAATTGTATTTTTTACATTGGATAGGGGCATTTGAGGGATTGTTTCATTTATTTATTTTTCTATTTTTTATGTTTTGCTATTATAACAATTTAAAATTATTTTTGCTATTTTCGCAAAGTAAAACTCATAATTTGCTATTCTTCTTGAGATGCCATAAAATTTCTAGGATTAAGATTTTAAATCCATGGGTTTGGATTTTTTTTTTAATTATTGAATGTCAATTTTTTTTTAAAAAAAATTCACTTCAACATCTTATCAATAATCGTTGGCAACAATTGTTAGCCAACTTCACGACCAACCACGATGACCAATCGACGGTCACCGCTACCAATAGTTTTAACCGTTGGCTTTGGATCGTCTTGACCGTTGATTATCGATGGTCTTAATTGTCGGTGATTGATCTTGATTGCTTGTGACCTACAACTTTGGACGTTACTATCGTGGGGTGAACATCTTGATCAACGACAGCCAATCGTTATCGTTAATTATCGATCTCATGCCTATTAACAAGCGATCATAGTGATGCTCAATGAACAATAGCCATAACCCTTAACGACTGATTGCTATGATGGTCAACGACCAACCAATCATCTTAAAATTGATGACCGTTGATCGTCTTCACCATTTATTAACGAGTGTTTCACTAAGGCTTCCTATACTCTTTCCCATGAGATTGAATAGTAAATACTATTCAAGCCATGGATTACATTTTTTTCTAATTCAATATAGAAAATTCATTAACCAACTCCAAACATCACCCTAGCAACCATTGTTGGTCGATCACTAGTTGTGATTTCTGACAAACTCGATCGACGAACTTTCGACTACCACTTTTGCTACTGCTGCAAACCTTGAAAAATTAATATAAATGAAAATTTGAAAACTTTTATTATCTGAGTCATTCCATATACGTTTTTCATTTAATCACACTAATATTTTTTTAAAATACACATTTTTTTCTTTCTTTTATTTTCTTTACTCTTTTGGAGTTTTTTTTAAGGGGCATTTTTAAAAATAGTAAAATAAATTAAAATATTTACAAGCTATAGCAAAATTTTGGATTCTATCACTGATAGTCTTCTATCACTATAGCATATCAATGACTATCAGTGATAGAATTTGCTATAGGTTGTAAATGTTTTGTAAAATCTACTATTTTTAAAAAATTTCTTTTTTTTAATAACAATTATTATTAGATCATTTTTTTAATTATCTCTTTTATGTTTTTTATTTAAAATTAATTTTTTCTTTATTTCAGGAGATTTTTTTTATTTTATTATATTTTTTCAAGGTGAAAATTAATGACCTATGTATTGTGATCTCGAGTATAAATAAAATATTAATATATTGGTAATATAGTAGAAATTGTAATTATATATCACATATATACCATGATTTATTTTTAGTTTAATAACATTTTTCAATTTTTTTTGTTAGTCAATTTAATTAGAAGACTTAAAAACTTGTCTGGATTGACTTAAGAATTTTTTTTTTTTTTTTAAAAAAACTCATTTTTATTTAGATCTCTTTTGATAAAAGTGGTTTAAAATACATTGCATGTTGTCATAAAAAAAAACAATCTAACTATGGTTAAATATAACTCTATTTGATTTTCGCTTTTGCATGACCCTTTTGGTTATGCTTATTTTGAAACCTATTAGACCATTTTTAATGTTGCTTGACTAGAACTTTCGTAAGCTCCATCCGATTACATGATTTGTCATATTTTGTATATGGTTTGTAATATTCCTACTTAGACCATTTATGTTAATGCAATTGTAATCAAAATTATCATTATCTAATATTAAAATTTCTCGTTTTAATATTATTTTCATTAAAATTAATAGAGTCAAGAAATTGAATTAGAGGTATAAAATATATAAAAAATCAATTAAAAATTTGATACAAAATAAATTTATGACGTACAATTAATAAAAAAAACCAAACAAATTAACTAAACCCATGAATTCAAAATCAACATCCCAAACACAGGCATAAAAATCCAGATTTTCAATTTCTGCTCCCCAACCACAGACATTTGTAATACTTAGACATCAAATTCCCATCAAATAAGCGCACAGATATTTAATTTTCAGGCATTTGATTCCGAACTTGCATGTCAAAAGCTCTAAAAAGGTATTTAAGTATGTACATTAATTATTTCACAAATTAATAAATAATTTTGATGTAAAATTTACTTTTAGTTTCATTCCAGTAATATTTACTATTGTTATCGGTAAATCTTAAATTTAGTGTTTCTCCTTACTCCTTGATATTAATTTGTATGAAATAAAGACAATTGGATTGGTATTAATTTGGTTAAAGTAGTTAAAGAGTGATTCTTCAAAAAGAAAAGCAAAATAGTGATTAAGAAGTACGAAAAACAAAACAAAACTTGAGAAGAAATTTTAATAATATGTTTTTTCTTTGAACCCAAGATAAAGAAATTTTGAAAACGAAATTTTGGATAGTGTCATTAATATGATGTTATAGTGTCATTAATATGATGTTTTTTTTTAAATGTCAGGGTAGGTTAATTAGAAATATGTGTAATTATAATATGGAGCAATTTTAAAAATAATAATTAAATATGTAGCAACATTTTTTTTTAAAATTGTAAATATAGTAAATTATTGATAGACTTTTATATCTATTAGTGTTAGATCAATATTTTCAACAGGATCGATTAGTGATAATTTTCTATAATTGATAGAGTTCGACAAATTTTATTATATTTATAAATTTTTAATTTTCTTTTAATATTTTGAATTTAATTCAACTATTCCTCCAATTTTTAGCCTCTTTCATTCCTTTTGTTTACTTCACCAAATATAAATTGAGATGAAGTGTTAAAACTCTATATGAATATTTAAATTCAAGAGAATGAAGAGATGACACCTATAGTTTTATTTTTTAAAAAATATACTTATTTATACAAATCAAAATGTGGAAAGAGTCCTACTTATCAATTATATATATATATATATATAGCGATGCATGTGAAACCAAGAAATTCAAAATGTGTATTAAATGAAATTAGGCTAAATTAGAGATGAGACTAAGTTATTTCCCAATATTAAACTTTAGTTGGATATACATAGAAAGGTCATGATCAACCAAAGGGTGAGTTGTTATAATTCTTTTTAAAATTCTCTCCTACTACCTGCCAATGCTATATATGTATATATATATTCACGGATTGACTATACAGAGAATATATTTAAAAATCTCATTTTTATAAAAGTTGTTTGATATTTATTTATTTTAATTATTACAAAGTATTCCAACCTTTTCTAAAATGAATTACTTTATAAATTAAACATTTGAAAATATATTTTAAACACACCTCTTAAATATATATATATATAAAAGAACTGAATTGTAAACAGCTGAACGAACTATATAATGAGCAACCTGATTCTTGGTAAAATGCTATGTCAAGAGGCAACTTAAACATAACTCACCAGTTCAAACAAAGTCAAATGTCTGGGGATGAAATAAGGAAGTCGCGTAGCTAGGTGGGAGCCCACTAGATCGGCGAAAGGTTAGAATAGAAAGACCCCCACGGAAGGAGCGGGGGGAGAGGAGAGGCCCGTGCCTGTAGCATCCCTTTCTCTTTCTGAAGTAGTCGTCATTGTGCCCTATCTTCTTTATGGAAAGAAGAAGAGATTAGGAATTCGTTTGGAATATTCTTAATTCACTCATTAATCTCATTGTTGACATTAGATTACCCCAACGAGTGAGTTCATGTCTTAAAGCACTATTGGGCAGAGGTGATCGACTAAGAAAAAAGACAGCACTTGACCTTAAAGGAAACAATGAAGATCAAAGAAGAGAGTTCTCCACTGAACCTTTTCTTCTAATAAGTAAATTATCAAGCTAAGAATGAAAGGTGCGAGGAGACCGTAAAGCCTCTTATTAGTGGAGGTATTCTTAACTGAATCTCCACCTTCTCTCTTTCATAGGTGCAGTCTCGACCCTAATTAAGAAAAGTAGGACATGACGGAATTGCGAGAGCCAGGCAGCTAAGCCGAGTAAGACAGGGACAAAGGTTAGTTCACTTAGCGTGTTGCTCCAAAGAAGCTTTCTTGGATTGAAGAATGCATTGGCTGTTGGAATCTCAGATCTCTTTCTATTAGTTCGTAAAAGAAAGAAGAATATAAAGAATAAAGAAGATGAAGAATGACTGACTTTCGGTGACTCAACCTGAAAATAGAATGAATAGTCCTCCCTCCGACAGAGCAAAAACAAAGGTCTCGCAACGAAAATTATATTCAGCCTTGCACTCAATGCATATTGAATTTCGCATCTGAACCCTTAAAGTTTTTTGCCCACAAAAGCCGAACGATGATGCCCCATACTCAGTTTTTTGGTTCCGTCCTTGTACGTCGATAGAACGGCCAATGCTATGGCCTAGAAAGAAATGACCCAACTTAGAACGGTGTCAAAGGTCTCGAAACTTCGCATCTAACCACTGGGTGGTCTCATTTTGAGCAACATTAAAGTTTTTTGCCCACGAAAGCTTAAGGTTGATGTCCAGAGTCAGCTTTTTGGTTCCGTCCCGAAACGTCGAAAAAATGGCCAATGCTGTGGCCCATAAAAGAACGACCCAACTTAGAACAATGTCAAAGGTCTCGAAAGTTCGCATCTAACCACTGGGTGGTCTCATT
>CM046893.1:18762788-18883449 GCA_025688845.1 Cucumis hystrix
TCGAAAGTTCGCATCTAACCACTGGGTGGTCTCATTTTGAGCAACATAAAAGTTTTTTGCCCAGAAAAGCCGAATGGCGATTCCTCAGAATCAGTTTTTTGGTTCCGTCCCGAAACGTCTAAAAAGGGACAAAGTTGTGGCCCAGAAAAGAACGACCCAACTTAGAATAGTGTCAAAGGTCTCGAAAGTTCGCATCTAACCACTGGGTGGCCTCATTTTGAGCAACATTAAAGTTTTTTGCCCACGAAAGCCGAAGTGTGATGCCCAGACTCAGCCTTTTGATTCCGTCCCGAAACGTTGAAAAAAGGACCAATGCTGTGGCCTAGTAAGGAGCGACCCAACTTAGAGCAGTGTCAAAGGTCTCCAAAGTTCGATCTAACCACTAGGTGGTCTCATTTTGAGCAACATGAAAGTTTTTTGCCCACAAAAGCCAAATGGTGATGCCTTAAACTCAATTTTTTGGTTCTGTCCTGAAACGTCGAAAAAAGGGCCAATGTTGTTGCCCAGAAAGAAACGACCCCACTTAGAACGGTGTCAGAGGTCTCGAAAGTTTGCATCTAACAACTGGGTGGTCTCATTTTGAGCAACATGAAAGTTTTTTTCCCACAAAAGTCGAACGGTGATGCCCCAGACTCAGCTTTTTGGTTCCGTCTCAAAATTTTGAAAAAGGGGCTAATGTTGTGGCCGAGAAAGGAAAGACCCAACTTAGAACAGTGTCAAAGGTCTCGAAAGTTCGCATCTAACCACTGGGTGGTCTCATTTTGAGCAACATGAAAGTTTTTTGCCCACAAAAGCTGAACGACGATGCCCCAGACTCAATTTTTTGGTTCCGTCCCGAAACGTTGAAAAAAAGGCCAATGCTGTGGCCTAGAAAGGAACGACCCAACATAGAACAATGTAAAAAGTCTCGAAAGTTTGCATCTAACCACTGGGTGGTTTCATTTTGGGCAACATGAAATTTGTTTGCCCACAAAAGCCAAACGGTCATGCTCCAAACTCAGTTTTTTGGTTCCGTCCCGAAATGTCAAAAAAAGGGTCAATGCTGTGGTCCACAAAAGAACGACCCAACATAGATGAGTGTCAAAAGTCTCAAAAGTTCTCATCTAACCACTAGGCGGTCTCATTTTGACCAGAATTAAAGTTTTTTATTGACAAAAGTCGAGCGACGATACCCCAAACTCAGTTTTTTGGTTCCGTCCCGAAACGTCGAAGAAAGGGCCAATGTTGTGGCCGAGAAAGAAACGACCCCACTTAGAATGTTGTCAGAGGTCGAGTTCGCATCTAACCATTGGGTGGTCTCATTTTGAGTAATATTAAAGTTTTTGTCCACAAAAGCGGAGCGGCGATGCCCAAGACTCAGTTTTTTGGTTCCTTTCCAAAACGTCGAAAAAAGAGCCAATGCTGTGGTCGAGAAAGAAACGACCCCACTTAGAACGTTGTCAGAGGTCTCGAAAGTTCGCATCTAACCACTGGGCGGTTTCATTTTGAGAAACATTAAAGTTTTTTGCCCACAAAAGGCCAGCGGTGATGCCCCAGACTCAATTTTTTGGTTCCGTCCCGAAACGTCGAAGAAAGGGCCAATGCTGTGGCCGAGAAAGAAACGACCCCACTTAAAAGGTTGTTAGAGGTCTTGAAAGTTCATATCTAACCACTGGGTGGTCTCGTTTTGAGCAATATTAAAGTTTTTTGCCCACAAAAGCCGAGCGGCGATGCCCCAGACTCAGTTTTTTGGTTCAGTCCAAAAACGTCGAAGAAAGGGCCAATGTTGTGGCCTAGAAAGAAACGACCCCACTTAGAACATTGTCAGAGGTCTCGAAAGTTCGCATCGAACCACTGGGTGGTCTCATTTTGAGCAATATTAAAGTTTTTTGTCCTCAAAAGCCGAGTGGCGATGCCCCAGACTCAGTTTTTTGGTTCCGTCCCAAAACGTTCAAGAAAGGGGCAATGGTGTGGCCTAGAAAGAAACGACCCCAGTTAGAACGGTGTCAGGTCTCAAAAGTTCGCATCTAACCACTCGGTGGTCTCATTTTGGGCAATATTAAAGTTTTTTGTCCACAAAAGCCAATGGGCGATGCCCCAGACTCAGTTATTTGGTTCCGTCCCAAAACGTCAAAAAAAAGGCCAATGCTGTGGCCTAGAAATAAACTACCCCACTTAGAACGGTGTCAGAGGTCTTGGAAGTTGGCATCAAACCACTGGATGATCTCATTTTGAACAATATTAAAGTTTTTTGCCCACAAAAGCCGAGCGGCGATGCTCTAGAGTCAGTTTTTTGGTTCCGTCCCAAAACGTCGAAGAAAGGGCCGATGCTGTTGTAAACCCGATATTTTCTTGGTCAATTTTATTTTATTTAATATATGTGAAAGGAATAAAAAAAAATGGAAATTAAGTGTATATATATATATATATATAATATTTATTGGTTTTCATTAAGTAAAGTAAGGACAAAAGAAAAGAAAGAAAGAAGGAGGAAATTCAATAGGTGCAATATTTTTTTTATGTTATAAACCCATCCACTGCCAAACTTGTTTGAATTCCTTTCTTCACCATTTTCTTCACCATTTATGCACCAAATTTCAGAGAGACTTCAAAGGGAAGAAGGCTGAGAGAGGAAGAAGAAGAAACTCAAGAAGTGTTGGTTGAAGAACACAAGGAGTTTGCAAGATCAACTTCTCTATATTTTTTTATTGAATCCGAGCTACACAAAAAGAATTAAGAGGTGAGATTTTAATTTATGGAAAGCTAATTCATTTTCAAGAAAACTTTATGAAGAAAGCTTGAGCAAATTCTGATGTTCATTGGGTGAATTTTGACAACGAAAACAAAGCAGGTGGTTTTCACGCGAAATCAGAAAGTCTCTGGTATGGTTGGAAAGAATATTCAATTTACTACAACTTTTCTGAAGAAACCGTAACCAAAAATGACTAAAAATAAGGTAAATTGCAAGGAAAAGTTAAAGTGGTCGTTGTACGCGCGATTGTTGGAGTGGTTCAGTTTCGAGGGATACCTGAGATTATACACAGGGAATCGGATTTACATGTCTTGAGGTAAGTTTTAGATGACCTCAAAATGAAGATTTGGTTGTAAAGAAATCTCATTTTGGTTAAGTAGTGGAAGAGTTATGATCATTTGAATCGTATGCTGCGAATCTGGAAAATTCTGAGAAATGTGTAGAGCATGGATTATTGTTTTAAAGGATAGACTTGTTTAGTAATATCCTTAGTGAGCTATGTCAAGCATAATATTTGAAGATCATAATATTTAGGTTTCTAATACTCGGTTCTGGTTGTTTGACAGGCCAGAAGGAAATAGGTAAGATTTACACATCGGAAAATTAGTCTTAGACTGTGAGTGACCAAAACCAGTGTTGAAAATATTTTTTTATTTTCTCCTAATTATTAAGTATGATTGACTAATCTACACGTTTATTTGGAAGCTTTCAAAATCATTTGAATTCCATGATTATTTTCAAGTATGAGTTTCGAGACTAGATTTCTTAATGAAAATTTATGCTAGCACGTGATTTAACGAAGGTCTGGAAAGTATTTGAACCATTGTGTTTCAAACAAAGCATGAGATACCAAGTTTTGTTTTAAGAACTACAGCTTTTCACAAACAATCTAAGCAAGCTTGAGCTTTACGAAAGATAAAGATAGCAGGCATGTTTTAATGTTTTCGTATGATTTTTTTGATGTTTCTATTAACTACATGACTGAGGTGTTGAGCCCGAGGTTATATGGTACCGTGTGCACACAGGTTAGATTCCGTTGTTGTCGTTGAGTGTACTCCGTAACACGATGTTGTCGTGAGTGCTGGGCGGGCCCCACTACATCGTAGAACTTGTAAACTTTGTTGTACTGGATGTGCCCTACACAACGTAGATTTTTCATGTTGGTATACTCGATATGCCTTGCTAGATTTCAATGACGTATATATTGAGTATTTGAGGAAGCTATTCTTACTATTATATGTCTATGTTGACAACTCGTATAAACAGATTTATATGTGTAAGCTTTCACCTGCTCTTACCTTTAAATTTCCAGTTTTAAACTGAGTCACTCACTGAGCTTTATAGCTTACCCTTCCAAAATTTTTTACCCACTTTTCAGGTAAAGATCGAGTTCCCGGTGCCTGATAAACTGCCTTAGCCTGCTGAAGCTCCGATATCGATTGCTAGTACGTGGTTAGAGTTGTGTATAGAGTCTATTGTGTTGTGATGTATATGTCTTAGTTTGATTTAGATACTCTACAGTTTGTGTGAGCTTTAGGAGTTGCGGTTGTATAAACCTTTGTTTGTTATGTTTTGGTTAAAGTGTCTCCAGATTTACTAGTGAAATAAGTTATTTCTGGGCTACACTTCATGTATGTATATGATTTGTATAGGATCCGCTGTGTGATGTTGCATGTACAATAGTTTATATACTAGATCAGCAAGTTTATCACGTTAAAGATTTCAGCAGAGTCGACAGATACAGATAGATCGAAGCATTGTCTATCAGCTTCACGTCGTCTTTAGGTCTAAGCTAGCAGTTAGTCCGGGAGGGGGTGTGACAACTGTGGCCTAGAAAGCAACGACCCCACTTCGAACGGTGTTAGAGGTCTCGAAAGTTCTCATCTAACCACTGGGTGGTTTCATTTTGAGCAATATTAAATTTTTTTGCCCGCAAAAGCTGAGCGGTGATGCCTCAGACTCAGTGTTTTGGTTTCGTTCCAAAGCGTCGAAGAAAGGGCAAATGATGTGTTCTAGAAAGAAACGACCCCACTTAGAACAGTGTCAGAGGTCTCCAAAGTTCTCATCTAACCACTCGGTGGTCTCATTTTGAGCAATATTAAAGTTTTTTACCCACAAAAGCCGAGCGACGATGCCCCAGACTCAGTTTTTTGGTTTCGTCCCGAAGCGTCAAAGAAAGGGCCAATGCTGTGGCCTAGAAGGAAAAAACCCCAATTAGAACGGTGTCAGAGGTCTCGAAAATTCACATCTAACCACTAGGTTGTCTCATTTTGAGCAATATTAATTTTTTTTGCCCACAAAAGCCGAGCGGCGATGCCCCAAACTCAGTTTTTTTGTTCCGTCCCAAAGAGTCGAGAAAAGGCCAATGCTGTGGCTTAGAAAGAAATGACCCCACTTAGAACGGTGTCAAAGGTCTTGAAAGTTCGCATCTAACCACTGGGTGGTCTCATTTTGAGAAACATTAATGTTTTTTGCCCACAAAAGCCGAACGGTGATGCCCCAATCCCAGTTTTTTGGTTTCTCTTCGAAACGTCGAAAAAAGGGCCAATGCTGTGTTGCCGAAAAAGAAATGACCCAACTTGGAACAGTGTCAAATGTCTCGAAAGTTCACATCTAACCACTGGGTGGTCCAATTTTGAGCAACATTAAAGTTTTTTGTCCACAAAAGCCGAACGGTGATGTCCCAGACCCAGTTTTTTGGTTCCGTCCCGAAACGTGAAAAAAAGGGCAAATGCTGTGGCCCAGAAAGGAACGACCCAACTTGGAACAGTGTCAAAGGTCTTGAAAGTTTGCATCTAACCACTGGGTGGTCTCATTTTGAGCAACATTAAAGATTTTTGCCCACAAAAGTAGAACGGTGATGCCCCAGACCTAGTTTTTTGGTTCCGTCCCGAAACGTCGATAAAAAGGCAAATGTTGTGGCCCAAAAAGGAACGACCCAACTTGGAACAGTGTCAAAGATCTCGAAAGTTTGCATCTAACCACTGGGTGGTCTCATTTTCAGCAACATTAAAGTTTTCTGCCCACAAAAGTTGAACGGTGATGCCCCAGACTCAGATTTTTGGTTCAGTCCCGAAACGTCGAAAAAACACTACTATAAATCTAGCTTTACTTAACGTCTGCAGTTTTGATATTCTTGACAGCTTTTTTGAAAACCGTCAAATAGAAAAAAGAAACGTCAAGAATAACAAAAAGTGAAAAAATGCCTAATTTCTTATTTTTTATTTTCACTATTTGACAGATTAAAAGCGTCAAGATTAATGTTAATTACTTGACATTTTTTAAACATCAAGTAATATGTTTTTTCTCCACTTTCTAAAAATAAAAAATTTTCTTTTTTTTTTCCTCAAAATTTTCATTTTTCTCCCATTTCTAACATTAAAATTTTCCTTATTTTTTTTTTTCTAAAATTTTTTTTCCCCAAATTCTAAAAAAAATCCCTAGTTTCCCCCTAAAATTTTCCAAATCTTTTTCCCTATCCACGATTTCTTCATACTTTTCACAAATTTCTTCAGCCCATGATCTAATTCCACCCACCACTATCTTCTTAATCCCCTTTCTTCAATGGGTTTGTGTTCAAACCCTACTGCAACCCTCTCTTTCTCTTCTTCTTTTCTCTTCTTCCTTCTTCTTCTCTCTCTCTTTGCCTCCGTTCAGGTATTCATCTTACATTTCTCTTCCCTTTTGTTTCTTTTTTTTTTTTTATGGCATTCTTAATGGGGTTTGATTTTTATTGCTTCTTTGGTGTTTTTCAGGTGTATTCTGCGGAAGTGGAGAAAGATGAATTGGATGGACCTAAAGATATCGGTCGATGTACAAGGTCAGTACGATTCCCTGTCATTCTTCTTATGCTTTCTATATAGGTGTTTCTGTGGTGTATGTGGAATTACGTGTCGGCCATGGCCGGAGGTTGGTTTGGGGTTATATTGAGATTTACGTCTTTGTGCTTTTTGACTTAATAGTTTTCCTTCTTGTACATTGTTAATAGAACTAACTATTGTCTATTGAGATATACTCTTGAGCTTTCAATACCTTCTACTACCTGCTTGTGTATGAAAATGAAAAAAACCAATTGTAATTCCGGGGGGACAGTGAGGAAGATGGTAATGATTTTACTAGGTGGTGCTGGTTTTGTTTTTGGAGAATTTGAAGAAAGCCAACTGACTTGGGTTTAGGATTATTTAGGAGTTTGTTGGGAGTGTTTCCAGAATGTGACTTTTTAGTGTTGTGTTCAATTTCAAAAGGTGTTTGAAACATATTTATTCATGGTGAAGATGAAGATTTAAATGTTTTAATGAGAATGCTTGTTGTTTTTGTGTAGGCTATTTTTCCTCGCATATTTGGCCATTAGGCATCATTTATCATTTTGTTTCCTTTTAACTAATTTTAATAATATATTTGTGGTTATTGTGGTGAAGTGCTAGTATGGATGTTTCATGTTTAAGAAGTTTGATACTTGTATATGTTTTATGTGTTTGAACACAATATGCTCAGGATATTTCATGTAAATCTGAAGAATTTTATGTTACAACTCGCAAATGTGAGCTGAATGCTAGCACGAGAGTGGTACAAATATGTGAAAGGTAAGGTAAGCCAGTCTTTTTAACTTCCACACAACCCCAAAGGTATTTGATTTACAATAAATTTGTTTGATGTTTTCTTATAGGTTAAGAGAAGAAAGTGGACATATAATTCTGAGCACTCAAGTACCAATTTGAGAAAAGCTTCTATTGTCTTGACTTCCTTTGGTTATATTGATTTGATCTTCAGTCTTCACATTCATTTTGATCTTGTTATTGATTCATTCTTCTTTGTCTCTTGTTAAATCTGTTTAACCTATTTCTTGTCCTTGTGGGGCAAAGCGTCGAAGCGTCGAATGAACGGTTTCAGAGGTCTGGAAAGTTCGCATCTAACCACTGGATGGTCTCATTATATGCAATATTAAAGTTTTTTGCCCACAAAAACCAAGCGGCAATGCCCCAAACTCAGTTTTTTGGTTCCGTCCCAAAACGTCAAAGAGAGGGCCAATGTTGTGGCCAAGAAAGAAACGACCCCACTTAGAACGATGTCAGAGATCTAGAAGATTCGCATTTAACCACTGGGTGGTCTCATTTTGAGTAATATTAAAGTCTTTTGCCCACCAAAGCCGAACGGTGGTGCCCCAGACTTAGTTTTACGTTCCGTCCCAAAACATAAAAAAAAGGCCAATGCTGTGGCCCAGAAAGGAACGACCCAACTTAGAACAGTGTCAAAGGTCTCGAAAGTTCGCATTTAACCACTGGGCAGTCTCATTTTTAGCAAGATTAAAGTTTTTTACCCACAAAATCCAAACGGTGATGCCCCAGACTCAGTTATTTGGTTCCGTCCCAAAAGGTCTCGAAAGTTCGTATCTAACCACTAGGTGGTTTCATTTTGAGAAATATTAAAGTTTTTTGCCCACAAAAGTCGAGCGACGATGCCCCAGACTCAGTTTTTTGGTTTCTTCCCAAAACGTCGAAGAAAGGGCCAATACTGTAGCCGAGAAAGAAACGACCCCACTTAGAATGGTGTCCGAGGTCTCAAAAGTTCGTATCTAACTACTGGGTGGTCTCATTTTGAACAATATTAAAGTTTTTTGCCCACCAAAGCCGAATGGTGATGCCCCAGACTCAGTGTTTTGGTTTCGTCCGAAAACACCGAGAAATTGGCCAATGTTGTGGCCTAGAAAGGAACGGTCGGGCTTATGACAGTGTCAAAGGTCTTGAAAGCTCGCCTCTAACTACTGGGTGGTCTCATTTTGAGTAATATTAAAGTTTTTTGTTCATAAAAGCCGAACGGTGAAGCCTTAGACTCAGTTCTTTGTTTCCGTCCGAAACGTCGAAAAAAAGGCCAGTGCTGTGGTCTAGAAAGGAACGGCACAGCTTATGACGGTGTTAGAGGTCTCGAAAGGTCGCATCTAACCACTGGGTGGCCTCATTTTGAGTGATATTAAAGTTTTTTGCCCATAAAAGCCGAACGGTGATGCCCCAGTCTCAGCTTCTTGGTTCCGTCCGAAAACGCCAAAAAAAGGGCCAATGCTGTGACCTAGAAAGGAACGGCATAGCTTCTGAAGGTGTCAGAGGTCTCGAAAGTTCGCATCTAACCATTGGGTGGTCTCATTTTGAGTGATATTAAAGGTTTTTGCCCACAAAAGCCGAACGGTGATGCCTCAGACTCAGTTCTTTTGTTCCATCCGAAAACGCCGAAAAAAGGTCCAGTGCTTTGGCCTAGAAAGGAAACCAGCTTATGATGGTGTCAAAGGTCTCGAAAGTTTGCATCTAACCACTGGGTGGTCTCATTTTGAGTGATATTAAAGTTTTTTGCTCATAAAAGCCGAAAGGTGATGCTTCAGACTCAGTTCTTTGGTTTCGTCGGAAAATGCCGAAAAAAGGGCGAGTGTTGTGGCCTAGAAAGGAACGGCCCATCTTATGACGGTGTCAGAGGTCTCGAAAGTTCGTATCTAACCACTAGGTGGTCTCATTTTGAGTGATATTAAAGTTTTTTGTCCACAAAAGCCTAACAGTGATGCCCCAGACTCAGTTCTTTGGTTCCGTCCGAAAACGCCAAAAAAAGGGCCAGTGCTGTGGCCTTGAATGGAACGGCTCAGCTTATGACGGTGTCAGAGGTCTCGAAAGTTCAAATCTAACCACTGGATGGTCTCATTTTAGTGATATTAAACTTTTTTACCCACAAAAGCGGAACGGTGATGCCCCAAACTCAGTTCTTTGGTTCCGTCCGAATACTCCAAAAAAAGAGCCAGTGCTGTGGCCAAGAAAGGAACGGCCCAGCTTATGACGGTATCAGAGATGTCAAAAGTTCGCGTCTAACCTCTGGGTGCTCTCATTTTGAGTGATATTAAAGTTTTTTGCCCACAAAAGCCGAACGTGATGCTCAGACTTAGTTCTTTGGTTCCGTCAGAAAACGCCAAAAAAAGATCCAGTGCTGTGGCCTAGAAAGAAACGGCCCAGCTTATGACGGTGTCAGAGGTCTTAAAATGATGATTCAGCTTGGATAATAGATTCAGGTGCCACTAATCATGTCTGTTCTTCATTTCAGGGTATTAGTTCCTGGCGGCTGTTGGAGACTGGAGAGATGACGATGCAGGTTGGAAATGGGCATGTCGTCTCTATGGTTGCAGTGGGAGGGCTTCAACTTTGTTTACATAAATATTTTCTTTTATTAGAAAATGTATATGTTGTTCCTGATTTGAAAAGGAAATTGATTTATGTAAAATGCTTGCATGAACAATCTTACTCTTTAACTTTTAATGTAAATAAAGTGTTTATTTGCAAAAATGGTGTTTAAATTTGTTCTACAAAGTTAGAAGATAATCTTTATGTGTTAAGATCGTTAACATCTAAAGCCCTCCTCAGTACTGAAATGTTCAAAACTGCGGTGACTCAAAACAAAAGACTTAAAATTTCTCCAAAAGAAAATGCTCATCTTTGGCACCTAAGATTAGGACACATAAATCTCAATAGGATTGAAAGATTAGTAAAGAATGGACTTCTAAGTGAATTAGAAGAAAATTCTTTACTTGTATGTGAGTCATGCCTTGAAGGTAAGATGACCAAAATACCTTTTACTCGAAAAGGTCATAGGGCCAAAGAACCCTTGGAACTTGTACATTCAGATCTATGCGGTCCTATGAATGTTAAAGTAAGAGGAGGGTTTGAATATTTCATCACTTTTACTGATGATTATTCAAGATATGAGTATGTATATTTAATGCAACATAAGTCTGAAGCACTTGAAAAGTTCAAGGAATACAAGGCTGAAGTTGAAAATGCATTAAGCAAAACTATTAAAACATTTCGATGTGATCGAGGTGGAGAGTATATGGATTTGAAATTCCAAGACTATTTGATGCAATGTGGAATTGTATCCCAACTCTCAGCACCTGGTACACCTCAACAGAATGGTGTATCAGAAAGGAGAAATCGAACCCTATTGGACATGGTTCGGTCAATGATGTGTTACTCTCACTTACCTAATTCGTTTTGAGGTTATGCAGTGCAAACTGCGGTCTATATTTTGAATTGTGTTCCATCTAAAAGTGTTTCTGAAACACCTTTGAAATTATGGAATGGTCGTAAAGGTAGTTTACGTCATTTCAGAATATGGGGTTGTCCAGCACATGTGCCTGAGACCAATCCTAAGAAATTGGAATCTCGTTCAAAAGTATGTTTTTTTGTAGGCTACCCCACAGGAACTAGAGGTGGTTACTTCTATGATCATAAAGATAATAAAGTGTTTGTATCGATAAATTCTACATTTTTAGTAGAGGACCACATAAGAGAGCACAATCCGCGTAGTAAGATAGTATTAAATGAACTTTCTAATGAAACTACTGAACCTTCAACAAGAGTTGTTGAAGAGCCTAGTGCATTAACAAGAGTTGTTCATGTCGGTTCATCCACTAGTACACATCAACTTCAATCATTGAGAGAACCTTGACGAAGTGAGAGAGTTACAAACTTACATGTTCGTTATATGAGTTTAACTGAAACCTTAAATGTCATATCTGATGGCAAAATTGAGGATCCATTGACTTTTAAGAACGCAATGGAGGATGTGGATAAAGATGAATGGATAAAAGCTACGAGTCTTGAATTGGAGTCTATGTACTTCAATTCAGTATGGGATCTTGTAGATCAACCTGAAGGGGTAAAACCTATAGGTTGCAAATGGATCTACAAGAGAAAAAGCGGTGCAGATGGTAAGGTGCAAACTTTTAAAGCTAGACTAGTGGCAAAGGGTTATACCCAAGTTGAGGGAGTTGACTATGAGGAGACTTTCTCACCTGATGCCATGTTAAAGTCTATTCGAATACTTTTGTCCATTGCTGCATATTATGACTATGAGATTTGGCAAATGGACGTTAAGAGTGCTTTTTTGAATGGCAATCTTGAGGAGACCATCTATATGCAACAACCAGAAGGATTCATAACTCCAGGTCAAGAGCAAAAAGTTTGCAAGCTTAATCGTTCCATTTATGGATTGAAACAAGCTTCTCGATCTTGGAACATAAAATTTGATACAGCAATAAAATCTTATGGCTTTAATCAAATCGTTGATGAACCTTGTGTCTACTAGAGAATCATCAACAATTCAGTAGCTTTCTTAGTTGATTACGTAGATGATATCCTACTCATTGGGAATGATATAGGTGTACTAACTGATATCAAACAATGGATGGCTGCCCAATTTCAGATGAAAGATTTGGGAGAGGCACTATTTGTTCTAGGCATTCAGATCTTTAGAGATCGAGAGAACAAAACGCTGGCTTTGTCACAAGCATCGTATATTGACAAGATAGTTGTTAAATATTCAATGTAAAACTCCAAGAGAGGCATACTACCTTTCAGGCATGGAGTTACTTTGTCTAAGGAACAATGTCCTAAGACACCTCAAGAGATTGAGGAAATGAGACATATCCCCTATGCATCAGCTGTTGGCAGCTTGATGTATGCGATGTTATGTACTAGACCTGATATCTGTTACGCGGTGGAGATAGTCAGTAGATATCAATCAAATCCAGGATTAGCTCATTGGACTGCCATTAAAACTATCCTCAAGTATTTTAAGAGAACGAGGGACTACATGCTTGTGTATGGTTCTAAGGATTTGATCCTTACAGGATACACAAACTCTGACTTTCAAACTGATAGAGATTCTAGGAAATCTACTTCAGGTTCAGTGTTCACTCTTAATGGAGGAGCTGTAGTTTGGAGAAGTATCAAGCAAGGATGTATTGCTGACTCCACCATGGAGGCAGAGTATGTCGCAGCTTGTGAAGCTGCCAAAGAAGCTGTCTGGCTTAGGAAATTCTTGACTGATTTGGAATTGTTCGAAACATGTGAAAGCCAATTACACTTTATTTTGATAACAGTGGGGTTGTGGCTAATTCTAGGGAGCCTAGAAGCCACAAGAAAGCATATTGAATGCAAGTATCACTTAATTTGAGAGATAGTGCATCGAGGGGACGTGATCGTCACACATATAGCTTCGGCGCACAAAGTTGCTGATCCTTTTACAAAGTCTCTCACAGCTAAGGTGTTTGAGAGTCACTTAGAGAGTCTGGGTCTACGTGACATGCCACACTTAATCTAGGGCAAGTGGGAGATTTACTGAGTGCGTATTGTATGCCCTAGTTTCTTGTTTTGTGTACTATTATAGTGATTTAACTTTTACTTTGTACACCCCACTAGCTTTAGGACAGGTGGGAGATTGTTGGGATTGATGCCATAAATCTTGTGGTCTTGTAGTTTGTAATTGTATGTATTATACACATATTTTATTTATCTAATAAAATAAAGTGTATTATTTTATTTGACATTTAGTTGCATTAACCCACAAAACCAATAAACTAACATCCAAGGTTATCTTATGTAACCTAAACATGTATGTGGAGACATACAAGTAGATCATGTTTAAATGATAACCTAAATGGTCTGTAGTAGATGGATAAGGCTGGATACCTTATCCTGATGACACTACAAATACAGTCTGCTTTGCAGTTGTTACAATTGTTCTAAAGTGCTACAAATGATTTGATCCTAATCATTCATGTCGAGACATTAGAGCATGGGTATTCTATACAAAGAGTTTGTATAAGAATGGACCATGAAATGAATAGTCTCTCTTATTAACACCGTTACTAGTTGAGACTCCATTTCACCAAGATGACCATAGGTGACTTGACCTGAATTATGAGTGAGTTGTGAACTCCTGCCTATGAAGGCAATCCTTTGATTTGCATGGGTGAGAGTGGCCTATATCGCCGACTCAATAGACCTACCATTTTGGGGATTCGTTTGATTAGGGAGCTGGGAACACAATTACACAAGAAGGAATTCACTCCTTCTCTATAGATAGAGTAAGTAGAGAAATTGCTCTCTTAAGGGTTGATTCCAGGGCTTGAACGATGTGGCGCCACACCCTCTCTTGGGCCGAGAAGAGTTTAGTTATAGTGGGACTATAACTATTGTTCATTAGAGGGATTAGTGGTACTTAAAGAGTTAGATGTAAATATAGTGGCAAAACGGTAAATTTTAGCCTAGCTGTAGTTATGAGCAATTTGTGAAGGGTCATTGCACTCTTGATTGGTTATATCTAATGGACACAAAAATATATCTATAGTAAGAAGAGTGCAACTATTGGTATTTAGTGGAATGACTGATAGTTAATGAATAGTGATTAATTTAATTAATTAATCTCACATCATTGGAGCTTTAATCTGTAGATACATAAGGTCCCCTTGTTAGCTCAATAAAGATAAATGAGAATAAGATAAATTTTGGTTTAATTTGAATCGTTCAAATTGATTAAAGGGAATAAATTGTATATGATACAATTGATATAATGTATTTGATATATTATACGTCGGAAAAAGGGCCAGTGCTGTGGCCTAGAAAGGAACGGCCCGACTTATGACGGTGTCAGAGGTCTCGAAAGTTCGCATCTAACCACCGAGTGCTCTCATTTTGAGTGATATTAAAGTTTTTTGCCCACAAAAACCGAACAACGATGCCCCTGACTCAGTTTCTTGGTTCTGTCCAAAAAAGCCAAAAAAAAGGCTAGTGTTGTGGCCTAGAAAGGAACGTCCCAGCTTATGACGATGTCAGAGGTCTTGAAAGTTTGCATCTAACCACTGGGTGGTCTCATTTTGAGTGATATTAAAGATTTTTGCCCATAAAAACCGAACGGTGAGGCCGAAGACTCAGTTGCTTGGTTCCGTTCGAAAACGCCGAAAAAAGGGCCAATGATGTGGCCTAGGAAGGAACGACCCAGCTTATGCCGGTGCAGAGGTCTCGAAAGTTCGAATCTAACCACTGGGTGGTCTCATTTTGAGTGACATTAAAGATTTTTGTCCACAAATGCCGAACGGTGATGCCCCAGACTCAGTTTCTTGGTTCGTCCAAAAACGCCCAAAAAAGGGCTAGTGCTGTGGCCTAGAAAGGAACGACCCAGCTTATGACGGTCTCAGAGGTCTCGAAAGTTTGCATGTAACCACTGGGTGGTCTCATTTTGAGTGATATTAAAGTTTTTTTCCCGCAAAAGCCGAACGGTGATGCCCAAGACTCAGTTTCTTGGTTCCGTTCGAGAACGCCGAAAAAAGGGTCAATGCTGTGGCCTAGAAAGGAACGGCCCAGCTTCTGGCGGTATCAGAGGTCTCAAAAGTTCGCATCTAACCACTGGATGGTCTCATTTTGAGTGATATTAAAGTTTTTTGCCCACAAAAGCCGAACGATGATACCCCAGACTCAGTTTTTTGGTTTCGTCAGAAAACGCAAAAAAATGGGTAATGTTGTGGCCTAGAAAGGAAGGGCCCGACTTATGTCAATGTCAGAGGTAAAGGAACGGCCAGGCTTATGACGGTGTCAGAGGTCTTGAAAGTTCACATCTAACCACTGGGTGTTATCATTTGGTGTGATATTAAAGTTTTTTGCCCACAAAAGCCGAATGGTGATGCCCCATAATAAGTTTTTCGGTTCCGTCAGAAAACCCTGAAAAAAGGGCCAATGCTGTGGCCTAGAAAGAAACGGTCCAACTTATGACGGTGTCAGATATCTCGCATGTTCGCATCTAACCACTAGGTGGTCTCATTTTGAGTGATATTAAAGTTTTTTTCCCACAAAAGCCAAACGGTGATGCCCCAGACGCAGTTTTTTTTTCCTTCCGAAAACGTAGAAAAAAGGGGCAAAAAACTGAAGGGGTAAAACTTATAGGGTGCAAATAGATCTATAAGAGAAAGAGAGATTCAGCTGGAAAGGTACAGACCTTCAAAGCTAAACTTGTAGCAAAAGGGTATACTCAAAGGGAAGAGGTTGACTGTGAGGAAATTTTTCCCTTGTTGCTATGTTAAAGTCTGTAAAGATTCTCTTGTCCATAGCCATTTTTTATGATGCTGATATATGGCCAATGGATGTTAAGACTGCGTTTCTGAATGGAAATCTTGAAGAGATTATCTTTATGTCTCAGCCCGAGGGGTTCATAGTATAAGGTCAGCTGCAAAAAGTTTGCAAGCTGAATCGATCCATTTATGGGTTGAAACAAGCATCAAGATCTTGGACCATTTAATTTGATACTTCGATCAAATCTTACGGTTTTGACCAAAACGTTGATGAACCTTGTGCCTACAAGAAAGTTAACAAAGGTAAAGTAGCTTTCTTAGTACTTTATATGGATGATACCCTTCTCATTAGGAATGATATAGGATACCTAACTGACGTTAAAACTTGGCTAGCAAACCAATTCCAAATGAAAGATTTGGAAGAGGCACAGTATGTTCTAAGGATCCAAATCATAAGGGGTCATAAGAAAAAAACACTAGCATTGTCTCACACAACCTATATCGACAAAATGTTGGTTCGATATTCGATGCAGAACTCTAAGAAGGGTTTATAGCCTTTCAGGCATGGGGTTCACTTGTCTAAGGAACAGTGTCCTAAGACACCTCAAGAAGTTGAGGATATGAGACGTATTCCCTATACCTCAGTTGTGAGCAGCTTAATGTATGCTATGCTCTACACTAAGCCAGACATTTGTAATGCAGTGGGAATAGTCAGTAGATATTAGTCCAACCCAGGGTTAGACCACTGGACGACGGTTAGAATTATTCCCAAGTATCTTAAGAGAACGAGAGACTATATGCCTGTGTATGGAGCTAAGGATTTGATCCTTACGGGATACACTGACTATATTTCCAAACCGATAAGGATTCTAAGAAATCCATGTCGGGATTAGTGTTCACCCTAAACAGGGAAGATGTGGTATGACGTACCATCGAGTATGGATGCATTACAGACTCTATATGGAGGCTAAGTATGTCGTTGCTTGTGAAGCAGCAAAAGAAGCAGTTTGACTCAGAAAGTTCCTGCATGATTCGGAAGTTTTTCCAAACATGAACATGCCCATTACTTTATATTTAGATAATAGTGGGGTATATTGTTGATCCATTTACAAAGACTCTCACAGCTAAAGTGTTTGAGGGCCTTCTAGAAAGTCTAGGTCTACGAGATATGTACATTAGGTAATCTAGGGCAAGTGGGAGATGTGTAATGGGTATGAGGATGCCCTAGTTTATTGTATTTGTATATATACGTTTTATGTAGTATACTTGTACATTTGACCATTTCCAATGTCAGAGGATTACTTTATTATGTATATCCCTAAGGGACTAGAGTTTTAGTCCAAGTGGGAGTTTGTTGGGATTTATGTCCTAAAACTCGTAGATTGTAAATATAATCCATTGACCATTATTAATAAAGTGTTATTATTGTAATAATTGTTATTGATTAAATTATTAGTTTTGTCTTAATAACCCAAATCCAATAAACTAACATCCTAAGCTGTTTAATGAGTCTTGAACAGTATGTAGAGACATACAAGGATCAATGTTCAAGATCAGCTTAAAGGGTCTAAGTATAGGGATAAGGCTGGGTACCTTATCCTGGTAAAACTATTGATACGACTCACTTTGTATTTGCTACAAACGCAATGATCCAACGCGTTCGTGTAGTTGACATGCGAGTGAGGGTGTCCTATGCAATGAGTTTGCATAAGACCGGACCGCCAAATAGTAACCACTAGATGTAACTCCGTTAACTAGTTAGGTTTCTATTTCACTAGGATGACCTAGGTAACTTAGTCTTGATCCTGAGTGTGTTATGAACTCCTGTTCACAAGGGATTGTCCTTTGATTTGTACGGGTAAGAGTGGCCAGATCGCCGACTCAATAAGCTTATCATTTTGGGGACAAGACCGAGTGGGGAGCTGGGAACATAATTACACAAGATGGAATTCACTCCTTCCCTACTTTAGGGTAAGTAGATGAGTGTTCCCTTAAATGGTGTCTCCAGGTCTTGAACAAAGGGTCCTACCCTCTCTATGGCACGAGAGGGGTTTATGTTTATTGGTAGAACCATAAACTGGTTGTTCATTGGAGGAGCACTGGTATTTAAGGATTAGAGGTAACCCAGGGGTAAAACGATAAATTGACCCAGCTGGTGTTACGAACACTCGTGAAGGACTAACTTACTGTTATTGGTCTATATCCGTGGACACAGAAATATATCTATAGTGAGAAGAGTTCAGCTGTGATTCTTTAGTGGAGTGTACACACAGTTAACGAATATTGATTAATGTGGTTAATGAGTTTAGCTAATTAATCTCAGATCGTTGTAGCTTCTGATCTGTCGGTCCATTAGGTCCCCTTCCTAGCTCGTAAAGGTCAATGAGATGCTCCAAGTGGCTTTCTCTAATGGGTTCAAATTGAATGCTTGGCCGCCA
The DNA here is from genome assembly GCA_025688845.1 of Cucumis hystrix. Lineage (NCBI taxonomy): Eukaryota > Viridiplantae > Streptophyta > Magnoliopsida > Cucurbitales > Cucurbitaceae > Cucumis > Cucumis hystrix. The sequence goes on from CM046893.1 coordinate 18,780,832, forward strand.
CGTCACCATCTCGGGTATTTTTCCGTTAAGCTTCTTTTAGCAATATTTTCTTCGTTTGAACTTCAATTTGGGTGATTCAAGAGGCGTTAGAATCATCTTTCCAAGCTCTACATTATGGACTATTCAAATTAATAAAATTGTCAATAAAAAAAAATCAGATTTGTTATCATCAAAACATAAATTAATTAATTAATTAAAATAAATTAATTTAAGATTAAGGGCCAAAAAGCCAACAATGACTACTAATGACCAGTGATCACGAAATGAAATATATATGCAACTAATTAGTATCTTGCTACTAAGCAAGTTTGAATTGATAAAAATTATACTTACCCGGGGTTATAAGGAGCAATAACTAATTTATCTTGTTTAGAAGTCATTAATCTACTACAAAGGTTTCGAGCTCTAATCTCTCTAGTACTATGGCCAGTTGAAATAAGAGATGGATCTACAAAAAACGTACTTTGAAACCTTCTTTAAATCAATAATGAGTGAGTGTAAGTACCTACAATAAATCAATTGCACACATGAACTTATTACTAATTAAAAAGTGTGAGTACATATATCATAAAGAAATAACATTTACTTACGTGATATAAATAACCATTGATAAAGTCTTCACTTTTTGCATGTTGGAAAAATCAATGACATCTTCTCGCAAGATGTAACTCTTTCGGCATATACCAAATAACTCAAAAGGTAGTTGAAAGGAAAAACTAGACCCATCAACCATTACCCTTTCAGCATATCAGAGAATATATTTCAATTGAATTGGTAGATTGGATGGTGCACTAGTAACTTCCACCTCTTTTGTCATTGACCTTGAAGCTTTTACCTAACACAATTAAGTAACAATCTAAGAACTCATATACGTAAAATTATTTGTTTACAATCCACCTTCACATTTACCTCATTCTTTGATATCTGTGGCTTAGTAGCAATCAGTTCCTCCTCTTCCACTTCCTCCTTTTTTACCACCTTCTTCTTTAATGTAAGTGATATCGGTGGTACACTAGTAGCAATCTCTTTCTTCACTTTTTCCATGTTTTCTAAATGTGTATCATTAGCCATCTTCCAAGAGCTTGGTATGATAGACTTAGCAAATTTTTACTTGAGAATGACTTTAAGATGGGAAAAATTGATAATACTTTCTTTATTAGAGTTAAAAATAATGACATGCTTATAGTGCAAATTTATGTGGATGATATTATATTTGGTTCTACTAATTCATCTTTGTGTGAAGAATTTTCCAAGTGTATGCATAATGAGTTTGAGATGAGTATGATGGGAGAACTTAATTTCTTCCTTGGTCTTCAAATCAAACAACTCAAGGATGGCATCTTCATAAGTCAAGAAAAATACACAATGGATTTGCTCAAGAAATTCAAATTAAATGAATGTAAAGTTGCAAAAACTCCTATGAGCACTTCCACTAAGCTTGACAAAGATGAAAAATGTAAGTGTGTGGATATAAAGACTTATCAAGGTATGATCGAATCTTTACTTTATTTGACCGCTAGTAGACCCGATATCATGTTTAGTGTATGTCTTTGTGCTAGATTTCAATCTTGTCCTAAAGAATCACATATGCATGCTGTTAAAAGGATACTTAAATATTTGCTTGGAACTATTGATGTTGGATTATGGTATCCTAGAAATGTTGAGTTTAATTTGGTAGGATATTTCGATGCGGATTTTGTGGGTAGTTTACTTGACCGTAAAAGTACTAGTGGGACTTGCCAATTTCTTGGTAGTTCCTTAGTATCTTGGTTTAGTAAAAAGCAAAATTTGGTTGCTTTATCCACTACCGAAGCGGAATATATTGCAGTTGCTAGTTGTTGTGCACAAATTCTTTGGATGAAATAAACTCTTTGTGATTTTGGATTAAAATTTGATAATGTGCCTATATTTTGTGATAATACTAGTGCCATAAATTTGACTAAGAATCCTATTCATCATTCTAGAACTAAGCATATAGATATTAGGCATCACTTTATTAGAGAGCATGTACAAAATGGTCATATTACTCTTGAGTTTGTGAGCTCTAATAATCAATTAGCGGATATATTTACCAAGCCTTTGAATGAAGAAAGTTTTTGTAAAAATAGGCTTGAGCTTGGAATTATTCGTTGTGATGCATCTTGATTTTACATCTTACTTGATATTGTTACAGAATGCATATTGATAGGGGGAGAATTAGACATTTTGTATGTGTTCATATTCTTTTTGGAGTGCTTACTTCCTTGTTATTGTTTTTTATGATTCCAAAGGGGGAGAAGTATAAGAAAAATATGTTATTATGAATTTGTTGCATAATTGTTTCTATTGAATAATGCATATTTTTAGAGGGAGAATTAATTAAGGGAGAAGAAGCTTCTCTTTTCAAGTCTCTCTTTTCAATTGTTTTCAAGTATGATCTTTGTGGTGAAATATATACATGAGCTTTATGGTTATACATCTTGATAATAGAATTACTTGTTGATCATGTGTGTTTCAAGTTATTTTTCTTCAATGATTTGTCATCATCAAAAAGGGGGAGATTGTTGGCTTTTTGGCCCTTAATCTCAAATTAATTTATTTTAATTAATTTATTTATTTATGTTTTGATGATAACAAATCTGATTTTTTTATTGACAATTTTATTAATTTGAATAGTCCATAACGTAGAGCTTAGAAAGATGATTCTAACGCCTCTTGAATCACCCAAATCGAAGTTCAAACGAAGAAAATATTGCTAAAAGAAGCTTAACGGAAAAATACCCGAGATGGTGACGTGGCGGCCAAGCATTCAATTTGAACCAATTAGAGAAAGCCACTTGGAGCAATTGAGGAGTAACAAATGTGGCTTTTGGTTATGTTTTATTGGCTTTTATAAAGAAAATGAATTTAAAAAGAAAATGACATTAATATTATTATTTTTCCTTGTGTCTAACGGTATACATGCAAGAAATGAAAAATTAAAAAAAGAAAAATTTAGTATATTTAATATATTAATAAACGGTATACATGACATTAAATACACTTCACGTATACTATCTTATTTGAGTCAAATATACCATTTTACTTGATGGATATATAGTGTCAACTATAGAATTTTACTTGACGTGTACATAATATCAAATATACTTTCTCACTTGACAGGTAAATTGAGTCAAGTATATATCTTACTCGACTTGTAAATAGTGTCAAGTATACTATCTCACTTGACAGGTAAATAGAGTCAAGTATATATCTTACTCGACGTGCAAATATTGTCAAGTATATGATCTTACTTGACTTTAAAAAACCGTCAAACACAATCTCTTTCTTGGCACGTAAACAACGTCAAATATACTATCTTACTTGACACCAAAATGATGTCAAGCAATAGAGTACTTGACGTTTTTTGAGTGTCAAGTAATAGGACTATACTTGACAGTCGATTACTTGACGCTTTTTAAAACGTCAAGTATAGATTTACATGACACTGTATTAACGTCAAGTAGTTCAATTTTTGTAGTAGTGAACCAAGAAACTGAGCATGGGGCATCACCGTTCGGCTATTGTGGGAAAAAAACATTAATATTACTCAAAATGAGACCACCCAATGGTTAGATGCGAACTTTTGAGACCTCTGACACCGTCAGAAGCTAGGCCGTTCCTTTCTAGGTCACAGCATTGGCCCTTTTTTCGGCGTTTTCGGACGAAACCAAGAAGCTGAGACTGGGGCATCACCGTTCGGCTTTTGTGGGCAAAACACTTTAATATCACTCAAAATGAGACCACCAAGTGGCTAGATGCGAACTTTCGAGACCTCTAACACCGTCATAAGCTGGGCTGTTCCCTTCTAGGCCACAGAATTGACAGTTTTTTTGGCGTTTTCGGACGGAACCAAGAAACTGAGTCTAGGGCATCACCGTTCGGCTTTTGTGGGCAGAAAACTTTAATATCACTATAAATGACACCACCCAGTGGTTAGATGCGAACTTTCGAGACCTCTGACACCGTCACAAGCTATGTCGTTCCTTTCTAGGCCACAACATTCGCCCTTTTTTGGCGTTTTCAGACAGAACCAAGAAACTGAGTCTGGGGCATCACCGTTCGGCTTTTGTGGGCAAAAAACTTTAATATCACTCAAAATAAGACCACCCAGTGGTTAGATGCGAACTTTCGAGACCTCTAACACCGTCATAAGCTGGGTCGTTCTTTTATAGGCCACAACATTGGCCCTTTTTTCGGCGTTTTCACACAGAACCAAGAAACTGAGTCTGGGGCATCACTGTTCGGCTTTTGTAGGCAAAAAACTTTAATATCACTCAAAATGAGACCACCCAGTGGTTAGATGCGAACTTTCGAGACCTCTCACACCGTCATAAGTTGGGCCGTTCCCTTCTAGACCACAGCATTGGCCTTTTTTTCGTCGTTTTCGGACGGAACCAAGAAACTGAGTCTGGGGCATCACCGTTCGGCATTTGTGGACAAAAAACTTTAATATCATTCAAAATGAGACCACCCAGTGGTTAGATGCGAACTTGCGAGACCTCTGACACAGCCATTGAAGGAATGGAATTCCCATAGCTGAAGCGTGTGAACGTCGTTCAAAAGAAATTCAACTTGAAACACTGAGAAAACACCTAAACATGCTTCTATGGAGGAAAAGAAGAAAAGAAAACTAACCTTTGTAGAACCTCCCAAAAATTCTCGAATCTCCAAAAGAACACCACGAGGAGAACACCATGAAGTCTTCGTTGTTATCCTCAAGATAAAAAAACAACAGAGAGCTTGTGGGGCTTCTGTGTTTTTGTTTTGTTTAAAAGGAAAAATATTTGCAGAGAGATTTTTTCTTCTTGGAAGCAATAGATCGTCAAAAATCTCATACATAAAAGATATGGCTTTTGGTTATGTTTTATTGGCTTTTATAAAGAAAATGAATTTAAAAAGAAAATGACTTTAATATTATTATTTTTCCTTGTGTCTAACGGTTAGTTTTTTTAAAAGATTGTGAAGTTGCTTTATTGGTTTTTAAACAAAGACTTTTGAAAAGACATATTATTATATTATTATTTGTATTGTGTCTAACGGCTATTTGAGTTTAAATCTCAACCATTCATTTTTCTTTTACTTACATCTAATGACCCAAAATGATTTTGAATTTATCTTTCCTCTCTTTTTAAATACTTCATTTTTCCCAAATTTTAAAACACAAGATTATTAAAACTTTACAATCCTCAAAAAGTGAAAAGTCAACATTGTTATTCTCTCTAAAGCTTCCAATTTTTATTATTTTCGTCTTATTCTTGTAAAAATTCTTATTGTATTGTGAGGATTAGATTTGTGAGCTTCAAATTGTATATTCACTCTTTTAGAGGTTTTCTTTTGTGTGATTTAAAACTTCAACATATTGTAACGGTTAGATCCTAACCCGTGGAAAGGATCGGGTTTGCTCTTGAACCCAAAAAAGGAGCAAGAATCGGTTCGGCTCAAATCCGTGAAAAGAGTCAAAAGAAGATTTTCAATCAAAATCCCAAGAGATGTAGGTTGAGTTTAACCGAACCACTATAAAATTAAGCTGTCTTCTTCTCTAACTCTTTTCTAATTATTTTTTAATTTAATTTTAGTTACATATTCTTATTGGTTGAGTTTGATTGCATACTTCCATTCATATCTTTTTATCAATCTTGTTATTTAACAAATTTTACAAAGTTCTTTATATAATTAAAAAAAATATCTAATTAGTTGAATTTACTTTTTATTTGTTAAAAACTTTAATTAAACCCTATTCACCCCCCTCTAGGGTTGCCATACCGATCCAACAATTGGTATCAGAGCAAGGTTGCTCATCTTGAAATTTTAATTTCTTGATAAACTTTATTGTTAGAGCATCATGGCAAACCTATTGGCAAATGGGATTGTTGAAGGTCAATCTACTTCTAGACCTCCTTATTTTGATGATTCAAATTATGCATATTGGAAAGATAGAATGAAAATTTATTTGCAATCTATTGACTATAATTTGTGGTTAATTGTTGCTAAAGGTCCTTATGTACCCATGAAAAAGGTTGATAATGTTGATAAGCCTAAATTAGAAGAAGTGTATGATGAAAATGAAATGAAAATTGTTCTTTTAATGCTAAGGCTATTAATTGTTTGTATTGTGCCTTGAGTAAAGATGAATTTAATAGAATATCCATGTGTTCTTCCTCTCAAGAAATTTGGAATACTCTTGAAATTACTCATGAAGGAACAAATCAAGTTAAAGAGTCTAAAATTAGCATGCTTGTTCATAATTATGAATTGTTTAAGATGGATGCTAATGAGACTATCACAGATATATTTACTAGATTTACTAACATCATAAATGCTTTGAAGGTTCTTGGTAAAGTTTATACAACTTCCGAAAATGTTAGAAAAATTCTAAGGTCTCTACCTAAGACTTGGGAAGCTAAGGTAACGGTAATTCAAGAAGCAAAGGATCTCACCAAACTTCCACTAGAGGAGCTTATTGGCTCACTCATGACTCATGAGATCATTATGAAGGAGCACTTGGAGGATGAGTCCAAAAAGAAGAAGAGCATTGCATTAAAGACTATCTCTTTGAAAGTTGATCCCGAAGATTAGGATGGCCTTGATGAAGATGACATTGCTTATTTCTCACGTAAGTACAAAAATTTCATAAAAATGAAGAAATATTTCAAGAAACACCTATCAACCCAAAAAGAGTCAAAAGGTGAGAAAAGCAAAAAGGATGAGGTGATTTGTTATGAATGCAAAAGATCGGGTCATATAAGAACGGATTGTCCTCTCCTCAAATCATCTAAGAAATCCAAGAAGAAGGCAATGAAGGCTACTTGGGATGATAGTAGCGAAAGTGAAAGTGAAGTTGAAGAAATGGAAAATCTTGGTCTCATGGGTCATAGTGACAAAGAAGATGAACATGATGATAAGGTAACTCTAGAACCTCCTTCTATTGATGAATTATTTGAAAATTTTGAAAGCATGCAAAATGACTTAGAAAAACTTCGTTCTAAGTATGTTGTGCTTAAGAAGAAATACAATGTTTTAATTAGTGAGAATAAGTCTTTACTTGATACAATTGCTTGCTTTAAAGAGAATGAAAATGTTGAGCAAATTGAAGAATTGAATGCCTCTAGTGATAAGCATGTTTGTATTGAGAAAGATGCTTTGCTTGATAAAGTTAGATTTCTTGAGCATGATAGTTGTGAAAAAGATAACTTGATTAAAGTGCTTAAAGAAAATGAACTAAATGTTTTACAAGAACTTGATAAAGCTAAAGAAACTATATTATAATGTATCAAATACATTATATTAATTGTATCATATACAATTTATTCCCTTTAATCAATTTGAACTATTCAAATTAAACCAAAATAAATTTGATTCTCATTTATCTTTATTGAACAAGGGGACCTTATGGACCTACAAATTAAAGCTCAAATGATGTGAGATTAATTAATTAAACTCTTTAATTAAATTAATCAATATTCATTAACTATCAGTCATTCTACTAAAGACCAATAGTTGCATTCTTCTTATTGTAGATATATTTTTGTGTCCATTAGATATAACCAATCAACAGTGCAATGACCCTTCACAAATTGCTCATAAGTACAGTCTATTGAGTCAGCGATATAGGCCACTCTCACCCATACAAATCAAAGGACTGCCTTCATAGGCAGGAGTTCACAACTCACTCAGGATTCAGGTCAAGTCACCAATGGTCATCTTGGTGAAATGTAGTCTCAACTAGTAACTATGTTAATAAGAGAGACTATTCATTTCATGGTCCAATCTTATACAAACTCTTTGTATAGAATACCTCTGCTCTAATGTCTCGACATGAATGATTAGGATCAAATCATTTGTAGCACTTTAGAACAATTGTAACAACTACAAAGCAGGTCGTATTTGTAGTGTCATCAGGATAAGGTATCCAGCCTTATCCATCTACTACAGACCATTTAGGTTATCATTTAAACATGATCCACTTGTATGTCTCCACATACATGTTTAGGTTACATAAGATAACCTTGGATGTTAGTTTATTGGTTTTGTGGGTTAATGCAACTAAATGTCAAATAAAATAAAATACTTTATTTTATTAGATAAATAAAATATTTGTATAATATATACAATTACAAACAACAAGACCACAAGATTTAGGGCATCAATCCCAACAGTCATAAGCTGGGCGGTTCCATCGACAATGAGAAAAGTTTATCCATTTAAAATTCATTAAAATATTTCAATAAATTTCTTTAATAATCATTTAAATAAAATATTTTAATAAATTTATTTGATGAAATATTTCAATAAATTTATTTTAGTGAAAGAGTTCAACAAATTTATTTGATGAAAGATTTCTAAAATTAAATAAAAAATGTTAACTATACTTGACATTGTTTTCGCGTCAAGTAAATGTCCACTATACGTGACGCGAACAAAACGTCAAGTAAAATCTCCACTATATTTGATGCGAAAACCATGTCCCGTAAAAGCTAACGTAAAATAGTTCAAACAATTTCGTAAAAATTTTCTTTTTTAAAACCATACCTGACTTGTTTTTTGTGTCAAGTAAATGTTCACTACTTTTGACCCGAATAAAATGTCAAGCCAAATCTACTTTATAATTGACGCAAAAAAAAAAAAAACGTCAAATAAAGCTAACGTAAAATAATTAAATTTTTTTTGTGAAAACTTCATTTTTGTAAGACTATACTTGAAGTTTGTTCTTTAAAATAGTTCATACTTCACGTTTTTTTTAATAAAAACGTCAAGTATATAAAAGTTGCTAGCGTCAAGTATACCCATTTTTGTAGTAGTGTTATGGCGGTGTCAGAGGTCTCGAAAGTTCGCATCTAACCACTGAGTGGTCTCATTTTGAGTGATATTAAAGTTTTTTTGCCCACAAAAGCCGAACGATGATGCCCCAGACTGAGTTCCTAGTTTCGTCAGAAAACTTCGAAAAAGGGCCAATGTTGTGGCCTAGAAAGGAACGGCCCAACTTATGATGGTGTCAGAGGTCTCGAAAGTTCGGATCTAACCACTGGGTGGTCTCATTTTGAGTGATATTGAAGTTTTTTGCCCACAAAAGCCCAACGGTGATGCCCCAGACTCAGTTTCTTGGTTCCGTCCAAAAACGCCGAAAAAAGAGCCAATGCTTGGCATAGAAAGGAACGGCCCAGCTAAAGACTGTGTCAAAGGTCTCAAAAGTTCGCATCTAACCACTGGGTGGTCTCATTTTGAGCGATATTAAAGCTTTTTGCCCACAAAAGCCAAACGGTGATGCCCCAGACTCAGTTTCTTGGTTCCGTTTGAAAACGCCAAAAAAAAAGACCAATGTTATGGCCTAGAAAGGAACGGCCCAGCTTACGATGGTGTCGGAGGTCTCGAAAGTTCGCATCCAATCATTGGGTGGTCTAATTTTGAGTGATATTGAAGTTTTTTTCCCACAAAATCAAACGGTGATGCCCCAGACTCAGTTTTTTGGTTTCGTCTCAAAACGCTGAAAAAAGGGCCAACGCTGTGGCCTAGACAGAAACGGCCCAGCTTACAACGGTGTCGGAGGTCTAGAAAGTTCACATCTAACCACTGGGTGGTCTCATTTTGAGTGATATTGAAGTTTTTTGCCCACAAAAGTCGAACGGTGATGCCCCAGACTCAGTTTTTTTGTTCGGTCCGAAAACGCCAAAAAAATGGCCAATGTGGAGCCCTAGAAAGGAACGGCCCAGCTTATTACAGTGTCAGGGGTCTCAAAAGCTCGCATCTAACAATTGGGTCATCTCATTTTGAGTGATATTAAAGTTTTTTTACCCCCACAAAAGCCGAACGGTGATACCCCAGACTCAGTTTTTTGGTTCAGTCCGAAAACGCAGAAAAAAGGGCCAATGTTGTGGCCTAGAAAGGAACAGTCCAGCTTATGACAATGTCAAAGGTCTCGAAAGCTCGCATCTAACTATTGGGTGGTCTCATTTTGAGTGATATTAAAGTTTTTTGCCCCCCACAAAAGCTGAACGGTGATGTCCCTAACTCAGTTTTTTGGTTTTGTCCGATAATACCGAAAAAAAAGCCTATGCTGTGGCCTAGAAAGGAACGACCCAGCTTATGACAGTGTGAGAGGTCTCAAAAGCTCCCATCTAACTACTCGGTCGTCTCATTTTGAGTGATATTAAAGTTTTTTACCAACAAAAGCCGAACGGTGATGCCCCAGACTCAGTTGTTTGGTTCGGTCCGAAAACGCCAAAAAAATGGCAATGTGGTGCCCTATAAAGGAACGGCTTAGCTTATTACAGTGTCAAGGGTCTCGAAAGCTCGCATCTAACGACTGTGTCATCTCATTTTGAGTGATATTAAAGTTTTATGCCCCCCAAGAAAGCCGAACGGTGATGCCCCAGACTCATTTTTTTGGTTCCGTCTGATAACGACGAAAAAAGGACCTATGTTGTGACCTAAAAAGGAACGACCCAGCTTATTACAGTGTCAGAGGTCTCAAAAGCTCAAATCTAACTACTCGGTCGTCTCATTTTGAGTGATATTAATGTTTTTTGCCAACAAAAGCCGAACGGTGATGCCCTAGACTCAGTTTTTTGGTTCGGTTCGATAACGCCGAAAAAAGGGCCTATGCTGTGGCCTAGAAAGGAATGGCCCAGCTTATGACCGTGTCAGAGATCTCGAAAGCTCGCTTCTAACTACTAGGTCGTCTCATTTTGAATGATATTAAAGGTTTTTGCCAACAAAAGCCGAACGATGATGCCCCAGACTCAGTTTTTTTGGTTCGGTCCAAAAATGCCGAAAAAATGGCCAATGTGGTGCCCTAGAAAGGAACGACCCAGCTTATTACAGTGTCAGGGGTCTCGAAAACTCGCATCAAAAGCTGGGTCATCTCATTTTTAGTGATATTAAAGTTTTTGGCTCCCTAGAAAAGATGAATGGTGATGCCCCAAAATCAGTTTTTTAGTTCCGTCCGAAAACGCCGAAAAAAGGGCCAATGCTGTGGCCTAGAAATGAATGGCCCAGCTTATGACAGTGTCAGAGGTCTCAAAAGCTCGCATCTAACTACTAGGTGGTCTCATTTTGAGTGATATTAAAGTTTTCTGCCCCCATAAAAGCAGAACGGTGATGCCCCAGACTCAGTTTTTTGGTTCCGTCCGAAAACGCCAAAAAAAGGACCAATGCTGTGGCTTAAAAACGAACGGCCCAGCTTATGACAGTGTCAAAGGTCTCGAAAGCTCGCATCTAACTACTTGGTGGTCTCATTTTGAGTGATATTAAAGTTTTTTGCCCACAAAAGCCGAACGGTTATGCCCCAGACTCAGTTTTTTGGTTACGTCCGAAAACACCGAGAAAAGGGTCAATGTTGTGACCTAAAAAGGAACATCCCATCTTATGACGGTGTCAAAGGTCTCGAAAGTTCACATCTAACACTACTGGGTGGTCTCATTTTGAGTGATATTAAAGTTTTTTGCCCCCCACAAAAGCCGAACGGTGATGCCCCATACTCAGTTTTTAGTTCCTTCCGAGAACTAAAAAAAACAAGGCCAATGCTGTGGCCCAGAAAGGAACGACCCAACTTAGAATAGTGTCAAAGGTCTCGAAAGTTCGCATCTAACCGCTGGTCGGTCTCATTTTGAGCGACATTAAAGTTTTTTGCCCACAAAAGCCGAACGGTGATGCCGCAGACTCAGTTTTTTGGTTCTGTCCCGAAACTTAAAAAAAAGGGCCAATGTTGTGGCCCAGAAAGGAACGACCCAAATTAGAACTGTGTCAAAGGTCTCAAAAGTTCTCATCTAACCGCAGGTCGGTCTCATTTTTTGCAACATTAAAGTTTTTTGCGCACAAAAGCTGAATGGTGATGCTTCAGACTCAGTTTTTTGGTTCCGTCCCGAAACGTCGAAAGAAAGCCAATGCTGTGGCCCAGAAAGGAACGACCCAACTTAGAACAGTGTCAAATGTCTCGAAAGTTTGCATCTAAACGATGGGTGGTCTCATTTTGAACAAAATTAAAGTTTTTTGCCCACAAAAGCGGAACGGTGATGCTCCAGACTCAGTTTTTTGGCTCCGTCCCGAAACGTCGAAAAAAGGGCCAATGTTGTGGCCCAGAAAGGAACGACCCAACTTAGAACAGTGTCAAAGGTCTCGAAAGTTCGCATCCAACCACTGGACAGTCTCATTTTTTGCAACATTAATGTTTTTGTCCGCAAAAGCCGAACGGTGTGCCCCAGACTCAGTTTTTTGGTTCCGTCCCGAAACGTCGAAAAAACACCACTACAAAACTGGCTTTACTTGACGCTTGCAGTTTTGATATTCTTGACAGCTTTAATAAAAATCGTCAAGTAGAAAAAAAACGTCAAGAATAACAAAAAGTGAAAAAATGCCTAATTTCTTATCTTTTATTTTCACTATTTGACAGATTAAAAGCGTCAAGATTAATGTTAATTACTTGACATTTTTTAAACGTCAAGTAATATGTTTTTTCTCCATTTTATAAAAATAAAACTTTTTCTTTTTTGTTCTTCAAATTTTTTATTTTTCTTCCATTTCTAAAATTAAAATTTTCCCTCTTTTTTTTTCCTAAAATTTTTCTTTTTTCCCCAAATTCTAAAAAAATAAGCTCTAGCTTCCCCCTAAAATTTTCCAAATCTTTCTCCTTATCCACGATTTCTTCATACTCTTCACAAATTTCTTCAGCCCATGATCTAATTCCACCCACCACTATCTTCTTAATCCCCTTTTCTTCAATGGGTTTGCGTTCAAACCCTACTGCAACCCTCTCTTTCTCTTCTTCTTTTCTCCTCTTCCTTCTTCTCTCTCTCTTTGCCTCCGTTCAGGTATTCATCTTACATTTCTCTTCCCTTTTGTTTCTTTTTTTGTTTTTTTTTATGGCGTTCTTAATGGGGTTTGATTTTTATTGCTTCTTTGGTGTTTTTCAGGATGTTTCATGTTTAAGAAGTTTGATACTTGTATATGTTTTATGTGTTTGAACACAATATGCTCAGGATGTTTCATGTAAACCTGAAGAATTTTATGTTACAACTCACAAATGCGAGCCGAATGCTAGCGCGAGAGTGGTACAAATATGTGAAAGGTAAGGTAAGCCAGTATTTTTAACTTCCATACAACCCTAAAGGAATTTGATTTACAATAAACTTGTTTGATGTTTTCTTATAGGTTAAGAGATGAAAGTGGACATATAATTCTGAGCACTCAAGTACCAATTTGAGAAAAGCTTCTATTGTCTTAACTTCCTTTGGTTATATTGACTTGATCATCAGTCTTCACATTCATTTTGATCTTGTTATTGATTCATTCTTCTTTGTCTCTTGTTAAATCTGTTTAGCCTATATGTTGTCCTTGTGGGGCAAAGCGTCAAATGTCGACGTCATGTGGGAACTTTTGTAAGTTCGTTTTCCATTTCTTCGGTTGCTAGTTCCTTCAAACGCTGATTTGTGATCTTAACTCTTTTATTTCTAAGTCGACAAGATGATTAAGGGAAAGGCAAACACTGTACATTGTCTACGTTTTCCCAGTGACTGGTATGGCTTATGTTTTCAACTTTGTTTTTTTCGTCATTTTTTCCTTTTAATACTGATATATAGTAGTACTAGAGTAAAATAATCATCCCAGTGTTGGATTTTCTTTTTAGCACCCCTTCTAAGAACATAACCTTATCTTGGGGTCTTGATATTTATACTTTACCACCTTGATCTTAAACCGGTTTAGGAGCTTAACCATCATTATTATTCTTTTATTTACATTAAAGAGTGGAGGTTTGAACCTCAAACTAAAATCCATTCAGCTAAGGTCTTGATAATTAACTTGTCATTCCAAAAAGCATACTTTTGGTGTTGCATTAATCAATTCATGTGTTACTTTAATGTATGTTGATATATTTATGTATGTATCATATACATTAATGTATGGATGGTTGGATGAATTTGAAGTTGATGAAACTCAGCTTAGAACCTCCTTAAAGTGTACTACTAGCAAAAGATTCTAACTTAGAGTTTCTGTCTCACTTAGGTTTCATGTTTTTCGTATTGGACAATGGACATTGGGATTCAGTGTTCAGATTCATGTGAAGTCAGGATCTAAAGTTTCGGTATGTTTTCCTTGATACCCAATAGAGAAAACTTCAATATTATCACTGTCTCGTTCTCGAGTTTTGATCAAAATTTAGTGATTGACATTAAATTTAATTTTATAGGAAGTGTCTGTGGGTCCTGAAAATAGAACAGTGGTGTCAAATGATAACTTCTTACGGGCTAATCTTAATCTTCATTCCAGCACTGTTCAAGCTCTCTAGCGTCCTTCGAGATTTGTTCTACATCGTTTGAGTTGTGTTCGAACGTCGTTGAAGTAGAGGTTTTTTTATTTATTTATCTATGGATGCTTTTCATTCCAATTGACATCACATTCTCCCATCTTGGTGGTAATAATTTCATTTACCATCTTTGATTCTTGTTCAATTTGTGATTTTGTTTCATTTCATATTTCGTTTATTGTTTGTTTGAATTGTTCTTGTTTATTTTTTAACTATTTGATTGAAGATTGATATAAGGTGCTTTGCATTGAATTTATAGTTTGAGATTAGAAGGAATGTTCTTAGATCTTGCAAAAAAGTGTTTTTAACGATTTTGAAATGGCTTTCAAACATCTGCTTTAACATTCATATTCAATGTAGCTATCACAAGTTTAAGAGGTATAGTTTGATTTCTCCCCAACTCCCCCACTCCTTTTTAAAACATATATTGTGAATATGAATATGAAGAGGATAACAAATCTCAATAAAATGTTTGACAAGTATTTCGTAATCGTTGCTGCTCATATTTTTGTTCCTACTGTGAAAATTGGTAGGGACACTTGTTGGGAGTTTGATCGTAAGTGTTATGATTTAATTTAAAATTCCACTTTAGACTATGTACTTCTCAGGAGATATAGTTCTTATCAATGCTTTTATCAAATCTCACTGTGGCTACTTGTGATGCTGGTCTTCCAGTCACAAGAGATAAAGTTGGAATGGGGCAAGGGCTTAGCTAAAAAACTAGAAGCAGAAGCTGAACTTATGAAGTTAGAACTCGAGAAAGATAGACCATTTGCACGGTCATGTGTGTTTAAAAACATAACTTTTTTTTTCTTATTTGAAATAGTATTTTTAAGACTAAAAAATTCAATTCAAATAAACTCTAATTCTAAATATGTAGATAATATGTATATTATATTTCTCATCCTAATTAATATCTTTATTATTTTAGACCCAGGAGGTGTTGTTAATCAAATTCCAGAAAAATGTACCATTGTTGGAGATGTAAGGTATATATACACAACTCAAATTTGAATAATTTAGTTCACGTAATTTGATAAATGGTAAAATTTGGTCACTATGTAAGGATTCTATATCATGATTGATGCCAAATGTGGTTTATTAGATTCATTAAGGCTCATGTTTGGTATGTAAAGGATTGGAGAAGCTTATAAGGGATTAGATTTGTGAAAGACTGGATTAGATTTGTGAAACTCCTTTTCATGGATAGATTTGTGAAACTCCTTTAAGGCTCATCTATCTTCAAAGCTTCAGTGTACATTATCACGAAAGGAAGTGAACCCCTTTCTTCACATGGTTTAGGAGTTTGTGTTGGATGGGAGTATGGAGTTTGTAAAAACCCATGGTATACAATAGAGTGAAATTGTTATCTTTAAGAACCACATTTCTCCACCACAATTCGGGCAAGGTAGCCAATATTGTAGTCGTACTTCTATTTAAATTTGGTATACTTCTGTTTGCATCTCTATTTAGTACAAGCTTGAATGCTCTACACCTCTTTTTTTCAAAATAAAAAAAATAATAATAAAGTTCATTACTATGCCATTTTATCACTATGCCATTTTATTTCACTCAAGCCATCTAAAACTTGGAGTCATTTAGTCCAAAGGTGTCTTAATAAAGTTCATCACTATGCCATTTTATTTCACAAGTTATTTGCATTTCATTTGCCAAAGAAGAATATTGGATTAGTACCTTTGTTTTCAAAATTTCATATGGAAATGGAGAGAATAAAGTTGGGGCCGTTTGTTCAAAATAGGAAAAGATCGTCTGTGGCTTCACGGTCCGTTTGTTCGCATCTCTTGATTGTGGCTGCTCCTTCATTCTCTTCCCTTTCTAAAGGTAATAATTTCCCTTTTTATCCTTAATTCGTTGATGTTAACAATGTTAGTTTTGGACTTGTCTGTTTTGTTTATTTTATGTATTGAGTTGCTTGTTGAGCTGCATTATGTTTAGGTTAAGCTTGTAGGGATGGTGCGTAATACAACATGGAATAATTACTAATGTGACTTTTTGCACTGGGATTGACTATAGCAAATGGTTTGCTCTTCCTCCCACCACCACACCCACACCCACACCTCTGTGGTGTCCAAGATTTTTAGTTTTTCCTTGTTGTTGTCTTAGATGATGTATAATGTTTGTTATTATTTTTTTATATATGTTACATTGCATGTGCTTTCTTTTTTTCTGATTATCTCGTGCCTTGCACAAACATTGACTATTTAAATCTATTATAGGTGGAATGATGTCGCTGATGGTGAACTCTAAGACATAAGATTCTGTCTTGTGTGAAGTTATTGATGGATGAGAGCTTAAGTCCAGGAGACATTTAAATGTTCGAGAGAAAAGTGCTACACTGCCTTCAATTACTGGTTGGATTGAATAAGCATATCCTACAGATTTCACCTTTTAATGAAGTTTCTTCTTTTTGGGATATATATGGGTGTGATATTTTGTTGATATTCGGTGATGCCCCGAACTTAATTTTTTGGTTCCGTCCCAAAACGCCGAAGAAAGAGCCAATGGCTTAGAAAGAAACGACCCAACTTAGAACGAGGTCGGAGGCCTTGAAAGTTCACATCCAACTACTGGGTCGTCCGATTTGGAGTGATATCGAAGTTTCTTGCCCACAAAAACCAAAAGGTGATGCCCCGGACTCAGTTTATTGGTTCCGTCCCAAAACGCCGAAGAAAGGTCCAATGGTCTAGAAAGAAGCAACCCAACTTAGAACTGGGTCGGTGGCCTCAAAAGTTCACATCCAAGTACTGGGCCGTCCAATTTAGAGCGATATCGAAGTTTCTTGCCCACAAAAGCGGAACAATGATGCCCCGAACTCAGTTTTTTGGTTTCGTCCCAATACACCGAAGAAAGGGCCAATGGCCTAGAAAGAAACAATACAACTTAGAATGGTGTCGGAGGCCTCAAAAGTTCACATCAAACTACTGGGCAGTCTGATTTGGAGTGATATCGAAGTTTCTTGCTACAAAAGCCGAAATGTGATTCGACAGACTCAGTTTTTTGGTTCCGTCCCAAAATGCCGAAGATCGGGCCAATGGCCTAGAAAGAAACGAACCAACTTAGAACGGTGTCGGAGGCCTCGAAAGTTCACATCAAACTAGTGGGCCGTCTGATTTTGAGCGATATCGAAGTTTCTTGCCCAAAAAAGCCGAAAGGTGATGCCCCGAACTCAGTTTTTTAGTTCCGTCATAAAAAGCAGAAGAAAGGGCCAATTGCCAAGAAAGAAACGACCCAAATTAGAACAGGGTAGGAGGCCTCGAGAGTTCACATGCAACTACTGGGCCATCTAATTTGGAGCGATATCGAAGTTTCTTGCCCACAAAAGCCGAACAGTGATGTCCCGGACTCAATTTTTTGGTTCCGTCCCGAAACGCCGAGAAAAGGGCCAATGGACTAGAAAGAACCGACCCAACTTAGAACGGTGTAAGAGGCCTCGAAAGTTCACATCCAACTATTCGATCATCCGATTTGGAGCGATATCAGAGTTTCTTGCCCACAAAAGCCAAACGATGATGCCCTGGACTCAGTTTTTTGGTTCTGTCCCAAAATGCCGAAGAAAGGGCCAATGGCCTAGAAAGAAACGACCTAACTTAGAACGGAGTCGGAGGACTCGAAAGTTCACTTCCAACTACTGGGCCATCCGATTTGGAGCGATATCGAAGTTTCTCGATCACAAAAACTGATCGGTGATGCTCCGGACTCAGTTTTTTGGTTCCGTCCTAAAACGCAGAAGAAAGGGCCAATGGCCTAGAAAGAAACGACACAACTTAGAATGGGGTCGGAGGCCTCGAAAGTTCACATCCAACTACTGGGTTGTCCGATTTTGACCGATATCGAAGTTTCTTGCCCACAAAAATCAAACAGTGATGCCCCGGACTCAATTTATTGGTTCCGTCCCAAAACGCCGAATAAAGGGCCAATGGCCTAGAGAGAACCGACCCAACTTAGAACGGGGTCGGAGGCCTCGAAAGTTCACATCCAACTACTAGGGCATCCGAATTGGAGCGATATAGAAATTTCTCCATCACAAAAGCTGAACGGTGATGCCTCGAACTCAGTTTTTTGGTTCCGTCCCAAAACGCAGAAGAAAGGGCCAATGGCCTATAAAGAAACGACAGAACTTAGAACGGGGTAGGAGGCCTCGAAAGTTCACTTCCAAATACTGGGTAGTCCGATTTGGAGCGTAATCGAAGTTTCTTGCCCACAAAATCCGAACGGTGATACCCCGTACCCAGTTTTTTGGTTACGTTCCAAAACGCCAAATAAAAGGACAATGGCCTAGAGAGAAACGACCCAACTTAGAACGGGGTCGGAGGCCTCGAAAGTTCACATCCAACTACTGGGTCGTCCAATTTCAAACGATATCAACGTTTCTCGATCACAAAAGCTGATCGGTGATGCCCCGAACTCAGTTTTTTGGTTCCGTGCTAAAACGTCGAAGAAAGGGCTAATGGCCTAGAAAGAAACGTCCCAACTTAGAACGAGGTCAGAGGCCTTGAAAGTTCATATCCAACTACTGGGCCGTCCGATTTGGAGCGATGTCAAAGTTTCTTGCCTACACAAACCAAACAGTGATGCCCCAGACTCAGTTTATTGGTTCCGTCCCAAAACGCAGAAGAAAGGTCCAATGGTCTAAAAAGAAGCCACCCAACTTAGAACTGGGTCGGTGGCCTCGATAGTTCATATCCAAGTACTGGGCCATCCGATTTAGAGCGATATCAAAGTTTCTTACCCACAAAAACCAAACAGTGATGCCCCAGCCTCAGTTTATTGGTTCCGTCCCAAATCGCCGAAGAAAGGGCCAATGGCCTAGAAAGAAACGACACAACTTAGAACGGGGTCTGAGGCCTCGAAAGTTCACATCCAACTACTGGGACGTTCGATTTTGAGCGATATCAAAGTTTCTTGCCCACAAGAGAAGATCGGTGATTCTCCAGACTCAGTTTTTGGTTCCGTCCCAAAACGCCGAAGAAAGGGCAATGGCCTAGAAAGAAACGACCCAACTTAGAACGGTGTCGGAGGCCTCGAAAGTTCACATCCAACTACTGGGCCATCTGATTTAGAGCGATATCAAAGTTTCTTGCCAAAAAAAGTCGTACGGTGATGCCCCGGACTCAGTTTTTTAGTTCCGTCTCAAAACACCAAAGAAAGGGCCAATGGATTAGACAGAAACGACCCAATTTAGAAACGGGGTCGGAGGCCTCGAATGTGCACATCCAACTACTGGGCCATTTGATTTTGAACGATATCGAAGTTTCTTGATCACAAAAGCCGAACGGTGATGCCCCAGACTCAATTTTTTTGGTTCCGTCCCAAAACACCGAAGAAAGGGCCAATGGCTTGGAAAGAAACGACCCAACTTAGAACGGTGTCGGAGGCCTCGAAAGTTCACATCCAACTACTGGGCCGTCCGATTTTGAGCTAGATCGAAGTTTCTTGCCCACAAAATTGAACGGTGATGCCCCAGACTCAATTTTTTGGTTTCATCCCAAAACACCGAAGAAAGGGCCAATGGCCTAGTAAGAAACAACCCAACTTAGAACGGGGTTGGAGGCCTCGAATATTCACATCCAACTACTGAGCCATCCGATTTTGAGCGATATCAAAGTTTCTCGATCACAAAACCAGAACGGTAATGTCCCTGACTCAGTTTTTTGGTTCCATCTCAAAACGTCGATGAAAAGGCCAATGGCCTAGAAAGAAACGACCCAACTTAGAACGGTGTCGAAGGCCTCGAAAGTTCACATCCAACTACTGGGCCATCTGATTTGGAGCGATATCAAAGTTTCTTACCCTCAAAAGCCGAATGGTGATGCCCCGGACTCAGGTTTTTGTTTCCGTCCCAAGACGACGAAAAAAGGGCCAATGGCCTAGAAAGAAAAGACTCAACTTAGAACGGGGTCGGTGGCCTCGAATGTTCACATCCAACTACTGGGTCATCTGATTTTGAGCCATATCAAAGTTTCTTGACCACAAAAGCCGTACGGTGATGTCCTGGACTGAGTTTTTTGGTTCCGTCCCAAAACGCCGAAGAAAGGGCCAACGAATTAGAAAGAAACGACCCAACTTAGAATGGGGTCGGAGGCCTCAAAATTTCACATCCAACTACTGGGCCATCCGATTTGGAGCTATATCGAAGTTTCTTGCCCACAAAAGCCCAACAGTGATGCCCCGGACTCATTTTTTTGGTTCCATCCCAAAACGCCGAAGAAAGGACCAATGACCTAGAGAGAAACGACCCAATTTAGAACGGTGTCGGAGGCCTCGAAAGTTCACATCCAATTTAGGTTGTTGTAGCCTAACTTACATGTATGTATATGGTTCATTGATATATGTTAAAATATTATTCTTTCTTTGATGGAAAAAGTTTAGTTCATTCAATTGTTCAATTAGTGTATACTTTAGCGCATTTGTACGTGTACTCTCTTGCTTTACTTATATACGTTCGGTTTCAAAACAGGTGCACGAAACAACTTAGAACAGTGTCAAAGGTCTCTAAAGTTCGCATCTAACCACTGAGTAGTCTCATTTTGATCATCATTAAAGTTTTTTGCCCACAAAAGTCGAACGGTGATGCACCAGACGTAGTTTTTTGGTTCCGTCCTGAAACGTCGAAAAAAGGGTCAATGTTGTGGCCCTGAAAGGAACGACCCAACTTAGAACAGTGTCAAAGGTCTCGAAAGTTAGCATCTAACCACTGGGTGATCTCATTTTGAGTAATATTAAATTTTTTTGCTCACAAAAGTCTAGCAGCGATGCTCCAGACTCAGTTTTTTGGTTCCGTCCCAAAACGTTGAAGAAAGGGTCAATTCTGTGGCCTAGAAAGAAACGACCCCACTTAGAACGGTGTTAGAGGTCTCGAAAGTTCGCATCTAACCACTGGGTGGTCTCATTTTGAGCAATATTAAAAAAATTTGCCGACAAAAGCCGAGCGACGATGCCCAAGACTCAGTTTTTTGGTTTCGTCCCAAAACGTAGAAGAAAGGTCCAATACTGTGGCCTAGAAAGAAACGACCCCACTTAGAACGGTGTCAGATGTCTCGAAAGTTCGCATCTAACCACTGGGTGGTCTCATTTTGAGCAGTATTAAAGTTTTTTGCCCACAAAAGTCGAGCAGCGATGCCCCAGGCTCAGATTTTTTGTTCCGTCCCAAAACGTCAAAGAAAGAACCAATGTTGTGGCCGAGAAAGAAGCGACCCCACATAGAACGGTGTCAGAGGTCTCGAAAGTTCGCATCTAACCACTGGGTGATTTTTTTGCCCACAAAAGTCGAGCGGCGATGCCCCAGACTCAGTTTTTTGGTTCCATCCCAAAACGTCGAAGAAAGGGCCAATGATGTGGCCTAGAAAGAAACGACCCCACTTAGAATGGTGTCAGAGGTCTCGAAAGTTTGCATCTAACCACTGGGTGGTCTCATTTTGAGCAATATTAAAGTTTTTTTCCCACAAAAGCCGAGCGGCGATGCCCCAGACTCAGTTTTTTGGTTCCGTCCCAAAACGTCGAAAAAAGGGCCGATGCTGTTGTAAACCCGATATTTTCTTGGTCAATTTTATTTTATTTAATATATTTGAAAGGAAGAAAAGAAAAATGGAAATTAAGTGTGTGTGTGTGTGTATATATATATAATATATTTATTGGTTTTCATTAAGTAAGGTAAAGACAAAAGAAAAGAAAGAAAGAAGGAGGAAATTCAATCGGTGCAATATTTTTTTATGTTATAAACCTATCCACCGCCAAACTTGTTTCAATTCCTTTCTTGACCATTTTCTTCACCATTTCTGCATCAAATTTTGGAGAGACTTGAAAGGGAAGAAGGCTGAGAGAGGAAGAAGAAGAAACTCAAGAAGTGTTCGTTGAAGAACACAAGGAGTTTGCAAGATCAACTTCTCTATAGTTCACTAAGCACATCTCTGTTTTTTTTTATTGAATCCGAGCTACACAAATAGAATTAAGAGGTGAGGTTTAAATTTATGGAAAGCTAATTCATTTTCAAACAAAATTTATGAAGAAATCTTGAGCAAATTCTGATGTTTATTGGGTGAATTTTGACAATGAAAACAGGGCAGGTGGTTTTCAGGAGAAATCAGGAAGTCTCTGGTTTGTTTTGTATTTCAGGGTGTACCGATGGATTTAGGATCTCTATTTGGTATAGTTGGAAATATTATTCAATTTACTACAACTTTTCTGAAGAAACCGTGAACCAAAAATGACTAAAAATAAGTTAAATTGCAGGGACAAGTTAAAGGGGTCGTTGTACACGCGATTGTTGGAGTGGTTCAGTTTCGAGGGATACCTGAGATTATACACAGGGAATCGGATTTACTTTTATGGAGGTAAGTTTTAGAGGACCTCAAAATGAAGATTTGGACGTAAAGAAATCTCATTTTGGTTAAGTAGTGGAAGAGTTATGATCATTTGAATTGTGTGCTGCGAATCTGGAAAATTCTGAGAAATGTGTAGAGTATGGATTATTGTTTTTAAGGATAGACTTCTTTAGTAATATCGTGAGCTATGTCAAGCATAATATTTGAAGATCATAATATTTAGGTTTCTAATACTCGGTTCTGGTTGTTTGACAGGCCAAGAGCAAATAGGTCAGATTTACACATCGGGAAACTAGTCTTAGACTGTGAGTGACCAAAACCAGTTTTGAAAATATTTTTTTTTATTTTCTCCTAATTATTAAGTATGATTGACTGATCTACACGTTTATTTGCAAGCTTTGAAAATCATTTGAATTCCATGATTATTTTCAAGTATGAGTTTCGAGATTAGATTTCTTAATGAAAATTTATGCTAGCACGTGATTTAACGAAGGTCTGGAAAGTATTTGAACCATTGTGTTTCAAACAAAGCATGAGTTACCAAGTTTTGTTTTAAGAACAATAGCTTTTCACGAACAATCTAAGTAAGCTTGAGCTTTATGAAAGATAAAGATAGCAGGCATGTTTTAATGTTTTCGTATGATTTTTTTTTATGCTTCTATTAACTACATGACTGAGGTGTTGAGCCCGAGGCTATATGGTACAGTGTGCACACAGGTTAGATTATGTTGTTGACGTTGAGTGTACTCCTTAACAACGATGTTGTCGTGAGTGCTGGGCGGGCCCCACTACGACAAAGACAATGGGAGTGCTGGACGGGCTAGACTACATCGTAGATTTGTCATGTTAGTTAAAATATTTGGTATACTTGATATAGCTTGCTAGATTTCAATGACGTATATATTGAGTATTTGAGGAAGCTATTCTTACTATTATATGTCTATGTTTACAACTCGTATAATTAGATTTATATGTGTAAGCTTTCACGTGCTCTTACCTTTAAAGAAACGACCCCACTTAGAATGGTGTCAAAGGTCTCGAAAGTTCGCATCTAACCACTGGGTGGTTTTTTTGCTCACAAAAGCCGAGCGGCGATGCCCCAGAATCGGTTTTTTGGTTTCGTCCAAAAACGTCGAAGAAAGGGCCAATGTTGTGGCCTAGAAAGAAATGACGCCACTTAGAACGGTATCAGAGGTCTCGAAAGTTCGCATCTAACCACAGGGTGGTCTCATTTTGAGCAATATTAAAGTTTTTTGTCCACAAAAGCCGAGGGGCGATGCCCCAGACTCGGTTTTTTTGTTTCGTCCCAAAACGTCAAAGACTGGGCCAATGTTGTGGCCTAAAAAGAAACGACCCCACTTAGAACAGTGTCAGAGGTCTCAAAAGTTCCCGTCTAACCACTGGGTGGTCTCATTTTGAGCAATATTAAAGTTTTTTACCCACAAAAGCCGAGCGGCGATGCCCTAGACTCGATTTTTATGTTCCGTCCAAAAACGTTGAAGAAAGGGCCAATGTTGTGGCCTAGAAAGAAATGATCTCACTTAGAATAGTGTCAGAGGTCTCAAAAGTTCGCATCTAACAACTAGGTGATCTCATTTTGAGCAACATTAAATTTTTTTGCCCACAAAAGCCTAACGGTGATGCCCCAGACCCAGTTTTTTGGTTCCGTCCCGAAACATCAAAAAAAGGGCCAATGATGTGGCCTAGAAAGGAACGACCCAACTTAGAACAGTGTCAAAGGTCTCGAAAGTTCGCAACTAACCACTGGGTGGTCTCATTTTAAACAACATTAAAGTTTTTTTCCGACAAAAGCCGAACTGTGATGCCCCAGACCCAGTTTTTTGGTTCCATCCTGAAACGTCGAAAAAAGGGCCATTGTTAAGGCCTAGAAAAGAAACGACCCAGCTTAGAACGGTGTCAAAGGTCTCGAAAGTTCGCATCTAACTACTGGATGGTCTCGTTTTGAGCAATATTAAAGTTTTTTGCCCACCAAAGTCGAAAGGTGTTGCCCCATACTCAGTTTTTTGGTTCCGTCCCGAAACGTCAAAAAAAGGGTCAATGCTATTGCCTAGAAAAGAAACGACCCAACTTAGAACGGTGTCAAAGGTCTCAAAAGTTTGCATCTAACTACTGGGTGGTCTCGTTTTATGCAATATTAAAGTTTTTTGCCCACGAAAGTCGAACGACGATGCCCCAGACTCAGTTTTTTGGTTCTGTCTCGAAACGTCTAAAAAAGGGCCAATGCTATGGCCTAGAAAAGAAACGATCCAACTTAGAACGATGTCAAAGGTCTCGAAAGTTCGCATCTAACTACTGGGTGGTCTCGTTTTGAGCAATATTAAAGTTTTTTACCCACGAAAGCCGAACGACGATGCTCCAGACTTAGTTTTTTGGTTCTGTCCCGAAACGTCGAAAAAAGGCTCAATGCTATGGTCTAGAAAGAAACGACCCAACTTAGAACGATGTCAAAGGTCTCCAAATTTTGCATCTAACTACTAGGTGGTCTCGTTTCGAGCAATATTAAAGTTTTTTGCCCACGAAAGCCGAACGGTGATGCCCAGACTCAGTTTTTTGGTTCCATCTGGAACATCGAAAAAAGGTCCAATGCTATGGCCTAGAAAAGAAACGACCGAACTTAGAAAGAAGTCAAAGGTCTCGAAAGTTCGCATCTAACTACTGGGTGGTCTCGTTTTGAGCAATATTAAAGTTTTTTGGCTATGAAAGCCGAAAGACGATGCCCCAGACTCAGTTTTTTGGTTCCGTCCAGAA
The DNA here is from genome assembly GCA_025688845.1 of Cucumis hystrix. Taxonomy (NCBI): domain Eukaryota; kingdom Viridiplantae; phylum Streptophyta; class Magnoliopsida; order Cucurbitales; family Cucurbitaceae; genus Cucumis; species Cucumis hystrix. The sequence continues at coordinate 18,806,260 of CM046893.1, forward strand.
ACGTCGAAAAAAGGGCCAATGCTATGGCCTAGAAAAGAAACGACCCAACTTAGAACGGTGTCAAAGGTCTCAAAAGTTTGCATCTAACAACTGAGTGGTCTCGTTTTGAGCAATAATAAAGTTTTCTACCCACGAAAGCCAAACAGCGATCCCGCAGACTCAGTTTTTTTGTTTCCTCTCGAAACGTCGAAAAAAGGGCCAATGCTATGGCCTAGAAAAGAAACGACTCAACTTAGAACGGTGTCAAATGTCTCAAAAGTTAGCATCTAACTACTGGATAGTCTCGTTTTGAGCAATATTAAAGTTTTTTTCCCACGAAAGCCAAAAGGCGATGCCCCGGACTCAGTTTTTTCGTTCCGTCTCGAAACGTCAAAAAACGGGCCAATGCTATGGCCTAGAAAGAAACGACCCAACTTAGAACGGTGTCAAAGTTCTCGAAAGTTCGCATCTAACTACAAGGTGGTTTCATTTTTTGCAATATTAAATTTTTTTGCCCAAAAAAGCCGAACGATGATGCCCCAAAATCAGTGTTTTGGTTCCGTCCCGAAACATCGAAAAAAGGGCCAATGTTATGGCCTAGAAAGAAATGACCCAACTTAAAACGGTGTCAATGGTCTCGAAAGTTCGCATCTAACTATTGGGTGGCCTCATTTTAAGTGATATTGAATTTTTTTACCCACAAAAGCCGAACAGTATGCCCTAGAATCAATTTTTTAGTTCTGTCACAAAACATTGAAAAAAGGGCCAAAGTTGTGGCCTATAAAGAAACCACCCAGCTTATAACAATGTCAAAGGTCTTGAAAGTTCCCATATAACTACTGTGTGGTCTCATTTTGAGTAATATTAAAAAAAAATTGGCCACAAAAGTCAAACAGTGAGGCCCATACTCAGTTTTTTAGTTCCGTCCCAAAACGTTGAAAAAAGGGCCAATGTTGTGGCTTAGAAAGAAACCACCCAACTTAAAACAATGTCAAAGGTCTCGAAAGTTCACATCTAACTACTAGGTGGTCTCATTTTGAGTAATAATTAAGAATTTTACCCACAAAAGGGGAACGGTGATGTCTCATACTCAGTTTTTTAGTTCTGTCCCAAAACGTTGAAAAAATGCTCAATGTTGTGGCCTAGAAAGAAACCACCCAACTTAGAATAATGTCAAAAGTCTCGAAAGTTCACATCTAACTACTGGGTGGTCTCATTTTGAGTAATATTGATGGTTTTTGCCAACAAAAGCCAAACAATGATGCCCAGACTCAGGTTTTTAGTATCGTCCCAAAACGTTGAAAAAATGGTCAATGTTGTGGCCTAGAAAGAAACCATCAAACTTAGAACAATGTCAAAGGTCTTGAAAGTTCATATCTAACTGCTGGGGGGTCTCATTTTGAGTGATATTAAAGTTTTTTGCCCACAAAAGCCAAACAGTGATGCCCAGACTCAGTTTTTTAGTCTGTCCCAAAACGTTGAAAAAATGGCCAATGATTTGGTCTAGAAAGAAAGCACCCAACTTAAAACAATGTCAAAGGTCTCGAATGTTCACATCTAACGACTGGGGTGATCTCATTTTGAGTAATATTGAAGTTTTTTGCCCACAAAAGTCGAACAGTGATGCCCCATACTCAGTTTTTTAGTTTCGTCCCAAAACGTTGAAAAAATGGTCAATACTGTGGCCTACAACTCCAACTTTGAACAATGTCAAAGGTCTCGAAAGTTCACATCTAACTACTGGGTGGTATAATTTTGGGTGATATTTAAGTTTTTTGCCCACAAAAGCCGAACAGTGATGCCTCAGACTCAATTTTTTAGTTCCGTCCCAAAACGTTGAAAAAATGGTCAATGTTGTTGCCTATAAAGAAACCACCCAACTTAGAACAATGTCAAAGGTCTAGAAAGTTCACATCTAACTACTGGGTGATCTCATTTTGAGTAATGGAAAAATTGTATTACTAAAAGAAAGTAGTTGTGAAGTACAATGATTCAAGAAAATACAGATACCTTGTAGTATGGGGCGCATTAGCAGTGAGTGAAAAAGAAAAGGCTCTCTTTCAACGTGCGAAAACGAAAATGAAAATTCTCAAAATACATGGATATAAAATGATATTTTTAAAATGTAGGTATTGTAAGTGAGAGTTAAAATAACATTTTTATTTATGTATTTGAGATTTGTCCAATTTTAATCTCTACACTTTCAATTATCCAAGTTTCATTCGTATCTTTTCAATACTTCTTAAATTTAGTTTCTAAAAGTTAACTTTCACCAAAATTGGTTAAATAATGATAATAATTTTCGGTCCATATAAGATGTGAATATATTTGTAAAAATGTTAATGGATAAAATAAAATTAAGATTTATTAGAAGTACATAGTTAAAGAAATAGAGAAATTCTTATGGGTGGTAAGAAAAGCTTAAATGGATTTTAGAGCATTTGATAGGCTTTTCTAAATAGTTTTACTTTATTATTATTCTTTTCTTTTTTTTTAATATCATATTTAAAAATATCACTGAAAATTAAATAATTTAATGGGAATGAAATAAATACCAAAAGCCAACAAGAGAAACAGAGAAAAAAATGAGAAAAATAATAATTAATAATAATAATAATAATAATGTTATTAATTGGAGTAGAAGAATTGTGAGCCACGTGTTTGATTTGGCAGTTGAAAAGGACGTTCATTTATTTTTTAACACACAAAATTTCAACTTCTTAAATGAGTAAACAATCAACGACTTTTTTTTTTCTTTGGTAACCGACGATTAGTTGCGCCACCGAATGTGTCTTCAAAAATTATTTGATTTTTTCGGTTTTTCTTTCCTTCTTTACATTTACGTTTTCTTTTCATACGGTTTAATATTTATTAGGGAAGATTGTTTCATCCATTAATACAAATTATTTTCGTATGCTTTTTTAAAAAACATGTGAAAAACAATATATATATATATAAATATTTTGGCATTTTTTTTTAAAAACAACCCATAACAAAATATATATAAGATTTAATAGTTGATCTATTCTTAGTCGATGTAAAGTTCATCTTGTTGCTATAGAAATGAACAAGAACAAATAAGTTTTCGCTAATGTAATAAAGATACTAATTAACATTCCAAAGACTTCATACACTTTATTTATTTCAAAAAGTTCATAACCTAATATGTATGGAATAGAGATATCCCAACCACCCAAGTAAAGAATAGTTACAAATAACGAAGAAACTAATAGATTTAGATAGGAAGCAACATAAAATAAACCCCTTATCTTAAGCAATTCAAGAATCAAGCCTAAGTCAAAAATGTCCCGTCGACATGCAAGTATTTTGGCATGTACGTAATATACTTGGTACACAATCTTGTACTGTTTAGATTTTTAAACGATTTTTGGTAAAAGAGCGATTTGGCTATTATCTAGTACATAATCATTTAGATTTTGATATTTTGGTACAAGAATATCCATGAATTTTTTTAATATTTTATATTTTTGGTACACAATCTTAGACAACTAATTAAATAACAATTTAAAAAAATAGATATTTTATATTTAGCACACGATTTTGAACCAAATAACAGTTAAAAAATAAAAGAAGAATCACATAATAATAAAAGGAAAAGATGATTGAAAGGAAAAAAATGCAAAACTATAATATTTAAAAAAAATGGCTAGTTTTATGAATTTTTTTTATTTTTTTACGCAGACCGTAAATATTTTGGCGTTTTGTTATTGTTGAATAAGAAATTTTGAGACCAATCACAAATCGCCACATCAATTATTAAATTAATGATGAAAAGTGAAAATAATTGAATTTGGGACTAATTAAAATTGACACGTGCCTCAAATTAAAAATTGAAAACATAAATTGACCAATTCTAATAATGCCACATGTTTTCATCTTAACCGTTGGATCAAGTTAATTATTTTGGTTCAATTAAATATTATTTACTTGGACTAAGTTCAATTAAGCCCAAAAATATATAATTGAGCCCAAAGACTAAATATAACCCAAATCCATGTGATTGAGCTCATGGACCAACCAAACTCAAGCCTATAAAGCCCACCAGAGAACTCTATAAATAGAGGAGTTCTCTCATTTGTAAGGGGTTGGAAATTTTTGACTCTAGAAGGTCTAGAGAGAATTCTCCAAAGAGCTAGAAAACTCTAACTCCTGAAGTCGACCATCCTGGAAGATTGAAGCTCCTTTGAAGATACAAACTTTCTTCTAAGACTCCAACTTCCTTCGAAGATTGAAGCTTCTTTGAAGATACCAACTTTCTTCCAAGACTCCAACTTCAAGAACATCACGTGCTACGCTTCCTCAAATCAACCATAGGCATTCAACCAACTTAACTTGAAGAGCATCACCTGCTCCGCTTCTCCAAATCAAGCGTAGACGTTCAACAAACTTCAAGAACATCACGTGCTCCGCTTTCTCAAATCAAGCGTAAGCATCCAATCGAGAGAGAATTAGAGGATCAAATTCTAGATCGAACCACATCGCATCAAATCAACAAAAATACAACATCAACTCAACCTCAACACCATGAATCAAATTTCTCTGAAAATCTCATGCGAACAGTTATATTTATGAAAATTTCCTTATATATATTTATTTATTTAAATTAGTAAATAAATATTCTATGATTTCAAACAAGTCAATAAATTTATTATTTACATCTTAAATTGTTGTGTTTTTTTATAGTTTTATATATAAACTAGTGATTCACTCCTTGGATCGATGTCAAATTCATGGAAATGTGAAATATTTTACGTCAATGTTTTGTTTTCAAATCCTAAACCCTAAGAAATAAGTTTTTGTTTATCTCATAATTTTTAGTTCATAATTGATTTTAACTTTTGGTTCAATTTTCTTTTGTTATGTTAATATATACACTACAAGAATACAGAGATATCGCAACGCCAAAAACAACGTCGCTAAAAGCAACGTCGGCGTTGCTCTCCTTTTCGCGACGTTCGCTCCAACACGTCGCTAGATACCACTTTCTGCAATGTCTAGAAACAGAACGTCGCAAAAAGTCTACTAATTAATTTATTATTTTACTTACTTCTCGGACACATCGCAGAATGCCGAAACGTTTCGTTTTGTTCTAGACTTTTCGCGACGTACGTCGCCACCACGTCGTGGAAAGCTGAATATTTAATTTATTTTTATACTTTTTGCGACGTGTCACCCAGAGACGTCGCGGTAAGTCTAACCCTAATTTCATATGATAACCGTTCCACGACGCACGTCTGCAAGACGTCGCGAAAAGTGAAGTGATAAATTGAAATGATAAACCTTTTCGCAACCCCGTGTCCTCCCACGTCGTCGAAAGTCTAAACGTCAACAAAATGATTCGACTTTCCGCGACGCAACGGTGACGCACGTCGCGGATAGTCGAACGTATTAAATTCGTTGTTCGACTTTTCGCAACGTAGTGTCCTCCCACGTCGCGGAAAGTTGAAACATCAACGAAATGATTCCACTTTTCGCGACGCACCGCTGACGCACGTTGCAGATAATCAAACCTATTAAATTCATTGCTCGAATTTCTGTGACGCAGTGTACTCCCACGTCACAGAAAGTCAAACGTAATAAATTTATTTTTGGACTTTCAGCGACGTGGCTGAGCGGACGTCGTGGAAAGTGAAAATAAATCGCAACGTCACTACCTCAAGTTTCGTGGATACCTACTTTCCGCGACGTTTTCAAAGACGTCGCGAAAAGTCTTGCCTATTTCAACCGAATTCAATCGCAATCTTCATAATTCATTCACAAAGCAAATTTTTGAGAGAGAAAGGTAGAAAGTTCGAGAGAGAAAGAGATTCTGTCATCGCCGTTACCGTTTCTCGCCACCACACCGCCCACTGTGGCCGTCATCGCTTATTGTTGCCGTCTTGAGGTTGTTTTTTTTTACATTTAGGTGTTATTTAATGTATATGTTTATTGTATATGTGTTAGTATAATTATATGTGTATGTGTTATGTGTAATTTATAATTATATGTATATGTGTTAATATAATTTATGGTGTATGTATATGTATATGTAGGTATATTTTTGTGTAAGTATTAATTATATGTGTGTATGAGTGTATGTGTTATGTGTTATGTGTACATTTAATGTGTATGTATATGTATGTATATGTTTATTGTGTATGTGTTATGTGTATATGTTTATGGTGTATGTATATGTATGTGCAATGTGCAATGTATAGGTATGTATAGTTTAGTGCATATGTATATTTTTTTAGGGTTTAGGGTTTAGTAAATTTGAGATAAAGCTAAGGCGTGTTTATCAAATTCAATATTGAATATGAATTTCATATTCAAATTGCATTTGAATATCATTTTCAAATTGCATTTGAATTTTAAAAAATGTTAATTAACGTACCTAAAATGGAGTATGTATAAAACTAATATAACATATTTATTTGTTAGGCCTTGCCTTTTAATGAGATGGACAAGAGTTGGATGAAAATTAGGGATAGGTTTTCTGTTGAGTACAGAGAAGGAGTTTTTCAATTTTTAGAGGTTGCAAAACATCACACAAATAATTATGAAAAAATAAGATGTCCATGTAAGAAATGTATGAATTCAAACTGGGACTCCTTAGAGGGTGTGAGGTGACATTTATTAACCACTGGAATAGTCTCCTCTTATATAAATTGGGTGTATCATGGAGAGCCCTTGACCTTGAACATATGTATACAAACATTTAATGAAAGACGAGTAGTAGTAACCCAATAGTTGATGAAGGAACAAACAGTAACCCAGTTAATGAAGAAAATGAAATGTTGAATATGTTGCATGATTTACAAGCTGGTATTAAACAAGTAAAAGAGAGGGAGGAAGATTTAGATTTAGAAGAAGACAGAACAAACAACTTATTTAAGGAGTTATTAAATCAAGCAAGTTGTGAGCTATACCCCGGGTGTTTTGAATTTTTGTCACTAAATTTTTTGGTTAAAATGATGCACGTCAAGGTTCTCAATGGTTGGAGCAACAAGTCCTTCGATATGATGTTAGAGTTAATAAAACGTGTGTTTCCAATATGTGGAACTAACATCCCTAGTTCGTTCTATGAAGCCAAATGAAAATTGTGTGATTTAGGCTTAGGGTACGAGACTATTCATGCTTGTAAGTATGACTGTGTATTGTTCTGGAAGGAGTTCAATGACTGCAACAATGTTCAACTTATGGTGAGTCCCGATATAAGATTAATTCCAACAGATCATGAAACAAAATTCCACAAAAAGTATTGCGTTATTTTTCATTGGTGCCAAGATTACAACAGTTGTTTGTATCGCAAGAAAGTTCGACAGATATGCGATGGCATAAGGATAAATGAGTGGAAACAGAAGACGTGTTGAGACATCCAGCCGATGCAGAGAGATGGAAGCACTTTGATTCTGAAATTCCTGATTTTGCATTAGAGCCACGAAATGTTCGTTTGGGGTTAGCTTCAGATGGATTCAATTCGTTCGGTCATATGAGTACCTCATACAGTATGTGGCCTGTGGTGTTAATTCCATACAATTTGCCACCATAGAAATGCATGAAAGAGTCTAACTTTTTCATGTCATTACTTATTCTCGGTCCTAAATCTTCTGGCAGAGAAATTGATGTGTACCTACAACCATTACTTGAAGAGTTAAAAAATTTATGGAGGTTTGGTGTGCGTACGTATGATTGTCTGATGGATTAATATTTTCAGTTGTATGCAGCCTTCTTGTGGACAATTAATGATTTTTCGACATATGATGATCTATCAGGTTGGAGTACAAAAAGATATCAGGCATGTCTCATTTGCATGGGGGATAGATCATCGTTCGGAATACGCGGAAAGATATCATTGTGGACAAGATTTGAAAATTAGAAAGGATTTACTTTTTGTAGAAGTGGGTAACCGATTGGTGAAACCACATGCAAGCTATACCTTGACTAGCAGCAAGCAGATTGAGTTATGTAAGTTCTTAAAAGCAGCTAAGTTTCCGGATGGATTCGTTTCTACTATGTCACGATGCGTGAATGAAAACGAGGGAAAAAATATCAGGTCTCAAAACGCACGACTATCATGTACTGCTACACCAACTTCTTTCAATCGGCGTTAGGGCATTCTTACCAAAAAATGTGTACACTGCAATTACTAAATTGTGCAGTTTTTTTTTTCGTGATTTGTGCGCCAGGACGATAAAAATAAGTGATTTGGACAAAGTGCAGTCAGATGTTGTAATTATATTGTGCAAATTGGAAAGAAATTTCCACCTGCTTTTTTCAGCGTCATGGTACACCTTGCAGTTCACTTGCCATATAAGACGAAGGTTACTGGTCCAGTTTCTTATAGTTGGATGTATCCCATTGAAAGAAGTCTCCGCACACTAAAATAATACGTTCGTAATAAAGCACGTCCTGAGGGGTCTATTGCAGAAGGATATCTTATGAACGAATCAAGTACTTTCTGTTCACACTATCTGAAGGGGATTGAGACCCAATTCACTAGAGATGATTGAAGTGACGATAGCATTGAAGAGGATGAGGTTATTGGTGAGTATGAAGTATTCATACAGAAAGTACGACCATTGGGAGTGTCAAGTTTACGAAGTATATCTCAAGAAGAGAAACGACTCTTTCATTGGTACATCCTCACCAATGTAGATAAAATAGCCGAATACCGGAGCTACACATTTCTATACATATTTTAGGATTTTATACCTCGTCGACACACAAATTGATCATAATTGTGTACTTTAGGAAACACCTTCTTTTAATACGTAGTCGATCGGGGTGAAAGCTTTTCTAAACTGTTTAAAAGACACCAACGAGCATTTGTCGATTGGTTCAAAGCTCAGGTATTTCGAGTGAATGACTTCAAGCATTTCTACTTTATACATATTTTATACGTATAAGTACTTTTATGCTAAACCCAATTTCAGGTTATGGCAAAAATGCGTGACAATTCAAACATTTCTCAAGATTTATTTTCACTCGCAATGGGACCATCACTTGATGTCCACTCTTACAGTGGATGCATTGTCAGTGACGTACGATTTCACACATTGGAGCGTGATTCCTGATGCACAACACAAAATAGTGGATCATGGTAATCGGAGAAGGTAGTGGAGGCAGTGCGAACAACAATTTTTACGGTGTGTTTGGACAAAGTGTTGCACATTCAATATCCATTTCTACGACGTGCTTGGTTATTCAAGTGTCGATGGTTTGACAGAGACAAAAATAAAAATCATAGGATGCACGAAGAACTAGGCTACAAATCAATAAACACGTCCCGTTTTGGTTTGCTGAGGAACCTGTGATTCTCGCAACCCAAGCACATCAGGTGTTTTACCTTGAGGATCCTAAAAATGGTATCAATTGGAAAATTGTTCAAGTGGTGCAAAATAAACGTGTATGAGACGTGCCAGAAGTGGAAGATATCGAGAATGATCAACTTAATGTAATGGAAATCGTCGTTGAACATCGGGTGGACGAACACGTCATTGAGGATGACACCCTGTGTAGGACTAAAGTTGATCCTACAACAGTGAAAATACCAAATGTTTGTTATGCCGTGGAAATTTCATAAATGATGAAGATGACGAACAATCATCACATCAAAGCGAGTCGTGCAATGATGAATAACTATGTTTTTTTGACGTATACACACATTTAGTCATTTTTCTATACATTAATTACGTTGTGATACTCACATTTATTTGTTTAATGTTTTTTTTTTATTTTTATGTGTCTGTAGAAATGGAGTTTAACTTTCCAAATAATATACATGAGGAAGACTATTTCCTCAACCTTGACGCGTTGGATAACGCTAGTGGTTTGTCGTTAGTAGGTGACACTTCAGGTTCGTAATATTCAGTAAATTTAATACAATTGCTCTCTCATCTGATCATGTCTTTTAATTAAGTTATGCTTGTTGTGTATGATTAATCGTTTTTAGTAGATCCCTCTCATTCGGCTCCCACTACGAGGAGAGTACAACGACATTCTAGAAACATAGATGTCGAGCGATACGTATAGCATAATGGGAGAATTCCCATTTCCATCCCCCCTGGAGGAGACAGACATGTCTCGGCACACGCACCTCATTTCAGTTGCACGATCGGTGTGCTGACACGAGACACATTTTCTATTCAGGCCCTGAAGTGGGTAGATGTACCACTAGAGTGCATTGAGGTCATCAAGAGCGGCCTAGCGGTAAGTCTGTAAATTCATAAACATTTATGTATGTTTCTATTTCCTTATAAAAGCTTTACTGACTTCAAATTTATTTCTTTTGTAGCAATATTTCGTGTTTGATCTTAACGATCCAGCACTAAATCGGTTTGTTGAGCATCAAATGCTCACTGTGTCTAAGGAATTCAGGGCAACTAATCATCACCATTTTAAGAAATTTAGTAACCCTGAAGAAGCACGAGCAAACCCACCCCCGAGATTGGTCAATCGGGTGGAAGATTGGCACTTTCTATGTGACCATTACATCACTCGACAGTTTCAGGTAATTATTTATATACTTTTATGTTACAATATTTCATTTATTTGAAAGTATAATGTTTTGATCATCGTCATTTTTGGAATGTAGGAGCAATCAAATATGTGTAAAGTTGTTAAGGCGTGACAGCCTTACAACCACAGGAGGGCAAAAAGTCATTTCTTCAGCGACAAGTAGAGCTCACTGAACTGCACGGTTGTCCTGTAGATTGTGTCGAGTTATTCAAAGAAACACACGTCAGTAGTAGTGGCGATTTCATTTCACCAGCTACAGAGGACACTTTTGTAAGTTTTAGATAATTTTATGTTTGGTTATACTTTTAATTCTATGTTTTTAAGTCTGATTATCTCTCAAATTACTTATAAGCTTATCTGTTGTGCATAATCATATGGTGGAACTGCAGTCTCAGCCCGTCTTAGAGGGTTCTAAACCACTAACTGAGGACGAGATATGCGAGACAGTTTTGGGTAGACTATCGGGCTACTCAAAAGGTCTTAGTTGGGGCCCAAAACCCAAGTCTAGGATTGTCGCTTCATCTTCTTCCTCCAGTGTGTATGACTACCAGGAACACATAGCAGAGGTTAGCGAACTCAGAGCGAGCCTTGACAACGCTAACCGAATGCTCCAAGAACAACGCCTAAGGGAGGAGGAGCGAGATCGTCAAATGGCGGAACGAGATCATGCACGATAGATGGAAGAGATGAAGAAGATGCTCGAGGAGAAGAGTCGAGCACAGAGAGACCCGTGATCACTTGGGTACGCACTTTTCAATATTTAATTTGTTTAACTTTTCATATGTGATATTCTAATTAACAATACTTCCATGTTATTTGTAGGTTTGGCATCCATTGCACTAGAGCATTACACTTTAAGTTTTTTTTATGTAATATTTTGAATTATGTAATTAATTTTTTGTATTGAACATATTTAATGTATTATTTCATTTCGTAATGAATAATATTTTCATTTCAATCAGTTTATTACAAATTTTATTACATTGGGTTTTACTAATGAATAAATAATGTAATAAAATTATTTTTAAAAAAAAAAAACCTTTCGCGACGTTCGCGTAGCCGAAGGATTTTGTGACGCCGATGTTGCATCGGCTTCCGCGACGCGGATGTCGCAAAATCCTTCCGCAACGTCAGCATCGCAAAATGCTTCTGCGACGTTGGCGTCGCGGAAGCCTTATGCGACGTATTGGGCCGTGTGCGGGGGAAACTTTCCTCGACATCGTGGTTGCCGACGTCGCGGTAGCCTTTTGCGACGCAGTTTGGGATTTTCGGTGACGTTGCTATGCGTTGGGGAAGACCGTAATTATTGTAGTGATAACACATTACTTCTTTAAATGGTAGAAATGAATTTCATCTTATTTTCATAACAATCGGCTACATAATCACATGCTTGTGTTTACTTATTTGAACATATAGTAATGTACAAGGTTGTTACACATTTGGATTAGTTCTTACAAATGATTTATCTTCTTCTCCCTTTTAAAATTCTAATACATATCTTTGGAGGTCATCTCTTAATGATTAACTAGACAACTTTCAATTCTTATAGTTTATACAAGTTAATATACAAATTTTAGTTTAAAATTATATATATGTGTGTGCGCATTTTCACTAAAGTCATCTATCTTTTTTTTCTCACTTCAATCTCTGTTTTTTTCCCTACTTTAAAGTCAAGGTCAAATATTTACGATTTAATCTTAATGAAATCTATATCCATTTAAAATGTATAGTTCACTATACAGTTTTCGTTAAAAGAGACTTTCAATTACACCCAACATGTTTCACATTCGTTCTTTCAATAACCATTGGTGATTTTTTATATATATATATATTTTTGAAGTTGAAGAATTCATCATTTAACATCAAGATGGATAGTATAAAACATTTATATCATTTTGTAATAAAACTTCATTAGTTTCTTTCTCTTTAAAATAAATGAAAAATAGTTAAATTCAATATTCAAATTTCATCCGAAAAGCTTACGTTTTTTAAAAAATTTAACAAGCATTGCACTTGCTTTGCAACTAACATATTGTACTAGTGGTGGGGGAATGAGTTGCAAGGGATATGTCGGATTGGGTTGAGTAAGGGTGTCAAGTCTAACTTTTTGGCGTACGTTGTAGTCTACTACTATTTATTTTATATGATATGAGCACAGTCGTCATTCGCATGGGGGCTTGTCTTGTGATGTTTTTGTGATTATGCGACTTATTGTTGCTACTGTGCATGCTTGTGTTACTTCTTGACCTAAGGATAATGTTGATTTGCTCTATTGAGGTTTGTTTTTGTCATGTTCTCTGTTTCTAGGATTGTTCTAGTTGTGTTTCTTTCTTTCTTTGGTTTGTTCTATATGGCGCTTTGTCCTATTGTGTGCTCTAACTAGGGTTGTGAAATTCTCTTATTGTTTAATATATACACCTTTTTTTTTTAAGAACAAAGTAATATATTATAAAATGATTTTTGTAGTGTGAAGGGGTTATTACTCATAAAGAAAACTTACCATCCATTTTTTTTTCTCTCCATATGGCAAAGTGTATACTGTGCCTCATTCACAACTCAAATTCCCTTTTGTTTTCTGCTTGAAGAGAGTTTTGATTTTGATAGGTTGGTTTTTTCTTTAATCTAACAATACTTTCCATTTAAACACATCTAAAGTTTCTAACACTTTTAGTTGTGATTTGATGTTATTTTAAATCTTTAGTTTTAATTTGATTATTTATGAAAAGTTTTAGACTATACTTGACATCTATAGTAGAAATATATCCATGTACTATCCGTTTGAAAAAACTATACGAAAAAAAACAATATAATTTGAAGATTGTTTTTCTATCTAATAAACCGATCAAACTTATTTATAAATATAGTAATAGTAAAAAAAAAAACTCAACCCATTGAAATTTTTATTTATGTTTGAAAATATTTTCGTCTCTTTTCATTTAAAGCCATATTTCCAAATGACATAACAAATTCTAAATTCATTCTTACATGAAGACAATAATTTTTACTTTTAAGGCTATTGATGAACAATAAATGTTGGTAAAAGTATTTTTGCAGGCATATATATAAACACACACGTAAAGTAATAATAAAAACAAGCAGATACAAATAATGGGGATAGGGAATGTATTCTCCCATTCTCTATTCCCTCATCGTCCCCAACCTAAACAAAGAGCCGTAAGTCTCACAATAAAAGCTTATCTCTCTAGTTTTCCTCCATCATCTTCGTAGAGCTGTACTCAAATATAATAACAAAAAAATATAAATAATATTTTGGTTAATACCTTCATTTTGGTTCCTCTAATTTTAATTTGGTTCATGTTCGTCGCTTTATTTTTGTTTGTAAAGAGTAAAAAGATAATTACTTCTTAAGTTGAAAGACTAAAATAAAACCAAATTTCGAACCAAAATTAAAGTAGAATAAACAAAATATTTTTTAAAAATAAAATAAAAAGTATAGGTTTAATAGTAATCTTATTTTTTTTTAAAAAAATGAAAGGGAGTATAGTTTTGGTTGTGGGTGCCAAATTATGGGCCCAAGAAGAAAGAAGTAAGGAGAAAGGGCTTCAGGCTTTAGGTCCACACAATCCACCAATCACAAAACGTTTGGGAAAAAGGGCAAAAAAAAGCCGAAGGCCAACGAAGACGGTTCGCCGCTGCCATCACCGTCGCATACCGACTTTCTTCATCCTCTCTCTTCTCAATTAGGGCACACAACCACGATCTTTCTTTCTCAACCGGACGTCTTTCCGATCTGCTTTTCAGGTTTCATTTCATTTCTGATCCAGATTTACACATTTCGTTTTGCCTCCCGATCTTTATTTTTCTTCCTTTTATCTATCAATGCTGCTCCAAGGGTTTCCTCACATACTCTCGAGTTCTTTTCTTTTGTGGTTCTACTCTGAAAAGGATTTTTTTAATAGAATCAGTTCAGAAACACTCCAACAATTCTCGTTTCGTTTATTTGTTTATCTTTAAATCTTGTTTGTTTTAGTTGAGGGAGAACCATTCATTTTTAGTAGATGTAGTTACCTTTTTCTGTGTGTTAGACGGCGATATCGTGTTTGTCTTTGGAAGATTCTTGAAGAGTTTCTGAGTCGTTGGTTGCTTGTATAGATATGCGTTACTTTTACTAGTTACAGTCCTTGATTTTGTTATGGAGGTTTGGATTTCATTTTACTTTTATTATCTTGTTTAGAGGCTGCCTAGACTACAGTGACTACGCTTTTCTAAAAGTGATCTGAGAATTGTACACGTTAGAAGTATCATATATGTACTCCTTGTTTTTCATATTATACTGGCTCTGCAGCCACATTGGGTTTAGTTTTGGTGTTTTTATCGTACTTATGGGCTTACTCTTACACTATACTATTATTTTCAGGCTGTAATTTGGTTAGCAATAAAGCATTTCAAATAGCTTCTCTATCTTTTGGCTCCTCAAAGACTGGAGTGTTGGGCTGTTTTCGACGAAGGAATGAAATTTGCCTAGTTTATTTTACTCTCACCTCATGCCATGTCGGGTTTACTTAATGTACTGTCACCTATCTACATTACTTTCATGCATTACTTGATTCGTAGTCATTTTTATTTTCTACTTTTGATAGAAACAACTGCTTTCATTGAGAAAAATTGGAAGAATGCAACACCAAAAGTGAATACCACAATACCCCTTAGAGAAAGGGATTCCAACTAAGTAAAATCTTGCCTAGAGAATAATACAAAAATAATTTCGACACTGAAGCCCAAGGAGAGACATGAAACCTCACTAAGGACTAAACCTCACTAGGGTCTGTTTCCACACCACAAACACTCAGGTTGTTTCTCTCCCTCCAAAGATCTCACAAAATTTCACACACTCCAAAATCCCAAAGAAAACAGTCGTTCTCTCTGAAAGGTGGATGACATCTCCCCGATCATCAAACGAACATCCCTTTGACGAACGAACGCAAAAACAAACTCCTGAAAGAAGTCATTCCACATAAATCTTGCAAACTGACACTCCAAGTGAAGGTGCTAAAGGTTTTCCATTCACCTTTCGACAAATGATGCAACACCAACAAAATGTATTCTTTCATTATTTCTCATGAAAGTAGATTTTACTATTTAAAAATAGGGCTTAGTAGTGAAGACATCTTTCACAGAAGCCTATCTCTTGTGTTCACATGCCCAAGCAAACCATGCCAATAAAAAAACTTGACTTTCTTTGGAATTTTTATCCTCCATAACAGTCAAGACTGACTCAATAGCGAAAGAGGGGTCAGGCAAAAACCTAAAGAAGGACCTATAACAGAAGAGAGGGGTCAGGCAAAAATCTAAAGGACCTATAAGAGAAGTCCATCGAAGGGGAAGGATTCCACACCTTGACATCTTTCCTCCCAAGCCTAAAGACAAAACTCTCAGTCAAGGATAAAAGGGAGGCCACTTCTGTTTTCCCATTGGACGAAGATCGACGAAACCCAAAGGAGAAAGAGACCTAACTTCCTTAAAGGTGAGAAAGAGCCACCTCCTTAGAGCCTACCTTAAAGGGCTCAACAATGCCACCTTCCACTCCTTTGTAAACAAGACAACTTAAATTATCCACTACCAGCAGGAAAAGCAAAGGATATAAAAGACCCCATGTATCAGGCCTCTAGAGGCTAAGATCGACCCCTGAGGGGAGCCATCAATAAGGATTAAATAATTCACATTCCTAATAAATCCACACATCTGCGTTCTTCATTCATAACCAAAGTCTTTCTTTTCCATCACCCTGTTCAAGAAGTCAGAATCGACATGATCGTAAGCTTTCTCAAAGGTGATTTAAAAATGCACCTTCCTCCTTCTTGGGTCTATAATCCTCAGTGGCTTCATTTGCAATGAGGGCTTGATCAATAATTTATCTCCTTGCAACAAAGGCTCCTTGAGCTTTGGAAATGGTTTAAGGGAGCACTTTCCTAAGATGATTAGCTAGGACCTTAGCAAGGATCTTGTACACATTGGTATAGGTCGATAGGTTTGAACTCCTTGACCTGCTTAGCATCTTCCTTATTCGAAATGAAACACATGGATGTTTTCGAAAGGGAGTAATTCATAATGAATCTTACAAAGATTTCTTTGAATACATTTTCCAAATCCACCTTTAGAATATTCCAGTTATCTTTGGGAAAAGCCATAGAGAAGTTGTTTCGACCCGAAGACTTATTTCTATCGCTCCCAAAAACCACCTTTTTCATTTCCTCCACAGTGAATGAGACCTTCAACTCTTCACCCTCTTTGGATGAGATGGGACACCACTCAATGCCTTGACCAAACGGCCTAGGCCTAATGATGGGGCTTAGCATGTTTGAAAAGACCGACAAAACCTCCTCTTCCACCTCCTTATCGCTGTGTTCGCTCCCCATTGTCCTTGATCAAAGGGCCTATGCAATTCTTGTTTCTTCTAGCATTAGCCATCTTGTGGAACATAATTGAAATGTCTTTTTGCCCACTTCAATTTCAACTTTTGGCACTAGCTAGTATTCTCCTTTCTAATCACTTCAACAAACTCTCCTCTAAAATTTTCATCAGAAGATCCATAAGCCCCTCCACCTCCTTAATATCAATCTCCTCAATTCTATTGAGTATTTCCTGTTTTCTAATTTTTATATCTCCAAAGACCTCTCTATTTCAAGATGTGAGAGTACCTTTTAGAGCTTTTAGTTTCCTTATAAAGCGGTATCCTTCCCATCCACCTCCCTTGGACTGGAGTATTCCACCAAGAAGAAATGTTAGCCTTTAAAGAAGGGCGGTCAGGCCACATATTTCATACCTAAAGGGGTTGAGACCTCTCCATTGAGTACCTAAAGCTAAGACAATTGGTGAGTGATTTGAAATAACTCTTTGCCCGTATGACTACCTGTGGCTTCCATACTGCTCGATCCACTCCTTAGAAAGCAGAAATCTATCAATTCTCATAGTGGCCTTGCAATTAGCCTGAGTAAACTTCCCATTTAATAACAGGGGATGAAAAAGCTTGCATCAATTAGTAAAGCTCTTGATTGATCTCATAGACCCCGTATATCTTTCTTCAGGGCCTTTTTCCCTTGGGGACCGGATGTCAATAAAATCTCTAGCCACATGCCAAGGACCACACACTCCAAAGAGATCCCTGAGCTCATTCCAAATGTTTTTCCAACCTCGAATCCTCGGAGGCACCCATAAACTCCCGTAATTTTAAATTCCCTTTCCTCCCCATCAGAAAAAGAAATCGTTAGAGAGGAAAAACCTCTAATCACTTCACGAGTAGTGCGAGACTTGGTATCCACAAAATCAGAATGTCCTCGGGTTCTTGACTTAGTCAAGGCTCTCCCACTCTATTTTTTTTTGTTTTGTTTATGTAAGAACTTAGTTCTCTCTATTGAAGTAAGAACTTAGTTCTTTCTAATGTAGAAATTCAATTCCAATCCTTGCCCTAATTCTCACTGAATTTCTAGTTGATCTACGTTGATTTAATCTTATTTTCATAACAATCAACTACATAATCGCATGTCTTTTGTCATGTTTACTGTTTACTTATTTTGAGATAGTCTTGTGCATTTCTGTAGAAGTTGGTGTCTACACATGAATTCATTCTTTGTAATTAATGATTTATCTTTTTCTCCGTTCTGTGTTGGTCCATTATAATTCTACTGCAAAATTTTGTGATTTGCATGATTTGTAAATTTCCAAAGCTCTCGTTCTTTGCAGTCATCTCTTAATGGATCAACTTCAAATCTTCCAGATGGTACTGGGCGATCTTTTGCTACCTCATTTTCTGGTCAGTCTGGTGCAGCCTCCCCTGTTTTTCATCACTCTGGTGGGTTTATGTTCCTAGAGTTTCGATAGTTTTCTTTCAAATTTATAAAACTTAAGAGGTCTAAATTTCTAGGAGGAGGGTTGCATAACATTCATGGAAGCTTCAATATTCAGAACATGTCAGGTGCACTAAATTCAAGAAATTCAACGATAAATAATGTTCCATCTGGTGGGGTGCAACAACCTACAGGAACACTTTCCAGTGGGCGTTTTGCATCAAACAACCTTCCTGTTGCTCTTTCTCAGGTATCTTTCATAGTCAGGGACTCAGGCTATTCATCCATCATTGAAAGCCATGTTTACTGACTGAGATCAGTTTTACTTCTTTGAGTTGCATTTTGTGCTGGTCACGAAAGATTAGCTGTTTTTAATAACATAGTTTAGGTACGATCACTTTGCTTAGTGAAGGAAAATATACTTGTTTATTATTTTGAAAAATTGTTGTACAGACATTTTCTATCTGATAGATTTGTTGAAGAAGTGATGGGCAGTTGCTTTACAAACTTGATACCAGATCATAATGTTCACGATTAGACTTGTTATCTGGTTTCTGATCACAGTATCCTCTCGCTAACCCTTATAACTGTGTTCTTCTACTCCATTTTTTAACTGTTTTGTTCTCTTATTTAGTTGTCTCATGGCAGCTCCCATGGGCATTCGGGAGTCACAAGTAGAGGAGGTATAAGTGTTGTTGGGAACCCTGGATTTAGTAGTAGCACAAATGCAGTTGGCGGTTCTATTCCTGGGATTCTGTCTACTTCTGCTGCTATTGGTAATCGTAATGCTGTTCCAGGATTGGGTGTATCCCCGATTTTGGGAAATGCAGGTCCTCGAATCACAAGTTCAATGGGCAATATGGTCAGTGGAGGCAACATAGGAAGGAGTGTAACAGCAGGTGGAGGATTGTCACTACCTGGTCTTGCTTCTCGTTTAAATCTTAATTCAAATAGTGGATCAGGAAGCTTAACTGTCCAAGGACAAAACCGTCTAATGAGTGGTGTGCTACCACAAGGTATGATCCCTTGAATTTGTGGACGAATTTTTGCATTTATGTTCTTTGGCCAGCTTCTGATAGTAAGATTTATATTCTGTACTTGGTTCTCTAACCACTGCATGGGTATCTAGATATGTCAATAATGGTGGTATTCTTTGCAAATTTATTTTGTGATTTTGTTGCTACTGATTCGCTATCTTGTAATTTGACTATTGCTTTATTAATAATTTAATTAAAATTACATATTAGCTAGTGGGAGAATGCCATATCCTCCCTTTTATACTCTTGCTCAAATGTGAAAACTTTGTATTAGATGCTAGCGTAGTTAGCGTAATTGAGATGAATCATTTTGTTCTGTTTGAAAGAGTAGTGTGCAGGCTTGGAAACTATCAACTCATTTTACGTAATCATGCAGTACTATTTTATTCCATACTGTTATTATGTGTTATGTATTTGCTATTTATGATTTAATCCATTATGTTGTGAAGTGTGCACATTATGTTTCCATGAATGAGCTATTTTACATTTTTCCTACAAATATCCTATTTCTGAGGCTACATTGACCAGAAAATGGAAATGCTTTCATTACTATGTTATGTTTATGCTCACATCGGTATTCATGCTATATTTTAGTTGAAAATGTTATGTGCTATTTTGTTGTTGGTGACATGTTCTTGCCTCAGGATCTCAACAGGTCCTTTCTATGTTGGGTAATTCTTATCCCACTGCCGGAGGTCCCCTTTCCCAAAACCACATGCAGAGTGTGAATAGTTTGAATTCTTTGGGGATGTTGAATGATGTGAACGCCAACGACAACTCTCCTTTTGACATTAATGATTTTCCACAGTTAACAAGTCGTCCAAGTTCTGCAGGAGGGCCTCAGGGACAATTAAGTTAGTTGCTAGATATTGTTGGGTTTTTTCCACTCTCTGTGCCAGTTTTGACTTATAGGGAGTGTCATGCAATTGTTTCAGGTTCACTGAGGAAGCAGGGCCTTAGTCCTATTGTTCAACAAAACCAAGAGTTCAGTATTCAGAATGAGGACTTTCCAGCATTACCGAGATTTAAAGGTGCAAATCCCTTTTTTTGCATTACCTAGTAGGCTTCATTCATGCAAATCATAAGCCAAAACTTTGTTTGCTGTACTCTACCCTATTTTTCAAAAAAGAAATATGATAATGTTGAAGAACTATTACCTGGAAATATC
The DNA here is from genome assembly GCA_025688845.1 of Cucumis hystrix. Classification (NCBI taxonomy): domain Eukaryota; kingdom Viridiplantae; phylum Streptophyta; class Magnoliopsida; order Cucurbitales; family Cucurbitaceae; genus Cucumis; species Cucumis hystrix. The sequence goes on from CM046893.1 coordinate 18,826,770, forward strand.
CTAGTTGACCTTGGATAATTGCTGAATAGATGGAGTAGAATTTCAGATTTCGTTTTTCGAGTAGGTTGCAACTTGCAATTATTAAGCTCAGGTGCTTCTTCGTAGAGAGTTAGGATTATTGTTTCTGTTGTCTCTTTGGATTGCAAATTTATAGCATGACACATGTCTCTTGCTTTCTTTGGATATACTTGTAAAAAAAATGTTAACCTCTTGCTGCTTACTTTGGATATAAAACAGGACACTTTCTATCATTGATTATAATTCTAGATCTTATGCAGGTGGCAATGCTGATTATGGTATGGACATTCATCAGAAAGATCAACATGAAAATTCTGTGCCTATGATGCAGTCTCATCAATTCTCTGTGGGAACTCATTTTACTCAATCTTTTGCTAACTTTCATCATTTGGCGATGGGGTGTTTATCAACTTTTCCATTGTTTTGATCTTCAGATTGGAAGGTCTGCTGGATTTAACCTTGGGGGCACCTATTCGCATCGACCCCAGCAGCAACAACAGCATTCTTCAGCTGTCAGTAACAGCACGGTCTCCTTTCCACCTGCAAATAATCAAGATCTCCTCCATTTACATGGATCAGATATATTTCCATCTTCACATGCTGCGTCTTATCACCAGCAGGTGTGCTATTCTATTGCTCTAGTGTAAAGGGAGCAAAATTTCTTACCCCTTGTATGTACACGTTTACTTTGCAGGCATAAGGAATGAAACTGTCGCTTTTTAAAATATTTCAACTCTTTCTTTTTCTTAAATGCCATGCAATTTCAAGTTTCAACCCTTTGACGTCAATCATTCTCATGTATTAAAAGATTCAACGGGATTAAATGCTTATAGCCTATATATCTTAAATGTTTTCTCCATTGATAGTTTTCATTATTGATGCAGTCTAGTGGGCCTCCTGGTATTGGTCTAAGACCTCTGAGTTCTCCTAATTCAGCTTCTGGAATGGGTTACGACCAACTTCAGCAGTATCAGCAGCATCATGGTCAATCTCAATTTCGTTTGCAACACATGTCCGGTGTTAACCAATCGTTTAGAGATCAGGGCATGAAATCTTTGCAGGCAGCTCAATCTTCTCCCGATCCATTTGGTTTACTTGGTTTGTTAAGTGTGATAAGACTGAGTGATCCTGATCTTGCATCCCTTGCACTCGGAATTGATTTGACCACGTTAGGATTAAATTTGAATTCAGCAGATAACCTTCACAAGACTTTTGGCTCCCCATGGTCTGATGAGCCTGCCAAGGGTGATCCAGATTTCAATGTACCTCAATGCTATCTTATTAAACCCCCAGCTTCACTACACGTGAGCCTTTTTCACCTTTCATATCCGTCTCTTAGTTCACGTGTGAAACTTCCTAGCTTATTAATTTTTTTGGTAACTGCAGCAAGGGTATTTCTCAAAATTTACTCTGGAGACGTTGTTTTATATATTTTTCAGGTATGGTAAATTTAAATAACTTTACACTCTTCTTTTTCCTCCACTTTCGTTTTGCTGTATATAACAAGTCTGCTTTCTCTTTGTGTGTCTCCACAGCATGCCAAAAGATGAAGCTCAGTTGTATGCTGCGAATGAACTGTAAGCTCTAACCCCTCGTATTATTTGACTTATTCTCACCAAAGTCTTAAAATTGGGTAGAATTTTCCCTAATGGTTGCTGTCTACATTTTTTTTTTTTTACTTTTTGGTAGTTATAATAGAGGTTGGTTTTATCACAAAGAACATCGATTTTGGTTCATTAGAGTCTCAAACATGGAACCACTTGTGAAGACTAGCACGTACGAAAGAGGATCGTATCTCTGTTTCGACCCTCACACATTTGAAACTGTCCGCAAGGTTTGTGGATTTGCCAATAATTATCTTTGAAGTTTCTTTTATACCTTTGGACCCCATTCTTATTGATCATCTTACGTCCATTGCCTTCAGGATAATTTCGTTCTCCACTACGAGATGGTAGAAAAGAGACCAGTTCTATCGCAACATTAGTTTCAATTTTTTTTTTCTTGAATGTATAAAGTTTGTCGGATTTCTTCCCCACTTGTTAGCTTTAGTTCTGTTTGTAGAATTGATGCTTTCTTCTTAATCTGGTATTTGCATCAATCATATAGGCCCTTGTTATTGTAATGAGCCGTTTTTTTTTTCTTTACAAAAAACAGAAACTGTATCATGCAATGGTTAGTGCTTTCTTTATTCCTCATGATATATTAGATCATTAGGCCTGCTTTATTTTGCGGCCTTCATGGTTCTCTTTATTTTATGTGTTACTATATTTGTAAATATGTTCACAAAACATTTCATATATGCATACAAAAATATCGTAGCAAGTTATATAACTGTGGTTTGAAAATTATTCCAAGCTTCACTTTTTAGATTTTTTTTTAAATTTTTTATTTTTAACAAATATAAATTCAGATTCATTTCGTTGTAATGATAAGAGCAGTAGTGCACATTTCTAGGTGTATAAAATAAAGGCATACAAACCCTGCCTTGTGCTGTCAGATTTACATATTTATTTATGACTCATATCCAACGTTTTAACAGTAATTGTTATGGGTCGTCTTCCTAACAAAGAACCACGAGAGCTCAAGAAGATAGAAAATGGTAGAGAGAAAGAAAACAAGAGGCATTGGGCCATAAGGTCCAACTCGGCCTCCTCGGCTGAGTTCTACCCCATTCTCCATTCACTTAAGCATAAGAGAATTTGTGATAAGTGCCTTGTTTTTGTTGGTCGTCTTTCTTCTCTAAAATTATAATTTACTGTTGGAAAGCACATGAAGGTCAGGTGGGTTTCCTTGTCTAGATTTTTCTATCAACGAGATTATATACTTATTTGTCCTTCTCTTTTCTTCCACATCCAAGATTCATATTTCCCTACCACAGGATTATGTTTTAAGTTTTAAGGTAAAATACCTTTTTGGTTTTTAACTTTCCGGTTCAGTTTTCATGTGGTATGTAGATTTCAAAATATTCTACTTTTTTTTTTTAAATTGAGTTTGATTTTAATTTCGATCTCAAATTTCAAAATGTTACAATTTTACCATTGATGTTTGAATTTTATTACAATTTGATTTCAAGGTTTCAAGATTTATACTTCTACCGTCAATTTTTCATCAAATGCTTTCTCTTTAGCGCTAATATCTATGTATCAGTTTAAAACAAGTAAAAGAATAGAAGTTATTTAAGTTTTACAATTTTCTCATTACCATTAAAATTAATTTCAAAATTTGTCAAAGTGAGTTTAGTTCAGCGATAATTGACATGATCTTCCATTTTTGAGATCAAGATGTTTAAATTTTTCGATCCCCAATTGTTGTACTAAAAAAGTTGATTTTAAATTTTCACTTTATTATTATTTTAAATTAATTAATAAATATTAATATCAATGAAAGTAAGTATCTAATAAAAAGTCTAAGTTAAAAATATAAATCTTGAAATTTATGATTCGAATCGAAGCAAAGCTCAAATTTATGGGCAAAAGGTGTAATGAAGAACTCAAGTTAAGACTATAAGGGAGAAACCAAGTAGAAATCAAATCCAAATACTAAGGGACAAGCGCTTTGAAATTTGATGTTAACACTTCTCCTTAAGGTTCTAATATTTAGGTAATTCATCACTTTGTGATCAAGATCAACAAAATAGAGAATCATAATTTTTTGAAGGCATTCATCAATAATATATGTACAAATCAAATTTTTTTTCTTATATATAGGTGAGAAATTTCAGTGAGCAGTTCGTAGAAGATGAAGATGGTACAATCATCATCTCCATAAAAAAAAGTTGTAAGGAAATTTGTCTGCCAAAACCCAAAAACTCTCTTGAGGGTCATTAAAAGGGGGGAAAAAGGGGAAAAAATTAGTTTCAAATTGCGTACATTTTCTTGAACTCATTGTTAAGTATCTCAGAATCAGACATGACTGAAAGGGAACAAGATTTTGATCTGCTTCCTCCCATTGAAGACTTCCTTATGCTCCTTAGATTTGATGCTTCAATTCTATGTTTGATAACCCAATAGCACATTGTCCCCAATGTCGTAGCCATTATGGTTGTTCCAATGAGCGTTACGCCGATGGCGAGCCATTTCTCGCGCTCTCCGACAACGACAAACGAAAGTGCCAAGAACGCCACGGAGATGAGCACGCAAGCGAGCCACATTAGCTTGTTTATAATGGCCATCATTTGCTTCTTGGCTTGGCTTTCTATAACCACAACTGAAGTTTGAACTACCACAACAGCTAGTGATATGAAAAGGGCTATTGAATCAAAGATGAAAAAGATTATAAATGGAGCTTTCGGGGCGATATTTGCTTCGCCAAGGGAAAAACCTTCCGGCACGTCTTCTGGATCATCCACATATTGACCAGGGACCGTGAAAATGGCTGCAAATGCTACTGTGGCTATAAGAACAGCAACCACAGTTGTTGAATTTATGGCATTGTTTAGGCCCTCGGCGTGCATTTTGTTTAGGCGTTTCGCTATTCCTTGGACTCGTCTTCGGGTTTGTCGAGTGTGTTCTAATTGGTAATGAACTTCGTGTTTTATGTCGCTTACTGTTTGCTTTAATTCTCTTGCTGGATTTTTCACTTCTGGTTTGATTGCTTTTGCACTTTGTACACCATGCTCTTTTAGAATCAAAGCTATGTCCGGGTTCCCTGTTTTCTCTGCCGTGTCGAGAGCTGTCTCCCCCGACCGATTCACCGCCTTCGTATTCGTTTCACTGTGCCTGAGAAGCATTCTAACAATCTGCACAAAGTATAACCAAAATTATCTTATACATATCTTTATACAAAGGCGAGAACAAGATCATATATTAATGACACTGAATTATTGCTACTAAAAGTTTTGTTAGGTGCTTCGTATCTTAGCATATTGATATTATTTATGATTTTAGACCTAAGACTGAGGGCGATATATAAATGATCTTTGAATCTGTATTATATGTTTTTTTCTCCCTTTAACAAAGGAACATTATTAGCAAACTAAGTAAATTCATGGTTTCTCTACTGTTTATGTATTTTATGTTTCTTTGATTGCTGATTTCTTAACATTTCTATTGTGGATCAAGCTACAAATCTCAATTAACACTTTACAATGTTTGTAAACATGAAATTTCAATCTGAATTCGTCCCGAAACACCTCGGAAATAATAGAAAAAAGGATTGGAAATTCATTGAAATACCTCAGCTCTGCCCTTTCTTGCAGCTATATGCAGGACAGTGTTGCCTTTATTGTCAACCATATTTATAGAGGATGGATCCGCCTTGATCAGCTCTTCCACCACCTCAAGGTTCTGCCCTTTCGACGCCATTTGCAGTGCGGTCTGTCCTTTCTTGTCGGTTCGTGTTGCCACGATCGGCTCCTTCGCAAGAAGCGCTCTAATCACATGCAAATGTCCATTTCTAGCAGCAGAATGAAGAGCAGTTTTACCATTGCTTCTAGCAATGGTGGCCAAACCGCTACCGGCTTCCAATAGAAAGTCCACAATCTCGATATGGCCTTGCGTCGCTGCGGTATGCAATGCGGTCGTGTTTGATATGTCGACTGTCATGGATAATTCCGGATGGGCCTCCATTAAAACTCTCAATATCTCTGCAATAAGGAACTGCTTTGATTAAGTCCGATTTCAATGGTAAGAAGACAGAAATTTGAGATGAAATTAAATTACACATACCCAAATCGCCCTGTTTTGTTGCAATGTGAAAAGCATCAAATCCATTTCTTGCTTTGATCTCAGCATCAGCCAGATCGTAATATTTCAACAATTCTCTTACTAAATCAACGTATCCGTACTCCGCCGCCACGTATAACGCTGTTTCCCCGGAATGATTCTGCTTTGCCAGTAATTCTCTCAAATCCATCTCATCGGTGTCCGTCAAAATTTCCATCGCCGCCGTTAGATTTCCGGCTCTCGCAGCGGAATGTAATGGAGTGTCGTCTCTTTTTCCCGTCAATTGCTTCGTCATCTTCTTCCTCGGCAAACTTGTCTCCGCCGCCGCAGGCGGCACTCTGTTTGATTCCAACATATTTTCTCTTCTTTTTCCAATTTCAATCACCAAATTAAACTTTTTTCTTCAAGAACCCAGATAGAAAAATCTCATTTTTCGTCCACGATTATCACTTTTATTGAAAAAACCGGCCAAAGAAAACTAAAGAAGAATGAAAAGCTCTTATCTAAGCTCTGTCCTTTGGTTCCTTGAATCTCATTCCATTTCTCTCTTATGAATCCTAAAAGCAAAAATTCCCAATCAAAACAAACCAAATCTCATTCTCCCATTTACCCCTAAAAAAGAAAAGAAAAAAAATTCCAAGAAACCAGATTCTTGGAATCAAAATAATAAAAAAGACAAAAAGAAAGGAAACCCCATTTACCTATGGTAATGAAAAAAGAGGAATCCCCCCCCAAAATAAAAACTTCGTGATCATGAACTTACATGTTTATTTATACAGAAAAAAAAATACAAAGCTTTATATCACCATTAATGGCGAAAAGAAGAAGACAAAGAAATTAAAAGGTTAAGTTCATATATATTATGAACCGATGGAGAGAAGAGGAAGACAGCGCACATGTAAGCAACAAATCAGAAACAACTTTTTTTTTTAATTACATTTTTTCTTTTTTTAAAAAAGGTGAAGTAGAGATATCTTTTAAGAACAAAATCGAAATGGAAAAGGGGTTTTGAAAAAGTTGGTGATAACGAAGAAGAAGATAAAAGTTTTTGAGATTAAAAATTGATGTTAAAAAAAAAAAAGAAGAAAAAATCAAAGGATGAAATTAAAATGGAAGAAGAAAGTTGCAAAAAACTTGGGGTTCCCTTACATTTAATGCCATCTTTTTAAATTAAAAATAATTCAAACAAAATAACTGAATTAACAGAACCACGCGCCACTAAAACTAGTGTGTAATCACGCGCGTTAATAAATAAAATATGACATTTGCAAATGATTACCCCTTCCCTTACCATTGTCAAATAATCAACACTTTCTTTCTTTTTGAAAAATATAAATATTGACTCTTTATTTTCCTAACCTTTTTTTTTTTTTTTGATAAATCATGATGAGATGTGATGATAGGCTAAAGAATTGATACTTTTTAATATTGGCTTAATTAACGTGGACAAATATCATGAATTATTGTTAGGGAAGAAATAATAATTTAACTACTGTTTATTTAAATTTGGCTTTCCATGAATTGTCACACATATGGTTCGTGTTCTCATATGAAAATTGGAGAGATACCTATTGACATGCACCCTCTTGACATTGAGCTATCCTCATCAGGAGGATAAATTAATTGTGAGGAAAAAGGTTTTAGGAGAGAAATAAAGCTAAAATGTGGGTAAAAAATATTATATATGACAAATTATTTCTAAGTAATACTATGGTGATATTTTGGTTTGTTTATCTCTTATATTTGCATTTTATATAAATTTTAGAACGAATTGACAAATAGAAGAGTAACTAAAGTATCTTTATAGGACATTCTATATTGAATAAAGATATCTTCAACATGCACATGATAATAATTCTCTATTCTATCACTATTTTATATGAGCTACGTATGCAATTGTGCATTTGATTCAATTTGAATTGTGACGATGATATGAGATTAAAAAATCAAGCAATAAGTCAAAATATTATTATTAAGTTTGAATTACTATATTGCTTTTTTATATTACTTATTATATTATATTATATATATATATTTCATTCAAGAAATCTGTGGATTGAGTGATGTGAAAACTTCTAACCTATTGATAGAGGGCACCGATCTTATGTTATCAAGTTTAGCTTGGATTTATTATGTTTTGATATGTGCCACTCAAATAATTTAACTATATGCTTAATATATATATATATATATATATAAAGAAGAAATTAACCATGCTAATTTTATAAGTTCTTTTTTTTTTTGTTGTTGTAATGTTGGCTTTAATTAGAGTGTGAAAAAGAAATTATTTTATGCAACAAACTTGGCCTACTAAATTAGATTTATTCGAAACTTGAATAATTTGTTTTTTAATTTTATTTTTAAAAAAGGAAAATTGATTTGATTTGATTTGATATGTGAACTGTGAAGAGAGAGAGAGAAGGAGAGACAAAATTGGTGATGGTTTTTATTTCAATTATTGTAGAAAGGGACATCAACCTCATTGTTGGTTCTTTCAACATTTTTCTCTTTTTGTCAATTAAGATGAAATTATTCTATTTCGTGACAAGAGAAAGAAAAAAAACTTCATTATTTTAGCTAGAGAGAGATATGTAATAAAAAAGAAAAAAAGTGAATTGAAAAAATAGTTATGAAGTTATTCAACCGTCAATTATTTTAGGTGATTAACTGTAAAATTATCCTTAAATAATATCATTTTTACAAAAACTAAAACAATTTAATCATATCTTAAAAACCAATATTCTTAATGGTTAAAAAAAAATGGGAAGAAAACAAGATATTTTCATAATTGATTTTGAAATTATATTTATATCTTCAATTGTTTGTCTATGTATAATAATAAACTTTTTAAATATCTTCAAATAATACAATATTGTTCACTTTATATATATACGTCATAATGACTTTGTTATTGATATCAGTATAAGAGGTCTCATACCAAATTAATGGAAGTGATTGTGATCATGAGAATGGAGGCATCTTTTTAACTTAGTGGTTATTAGTGTATAATGTCAAAAATTCAATCCCTACCATATTTTAAATATTATTTTAATTGATAGAGAAAAAAATAATAATAAAGAAGAGTTGTTAGACACATTGAAAAGCATGTTTAATTAAGCTTTATCCTAATATAAAATTTACGAAGGGTTAATGTTCATTATTATATTTACCACTTTTATAATGATGATCAGTCGCTTTGTGTTGATCCTTTTGAATTGGGGCAATTTTGTTTGTCTCTTTCATTGAGGATGAATTAATATATGATTATGATTTGATGATGTGAATTTAATTAATTAGTTGTAATTGTCATATTCATATTAGTTATTTAATAGAAGTAATACTAAAAAAAAAATCAACCAAATTACGAAATAAAATGGTTGGTAGATCACAATATCATGTAATAAATTTAATATCAAATAAATAATAATTGACATATATGTGTATTATTATTATTATTAAAGTGAAACATATTTGTATTAATTTATATAGAAAAAAGAGTTTTAAATAATATTAAGTCGACAAATTTTGACTTAAGACATAATAAGTAAGGCATGTGAATTTTATCTATTGGGTTAAAAATGAAACGTACAAAAGTAAACTATGCTTTCCATACGTAAATACCCTCAAAATTAATTTATTTAAATAATAAAAATGAATTTGTAGAATAAAAAAAAGTGTGTTAGAATAATTTTGGGAATGTGAAAAACAAGTAAAAGCATTTTGTAAAGAATATGATGGTCAAATGTAAATATGAAAGGAAATGAAGTGTGAATTAGAAGTGGAGGATTAGAGAAGGATGGGTTTGAAGTTAAAAGTAAATAAGGATAATTGATAATTGATAATTGGGCTTACACCTCAGCTTCTTGACAAAACAAACGTTTATGAACACAACGACCCCCGGCCCCAACTCGATCCTCTCTTTTGTCTTCTTTTATTACTTCTTCAAACATATATAAAATTAGATTGATAGTACACTAAATGATCTTCAATAATTTCAGATTTATATTATAAAACCATTAAGCAATTGTCTATGTAAAGTGAATCAGAAAGCATTTCTTCACATTTCAATCAAACTAATAAGACTTTGATAGATTTAAATATGCTTAATTTTGGTGGAAAAGTGAAGAAAAAAAATGTGTGTGTTCTTTTAGGAATAAAATTATTAAACATGTTTTAAAATATTATTATTTGAAAACGTTGTTATTGCTTTTAATATCATGAACTTGTTTATCCTAATTTAAATATTTTATATAGTGTTATTCAATTGTTTCTTTTTACAAGTCTAAATAATGGACCTTTTTGTTATTAATCTTTTTAAGGTTACCTTTTCAACCCTTTTTTAATTTTAGTTAAATGAAATTAAGGAGTTTGATTGGTATCTATTTTTGTAATTTATTGATAATTCGTTCAACTTGGTAATATTAGAATGTTTAGTCCTAACAAGTGAAAAAGATGAGTGAATTTTTGACGATATGGTTTTAACAACTTTTAAACTTTAGATATGCTTTTTAATATTTTTTATTTGTGTCACTCTTTTGATGTGAATACATGTTATATAATTTTTTATTTGATAAAATAATATATTGTTTTATTATTATTTTCCTCAGATAGTAAACCTAATTATAAAGAAAGATAGAGTTTTAATATTAACAATTAAAATACTTATAAGGAAAATAAAAACATCTTGTTTAAAGAAAAAAAATTATAAATAGAATAGGTACAACCACACTGAAAGAATAATAACATTTTCTCATTTTCATTATATACATATATAAACTGATAGGACTTATTTTCTTCTCCAAATTAAAAAAGTATGTATGAATGCTTATGTCACACTCCTTTTCATTATTGTGGTAATCTAAACTCTGGTTAGGGGTACAAAACTTAGGATGGGAAAGGAAGATTAATTATTAAATGAAGTGTAAAAAATGAAAGTGTGGAAAGGAAGAGTGGGAATTGGAATGGGTTTAGGGTCCCCACGCGCTTGACCCTCATTGGCTTTCACTATCAAACAAATTAATGACCTTTCTTTTCTTCCTTCCTTACAATATTAATTTTAATTCAAACACTAAACATACACACCCACTGCTTTCCCAATTATTTTTATTATTATTACTATTTTGTAGTGCATCCAATTCTAGTAATAGCTCATAGGATACCAAAATTATAACTGTTATTAAAATATATTTTCATTTCCCATTACAACTCAAATTTGGAACTTTTAAGTAACAATTTTTTTTAACTAAGAGGCCTTTATATTTCAAAATCAACACATACCCAATCCAACCAACGAGATTAAGAGGAGAATGAGAACAAACAGCAAACAACAAACTAAACCCAAATAAAAGATACACACGTACAACTCAAAACAAAACAAAAAAAAATTGAACCAATGACCTACTTGTAACACTGGAGACATGAATGAACCGATATCACATGTAAATGAAAGAGATCCTGAGGACATGAAAGTGAAGTTAATAAATACTTTTTTGAAAAATTAAAAGTTATTATTTATACCAACACAGTGCGCCTTTCTTTTTTGTGACTCAATCATAGATACTCCAAAATTAGGTGTGATTAGCTTGAAGCAATTTTATGTTAATTTTCCTAAGTTGCATGTGCGTAAGGACAATGATGTTGAAAGGACCCGTGTTAATTTGTGGAATTTTTTTTTAGTTTAATAAGTCTTTAAAACAAGTAAAAATGATGTTGTAAAGTCGCAGAGAATGTTGAATCTTGAATCATGGACCTGGAGCGTTACACTATTTGAAGAGGGCGCAATGTAACTCACCCTAGATGATGGACATATAGAAGGAAGATTAATATCACACATTTATCATAAATAGTGTTGTAAATGATGTCCAAAATTCAAAGTATATAATAGTGAAAATAAAACATATTGTAAATTTAATATAAAAACAGAATATAGTAAAGGGCGTGGTATAGAGCCCACATATTTCCATGTGTAATAATGGTATCCTAATTGGTTTTGGGACGTAGAATGAGACACAAACTGAAAAGTGCATGTGGTTTATATCCATTATCCAAATACAATATCATATTATATACAAAACATAAACTAACAAATTCCAAGTTCCAACCAACTATACATATAATATATATATATATACATACAACCAAATAAACGACCAAAACGAACACAATTGGATTGGCCATTCAATCAAACCTTTCTTCAGGGAATATCGTCACATTAATTTATATATGTATATATAGATATATATAGATAGATATGTATATGTATATCTATATATAGATAGGTATGTATGAACACTTTATAATAATAGAACCTTATATTTGTCTCTCTTTCTGCACTTTATTAAACTACACCCAATAATAATCTCCAATAAACACAAAAGGATTGTATGAGATATATATATGTATTGGAATAGAAAATTTAAGTTCGGTTGGGTATTATTTTGGATTTTGAATTTTGAAAATTAAGTCAACAAATCTCACTTTTCATTCATTGATTTTTTAAGTTTTGTTGGTTACATTTTAGGAATGATTTTAAAACTAAGCCAAAATTTGAAAATGATGAGTGTCGTTGTAGAAATATGAGGAAAATAATTTTTAAAAAACAAAAATGATTATTACTAAATAGGACATTTAGAAATTAGATTTCAATTTAAATAATTGTTTGAAATGTGCTTCATGATATATTAATGAATTATAAAACTGGGGTAGTTATCCGTTATAAATAAGTTGAATATAAATAACTATAAATTAATTTAGTAGCATGTTTTATGTTTAACAAATTGTATACTTTTTATTTCGTGGTATAATATAATTTAAAACATATTATATGACATATTTTAGTTTAAAAAATAAAAAACAGCTTATAACAAAAGAAAATACTTACTTAAGTTTCTCATTTGTCTTTTTGAAATATAATTCTACATCTTTTAAATTAAAAAAATTGCAACGATGAATACATTATCAAAATTTGCACTAAAACAAATTTTTAATAAAGAATCCAAATAATCTATCAAATGCATATTGGTTTAATGTGGGGAGGACTTTCTTACTCACTCCTTTTCACTTATATCATGATTGCTCATAGTGGATTTTATTCCAAAAATATGATCTTAAAGAAGACTAACACTATGCAAATAATATCAATGTGAACTTTCTCTTTGGTTAGGAAAGTATCTCTATCTTTTCACTTCTTATTACATTTTTTGTTCACTTTTTCTAACATTTCTAATACTAACGGGTGTATTTGACAGTGAATTTGAGATTGTCAAAAATCATTTTTTTTCTTATGTGAAGATAATTTTTCCTTCAATTAATGTTTGACATTAACTAAAATTGATTTTAGAAAAACACAAAATCATTCAAATTGATTTTGGAGGAATTAAGTGATACGTGATTTTTGTTAGGTGATTCAAGTCCATCTCTCCCAAAATGGTTATTTAATTTAGTTTTTGTGTAAAATATGGTGGTAAGCCACTTTTTTTATTTTGTCAATTTTAAATATTGGAACAAAAGATAACAAACACATTGTATATCATTCAATTGTTAATAAAACAAATTATATATGTTTTGAATTTTCTTTCAATATCTATATATAAACGGTTTATATATGAACAATGCATATAAGAATTTAACAATAAATAAATAAAAATACATCTTTACCATAATTATTTAATTAAATAACTATTTCTCAAATAAAAACTAAAATTCACTAATTGGTTAACTTCCAACACAAAGATGAAAACGAATTCTAAGTATATAAAAATCACTTAAAGAAGTTTGATACTAAACATAAATAATCAATTTTACAAAATCAATTCTACCTAAGTATCTTTTTTAGGATCAATATCCAACCATCATAGGCCATAGGCCATAATTTATTTGTGCCGAACAAAGAACTAAATCTGTGTGTATACATATATATATAGAAAAGGATAAAGTAATAAATTAAGTAATATTGAGATTTGTAATTCAAAACAGGCCTGTGTTACTGACAACCCTACGAGAAGAAACTACAAAAGGAATAAAAGGATTTGTGGTTAGGCACTCACAAGAAAAGAAATAATAGTATGCAAATTGAGGGGGGTTGCCAGCAAATAGTACCGAAAGTATTAATTACTTCAGAACTAAGCTTCAATAAGAGAAGAGAATCGTGGCTACTGAAATCAATTAATGCCCAATTATCTATATATATACACATAAATATATATCAATCAAACTTTTGCATGGATATTTTGGTAATTAAAATATTATGGACAAAGTATTTATTTTTATGGTTCTGATAGGAAAGGAGACAAATAAATCACATGGGCTGCTTTGTGTTTGTTTTTGTGTTGGTGTACCCAATAATTAATTATAATCTTGTATTAAAATATTTCTTTTTACAATTATCAAATTCTTGTTTTCTATTAATTAATTTTGAACCCGATGTTTTAATATTTCAGGACATATCTACACGTCAAGAGATTAATATGGTGTATTTTTCATGAAAATCACACAAATGAAATCAATGTTAGAAATCACGAGGTTCATGATTATCCCTTCCTCTAATTGTACCAAAAAAATAGTGGCAACTATAAGAACATAAATTTTCATTGTCCTCTTACCAACATTAATGATATTCGTCGGAAAAGTCAACTCTTACACCGATAACATAACAAGAATTTTGATGAAAACATATAAAAATAGGTTAATTTACCATTTATGTCGTTATCATTTTTATTGGTAAAATTTGATTCCTGTAGTTGAGTTAAATCTCTTCGATTAAGATCAAACATATTTGAACAGTTTTAAACATTACCTTTACACTTACCTCATTTATATGCATGCCAATTATTTTTTCTTTATCACATCCAAAGAAAAGATATCACATGCTCAAGCAAAGGTATGAGGTAAGAAAACTATCAACATTTGATAATCCTAAATGCATTTCAAGATATTTAGTAAAATAAATATAAGTTTAATACTAAACTTTGAAATTTATCTATTGGTTTTTGTTGTGCATTACCATATTTGCAGCGGTTTGTTGCCTTTTTTTTCTTTTCTAGTTCAAATTAATTTATTTACTTCGATTTGTTAAGAAAGATTTTCGTAGATTGAAGATGTCATTCCTTTGTTGGCCCTTTGTATTTGGCAATTCATTGTTTTGGAAAGAAGATTTTGATTTCAGAACTTTGCAGAAATTTTGTGAATTGAACAAATTGAAAACAAATGAGATGAGAGTATCTAAATTAAATAAAAATAAAGAGTAGTTTAGAAACTGATTATTTCTTAACTAAGATAACTTCAAAGTTAAGGTATCTTTTTGAATTATTATAAAAAAAATACATTTGAACCTTTTTTTCCCCTTAAAATAAGGCCCGAGGGTATTGGTATTATTGAAGTTCAAAAGTATTTTGTATGATTTAATCTGATAGAATCTAAATATTATATGAATATAATAATAGAAATGGATGGTATTAAAAAAAAGAAAAGAATTCTCTTTTGGAAGAAAAAAACTAAGTTACGAAGGTTTTTATAAATAGTTGAAGACACAAGTTGTATTTTCTATAAAAAGGAACAAAAATAAAAGAACAAATGTGATCCTAAATTAGTGCGTTACACGCACAATAATGTGGAAGGAATCATTTTAAAGGCAGCAAACCGCACGTGTGGGAAGCATGGTTGTTCTTCGTATTTGGTCCAATTTACTTCATATGAAGATGAAGTGACTTCCCTCATATGGGGCCCTCCATGCTCATTCATAAATAAGCATTATCTTTTTTTTTTTTCTTTTTTAAGTTTTAAAAAATAGAGGGAAAGAAAAGTCCACATATGTTAAAAATATTGTAATGGGTTGTTGACTTTGGACTTTACTTGGCCAATAAAGGTTGCTTTATCTTACATCTACTTGTGTTGTTGTCTAAGCTCTCAGTGTGAGAAACCAAAAAAAAAAAAAAAAAAATGGTCGCTTTCGCTACTTGAAGCAGTCCAATTTTTCAGTGGGAGATTTTGCTTGATCGATCATTTTTAACAAATGCACAAAAGTAAACAACTGCTGCTGATATCTACTCTGGAGTCAAACACCTTTGCATCTTTGATCAATTGAGTCTTGACATTTATGAGGTGCCTCCAATATATGGAATATTTATAGGGTCTTCTTGACCAAATCAAAAATTTCAACCCAGTTGGTCTAATGATAAAAAAAAAAAACCATTTTAATAAATGATTAAGATGTTATGAATTCAATCCATATTGATCACTTAGCAAGGAGTTAATTTCCTATGAATTTCTTTGACACATAAATATTGTAAAGTTGTGCCAACATGAGCTTAACTCTTGCACTCTTTGTACCCGTGGACCAGAAGTCCTAGGTTCAATCTTTCCACCCTTGCATTTAATTACAATACATTTGTAAGATTGTTTCGTGAAATCAGTCGAGGTACGAGCCTGGACACTCGCGACTATTAGAAAAAGAAAAAAAAAACTAAACTAAACCATGATTTTGTAATAATCGAATTTTGGATTCTTTTTAAAATCAATTTTGTCATCTAATTAGGTTTGGTTGGTTTTGGTGTTCACTCCTAATATTTACCCGAGATGGGGTGTGAAATTATTATTGTCCTTGAGTTCTAGAAAATAGTCTTGACTTGAGGGATGATATCAATGATGGGGTTGTGGGATAGTCAAATGTTTCCATTTTCTTACGAAGGAAAAACTTAATCCATCAGCTAATCTAATTTGACAACACCTAAAAATAAGCTCAACGTGTTATGACTATTGTATTGACTAGCATGTTCCCAGAATAGTTAAACTCATAAAGAAACGTTGCTCTAAATGCGTGTATTTTAATATGAAGCTGACTAATAATGCTAATAAAATATGAGAAAGAAAGATCATGAACGCAACATGCTACACCTCCCATCAATAAGTAGAAGCTCCTCTTCCTACTTTTATATCTGGTCCATTTTTATTGGTGCCTTGATGACATACTGAATAAATAGATAGGCCTACTTTTTTTATTTTCAATGTAGAAATGACATGGCAAGAAAATAAAAATTCTTAGTGATATTTCACCCATTTTTTGAAGAAAAAGATATAAAAGGCATAACAAATAATCTCGCAGTTTATACCAGGAAAGATAATGCATACCTATGTGGGCTTGCATTAATCTTTGTTGCTTGACTGCAAGCATTAAAATAGATAATAAAGGTTGATTAGTAATATCGAAACCTGCAGCACAACATCCTTCGTACTTTCCTCTAAATAAAGAAATCAATGAAAATTAACCCATCATTAGTGCATAATTTAATGTGTTCTTATTAAAAACATACATCTATTATAGAGCATTGGCTAGTTTTGAGGGAAAGGTAAATTTTATTTTACAGATACAAGTCTAGTTAGATGAATTGGAGTTGCATCTTTTCAAGTCTAAAAAATTATGTCATAGTAAGTTTGCATGCTTACTTCTTGTTGAAGCTTCTGTATTAAGATTCCTGGGAGCCCAAAAACTTTCCTTTAACTGCTTTCCAACATGTTCAACGAGTTTAATCATGGATAATTCCCATGAAATATGGGAACGGCTGAGAACTTAATCTAATCAGCAGTTATATTATTATCATTGGCAGCTTGTAGCATCAGCTTGTAGAGATAAAATCCGCCATGATGGCAGCCCGGCATTTTCAACGTCATGTTCTCTACATCATCCTGAAAAAGGTGAACTCATAAATTGGGGATTCTAAAAACCAATTTGTGAAAAAAAAATGTTAAGTTGTGCTCACAATTCTAGCACCATTATTTTCTAGTCCTAGCCAAAAGTCGATGGATTAAATAAAATTCGGAATCTTTAATGAGGAAGATTTGAGAGGTGACTTGATAGAACCGTCTTCTTTACGGTTGCATCATTAATGCAATTTACCTAGCATTGTTAGGTTGAACATGAGAATTTTTAGCTTCCAGTGACCTTGTAGGTTTTAGATCTTCATGGAAGTTGTATTACCTGTTCAACAAAACAGGTCTTGACGTTGAATCTTTCAGGAAGGGATTCGGCAGAAAAGTATCGATTAACTAATAAGTGGAATGAATTTCAAAGTAGGCTCTCAAGGGGATTTTTTTTAGAGCTGGAATGCAATCAAGATAAATGGGACTGAGAGAAGTGTTGGAAAACGTGAGAAATTGAAAACGGAACTAAAATGAGATAGTGAAGCATGAAAACAATGCGAAAGAGTTTTGGATTGAAAACTGTCAGAACGAAATGAGTTGTATGTTACAAATTGAGCCCAAAATGTTCGTTTTGGATTATATTAAATTACAAATCAATCCCATTACAGGCCTAAATAACCTCCAAGTGACCACCAAAGATTCTCTGTTTCAACTTCTATACACCATGTCTCGCTTCATCTTTAATTTGTCATTTGACAATGACATATAAAGAACAGCCCACTAGATAGAAGCCCCAAAGCATAGAAAAGGCTTCAAGTCCAAAAGATAACATGATTACAATAGACCTTATAGGTCACCGCCCATAAGGAAGAATTAAAGCATATATTATCTCAAAGAACATCCTCTGAAGCCATTTTTAATGCTCTCGGAGGACAATTAACTTGAGCTCAACAACTAATGAAAGCTTCAATAGGTCGTACAGAAGGGACGTGGATTCTTATTTAGGGCTTGCCGTTTCTTTAAACTATAACCAAATCGACACAAGAGTGTATCATCAGCTAGGTTGATAAGTAAAGCAGGAGCCAAAAGATATTATGGTCCTTTGTTAGTTTTGGAAACGGTTGGAAAGGTAACCTTCAAACTTGACTTACCTACAACAGCAGGGAACCACTCCGCTTCCATGTTAACAGCCATAACTCACCAAGGACACCAACTTGAACCCAACACAGCATTACCCCTTGGCTTGATTCGAATTTTGAGCTTCAACAATAACCAGAAAAATGTTGGAAGTTTTTCCATCAATACATTACAAAGGGAACTGAATGTCTTTATTCAGTGGAAGAAATATAATGAGAAGAAACTATATGTGAAGAATTTCAAGTGAGCGGTCAAGCTGTTTCCCAATTTCCACCTTCAAACCTTCAAAAACAGTGTGAAACTCTAGGTCTCTCCTATTGAAAAAATTAAAGAAACATTAAGTCTCCAATGCATTGAACTTGATCAAGGAAAGTTACTCTGTCATCCATACAGGCAAGAATAGAAGCTTCAGAAGGGCACGGGAGTTTTTTCCTCATGTAAACTCTGATGGTAATAAAAAATGAAGAGATAGGGACACACGATGGGAAAATAGTAAGCATGAAGAGGGTGAGTGGAGAGGAGTCAATGGCATTAGGATCTCTAGCTTCATTTTGGAAAGCAAAAGACTCCTCAAATGTAAGATAGTTTTGTAAGTATTCCTTACGAATTATATTAAATTAACTTCCCTAGCTCTATCATCATAATTCATGTACGATCAGCTTCAAACATGCATATACCGATAAAATAAATATATATCTTTGATACTAACCATTGGAACTGTATAAAGTTGAGTGGACTCGTAGCCATCTTGTGCACTGGTATATAGTTTCTGAATTTCAAGAGAATCCAGACTACACTTTATAAAGAAGAAAGCAGCTGGTCTGACATTTAATTCTCTGCGGGATACACCAATAAAAACTGGGTTGCACTGTATAAGTTCAAGAAGAGCATATTACCAATAAGTATATTTGGATAATAATTAATCACCACGGATTACTCCCATTTTAGTTCTACAAAAACATTTTTTAAAAAAATTAGGATCCTCCTAAAAAAATACATCATCTACGCTTGAAATTGGACTGAAAACACAAGTTGAGAGAGAGAAATTTGGAACAACGCTAATGAAAACTACAGGCATTGACGGGGCTTGTAACTATGTTATTACCATTCCACAGTTAAATTGCTGAAATAACCTATAACCAGCCTTTCTTATAAAAATAGAAAACTTTATCAAACATAGTTGATAAAAGCTGCCAAGCACCCCACTCACCACCAGAGACTCAGAGAGAGAGGGATCAACATACAAGGGATTCTGGTGGTACTCCAATTTCTTCTACAACTTCCCGGATAATGCTATTAAACATCTCCTGTGAAAGCTTTTCGTCAATGATATTGGGATCTGCAAAACCTTTTGCATCGTCATGGGATTCTATTCCAAGCTCTTGGGGCTGCAAATATTGGACATTTTTTTTAATGGAAAGCAGATGGCTGGCACAATGCAAAGACTCTCAAGGCAGGCAACAAAATGTAGATATTACTGCTTTGACTAATTGGATATTTTGTGTAGTTGTGTAAAAAAAAAAGTGGACAAGATAATGAAGCCCAGTTATAGGTTTGCTCATCCATGAGCATATTCATATATCAGGACTAAAACAAGCCCAAAGTTTGCCCTCGAAAAGTTTAAAGTTCAGAAATGATAATGGAACACTAAAATTAGTAAATTACGTAGGCCATACCTCCGGATGACCTCCTGGAAATACAAAGTGACCTGGGAATTCTCCTACATTATTACTCCTCTTCAACAAAACTATTTTCCCATCCGACGTCTCCACAATAGCGCCGTTACCCAGAGGACTTGAGGAGTGTTGACATAAGATTGAGTCATCTGCAGGAATACAATATGGATAGCACAATGGTCTCAAATAATCCATACAATTTTGGGTTTGTGCATTCTCTTACATTTTGGTTTTAGCATCAAGTGTTTCAATTAGTGAACAGGGTTATAAGTAATCCTAATTTACATAGAAGCATAAATAGTATGGAAAGACTTAGTAATGTTTAACCATTTCTAAAATCATAGAGAATTACCTTCTGATGGAACAAGGAACCTTTCCCACAAAGGACTTAAGTTTGTTCCCACAAAAGTCCTAATAAAAGAAATATCGTTAGTGGATGAAATGGCTTGAGTAATCACAATGTTCTTTATTATCATGCCTTTTTCTACTAGCGACCAATAGAAATAAATTTGAAAATATTCTTGATTAATGATTGATATAAATATATAATTGAAAATAAATTCACAAATAAACAAAATTGGACTTCCAATTATTGGAAATTAACACAATCCTCAATCACTTAAGGAACTAAACTACTTTAGAAAGCTACTGCAGTACCTGTAAGAAAATTATATTCTTGAATGTGGCGATAAACTTTACGTTCTCAAACAAGGAAAGAACAAAGTTTTCCTTTTCTAGAGAAAAACATGTTGAGAGTTCAACTACCAATACATTAAGAATAGGAAAATTTCAATGTGACATCACCCCCTTCCCTCCAGTATAATAACTTCAGAGGTAGCTATCTGAGAAACATATGAATAAACCCCTAGGACATCAAAATTCTTGAAGGACATCAGACATCAATATGAAAGGAAATATTAAAAGTCCAAATAAATTTCAATTTTCAAAATATCAATATCCATCTAGTCCTGTAAATTAGTGAATATATAAATGTAACAAGGATGGAGAAAGACCTATAATCTGTCAAACCTAAGTGGAGACATATGTGAGGATCTTCATTCGAACTACCTCCTTCACTAAGGAATGTGAATCCTCCGTACTGAAATTCATTGAGAAAGAACATATTAGTTAATATTTCATAACAAAAAATAAATTAATAAAATAGAGTCCAATACATTGAAAGGAGGAGATAAAATGTTGATGAAAGAATAGAATAATGTTAAACTTCAGATACAAACTACTATCAACTATCAAGCACGATTGAAGCAAAATTTTACTCGGTGCTGTTTCCAAATAACGATTAAAAAGTTAATCCAGAGTTCACAACTATCAAAACCAATATATTACATAAATCATGAATTACGTAATCTGTCTAGATTTCAGAAACAAATAAACGAGCTGGCTAAATCACAACGAAATAATGCAGAGAAGCTTAAACCAAAATAAACAAGCATACTCTGAACTTCTTTCCATTGAATAATGATGAGTTTGTCTGAAGCCGTTGATTCCAAATCTAAGAGCAAAAAGATTTAAAGCAAAGTCAGAAAAAACAAAACTGAAAACCATATCCACATAATAGAGCTTCAGAGCGGGAAATTTCCAGCGACTGGAGCAATCGTGGACTTTGCTTTGAGCCTTAAGCAGAAAATACAAACCAGGATTTCGAGTCGAACTGAAATTCACTTGCGTACAAAACTAACAACTCCTAATCAAGATGGCGAATGTGTGAAGAACTCGTGCAGACCACATAAATGCTAGCAAAATGAGTATTGAATAGATTTAACCATTTCATCAACCTCGTAAGTAAAGTCCATTCCCCAGCATTGGATTAACACGAAATTTCTCACAATCTTACCTCGGTAATGGAATCCTCCAAGCTAGAATCAGGATGCGAAATTCTATCGTACTTGTCGCTGAAAGCTATAGAAACCTATCGATGGAGAATTTGCAGACATGAATCAGAAAAGGCAATCTGTGAATTCGGAGAAAAAGATTGGAAAAATAGAGGACCTGTGATGGAGTAAGACCGAATGGAGTGGCGATCAGAATCTTGAACGGGGAGCGTTGTACATCCACTGCCTTCTCCATCTGAGAAGCGAACTGCAGATCACCGGCTGCTCGATGAATTTCTTCAATAAAAGAGAATCAAGCAAATGAGGGGCCCGCGGGAACCAGGCGGGAGAGAATCCTCGTTAAAGGGGAAAAATGAGAGAGGGAATCTCTCTTAGCTAGACGGGAACCGTCGCCGTTCCCGCCCTGATTCCTTTCCTTTTTTCTTCATGACTACTTTTTTCTTTTTGTTGTTAACGATTCTTTTCCCTCTCTTTCTTAGGCTACCTTATATCAACTCTTTTTTTCGACTAACTATTTATCAATGGACAAAGAACAAAATTTATTTTTCATATAACAAAAAAAAAACAAAAACAAAAACAAAATTTATCACACTTTAGTTTTCTTATAAATTCTAAATATTTTATTAAATTTTCTATTTTTTATAATCTCTTAATAATTAAAAAGAAAAAAAAAACAATGTTCAAGGTGTTTGAATTTATATTTTAGACTCGATTTAATTTTATTTTTCATGATAGAAAGATGAGAAGAATATTAGATGGGATGCATTTATATGCACCTAATAAAAATTAACTAAATTGTTTAAGGGCTTATAATAAAATGAGTTTTTGATGTTATATAATCGAAAGTTTATATTTAGATTCTAACGTCTTAGGACTTTAATGTCAAACTCATTTTGTACGTCCTAATTTTCTTAATAATTGTGATGGTTTATTAACACTCAACGAAATGAATTGAATCCATCATTTTCATATGATAATAGAGTAATTGAGTTTGAGTATTTACGAGGTCTTAATTCATTAAATTATACACATTCTATTTATTTGAAAAAGTATTTATTAAAAAATAAGATTTCAAAATTTTGGACAGGAGAGATATAAAACTCACTCACTCAAAGGAAATATATCATCTTAATGTCGACCAAAATTAGGAGTATGATTATTTAAAGCTGGCACCAATCAGGTAGGAAGGTAGTGAGTACCAAGACGAGGATAGAATCCTCTTGGAGCTAGCTTGTGGTTGGTATGTTTCCATTCCTGCTTGGCATAGAATAGTTATCAAAATTAATGTAATAAATGATGTATACAAGTTGTCAGAGTATGTTTAAACAAAAAAGTTGTCAAATTCAATCAATTGTTATGTGTACCACCTCACTTGATCATATCAAACATCTAAATTATTTTACTCCATTTCTTGTACTACAACAATTGAGGTGTGAAAATTAGGTGTATACGTGTTATTTGTTAAAATATACACCAACATTAGCCAATTTAGAAAGTCTCCACTACAAGAAAAATGATCTACGACGACAGTTATTTTCTATCGCAAAAATATTCGTGACAGTTATTTACAGTCATAGTATCGCGTGTCGTGAAAAGTCCTTCTATGACAGTTCCAAAAAAATGTCACAATATGTGTTTTCATGACAAAATATAAATGTCATTAATTAGTATTTTATGACAACAAATAACTGTCATATAATTTTTTTTGTGACAACAAATAACTATCACCATTTACACATTGACGACAGTTACAAAAATGTCACGAATTCTTATATTATGACATTTTTTTACTGTCATTGATTCGATTTTGACAACAGTTACGAAAATGTTACAAATTAATATATTACGACATTTTTTCCCTGTCATGGATAGACCAATCGTGACAGTTTTTTATAGAATTTAATTGTCATTGATTCGATTTTGACGACAGTTATGAAAATGTCACGAATTAATATATTACGACATTTTTTTCCTGTTATGGATAGACCGATCGTGACAGTTTTTTATAGAATTTAATTGTCATGGTTTCTGTATTGACGACAGAAAAAAAATGTTACAAATTTGTATATTACGATATTTTTCCCTATTGTGTATTCCTCAATTTCTGTTTTTCTTGCCGCTAAACCATTACACTACCAACTTCAATAACAATAACAATAATACATCACACCCATACGAAAACAATAAGTCAACACTTTATAAAAATACACTTTGAAGTATTCATACATCCATTGACTAATAACCATTTGTTTAGTTCAAATGTAGTTTCCATAGAAAAAAATATACATTGACATTGGAAGCAAGAAGCCTAAACTCAATACATTGGAAGCAAGAGTTGGCTACCAACCATACAAAAGATGGTATATCAATCAATTGCTCCAAATTGGCTTCAATGCTTCAAATGGATTCTTCCAAACCTAGAAAGAAAACAAAATCTCATTTAGAGGATGATTAAAGAACATTACCTATGAGGAGGTTCTACTTAAAGCTATTTAAAGGTAATTAAGGAACATTATCTATGAGAAGGTTCAATAAACCTGTGTATAGATGGTAGCATTCTCCTGGTTGAACACGGCCAGCCCTTCCTCTTCTCTACAAGGCAAGAAAATAAAACGAGAAAATTAGAAACAAAGAAAACCCCACTCGAAAATGAAGTATTCGATTGCAGATTGTATGCATATATCACAAATGAAGTATTGGAGAAAATATGAAGCTCTTGAATTACTAGTGTTAGGCTACAACAAAACTCTGCTGTTAATGAGTGCTTTCAATTACTAGTGTTCGGCTACAACAAAACTAACTATTTCCAGCCCTAAGGAGTTGAAATACATTTCATATCTCTTTATTCCATGTTACAACATTTGTTCTTACATCACCCTTTTATTCCATTATACTCGGTTCTCATTAAGTCATCCATGTTGAAGCATATAGGTACAATCAGGTCATTGTAAACCATGAAGGCATATATCCATGGTTTACAATTAAGCCATGACAGTTCATATTTCATCCTCAACTAACCTAATAAGCTCACAGAAACTCCAACAGAAAAAAAAAAGGAAAGTTTTGAAGTATCAAATGGAGAAAACTAGAAGAAATGGTCATAAATTTTACAAAAACTATCAAGGGATGAACTAAGATCAAATAAGACTTATGTGGATTGAATAGCATATTAAACATCCTACATGGTTCTCTACATTTTCCCAAGTTAAAACATCTTAAACCAGTCATTAGTCTTCCCCCCCCCCCCCCCCCTCCCCTCCCTCCCTCCCTCCCTCCCTCCCTCCCTCCCTCCCTCCAACCCTTCATTCTAGCCCCCTCCCAACACAATCAAAAAACATTAACAAGGGGCACACCTTAGTTACCTACAGCTTGCTATAAAAGAGGCAGATTTGGTCTAAAGAATACCATTATAAACTAGTCATTAGTTTTCAGCCCCTCCGTGACAATGGGGCACACAATAGTTACATACAGCTTGCCATAAAAGAGATAGATTTGTTCTAAAGAATACCATAAAAAACCAGTAATTAGTCTTCAGCCCCCCCCTCCCCCCCTCTTTCATTCCAGCCCCCTCCCAACACAAACAAAAAGCAGTGACAATTGAAAAACTACAAATACCATACCAAGGTAGAATCCCAAGAAATGAAGCATTGCGAGATTGACAAGCTCGTATGTCATTGAGACGTGGGTCGACTTGCGCCTGACAATTGCTGCGAGTTGTACGCCCCAAACAAAAGGGTTCCTTCAACACAGACTTACACTTCAAAAATAATGGAGTCTTCCTAAGAGAAAATATAAATGCACACACGTTCATATCTGTTTAATTCTCAGTTAGAAACAAATTTATAAACGTTAGACGATAATTATGAACTTACCTTTGTGCTCCAGTAGTCTGTTACAAAATAAGATCTTCAACATTCACATGTGTCTGTGTTCCACAAAATTATATCCACAAAATAGGAACCACCAAAATACTTCAAAACAGTTTAAGAAAAATATGATGCTAAGCACGATATACGTGCTTAGATACGAACTCCGTCCATTCAGATCTAACTTCATCGATATCACTTTGAGCGTACGTATTTGGTAAACTTTTCATCTATTCATAATAAAGTGGATGTAAATTAGTTTGATTCAAAATAAATTACATGATGATAGTTTTAAAACTTGTATACTTACGATGTCTATAACAGAAGTACTCCTTGACAAAATTATGTCACGCATGAACCGCATGACGTAATACCCGCATTCTACGACCTCTGATTTCTTGGGACACTGTGTATGCTCATAAACAATAAAAACACGTATGTTAAAGGTAATAATCAATTTAGAACTATCCTTATGGACAAATTCAAATACCTTTACAACCCTCCAGTTTGGTTTCTTTTTATTTGACATATTGAAAGCCCTATAAAATATTTGAAGATTATTATGCACACAAAGGGTGTTGCATACAGAAAAAATAAATGAACGATATAAGTAAGTACGACATACATTTCAAGTACTTCGGACATGTCTTTCTCAATTCGGTTCTTCAACGGGTCTATCCAGAACGCAAGACCCTTCGTGTGATTTACAACGACCAAACTCCAATGATTACTAAGTATACGTTTGAAATAGTATAACTAAATATTAGAATAATGCATTCCAAAAATGAACGACAGTGAAGAGATCATGCACATACCTGGAATTGTAAGGGAATAGTAGTAGTTGGTCATACTCTGCACCAAGCAATCTTGCATTCAACAACTGTGCGCGCGATTCTTTATACCTCGAGAAACTGACAGATCCAGCATCTAAAAACTTGTATAAGCTAAAGTTTTCCATGCATCCATAATTGTGTATAGGTACCTACAAGTGTAATGACAATGAAGCAAATACTTCCTGTGTCCCATGTATGTGTTTTTTTCCCATGTTGTAGTCTTATTGAAGTAGTCTCCTCTCCACATATTGGACAAGCCTTATATCCTTTCACACTACACCCGCACAGATTACCGTATGCTGGAAAATAATTGATCATCCACAATAAGACAGCCCACAATGTGAAATATTCTTCTTTATATGCACCAAAACACTAAACTCCAACTTCCCACAACATTTTGAGGTCATCAATTAAAGGTGCTAAGTACGTGTTGATATCGTATCCCGGTTGCTTTGGACCTGGTACTATCATTGTCAGCATCAAATACTTCCTTCTCATACACAACCATGGTGGAAGGTTGTATATTGTAGTAATAACAGGCCAACAACTGTAGGTCGTCAATAGACTCCAAATGGGTTAATTCCATCAGTGGACAATCCCAAACGGAGATTTCTTGGTCCGGACCCGAAGGTTGGCCACATGTGATCAATCAACCTCTATGATGGAGTGTCAGCCGGGTGTCTCAAAATACCATCAACTTTTCTATTCATCGCCTGCCAACGCAAGTTCTTAGCATTCTCAAATCTCTAGAACATTCTTATAAATCTTGGAACTATTGGGAAGTACCACATCTGCTTGGCAGCCACTCCACTTTTTTCATTGTTTGAGTTTTTAGCAATCTTCCACCTTGACAAACCACACTTAGGGCATTTTGTCATGTTCTCATACTCTTTTCTATACAAACAACAGTCATTAGGACATGCATCGATCTTTTGGTAACTCAGTCCTAAGGCACCTAGTGTTTTCTTCGCTTCATATAAGGAACTTGGAATTTCGTTGTTTTCAGGTAAGAGATCGCTTATTATGGACAATAATTCAGAGAAGCTAGTGTTACTCCAACCATACCTAACCTTTAAGTTGTACAATCTCACGAGGGCTGACAACTTGGTGAATTTCTTACATCATGGGTATAAGGGTTTCTTTGCGTCATCGAACATAGTATCGAAGGTATTGGATGCATTAGAAGATTGTTCGTGAACGGAATTAACCATATTAACTGTATTAAATAAATCATCGTTTTCATCATTTTCGTCCACTGCATTTTCCATTATGCCGGTAACGTTCTCCGAGTTCAAATCTTCACCATGCCAGAACCATACCTTGTAACTTTTATCAATGCCATGGACATACAAATGATACCGAACTGTTGAGACATCTTTAAGTAAACGATTCCCGCAATTCAAACATGGACATCTAATTGAATTAGAACCTTTGGCATGATTCAGACCAAATTGAATGAACCTTTCAACTCCGAAATCATATTCTCTAGACATCCTGTTTTCCATCATCCATGACTTGTCTATTATATAATGGCCCCTAAATGAACCTGATTACAAAAAAAGATATTGGCCAACAACTTAAGGAAATCAATGAGTAATTACATCCTATAGTATTTTACACTTTTTTTTTTATAACTTTGTCGTAAATTAGTATGCGTCTATTTAGCATGGAACAAGTTATAGGTGAATATAGCTTTCGAATATAGGTGAAAAAAAAATACTATTTTGACAATTCAAGCACTTCCTTTGCAACAACTTATAAAGTTGTATTTGAAAATTAGAAAACCAATTCAAATGAGAATTACACTTTTGTGATGAAAACTATTTGTAAGGTGCTTTAGTCTAACAACTTTGATTAAATATTTCAAACATGTATAAACAAAAATATTACAAATATATAGACGAGAGATGCACAAAAGAGGAAATATATATATTAAAAGAAATAATAACATAAATGAATACGATTATCTTTAGCAATCAAGAGGCAAATAGCTCTTGCATCTAAGGATTCTTTGCTTCGCCAAAAGCAAATTAAAGTTATTGTCCTTTAATCTCATGCTTCCTTAAAGTTTAGTCTAACAACTTTGATTAAATATTTCAAACATATATATTTTGAAGGCTGCTGATGGAATATTAAAATCAAATCAAACACATACTATGAAGACAATAGACTCAACCTTAAAGAAAATCAATTTAATTGTTCCTAAGAGTAAAGTTTAGAAAGCTTCATTAGACATATACATTCCAAAAACAAATCAAACATACCATTAACAATAACAGTAAGTAAATCAAACATACCATTAACAATAACAGTAACAAATTTTTAAAAAAAACAATTATCATGGAAATTCTTCGAATATGATGGTCAGTCGTATTACACCATGAACTTTGATGTTTTACAAAATACTTTTAAGGTTTCATTTTCAAAAGCATCACAAGACTCATCTCATCTGGGATGAGCCTAATAAGTACCTATAGAAGCATTAAAAGTACCCCAGTAGAGACCTTTTTAAACTTTTAATGAAAATTGCAACATAAAATGAATATAGCAATAACCTAGAGAAGCATTATAGTGTTCTGTTTATTTCCTATGACCTTTTTTTTCTTTGCTTTTCCTTGCTTAGATAACTTTCTCCTTTGATTATTTATTTATTTATTTTGTTGTTGTGAATATATATTATGGCAGTAGAAGTGATTGATGTCTATGTTCATTATAAACTTTTCAATTTGTATTGTATCTTTTCGTTTCTCTTTTATGTAGACTTATTGTGAAGAGCATGATAATAATAGAACTTTCAATTTCTAGATAAAGATTTCATCTTTTATTTTTGTTATTTAAATTTATGCTCGTTTTCGCTTAATTTAATTCATTTAAAAAGCTTATAACAAAACAAATAAACTCTATATGTATATATATGATTATGCACAAGAAAGAAAACCTCTTTAACTAATGAATAAACTTTTCTCATTATGTGCAAAGAATTCTACTATGACAGCATAATAATGAATAAAAAATTTGTTATTTTCTTCACAACAAAACATAAAATAAAAAGGAACCAACCTGCCTTTTTTGAAATGAGATTTGAATTTGGATGAATTAAAAGTATAATACCTTTTAATGTACAACTAAATATTGGGGGAATGTACAACATAAAAAAGCAGAAGAAGACAGAAGGTTCCAATGCCTTCTCTTCAAAGCAAATTGGGGGAATGTACAACTCGGAACCACTAAATATTCTCATAGATTTTGTAGATGGAAAAAGAAAAAGCATCTATTGAAAACTAATCTTCATTGAGAAAAGAAATGGCAAGTTATTAAGAGAAATTGGGAAGAACTCAAACTCACAAAATAATCCCAGGAACGAAATAGAGAGAAGAACTTCATAGAGAGAGAGAGAGAGAGATAAGGAAGAGAAGCTTACCGGCGAAGGGGTGACGACCACGGTTTGAAGTTTGAAGTGATTGCGGAGGGTTGGAGAAGACGGGCACGAATTGAAAAGTTTGAGGAGGTTGTGGCAAAGGGGCGGTGGTGGCGACGGGGAGGAGGTTTGAACGGACGAGCACGAAGGAGGCGGTGGTGGCAACGGGGCGGAAGATGGCCAGATTGGGGAGAAGACGCGCACAGGAGGAATGGGGGAAAATTAAGGATGGGTTGGGGAAAAATTAAGGGTTTAGATTTGGGGAAATTGTTTTTTTTTTTAAAATATAAAGCTGTAATTTTAATTTATTCTTTTTTTTAATATAAAATAATAAATTATTTAATGGTAACATTCTATGACATCAAATAACTGTCGCGGAAAGTGTTATCCGAAAAATTCCGTCTTTTTCCGCCAAAAACGCGAAATTTTTCAATTTGTGAGTTTTTTCTTCTCCCTCCCATTTTGTGAGATACACAACTGTCATAGTAGACGGATTTTGTTGTAGTGCTCGGAGTGTCCATAATATGTCATTAATGTGTAAATACGATTTCTCTACAAATATTTTAAATTTTATTTAGGTCAAGGAATTCTAGAGAGTTCTTTTAAATAAGGATGAGACTAAAAATATATAGAATAGCTAGAATTCTTAAGAAATCTTTTGACTTGGACTCTAAGGATTTTATGCCTATAAATAGAAGGTGTGATCCTCATTTGTGAACCAAACAAAGTAATAAAGAGAGAAATAAATAAATTTTAAGTATAAATGAGTAATCTTTCAGACAAAAAAATGTCTGTAATTTGTAAACTTTCTTAATAAACTATCTTATTCTTCTTTTTTCTTTTTCTTTTTTTGTTGGTCAAATCCTTCAACAATATTCTCCAAAACTTTATGGAAAGTTTAAATAATTTTTATCATTTAAAAAAATATACTGCTAAAATTATTTATGCACTTCATGCCATGTTTATGTATTAAGTGTAATCAATTAAAAATTTTGAATTTAAAAATGAGTTTCAAAATAATTTTACTTAATTCCACCAGGAAATTAGTTTGATCCCAAGAAATCAAAAGTAATTTTGGTGGAGCCAAGAAAATAAATGGGGATAGGGAAAGAGGGGGTAAAGTCAAGAAAAAATAAATAGGTACATCCATATTTTTGGAAAAACCACATTTTGTTTCAATTTGTTTTGGAAAAAGATATATCATCATTTTATTTTGGAAAAAAAAAAGGTACAATTATTACACCATTCTTAATTACCCCTAATTTCAAGTTGAATTAATTTTATAAGATTTCTAACTTTCAAATTCTTGCCTTTACCGTTCCCAAGTTTTGTTTTTATTAAATGTCATCTCATCTATGTTGCATATTAATTTATTTTAAAGAATTAAATCTATTGAAAGTTAAAGCATTCCTTGCCATTTTTAGAATTAATGTATTGAAAACTACTAATATCAAATGTCTAACGGTAAAATATTGAAATTTAATTTAAAATAAAACCAAAACAGAAGTAGAGAATATTATATAAATCTTAATTGATAACCATAAGTTGAATTCTTAATCACATTCTAAAAACCTTATTAGTTTCTTTGAAATTGTATGGTATTAATTTTTTGAAAATTAAGAATTAAAAAGAAAAGAATGATAAAAAAATATATATTTTGAAAATAAACCACTTATAAATTAAAGTCAAAACGTGGGTTGAAAAAAAAAAGGATTTCTTTAATTTTATTTTGATGGGGCCTAGAGAGTAGATAGAATGAGAAAATAGAATGGGTGTTAATTATATGTTGTTATTTTATTTCATAATTTGTTTGGAGTGTGAATATTTTTGGTCACGACCAAATAGGATATATATGTGAAGAATTACATGATTGAATTTAATGTCACCCACGCTGTGACCACAACCACAGCACATTATTTGTAGTTTATACTTCATAGTTTATACACACTTTAATTTCCTTTTTCCACTCCTACAAAATGAAAATAATTATTGCCACGTGTGACCTCCTTCCACACGAACGTTTTAAAGCCAAAGGAGACCAATACATTTCTTTAATTCTTTCGTTTGTTTAACAAACGTCAAACTTTAAGATCTTTTATATACTTTAGCTATTCAAATATGTACAACCTTGAAACTCTAAGATTTTGAAATTTTGAAAATCTTAGATTAAGAAAACCAAACTAAACAACTCATTTAATATTTTTTAACTCAAAATTAAATCACCTATTTAAAATGGCAATTTCTCCCTTAAAACTAAAATAGGACAAAAATAAGTAAAATATCAAATCTTAGAATTATTTGATCGTTATAGTTATTTGAGTCTTCACAAAGTCTTGTAAAATATAATTCTCTTGAATATATTAAACAAAACAACGAAAAAAATTCTTTGCTTATCTTTATTTTTTTTTTCCGATCCTCTAATATTCTTCCTCTTATCAATTTGTCTGTCTTTCCTATTGTATTCTATTGATTATTGTATTTCCATAATTTTTATGTTGCTCCTTTTATTGTGTTTGTATTGTATTTCGTATCGTTGTCATTAATTTGACATTTTATGATTTTTCTGAATTTAGTGAAGTACCTCTAGTATCTTTATGTTAAATTTACTTATATCTAACGCACCAATATCATAGTTTTTTTATAAATTGACATATGAGGTATGGTTGTATTCGATATTGTATTTGTATTGGTGTGTATGCTTTATGGGTACCAACTTTCACGCTGTTGGTAAATATTAATGAAGGGTTTTACATAGAAAAGAGAGAGAGAGAGAGAAAAAGAAAAGAAAAGAAAAGAGAAAATGTTTTTACAATTAAAAGTGAAATGTTTGGATGTATCATAATAAAAAAGCAGTTTGCGCCATATATTTATGTCATTTAAATGTTAAAAAATTGCAATGTAACTAAAAACTCTACAATTTCATGTGATTTGTAAAGGTTAAAGCTCCATCAAATCCTAAAAACACAATAATGTGTGGATGTTTAATTTGGAACCTACAACATAACTCAACCCCTTTTCTTTTATTTTCTTTTCCAAACTTTTTGTCTCCAACAACTGTCACGTGATATTAATTAAAAAGTGGGTTCTACGTCAAAACTCCACAATTTCAAATACAAAAAAAGAAAAAAAAAATATTAGTATATTTAGAGGTAGAAAGATTATAATCACAAATCTCATAGTCATCAATACATTAGTATAACAATTAAAGTTAAAGAGTGACAAAGTTTTATATCTTATTGACTTATTATGTTTAGAACTACTTCAACACTTGTATAGTTTAGGACGAAAAGAAAAAAAAGAGGAAAAAAGAAAAAGGGAAAAGAAGTAAATATATACATTTTAGTGTTAAAAGAACAAAATTAAAGTCAGCCAGGTTGGGTTGTGTAGACAACATATTAGACACAATCCATTTCAAATATATCAGAAAAATCCTTCAATGAAACATCAACATACAAACATTACATTATTATCTCAAATCATATATATACATATACATATAAACAGTAACTTTTGAAGTTTTTGTTTTTGTTTTTGTTTTTTTCTTAAAAAAGGCATAATAAAAACCCTACCAACACTAAATTGAGTAAGCATGTGTGTATTTTCATTACTCATTATAGTCCAAAAATTCCTCCAATTCTAATATTTATAGTTTCAAATGTTGAATTTTAATTGGAGTATTTTTAATAAATCTTAATTTTAGTTCCTCAAACTTAATTTGTTATATAACATGTGAATATATTTTCAGAAATCGATAATAAACAACTATAAATTTCTTAAAGATATAGAAAATAAAATGAAACAGTTAAATTTAAGGTTATTTTCAAAGCACATAAATATTTTAATATAAGAGGATTATTAGGGATGAAAATGATATTTTAAGTTAAAAGAGAAGCAAATTTGAAAACTAAATCACATTGGGGATATTTTGGGTTAGGGAGAGAACTTATTCCTTTATGAAACAATTCAAATCAACAACACTAATACAGTAAATACACAGATTAACACATTCAAACACAATATCAAATGAGGAAGAAACAAATTTACCAAATTACAAAAACAAAAAAAAAAAAAAAACAAAACAAAAAAAAAACTAAAAAAAAAAACATATTATTTTACAAAAAAAAAAAAAAAAAAAAAAAAAAAAAACAAAACAAAAAACAATCTATCATCACCATCTTCTTCTTTTGCTCCATCATCAAATCATGCCTGCTCTGTTTTTTCACAGTTATTCCGGAAGTTTAAAAGTTGCTATATCTTCCTGTTGAATCCATCCATACTTTTCCAAAAATGGATTCGAAATGGATTCCCTTGGGTAATGTTCAATGCAATCTTCCCAAACATTACCATCTTCCAAATCTCTCACCACTTCCCACAAACAGCTATTGCATTTAAACCCAGCTCCAAAGCTTATCATCAGTATTCTTTCTCCTTTTTTCAATCTCTTTTTTGCTTCCATGTATGCCAATACATACCACAAACTACTCGCCGACGTGTTCCCGAATCGGTGTAACGTCATTCTCGCCGGCTCCAAATCGTATTTCTCCAACCCCAAGCTCAGACCGATTCCGTCGATCACCGCCTTCCCGCCGGTGTGGATGCAGAAATGATCCACCCCTGTTTTGAAATTCACCGCACTCGTTTTCGCCCCACTCCCCTGTTTTGGATTTGTGTTCAGTTTCTTCACTAGACTCATAATTAAAAACTGAAGTAACTCCCTTGCCGGTAAAATCCTCGGCGCGATTTCTCGAAGATTGTCGACGAAAGCTCTCGTTGCTGCTTTTGGGAGGTTTTTCCCTAAGTGAAAACCCGTGTAACCTTTATCATCCTCTGTTTGAATACAACAACCGTAGGATTCATCTCTGGCCCCGTGGTGTGTTCTGATCAAGCATTTGAGTTTGAACATAGCTCTGTTTTTCAAAGCTCTGTTGTTCGTTAACAGAATTGCACACCCACCGGATCGGAACAAACAATTCGATAAAATCATCGATCTGTCGTTACCTGAATACCAATTTGGACTCAACGATTCAGACGTTATAACAAGAGCGTTGATGTTTTTATGCGACTTGAATACTCTGGAAACGACGTCGACGGAAATCAAACTCGCACTGCAACCCATTCCGGTGAGATTAAACACCTTAACATCAGACCGTAGTTTATAATAATTGATGATTCGAGCAGATAACGACGGAATCGTCGCTAACATTGAGACATTAACAACCAAAACATCGATATCCGAAGGAGAAAATCCCGATTTCTGAAAGATCTTCCCAATACTGTCATGAAAAAACTCATCCATCTCTGAGATCCCATCATCCAGCGTCGGAGTATCTTCCCTGCCAGCGAACATAACCCTCGGACCGTAGGTTTCTTCACCGATACCGGAGCTAACAACAGCTTTAAGAAGGAATTTATACTCATTGAGACCCAGATTTTTGGTCCTCTTGATGATTTCACCGCAGAACTCCGTACTTAATTTCCTGTCGTCGGTGGGCTTGTAACATTGATAACTCAATATGTAACATTCTTGATCTCGTTTGTCATCAAAATGCTTCCAAATGATGAAGAGAAAATAGAAAACAGAGCAGAGGAAGAAGAAACAGAGAAGCTCCATAACAGAGAGAGAGAGAGATGAAAACGGGGTTTGATTTCTTTTAGAAGTTGTTGAGGAATTGGAGAGGAAAATGGGAATTTAAGGGAATTATGAAAGTGGGTAATGAATCTAGAAGAAGAAGAAGAAGAAGAAGAACATGTGAAGATGGTTAATAAGGTTTCCCAACGGATTGACGTCTCTGTTAATCGGAGGAGAAAGAGTTGTGTTCATACGAAGGGCATGTGGAAGAGTAAAAGCAAAGCCATGAAAAGGGAAAAAGAGAATAAAAATAAAACCAAAAGTATAAAATCAAATTATTGGTGGATTTGTTTTCTTTGAGTACTTCCCTAACTTCGTATCCTCTTCATTTATATAGAACAAATTTTTTTTTTTCTTTTGGTCTTCCTTTTTCTTTCTCAAACAAATTTCTAAATTGGATTATTTGTAAATTTAAAATAAGTCCAATAAATGGCCGAAGAGTCAAATATTTCAATTTACTTTTTTTTTTTTTTTTTTTTGACTTAGAGAGTTTAAGTTGACAGAGAGAAAATTTAATAGTAAGTGTGTGATACCATAAAGTAAATTAGAGGTTGAAGAGGCATCAACTATAATAGTAAGTATGTACAACTATTTATAACATAAAGTCTACTTTTATATAGTGTTTACCGTTACTCTTTGATCTTAAGTTGAGCGAGAAAGGTCTTGTGATTCAATCTAGTCCTTGAGATAGATAGACCTTTTGGTGTACGTTTGTGTGAGAAAGGTTTAGTTTCATGGTTGATTTTCACAGTTAATACACCAATCTCGATGTGCTAGGTAAATAACAAGTTGTGTTTATCGCCTTTTAATTCTTTGACAAAACTCCTTTTCGCTTAATTTTAGAATTCAATCATGATTTACACGAGAAAAACATAGAGACTATATTGAATACAAAAAAGAGTAAATAAAGGGTTGAACATTTTTCTTTCATTCTCTCTATTTTTCTTTGCTATAGTATGTACTATTTCTTACCCAAGCAAAGAGAATTTATAAACGAAACACAAATTATGACAACTTATGCTAAAATAATTTTCACCTCAAACACTAACTATTGGTTCATGGATTGGGATAACCAATTCAACTCCCTAAATGCACTTCAACATTTAATAAATTTTGAGTTTCAACCTGAAAGGTAGGTTATTGTGTTTTGAAACTAATGTTAAATTATTGAGATTAACCTATAAACTAAATAGGCTTGCTATCAAAATTTGTGTAATTTTTATTTATTTTGATAAATCTTATTTTAAAAAGTTATAACATATACATACTTTATAGCGAACCCGATACGTAGAAAAATCCACAAAACATAATAATTAAGTAATAAAATAAAACTATTATAAATATAATATAATTAAGAAACAAAATATTACGTGTAACTTGTTTTAAAATCATGAAGTATTTATTTACTGATTTAATTTTAGTTTTTTAGTTTTCTACTTTTCTAATTTTATAATTTTTATTAGAAATATTTAATGAAATTAAAACTTCGATATTTCAATCGAGATGGATATTTTAAACTATGTTTTTCACTTTAATTTATATTTGTTAGTATCAGTATAGCTTCGAGCTTCGTTGATATATAACATAATTTTGTATTATCAAACTCAAAATTTAAGATTTGAATTCACTGTCTTAGATGTTGTAAACTAGGGACGTTATAAACTTATATATATGTTTGGTTTGTTTCGTTCGCTATGAACAAAAATATTTGTATCGCACAAAATGGACAATTATTATTATTATTATTTTCAGTTTGACGTCTTCTGCATGAAATTTTTTGTTTGTAAATATTAAATTTTAGAAAATGGATGAAAGTTGGGAGGAGAACATAAATTATTTAAAAGAGAAAAAGATGAAATTCAACAAAATTTTGTTTGATAAAACTACATCAATATTTTATTTCAAGTTAAAGATTTCCATATTGCTCATATTGTAACATGGAAGCTTCTTTATATACCATTTAGCTTATGTTGTGAGTTTGGATTTCAATGGTATCGAAATTTTAGACAGGGTCGAGAGATAAACAAATGTGATTGATACCGTTGTCGTTCTAATGAGAGAGTTAACACATTGTTATTGTCTAGTTCAATTGCAATATTCTTCAGAATATGTTCTAACACTTATTAGACACCATTTTTTAAATTAAAAAATGAGACTACAGTAGACAATACTTTCACCTCTAACTTTATTCATATGTTATTAATTAAACTCTATCCACGATTTAAAAAAAAAAAAAAAAAAAACAAGCCAACATTTGAAAACTAAAAAAAACAGCTTTCAAAATATTGTTTTTGTTTTTAGAATTTGGCTAATAATAATTCAACCATCATATTTAAGAAAAATGCAAAACATAAAAAACAAATGAACTTATTTTTCATTTTATAAAAAAACAAAAACAAAACAGATACCAAACAAGCTTAGAATTTCATAGGAATTTGTTTGGTATAAAATCCAACTTCTATTTTATGTTTTTAGATTTCACGATCCAAACCACGCAAATTATAAAAACAACATTTTTATGTTTTTATTCTATCCAAAATATAAATTTTACCTTTCAAAATGTAAAATTGTATTAAATACATATAAAAACACTCAAAAGTATAAAATGTCATATTATAAACCCAATTCACTTTCTTAATATAATATATATTTGAAGCATATTTTTAAAAATAGCAAAATATTAAAAAAAACCAACCAAAAAATGTATTTTCATATTATAAGGTGAGAGTCAACGAAGTCTGTACCAACCAAGAAATTTAACTTCAATTATATATACATATTTTGATGAATATGAAAAAGGAATTTGAAAGTATATGATAGAGAACATTAAAAACTTTGCAGTTAGCAGCTTACCCAATTAAGTTAGCGGCAATTAAATATTTTTATAATTATATATATCCACAAAAATTAAAGAAAAACTTTATTTTATATATGTATATTTTACAACTTGGATTCCATTCCATCTTCCTAACATTCTATAATTAACACACAACTTTTGTTATAATGGGTTTTCACTCATTTTAGGAATTAGGCATAGTGTGGTCTCATACCACAACAAGTGTACTATTAAATGCAATATGTGGATCATCCAAAATTATACCAAACTTAAAACAGAATCATGCCCATTATAATTGAAGAGAGTAAATAATAATGAAGAAATGGACACGTGAGCTATGGCTAACAAATCAACAATATTGTAATCACACTATACTATGTAATATGATGTTAAAAACGATAATTTAGTCTATAGTTTACTCTTAATTAGATATCGAGACAAGAAAACCAATTATATTATTGAATATATATGTACCACTGTTGTGATACATGTGGTTTGTGATCTTCAGCATACTAAATCTTGGTTGTAAGTGGTGTTCTGTTGAACCATTTTGATTGGTAATTGTAAAATAGTGTGGCAAATTGGTATTATTAACATGGTAGTTCCAATGACAACATTTTTCTTGTGATATTGAAAATTTGACTTTTAGTCCTAATTAATTGACAAAAGATGATGTTGATATATAGTTTAGTTAGTTTATGTTGTTTTTGATCACTTGGTAATATATGCATACACACACATATATATATATCAATTATTTAGAAATCGATATGAAAGCGAGATAAACAAAATTCCTTAAATTATTGTTTGATAATTAATAATAAAAGCAACAATGTCAAATGGTTACCAATGTGTTACTGAAAAGATGACAAAATAATGATATTTAAATTAAAGAATGTTATAAAACTGCTCATTAATAATTATAAGAACGGCGTTTTATTATTATTTGTGAAACTTTAGAGTAAATTATTCTAAAATGTAATTTAACCTCTTTTTGTTACTTACAAAATTTGATGGTTAGATTAGTAACCATGGTATTGATCACTATCGTCTAAAAAATTATATTTCAAATTCATATCAAACAACCCTCAAAATTTAAGAAAGCAACTAATTTTAAAGTTGATTGGCCTATTTTATAATTTTTAAAGTTTAAATGTTTTTCATTACAAATAAGAGTAAAAATATTCTAATATCAAGCCTCTCGATTACTATTGCACGTATAATTTGTTAACTAAACTATACTTACTTTCGTGTTAACTAAACAAAAGTACATCAATAAAACTACTGACATTATGAAATGTTTAGTAACTTAAGTCAGTTTCATTTGGATGAAGTTAAGAAAAAAGAAACTATTCACAACACACCATTAAAAAATGATTTAACGTGATAAATCAAAATAGTTAAAAACTTATTTCAAAGAGACTCTAAATAATTTTTGGGTATAACATTATGAAAAGAAATGTGAGTAATTAATAAAATGTTTGGTGAGGTCAATGGAAGAGGGTGGGGGAAAAGAGTCTGAAGAGTATGAAGAGTGAAGAGTGGACTAATTGACTTGGATGAGTCAAGTAGTTTAAACTTGTGTGTGCTCAAGTGGTTCCTATTATTTATTACAATGACTGGTCAAAATGTGAAAAACAAAAAGTCTTTCGAAAGGATAACAATGAAATAGCAACTTTCTTTTCTTTTCTTCTTTTCTTTTCTCGTATCAAATGGGAAGTCATATCAATACCACTTAATCAATTCACTCACTCATGTAAAAGAGAAAAACTAGTTAGGAGTTGCTTCTAGTTTACTAGAAATTTATTTAAGTTTAAAAAGTATTTTTAATTTGTTAATTAATTTTTAAGACTTTAATTATAACAAATCAATTTGTCTTTGTACTTTTAAATACTTAGGTCATGTTAGGTATCAAAAAATTTAGTAATTGATTTCTTTTTTCTGTTTTCGAAAAAGCAAAATGCATTTTTTTAAAGCTTATTTTTTCACTTTCTATTTATTTTAAAAACAAAGTTTCTTATTTAAAAAATAAAAAGTAAATTAATTACTAAATACACTCGTTTTTAAAATTAATTTTTAACAACAAAAAAAAAATAGAAAACAAATAAATTACTAAACAAGTCTTCAATTTAGCTTTTAAGCTTTCAAATTTATAACCATGAAATTATTGAATATTTTTACTTAAATTAAGCATTAGTTTTTATCATAGAAGAATTTACTCTTTTATATAGTTTATAAACACATAGGATGAGAAAAAAAAAAGGATTAAACCATATTAATATTTAACAATATTTTTGGTTATAAAATTGTTACAAAATGGAGCATATACTATATTTGAATGGTGAGATTCAAAACACAAAAAAATTGTTAATGGACAAAGTAATGTGAGTATACTCAAATTAAATAATTTGGGGGTGAAGAAGCAACATATAAATGCACATACAATGAACCAATCACACATGAAGTTAATATTATTGTGAGAGGAGGAAGTTTCGTTGTTGTTGTTGGTGTTGGAGTTGGGCAAGTTGCAATAACATCTATATCAATACCACTTGAAAGCTCAAAGAGAGCAGCTAGTCAAACACACTAACAACTAACAATTAAAGTTTACATATGACAAGTCAACTCCAAAATAATTTAGGGTTTTCTGATAAACATCAATTCCAAATAGAAATATTTATCTATCCCATTATATAATATATAAATTTATTTATAAATGCAGCCATCCACACAAACATATAGCTTACCCCAAAATATGTCATATACATATATTTGGTCTTCTTTAATTTCTTCAATACTTAAATTATCATATTATTTCACCTACTCTATCGGCTTTGATTTTAAATATACCAAATTATTTGGTAAGAATGAAGCTCACATACTATTTGTATTATCAACCTAAATTTTAATACTGAACAAGAACATTATCGAGATGAGTGTGAGATGATTAAAGCACTCTCATGATGGGGTATGTCTCCTTATTCATATTTAGAGTAGTTTGAAATATTGATTGGCATTAGTCATTAGTGAACAACCAATGTAAGTTTATTTTATAATATTTTGTTTTTACTCCCATGCTTTTAATTGAAGTTTTTTTCTGGAGGGTCACATCGGCCACCATAAAATTGCTCCAAAGCTAAACACATACTTAATTTTGAAATTTTTACTATCATAAAAAAAAAAAGAAAAAAAGAAAAAAAAAAGAAAAGTAGGTTCGCACACCTTGTTTGTATCAATAGTATCTTTAAGTTCTTTTAATAAGTTATTTTAAACTCACGATTTCATATCAATTGTGATTACTTTCATTCATTTGAGTGGTAAACTAGATTCAAGTGAATGTGATTACAATTTATCCAGTATGCTCCTTCGACATTATAATCCTGATTATCTTTTGACCTTTGACTTAAGAAAAAGTTGAGAGTGTTAGGAGTCACACCTTTTGAAGTAGAAATATATGTGAAGAATTGTTTCCACTTGCAGCACTTTTGTATTTAAATGGTATTGAATAATGTTATTGGAATCGACAAGAAAGTCTTTGTCTTCCAATTTGTGGAGTCCAAAACCAAAGAATAGTGAAAATGTCATTATTCTTCACAGTTAGGAGCTTACCCAATATTGAATTCAAACATTAAATCAACACAAAATTTCTCTTTTATTTGAACTCTATATATAGAATATTAATATTATTAAGTAAAATCCCAGCCACTTCTTTCTCAATATTAATTTTATACTTTGGTATAAATAATAGCAAGTCTTAACTTTTTTGTGTATCTAAAATATTATTCCAAATACAAACTTAGTCTTATTCCCCCAAAATACAAAATAATAATAATAAATAAAATAAATGATTAATTTTTGTATTATATTCAAATAATTAAAATAGCTCCCGCTAGAGGAACAAACACAATCTCTTACAAAATTAATATGATGATTCAAAGTAGGTTACTCTAACTCATATTAGGTTAGTGTGAAAATTATTTCGTTCAAAAGATCTTTGACTTTCATTTTTTAATACTATTGTTAGGATTTTATCATATGATCATACAAGTTAAAACTTAGCATAATTATTGTAAATAGCAAAATTAATGAATATATTTATAAAATATAGTAAAATTTTATATTTTATTATATCAACTTTAACGATATTCTGTAAAGGTTGAAAATGTCCCTAAAACTTTAATTACAGATAAATAAATTTTGATTAAGAAAAAAAAGATATTCATAATTTCCCCTTTCCTTTTAGAATAGCTTTGGACAAATATTAGTAAAAGTGTAATTCCAAATTTGATGAATAATGTTTTTTGTGCATATATGAAGAAATTTTGTTTTGGACTTTAGTAGGTATTAAATGTCTTGTGGATGAATCATCATAATTTTGTATGAGAAATTATTTGAACTAACCAACCCTACCCATTATTTTTAAAATTCAAATTGAAATTGAGAAAAAAAATGAAAAATATTTCCAACCACAACTTGTAATTGTATGAAACATATTATAAATCCATCATATCTTGTTTGACTTTTTAGTGGCTTCTACCAACATTAATAATATTGAAAATACCATACTCTTTACTTAAATTGACCATAGCTATATCCATTTATAATTATCTAATATAAATCTATTAAATTTATCAATTTCAATGAATATATCTATATATGAACATCACAAAAACTATATATTAATATGGGTTTTTTTAATAGAAAATATATTATAGTTAATTAGCTAATTATTAACACTACAATTATTACAATTTTTTGGTATATACTTTTCTCTACTTTATCAA
Organism: Cucumis hystrix; assembly: GCA_025688845.1. Lineage (NCBI taxonomy): Eukaryota > Viridiplantae > Streptophyta > Magnoliopsida > Cucurbitales > Cucurbitaceae > Cucumis > Cucumis hystrix. Next base: position 18,870,117 of record CM046893.1, read on the forward strand.
ACATTTTCAAATCTCAACATCTTTTAACCAAATTAGGTTTTATTGTTTTTAATTATTGAGTTTAGGCTCTTTAATAGAGAGAATGGTGCTATATAGATGTTAGGATGGCTAATTAATTACTCCAATTTCATCATCTTTAATAATTTGAAACAACTCTAAAAGCAAATGAACTATTAGTCAAAGCATAATTAATTGTATTTCAACTTTGAACATATATTAATATAGCAATTCATCACTTAGGGTTTTTAAATTGGACAGCACAAAATTAGGGTATAATTATTGATGTGGAAAAGAGTTAGAAAATATCTTTTTTTCTTTCATCTTAATAAAAAATTAAAAGATCGAATTTTTATTCACATATTTCTAAACTAAAAAAAAGAAGAGTAATTTAACACATTAAACTTTGATATAAAAATTTAATTGTACAAAGTTATTGAAATTATAATAATCTATCTTCCCTATCTAATTAAAATAGATTGATTCTATCAATTAAGAATTGATGAGTTAATCACACACACTTGAACTCATTAAATTACTCAACGCTCTTTATAATACAAAAAAAATAACATAAAACTATCAATCAATCAAAAATTCACGCAAAAAGAATGACCCGAAGAATTTGACTTTAATTATATCATGAACAATAACATAGGAGAGTCGTCACATAACAAATGTCAACATAATGTCTACCTCAAATGTTAATGAACTAAAAAAACAAAATATCTTTTAGCACTAACTTTTAGAACTTATCCTTTATAAATCCAACATCAATTTAGACAAATTTAAAATATGCTTAAAACGTAAGATTTACATCAACTTAAGGATTTAAGAAAATTGTCAAAAATAATAAAATAGTCCAAATATTTATCATTCATAGAAAAAATCTAAGTGTAATAAACTTATAAAAAATCAAAAGTATAATAAATTTTTATCTTTTTAACAGTTTTTTCAATACAGTATAAATAGTTTATTATTATTATTACTTGTGAAAAAATCAACATAATTTATTAAAACAAACATGACTCAATTTTCTGGCTCCATTATTATTATTAATCCTATATCTGTTGAGAAACAATTATTTAAATTAAATATGTTTAATTATTGGTCCTAATTTTGAAAATAAGATTTTTAAACAAACTTTGTGGACTACCTTTATTACAAAGAGAGAGAAAAGGAAAAGAAAAAGAAAAAACAATATAGAAAGAAGCTATCAAAGTAGGAGTTTGGTGGAAGATGTAATTAAAGAGATTGGATTTTAGAAGCAATTAGTGATTGGTTGAATTTGAGTCAACTTTAACTTTCATTTTACTTTCAAACAAATGAAAATATAAAAAGGCAAAATTAGCATGTGAATTTCACACACAATTAAACTTATTTCTTTCTCCTTTTGAAAAATTATTGAATCACAATTAGCTAATGAAAAAACGGTAGAGTTTTTCATTTCATTGAATTTTTTTTTAAAAAAATATTGTTGATACGAAAAATAAGTTTAATAAATTTTATTTTTAGTAGTTTTGTTCTATGGACGGTTAATAATTTATCATTTTAAAAAAAAAAAGAATTTTTTTTTTTATTTAACCTATTACATGCCTTAGTGAATAAACATATATAATTACATAATATTGAGCAAATTAAAACATCTACCTCACTTAAGTTTAAATTTTAAATAATAGAAATATTTGGGTTTTTTAAACCAAAATATAACAAAGCGACGAAATATTTGTAGAACAATTTCCAAATCAGAAAAAACCCAAGAAAATGAATTAATTGTACACGTAATATATTTGGTAAAGGATGGTTTAGAATAGCTAAAAGAGGGTTTAGATTTAGCTATTTTGTATCGATTTTATTGTTTAAATTTGGATAACCAAATCTAAACAATTTTTTTCTAATTTTTCTTTACAATCGTTTAGATTTTAGTGTTTAAATTTGATAGCCAAGGATTTTTTTCTAGATTCTTTGGTACTTATTTTGCTATTTTTGTTACGCGATCATTTATATTTGATCTAGATTTGTACACAAATTAAACATTTAGAAATCGTTTTTGTAGATTTAGCTAGAACAATTTTTTTTCACGATTCTTTTATATTTGACACACAATCTTGAACTACCAAACCCAGTTTGAAAAGAAATAACTCTTTTATATTTGGCTTTGAAAGGAAAAGAAAAGAAAAATGGTCGAAGAACAAAAATGGAAAAAAAAAAAGACAAACCTGAAATATTTTTAAAAAAAATAGCCGACTTCATGAACTTGTAGTATTTTGTTATATTTATAAAAATTAACTAGAAATAAATTTGTTTTAGCTTAATTGAAAACTATAATTTATGGAAAAGTAAAAACTTTAATCTAATGGGTAACTTTTCCATTTAGAGAATACATGCACATATCCTCTTTGTGAACAATTTACCAATTATTTTTAATTACCAAATATGGTCACATCATATGGCTTATCAACTTTTTTTTAATTAAAAAAAAAAAGGGAACTAAATTAACTGAAATAAGAAATGATGATTTTCGTTTGAACGATAGTGATATATCAAACTTTATAGTTGAAATAGCCTTTCTTCTATCCATAAGTTTTCAAATAATTAATGAATACGGAAGTAATTGAAGTGATTGCTAATTTAGTTGTCTAATCTTGTGTAGTTGTTGGTACACATTCAAGCTTTAGAAGTAATTAATTATAGAATTCTTTATAAACAAAGTGAGTATATAGCATTGTCTATAATGTTAATTGTAATTGTAAAAAAATGGATTTGGTTTAAACCGACTATAAGAACAACATTGTGCTTTGACAACTTTTACTCTTACTTCCTTCTTTATCTTTTTCTATGTATGAGCTTAATTTTGTTGTTTTAAAGTAATATTCAATTATAAGATTTAAAAATTATCTGTGAATATATTATATAAATATTTTTTTAAAAAATAAATCACATTATTAAACACATAGGATAAGAAGAATGGAGTAGGTAGGAACTCCTCATCGTCCTCCAACGTTTTTTTCTGGATACCTACGCCCTTTTAACTATTAAGAACATTGGAGAAAGTATTAGAACTAATGACTGTTAATATAGTTTGTTAAAGATTGTTAGCATATTGTTAAGTTTGTTTTTCCCTTTATGTTGTCTTTCATAATCAACCTTCCATGTACATACATCTACAAATTTTTCTCATATTTCTTCTATTCTCTGTTCAATATGGTATCAGAGAAAAATATTTTCTTCCTAAAATTCTTTTTCATCTTCCGCTAAAACCCACAACTCACCATCGTCGTGATGATGACTCCGACTGTCAACACTTCATAGAACCTGCCGGAAACCCAAGAAAACCATAATTCCAGTCAGTCTGATACCTCTGCCCAAACTCCTTTCAATCAAAACCAAGGATATCTACATCCTTACTTCCTTCATCACAATGATAATACTTTTTTGTGGCATCAAAAGCTTGGTCACTCTTCTGTTGATGTTTTGAAATCATTGCAAAACATGTTGCAATTAAAGTATTTTAATTCTTATTCTTGTACTACTTGTCCCTTAGCAAAGCAAATAATACTTTCTTTTTCTTCAAATAATCATATGTCTCCCAATCCTCTTGATCTTATACATGTTGACATTTGGGGTCCTTTATCTACTACTACACATGCTCGATGTACATGCTTTCTGACCATAGTGGATGATGCTACGCGTTTTACATGGGTTTTCATGCTTAAACAAAAGTCTGATGTCAAACAAATCACACCCCAATTTTTTAAGCTTATTGAAACTCAACATGGTAAAACAATCAAACAGATGTGATCTGACAATGCCCCTGAACTTATGTTTACTGAATTTTTTAAAGAAAAAGGAGTATTGCATCAGTTTTCTTGCACAGCAGAACTCTGTAGTCGAAGGGAAGCATCAACATATACTCAGCAAAGCTCGAGCATTATTTTTTCAATCAGGTATTCCTCTAAGTTTTTGGGAAGAATGCATATGGACTGTTGTTTATTTGATCAACAACATTCCATCAAAGATGTTAAATTGGAAGTCTCCATTCCAACTACTTAACAACAACAAACCTGATTACAATAACCTAAAGGTGTTCGAGTCCCTATGTTATGCTTCAACTGTGTCACACAATCGCTCTAAATTTCAAGCAAGAGCATATACCAGCTGTTTTTGTTAGCTATCCACAAGGCATGAAAGCATACAAGTTGTACAGCATTGATCAACAAAAGTTTTTTTGTCTTAAGAGATGTATTTCATGAAGAAGTCTTTCCATTTAAAGACTTACCCGTTCCACAACCCATGGAAGACCCTTTACCAGGTTTTTCTTTACCTAAAGTCTTTCATGAATCTTCTTGATCATTTGAATCCCTCAAGCAATATACCCACACTTTCCTCTTCACCAAACATGAACAATGACAGCACCTCAGAAGCCATAGCCCAATCCACAAACAGTCCAACTTCATCAACCCAACAGCCTGAACAACATATTTCTGAAACTTCCAACAATCCTACAGTTAGAAGATCCACTCGAATCAACAAACAACCTACTTATCTCCAAGCTTACCATCGCAGTCTTCTTACGTCACAACCTTATCACCCAAGCTCCACAAAATACCCTATAAACCAATACATCTCAACCAAGCTCTCTCCCATTCCTTAAAACATTCAATACTCCAAGCTTCTACCTTACATGAACCAAACTTTTACCATGAGGTTGTCATACATGATGATTGGAGAAGGGTCATAGAAGTTGAATTAAAAGCTATGGAGGCTAATCAAACATGGAGCATAGTTCCTCTACCACCCGGCAAGAATACTATAGAATGTTGATGGATATACAAAATTACACATAAAGTTGATGGCTCTGTTGAAAGGTATAAGGAGATGCTCATTGCAAAAGGATATACAAAACAAGAAGACCTTGATTATTTTGAGACTTTCTCACCTGTGGCTAAAATGGTAACTGTCAAAACCTTATTGACCATAGCAGTATCAAAAGATTGGCATCTACTTCAATTAGATGTGAATAATGCATTTCTACATGAAAACTTGTTTGAAGAAGTATACATGGACTTGCCTTTTGGTTACAAATCGAACCTCATAAGTCTATATATGGCTTAAAAGAGGCTTCTTGTCAGTGGTTTGCCAAGTTCTCTCTATTCCTTATTTCAATAGGCTTTCAACAGTCCAAGGCTGATTATTCCCACTTTGTAAAAGGCCAAGTTACTAGTTTTATAACTCTACTTGTCTATGTTGATGATATTATAATCACAGGAACAAAAGTTGTTCTTATTCAAAGCCTACAAAATATGCTCAACCACAAGTTTTTGCTTAAAGACTTGGGGTCTCTCAAATTCTTTCTTGGTCTTGAATTAACTCGTTCCTCAGCTGGTATCCTATTGTCATAAAGCCATTATGTCCTACGCTTGCAAGAAAAAGCCAGTTTACTTGGTGCTAGACCAACGTCTGTACCTATGGATCCAAAAACCAAATTAAAAGCTTCTGACAAAGACCTTCAAGATCCAACTGCCTATCGAAGACTAGTTGGGAAACTTCTGTACTTGACCATTTCAAGGCCTGATATCACGTTTGTTGTTCACAAGCTCAACTAATTCATCGCAAAACCTGACAAAACTCACATGAATGCAGCTAATCATCTCTAGAGATACATCAATGGTTCACTGGGACAAAGAATTTTTTCTATCTAAAACAGATGATCTAACCTTAAAATCATTTTCAGATGCTGATTAGGGATCATGCGCTGATACCTGATGTTCAGTCATCGAGTTTCGTGTTTTCCTTGGTAAGTCCCTTGTATCATGGAAGTCAAAGAAACAGTAAACAGTTTCATGATCATCAGCTGAAGCAGAGTACCGAGCATTGGCCACTATTTCTTGTGAAGTTATTTGGCTCAAAAGTCTCCTCAAAGAGTTGCAGATTGCAATAGACGCACCAACTGTGGTGTTTTGTGATAATCAAGTTGCAATTTACATAGCTAATAACCCTATGTTTCATGAGAGAACCAAGCACATAGAGTTGGACTGCCACTTGGTTCGAGATAGGATTGTTGATTGATCCATCAAATTGCTTCTTGTACGTTCTTCACATCAACTTGTTGATGCCCTCACTAAGCCACTTAATGCCACGACTTTCTCTCTTCATATGTGCAAGATGGGAGTTAAAGATATTTTTTCTCCATCTTGAGGGGAAGTATTAGAACTAATGACTATTAATATAATTTGTTAAAGATTGTTAGCATGTTGTTAAATTTATTTTTCCCATCTTTGATAACCAACCTCCCATGTACATATATCATCTATAAATTTTCCTCATTGTTCATAAATAAAGTAAGTGAAATATTTCTTCTATTCTCTATTCAATAGAAAGAAACATCGACATCATTGCTCTTCACTTTGACATCTTCAATAAAAACCAAAAGTTTCAGACAGATCAACTCCATCATTATTCAACAACTCTTTACATTCTCCAAACAGTCAGATTCAACAAATAAGTTCGAAATATTATTGTTAGTTGATGGACACCACTTGATTTCAATCTCAATCAAGTAAGTTTTATGTTCTAGTAGGTAATCCCTAGTAATCATAGTCTCTTATCAATTCTTTTCTTGCCTAAACATTATATTCATTCTAAAAAAAAAGTATATTAACTTGGTAAAATGGAAGTTTATGAGTGATTATAAGATATTTGAGATAGCCACACTCAAATGTAATATTTTTATAAATAACTCAAAACAAAATTTATAGAATAATCATAGGATGTCATAATTATTATATTAGGCAGTAGTCGAAGTTAAAAGTTTCTTTAAAGCAAAGTTATGGTTAAAAGGCCTGAATTCTATCAAATAAATAAACAAACGTCTCAATAGATATGATATTTCAAAATATAATGTAAAAGCTATCTATTTCGTTTGATTATACTTTAGACTTTGCTTGATATAAAGTTTATTATTAGTTCTATGTTTCAAAAATTTATGCTTGTTTTTTAGTCCATCCTATAGTTTTAATATTATTAATGAAAAATCGATTGAATTCTGAATTAAATTCTAAAAACAAAACTACAATTTATTGGTAAGAAAATAGTTAATTCAAATAGATTAACTTTGTAGACACAACTGTTATTTTATAAGCTTTAATTTCTAAAATTAAAGAATCGCAAACGAAATGATTACTGAAAAAGAGCTTTTTTTTTTTTTTTTTTTTTCTAAATTAAGCTTAAAAACATTGTTTTTACTCAAAATTGTATGTATTGGTATTCAATTTCTAGAATTAAGTCAAAATTTAAAAACTGAGTAATTTTTTTTCAAAAGCTTCCCTTTGTTTTTAGAATTGGACTATAATTTTAAATGTTCCTATAAGAAAGATTAATTGAGAAATTGGAATAAGAAACATAAACAAAAAATGTAGAAAACAAAAAAGAAAATGGGTGTAATAAGATTATAAATAGTTTGTATTTTATTTTGGGTTTGTTTGAGCTTCACAGAGGGGTGTAGACCAAAGGAAAGTTTTTTGTGTGGAAGTACTTCTCTTGCTCAAATGACTTCACATTTGTAGACTGTGTTTTGAAAGACTAAGTTCACACCTAAGGCTGACATTTGTTTGCAACAAAATCTTCTTCTACCACATTGCTCCTACTATAGCCAACCTTTACGAAAAAAAACGAAATTCATTCTAATCTTTAGGTGTATTTTGTGCAAGTCTCATATAGATGCCTTATTCCTGTGTTTTTTTAAAATCTAATGTAGATATTCTTTGTAATATCGAGGCTAGATGGTTACCAGGAATATTGGATGTGGATCATTGATTACATATCTATGTTGAAGCTAGAAAATTTGGAAGCTAGGAACCATTTTTTATTGTGAAGGGTGGTGTTCGATTTGATACCATCAATGTGTGTCTAAGGTTATATGCAAATACAATGAAGTTAAGTTTCTTTGAAATATGATGATAGCTATTTGAACTGCCTTGGAGGTTGTTTAGCTGCTCAATAATGTCTTTATGGATCGTTTAGAAAGTTTCTTGTTATATACAAGAGTCTAAACCTAATGCAGTTGAGTTAGACGACACTATAAGAATACGGAGTTATCGCGACGCCAGAAACGACGTCGCTCAAAGCAAAACATTGTCATATGCACCTTTCCACGACGTCTGGGCTCACAACGTCGCGGAAAGTTTACTAATTAATTTATTATTTTACTTTTCCGCGACGTAATTCTTGGACACATCGCGGAAAGTCGAAACGTTTCATCTCCAACACGTGCGCGAAAAGCTAAATATGTAATTTGTTTTTCTACTTTCCGCGACGTGTCTCCGAGAGACGTCGCGGAAAGTCTAAATCTAATTTCAAATGCATCGCAGAAAAGTGAATATTTAATTTGTTTTTTGAACTTTCTGCGACGCATATCCGAAACACATCGCGAAAAGTCAAATGATAAACACTCTGCGATGCAACGCTGACACACGTCGCGGAAAGTCAAACGTAATAAATTCACGGAAGAGAAGCAAATTTGAAAGAGAAAGGGAGAAAGTTCGAGAGAGAAAGAGAGAAAAGTCGTCGTCGTTGCCGCCCCCTGTCGCTGCACCGTCCACTGACGCAGTCTTGAGGTCGTCAAGGGCGGCCTAGCGGTAAGTCTGTAAATTCATAAACATTTATGTATGTTTCTATTTCCTTATAAAAGCTTTACTGACTTGAAATTTATTTCTTTTGTAGCAATATTTTGTGTTTGATCTTAACGATCCAGCACTGAATCGGTTTGTTGAGCATCAAATGCTCACTGTGTGGAAGGAATTCATGGTAAGTAATCATCGTCATTTAAAGAAATTTAGTGACCCTAAAGAAGCACGAACAAACCCACCCTCGAGATTGATCAATCGGGTGGAAGATTGGCACTTTCTATATGACAACTACATCACTCGACAGAGGGTTCTGAACCACTAACTGATGACGAGATATGCGAGACAGTTTTGGATAGACAACAGGACTACTCATAAGGTCTTGGTTGGGGCCCAAAACCTAAGTCTAAGACTGCTGTTTCATCTTCTTCCTCCAGTATGTATGACTATCAGGCACACATAGCAGAGGTTAGCGAACTCAGAGCGAGCCTTGACAATGCTAACCGAATGCTCCAAAAACAACGCCTAAGGGAGGAGGAGCGAGATCGACAAATGGCGGACCATGCACGACAGATGGAAGAGATGAAGAAGATGCTCGAGGAGATGAGTCGGGCACAGAGAGGCCCGTGATCACTTGGGTACACACTTTTTAATATTTAATTTGTTTAACTTTTCATATGTGATATTCTAACAATACTTTCATGTTATTTGTAGGTTTGATGTTCATTGCACTAGAGCATTAGACTTTAAGTTTTTTTTTTTAATGTAATGTTTTGAATTATGTAATTAATTTTTTGTATTGAACATATTTAATGTATCATTTTATTTCGTAATGAATAATATTTTCATTTCAATCAGTTTACTACAAATTTTATTACATCGGGTTTTACTAATGAATAAATAATAATAATAAAATTAAAAAACAAAAAAAATACAAACCCTTTTGCGACGTCGACGACTCCAACGTCGCAGAAGGATTTTGCGTCGTATTGGGCCGTGTGCGGGGAAATTTTCCTCGACGTGGGAGCGAGTTGCGTCGCGAAAAGTATCCCCGACGAGCTTTCCACGAAGTGGTTGTCGACGTCGTGTACGACGTCACAGTAATCTTTTGCAACGTTGTTTGAAGTTTATGACGACGTTACACTGCGTTAGAAAAGACTATAATTATTGCCGTGAGCATAAATTTTAAGAATAGGAAAATTAAAATGAAATTTATCAAATGGGTATGAATAATAAAAAATAATGAAATCAGACACCACAATTACAGTTAGATATAAAATAAAATCAACATCGAAAGACGATCACTTGGAGGAAATAAATTGATTGATGAAACTAATTATTCCTCAGTTACAATTACAAACACAATTAAATATCAGAAGACACAAACAATAAATTAATAAATAAATCCTTCCAAAGCTAAAAAGAATTCAATGAATGAAAGAAAAAATAATAATTGAAAACAACAAATACACCAAAAAAGAAAGAAAGAAAATAATTGAAAACAACACTTACCCGATGTCTCAAGCCAAAAAGGACAGAATTATTTATAGAGTTTTTTTTTTTTTTTTTTAAGGTGAGCTTATGTTGACAAATATATAGAAGATTTAAGTTCACATTTATAGAGCAAATCATAATTTGATTTTAGAAAATTAATTTAAATCTATTAATTTGGAGCTATGTATGTTAAAAAATAAAATAAGATATTGATTAGACATTTTAAAATAAATAATTTATAAATAGTAAAATATTGAAACTATTTACAAAATATAACACAAAAGTTAAATAGTAGATAAATTTTGGTATATTTTATAAATAATTTCAATATTTTGTTATTTTTGAAAAATACTCTTAATTGATTAATTAATTTCTTATTTCATAGTTATTAGAAGTAACTTTTATTTTTGATTTCTTAATTCACTTGAATTATTTTAATGACAAGTCTTACCGAATATTAAAATTTTAAATCAATTTTTAAAAAACATTTGACGGTTATATTTCTAATATATTAATCCTCTTTATTTTTAATTTTAAAAAATCATTAATTAAGAGGGGCAAATTGAAAAACAATTATTTCTCGTGTAACCTTTTCAGATAGTATAGATTTAAATGTAAAATCCTTTTAAAAAGAGAAATCAATGAATGTGTGATATAGAACGAAATATAAAAAAGATAAAATGTGATTTTAAAAAATTTACTATTATTCAATAGAAAAACATTTTTCTTTTTTAATTTCGTGGAGGTTTAAAAAATATGATAAAACATTTTATTTAATAATTTAAATATGAAATTGCATAAAATATTTTTTGAACCAACCATTAAAATAGTAAATTGCACGTCAAATGCGAAAGTTTTATTAAAAATCTAAGAGAGTATTTCAAAGGAAAATATTTTATCAATTTAAGTAGTTCTTCTTATGATTTCATTTCGTAACTAATGAATATTAAGTTTGGGTGTCTCTCCTCGTCTTAGTTTATCCAGTGGTTTGAAATATGAAAATTATAAGTGTTAGTTCTTCTGATCTTGATAAAGGAGTGGTGAACCTTCAAGATCTGAACAAACTCTTGTAATACTCATACTAGAACCATGCGGATATTCAAGGTTTAGAAAGTTGATTGATCGAAAAACTTAATATGATTTAGTTAAGATCTGTTGTTATAAGAAGAAACTATTGCCTTAAAGGTTCGAAGTTCATCATCTGGAAACTGATGGATTCTCTTTCTCTCCCCTTCTATGATAACAAAACTTCTCTCTAAGCTCTCTCCTCACTCCCCAGCGATCATCGATACAACTTCTTCTTCTTCAAATACCTCTAGATCAAACGATGATCTATCCAGAGCGTTATCTTCTCATAATTCAGCCGAAGCTCATCTAGCTCAGGTTGAAAACCGTCTAAAAAATTGGTCTATCCCAAAGATCGATTCAAGCCAGGTATACAAGATTAATACCTTCAATTTCTCTCAGCAAGATGTCATCATCGTCACTGAAGAGAACGTTGCAATGAAAGATGAATTCACTGCAATCAAGCTCCTGCCTGAAGAAACTCTCTTCAAAGTCAAAGACAAGTTCAAGTACCTCCACATCGGATGCGTTCAAGTTGCCTTGAAACCTCTCTTCAGAGAAGGTCTAGACGTGCCAGTCTACCTTGCTCTCAGAGACAAGAGGCATCTCCGGTTCACTCCCTCTCTCCTAGGGATTGTTCAGTCAAATCTGGAGCAAGGACCAGTCTACTTCAACTGCAAGCCTGGTCTTACCCTCTCTCTTCAAGATCGAAACATCATGGACGCCCTAAGCCTTGATGTTCACTCGCAAGGACTTGAACTAAAGGATGGTTCACTTCCTTTCGCCGTCTCATACCGCATCTACTTCAAGCTGATGCATACCAACCTTTCTCCTAAAGCCTTAGGTATCTCTCCCAAAGGCTACACCATGCTTATGGAAGTTAACCTGGAAAAGTCTTCCATAACCATCCCAAAGACCCTCCAGTGGGCAGATCTGACCAAGGATCCCGTCTGGAAACTACAAGGAGAAACAGCCCCGATCAGCAGATCCAGCACCGAGGCGTCAATCACCGAGTTTCCCGATGGAAACGTCGAAGTTCAATTTAGCACTGGACCTTCATACTCAAGGATCAGTGAAATCATGAGCAGCCGACCCAGCACTTCATCCGTTGCAAGGTCAGAAGCCTCTCTCCCTGATCGTCTGAGAAGATCAGAGTCAATCAGAGCATCGGTAGATTTCTCCCAAACAATCTTCGATGTTCGTTACGAAGGATCACTTTCCCCTACCCAATCTGACATGGAAAGGAGAACCGAGCCAGTCTACAATCAGATCAACGTCATCGAAGCACATTCAGATGACATTGCTCGTTTTCAAGAGCATTACAGCAAGTACATCGACATGTGGCTTGCTGCTCCAGAAAAGGGAAGGAAACCTATTCTGGGAATGCCGACCTTCATCGAAAAGATGAAGCACAACGAGCGAATCAAGAACGAAGCGCTCGTCAAGCAGTTCGAATCAAAGGGCTTCATTGCTGTCATCAAAGGGTCCGAAGTCTACGTCACAGGTAAGGGCAAAGAAGTAACTTCCAACTACCCTCCGGAGGAAGAAGCTTACTTCTCTCATCCCGTCGTTCCTGCCATCAAGATGGTCTCATCTCCTTACAAGACCATCGATGAAGACAAGGTTCAAAAGGTTGGAGTTCGCGAGATCAAGAACATCCAACATCAGCTCAACTACACCAACAAGGTGCTTTCTACAGTTTCCAAAGCAGTAGAAAGGATAGAGAATCCGGTTCCTCAGATCAAGATCAAGAACCCAGAGATTCCTCAAGCTGATCCTCATCGACAGATCTTCCAGCCCAACAGCTTCAACATCGGTAAGCTCAAAAACGACGAGTCAGACTTCTTGGCCGAAATCGACAAGCGTCTTGCAGCTCTCTCCATCAACAAAGAAGCAAAGACCTCGACAAGCAAAGTCGAGAATCAGAAAGGAATCAACGTGATCACCAAGGATTCCTCTCAGGCTTCTAGTTCAAAGGTACTTCCAGTAGCTCAATGGGTAGACATGAAGAATCACTACCCTCAACCGTCACCACCAGATCTAGGATGGGATGACCTTCATCATGAGAAACATACCTACGACGGTATGTCTCTAGTCACTTGGAATATCGACGGATATTCTGAAGCTCAAATGATGAACACCTTTCAAGAGATGTT